>CM053783.1:107814752-108462252 GCA_028749045.1 Cupressus sempervirens
GAGAGAGAAAGTGACAAAAATGGAAGGAAAATAATAAAAAATAGAAAAATAGGAAAAATGGAGAAAAGAGGAATTTCTATTTTCAAGGTGCATGGGTGGCATAAATAGAAAATAATAAAAATAGTTGTCATTCCATTAATCGAGGTGTGTAGGTGGCATTTTAGAAGTTTGTGGAAAGATCCTTAAATCATGTATTTAATATTTGTTGGGTGCTTAGTTGTATTTGGGTGGGAATTTAATATTTATTTAAAGGTATTTGTATTTACCTTTTATCCCACATTGGTTGTGTTTGTAATGTCTTGGGTTAGAAGTGCCTATTTAAGCAAGGCTTATTATCATTTGTAATCAAGTTCAAGAAATGGAAGCTCTTCTAAAGGAAGTTCGAGAAATAGAAGTTTTTGAGTTGTAAGCTCTTCAAATGTAATCTCTTCTAATGAATTTCAAATATTAATGGATGCTTTATGAAGCATTTTTGTCATCTCTTTGTCTCCATATTGTTGCATTTTTGGTTATGAGTTGGCACGGGTGGTGTGGCCTGTCATCATTTGTTGATACTCTATTTGTCTTTATTAAAACACTTATGGACCTATGTTTACCAAACCTTTGATGAACCTAAGGGGTAGAAACTATGTCATCTTTTGCTCATATTATATCTAGTATGCAATATTTCATATAGTTATCAAAATGTGTGTTCTTATGTTTGAATTTAATTTGATAAATGTTTATTTGCAAACATGATTTGTGTCATAACCAACTTGTTAATGAAGATTGAAAGATGATTGGAGGGATTCAAAAGTTAGGTGTCAACAAAATTCAAGGAGAAGCTAGTGCTAAGGAGCAACCATGGTGGAGAAACTTGTAACGGTTCTAGAAAACACAGCAGCGAGTAAGGAGGAGCTATGAATATTCATTGCCTTCTCTGCATTTACTCTATGGAAAGTGGATGTTAAGACTTTATTATTCCCACCTTACACCATTATTTCTTCTTCTCGCCTTCAGTTGTTCATCCTATTTTCTCTCCTACAAATTTAAAGCTAGGACATTTACTTTTCTGTTATGGAGTAAAGTGTTGATCTCCTATATATGTAGGAATGAACCCCATTGTGCTAAGTTTTTTTAGGAATAAGAAGAAAAGTTTTGAGAGTAGACTATTAACTTTTACAGATGCGTTTTATAGTTCTATGTTATGTAATGAATATCTAAATGGAATGAAATAGTTTTCTTTGGCTTCTATCCTATGTTAATAGTTTACAGAAGCCAACCAAGGGGGCCCACTTGAGAGGTGGATTAGATTAGGATAGAACAGATTTATTTTCAAGAATTAGTAGTATCTTAAGTAGAAGTAGTAAGTTCCTTCCTATAGCATTGCACTCTGTGAATGTTCCTGCAACATATGTGAGAACAATTTTAGTGGATGAGCCAAGCTGGGATATCTGTTATCTTTTCCATTATATTTCCAGTATTCATAGAGTTAAGTTTTTTACCTTCCTGCAACAGTAGTGTAAGTTCTTTCCCTTGCATTTTTACTTTCTTGCAACATAAGCTTAGTGACTCATTAAGAGACCTAGTGCACATGACTGTGCCGACCATTTCAAGTATACATCCCTAGGTTGATAAGATTAAATGCACCTCATGGTGGGGAAAATAGTCCTTAGTTTGAATATATTATTCCTAAGCGAGGCCTAGTACATGACTATGATACACCTATTGTAAGGTAGTTCAGGGATCATCAAATGGAACTAACCATCATTCTTCCTAATGAAATTAGGGAAACTATCTTATTTTTAAGACTTCATGACATTCCACGTCTTATTCTTCTACTAACATATATGTGAAAATTCTTTTAATTATTCTAACTTCTACTACTATTGTTGTTCAAGAATTACCACCCCTTGATCAGAAAGTGCACAATTGCTTTAGTATGATTGGTTTAAGTATGGGGACATCATAGAATCTACAAGCCCAAGGCAGGTAACCCATTGTGATACATTGGTCAAAGTGCTTATGTACTTAAATCAGAGAATAAAACAAATAGAAATATTCATATGTTATGATGAGGCTTGTGAAATTACAAGCACGACTGGTTCCCCTTGTGACTTTTATATGTGTGGTGAAAAGGTACAATAATTAAGGATAAATTACAACACTAAGATTTTCCATAGAAGCTATGTATGGGTTGAGGGGAATGTTTTAGAGATGAATTGGTGAGTATTCATATAATAAAAAAATATTTCAAGTGGTCTTAAGCCTTTGGTTTTGTTTTTGGACTTACAATGACACAACTAGTAAATGGCATACACAAATTGCATCCTACTAAAAAATCCACTTGCAACACCTATATTTCCTATTTTTATCCACAAATGATTAGTATTATTTGTTAGAAAATAATATAGAATAATAATATAAACATAACAAATGTGTGTGAAGAAGCTTGTAACTCTTAGCTACTCATTTCAAAGAAATACCAGATTACAAGAATGAAGACATGGTAATTTTTCCTAGCTTGTATTCATATAATTTCAACAAGAAACAAAGTATTACAACAGAAGATGATACAGAGCAATGAGTGGAATGAGAAAGTGAACTAGTTTAGAATAGGGAGGATCAATTTAATTGCCTCTAGAGAACTAAAATATGAGGTTTTCAAAATAGACAAGAAAAGCAACATAATCATCTCGTGAGAGCTAAAATGAACTAGCTGGAAATGTACTTATCTTTTGATCACATGATGCAATCAACCTTTATTCATGGAGGATGCTACCATAATAACTTGGGGATTTGAACCCTAAAATCATGCTCGGGAGATTGATATTTTGAAGTTGTGCTTTTGTTTTTAAAATTTTAATTGATCTTCTTTTGACCATGAAAGTAGCACACCCTTGGCTTCGTTGCCATAATTAAGGGTTTTCTTTTGCAAAAAATTCATTCGGTCCCTTTTTTTTTGCTTCATTGTGTCTAGGATTGGATCTTGATTTCAAAGTTGGATTCTTTCTTAAAAAGCTCAATCATTTACCATTTGTTTTCAATTAATATTTCTCTCTAAGGATCTAATGCTGAACTTTTTCTGTGAAAGCCTATATATGAACTACTTGAGCTCCTCCTTTCCTCTTGTTGTATTTGTAATGATTTTTATGCATCCATAAACAAAATCCACATCAACCTCTGATTAAAGACAACAAAATTTATAGTTTAGAAACTATCATGTATATGCCTATTGCTTGATGAAGATAAATATTGACTTAATTTCTTTATTTTTTCATCTCCTATGTTGCATCTTCTGAGTGTCAAAATAGAGGTTGTGATGTGTTTGACCATGGTCAAACATGTAGATGGTAGGGTGTGAGGGAAAGTGAAGTATACTGGGAGGTATCAAGTGGTATGTGTGAAAGGGAAAGCTTGTGGAGGTGTGTTGAAGGGAAGCTAAGAGATCCTGGAGCCTGGTCATGCCAATGCCTTTTTTGCATTGTCATGCCAAGAAATGCAGTGTAAGAGATGACACACCTAGGGAAGCATCTACCATCATAAAGTAGGATACATGCCTTATGCATGCCTAGAAATAGTACTTCATTGAATAGTGCACATGACCACATTGAAAATCAATGTCCATAATGAAATCATGGCCAAATATTCTGGAAACATAAGGAAAAGGACTTATGCTCATCTGGATGGAGCTTCTCATTGATCTATTGGACACTACCTATAATTTTTAAGATATTTTATTTTTTTTTATAGTTCCAAGCAAATGAAACATCATCCCATCGTCTGATAATTTTGAGGCACTTCTCAATATCTTCTAGTTTATATTCTGCATAGTGATCGAATAGATGAGCAATTGATGCTTCAAGGACCAAATTATTGAGTTTGCAATATGATATTATAACCTTTCCACTAATATACCAAGTTTCTTAAATGGAGTGTGTAGGATGCCATTGACCTTGAGCTTCTAGTTGACACTTTATTACAAAACATAACTCATTGTTGGCTTATCATTTAAAATCTCTTTATTGTCACAAAAACAGTTGCACAAGTAAGGTTTGTTTGGTTTACTAGCTGAAAAATACACTAAATTTATGAGTAACTTTATATAATCCTTCAAATGTTGCAATAGAAGTAGTAATATGGGGAGACTCTATATTGCTATCCTTCTATATGCTTTTTAGAGAGTTGGCTTGATGTTGCCAATTCTACACCATTTCAAATAATTTGAATGCATACAATTATAGGCATAAGAGTCTCACAAAGCAAATGTGTTTGGAACATTGGCTTCATAATGCCAAGAAAAGGAAAAATATGAAAACATGAAGATCAAACTATTAGGTAAGGAAAGAGTTTGGCTCTAGAATAAGCTTTTTAATAAAATGGTACTCATGTATTTATTTGATAACATTGTATATGTGATAATCATGCATTCAATTGAAAACATTGTACTCAAACTTCTTCTATTTAATAAAAAGAGATATTTTTTGGTGTGGCTGGGTTTTATGCCTCAAGATTAAGGCATTTCTAGCAATGACTATTTGTCATCTAGCGGTGCTAATGTATGTAACTTGATATCTTTCTATTTTGATTTGTTTAATTTTGTAACAATATTAACTAGTTCCTATTGTATTCAGATTGGTGGAGGTTCTTACTCATCTTTGTATTTGAGTTGTGGCATGGGTGGTGGATACTTAGGTGGCATTGGCTCATCCTAATATTAAACTATAAGTATAATTGTCAGATTTTCTACTACAAAATTTTAGTCTCTGATAGTGAAGTCTAATCTTTTGTTTCTGAGAGCTTACTAGGGTTTGAGTAGTAGACTATAGAGCTACCTTGGTATGATGTCTCCTTAACACATCTCTATGATATAATATCATGAGGCTGCCATAGGCTGGAATAGAATCAAGCTCTGAGAGGCATAACTTAATTTTTTAAAGGTAACATTCTTTTTATATGAGAAGAGGCTCTTGTAGCTTGAGGTGGCTGAATGAGAATAGAAGTGCAAAAATATTATAGAAACTGCTTGTTGGTAGCTTGAGAATTTGAAGAGATTCTAGTGGCAACATTTACTATTTCATAAATTAAAGATATTAATATCTTAGGTGTGGGAAGGCATAGGATGGAAGATGAGTAGCACATTATTTTTTGTTTGTATCTGAAACTTTGTTATTTTTGTATGAATTTTCATAGAATGACTCTTGCAGATAGAGGTTCTATGCATCATCCCCAAGTGCATATTATAAGTACATTTTGATATTATGGATCTTATACTGATCTACAAATGTTTGCATATTCTTTTCTTTCTAGCACTTTTAATGATGGGATGTTTTTAAATCAGTAAGATATATCTAAGTTTGAACTGGTATATGGCAAACTAGAAGATTTCCTTTGTGATTGCTGCAAAGTGCTTCATTATGCCCTTGATACTATCAAAGACAACCATTAGAAAGAATGTTGGATGGTTTCCTTGTAATTGAGATACAAACCAAGTTGGCATAAATGTTTCCATTATGAGATAATTATTGTTTTTCAGATTTGAGGGAAAGGCATGCCAGATCCTCTACTGTATTGCCCATGTTGCTATGGGACTTAAGTGGTTTAATCTAAATTGATTTTTGTTACATTTAGACTATCATCAGTAAAATCCTTAACCCACTACTTTGAAGAAAGTTCTTTCTTTAGAAAATAGGATATTGGTTAATTTAAGGATTAAAGTGGGAAGGTAAAGGCTACACTACACATATCTATTTAAAGGTTAATGCAACACGCTCTACAAGGTTTCTTGTAAAGGAACTTAAGCTCCCAAGATAAAGTGAATGTCAAGAAACTTAGACAAAGATGAGTTGAACAAATAGATGGGGGATCTCTTGATGAAATTTTGATGTGTTTGATTTTGAGAGTCACCCTTGATTGATCAAAATTGTTCTATGTGATGTATGTATGGGTTTAAGCTGCTATATTTGAGTGCTCTAATATTTCAAAAGAATAACATGTAGGAACACAACTATTTATGGAACCAATTCAATCAAGGTGGATGATTGGAGAATTTTTTCCATTGATATAGCAAAAGGTATGGCTTTGACTGAAGAAATTTTTATAGTGTGCTTGATGGAGGTCATCCTTGATTGATTTAGATTGTAGTTATTAAGGTAGTTGTGGGTTCACATAGTATACAGGGATGATAAAGAAAACTACCATTCATGTAGATAATATGGGCTATTTCTCCCAAGATCTTAGTTTTGTTAAGATTGTGGATTGTGAATCATCCTTTTGATCTTTTTAGGTTATGGTTAAAACAAAATTTAGGAGGAATTTGTGCAACTAGAGGGTGGGTGGGGTACAAGGGGATTTTCCTGTGATGCTAAACCTAAGACATCTAAGGTATATATGCCTACTTGGCTTAGTTTTGGCTTGTTGTTGTACACTTATGATACTATTCAATTAAGTTTCACAACTTTCATAGAATCATGTCTATATAATTGTATTGTTCAAGGAATAGTGGTGGTGGATTTGTGGATTTGTGATGTAGGTTGGTCCAATACTAAGATTCTTCTTTCATATTTGAGTGTTGCATTATTATATAGTCAACTCAAAGCTTGAAATGTGATTTAATTGATCCCATTTGACATGAATTGTCATGGGATGGATATATTTTATTGTTATAACCTACCATATGTTCTATAATTTATCATTACAGCCTGCCAAATTTCCTAACCTATTGATACTAGTCATCTACATAGGTATGCTATCAGATAGCAAAGCAACTGAAACATATAAATGCAAGTCTCTAAAATTCATCCCATGCAATGCATTTGAAAGTAGGAAGAATCAAACTAGAGGAATATTGTAACTACCTCTTGAACTATGCCTAACTTTAGTGAGCTAGTTAAACCTAATCCGTTTCTATTACACCTCTCTAGGGATCATTAAATATGCTCTTGTCTCTTTTTTTTAAATAGAAGATATATTATGTAAATTAGCTTTTACCTTCCCAAGAGTTAATACTTATTACCAATAATGTTTGCTGAATGTGACTTTGTATTGATTTATGCTTATATAGTATCGTTTAAATAGTATAAGTCACTATCAAACTTTAATGGTTTCAATGGTTCCTATGGTTTCAATGTTTCCATAGCCACGTAGGCATAAGGTTCATTTAAAGTGATCCTGTGTTTCACTCTATCTCCAAACTCTTGAAAGAAAACTTTAGTGTAAGCTGAGAGGTCCTTCCTGCATTGTCATGAACATAGTCTCTTTTACCCAAGTACGATGACCAAGCAAATAAATTAAATTTTAATTATTTACAAGTGTTGCTTACACAATGATTTGAAGCATCTCTTTTTAGGAGGGTTGTAGATATTGTGTTTCGAAGAGACCTTGATCTTGCAACTATGAGGAGCACATATGTTACCACTTACATATGAATGATAGTTGAAAGTATTTTTCCTCACAAGGCCTCTCAAAGGATGGCTACAGGTTTTGTCATATTGACACAAGGGCTAGGTAGATTTCTCAACCCAAATTTAATTTTCTTCGAACTAAAGAAATGCTATTGGGATTATTTCATACTTTTTCTACATACTGACATCTTGGGTCCTTTATTCCTATGGGATGATCAAAACCACCAGCTATTTTTGTAGAGGGATTAAGATACATTGTCTATAACTCCACATTTTGCAAACATCTAGGCCTTCTAAAAATTATAGGATCATTTTAGTTACATTTGAAAATATTAATCAATAATTTCCATATGTGTAGATATAAACATTAACTACAACATGTCCAATTTATTTGCAAATATATTTTCCTGTGAAGAAAGACCACACCTTGCAATATGAACCTAGAACAAAATAATGAGACAATGGATGCATTGTGGGCTCAGTTTTGAAGAAAACTTGATAAATGTTATTGTCTTTGCAAAAAGCGTAAGGGCTTAAAGAATCAAAGAATTCTAATTACAACATCCTAGAGTCATTGTAGGCAACATGGTCATGTTGAAGGGGGCCACAATTTTTTTCCATTGTTGAATGTGGATTTCCTACTGGAGGAACATGGAGGTGTGAATATCCAAGCTGAGGATAACATTCCCATGTAAGAAGATGATAATGTGCCAGAGGACATGATTGAAGAAGATGGTATTGGGTCAAGTGATGAAGAGGCTCACAATGATGGTACTAGTGAATCTGATAATGATGATGAAGATGGTCCTGATATACCTTTACTTGAGAAGGCACACAAGCCCTTTATACAAAGGCTCCCAAACAACTCTACTCTTAGCTATAGTGTTGTTGGTGAAATTAAAGGTTATGAATGGTATATCCAATGTAGCAATGTCACGTATACTAAGGTATGTCATTTTTGTCATCTTTAATGTTAGCATGCAATTAATATTCATTATATTAACAATGCATATTTTTTGTTGTAGGTTGATTAGTGAGTTTTTCTTACAACCTGTTGGGGTTTTAAAATGCACTAAAACTACTAAGCGACAAAATGCTTAATACCAAAATAATAGTACAAACACAATCTAAAGACTAGCAAATTCTTATCAACAATTGTATGTGCAAAGTATTTGGACCCAAATTCGACAAAACCATAGATGGTTTTCTACTATTTTGGCTCTACAAAACTAGGGTGGGTATACCCAGGGATGATTTAAAACTGGAGCAACTGTATGAGGATTATTCTTAGTTTCATTCTGATTCTCATTTCAAAATCCTTAGATGTATACATAATTCTTACCAACTTGGTAAACTCATCCCATAAAACAGATATGGCCAAGAATTCTTCTATAGATCTGCAAATGTTCTTAACAATAGTGGCTAACTAAAGCTAAAACATTCCATGCAGACAAGTGCTGGCCAACTTTGAAGATCTACAGGAAATAAAAGTAAAGTTTGATTTAATAATGTTGCATTTTGATAACCATTTATGATATATTTCTCCTTCAGCTGAATCAATTTGATCAGTGCCTAATCCATTGGGGTTCAGAGTCTATAGTAAGTTCTTAGATCTAGTTTGTTGCCTTACAAAAAATGCTATCAGCAATTCTTATCAGAATTCATCATTCAAAATCCTTCCCACCACTTAAAGAAGCCTTATCATGTTCACCAAAGCTTTTATTTAATCCACTGAATTAACAACAATGATAAACAGATATACAACCTAACTAGATTGCATTAAATTTCACAATCCTTTACTTATACAATATCAAGACAACCAAGTAATTGAAAGGAGACAAGATTCAGAAAGAACTAGTATGGGGATAGTTCACAATCTTTTATTCATCTTCTTTGGAAATGGTATTTCATTTACAATAGACTCAGAATGACCTTCAAAAAGAAACAGAGCTCATTCTATATTCATGTATTCTCAGATAGTTGACAGAGAAAATACATCATAAACTTGCTTTCAAAATTTGGACCAAAAATATACTAAGCTTATTACTTAGAGAAATAGAATTCGAACCATTCTTTAGCCTTGGGATCTCACTTAAATAATGTGAGATGCAACAAGCTTTAGGCTAAAGACAAAATGATATGTGTCCTTTAAAAGACACTTACATATACTTGTAACAAGATGACAAAAATGTGAGTAACAACAAAAATTTTACATCAAACATTCCTTTTGTGGGCCCTCTTGTTACACGCTCCTGTGTGCTAAGTTGGTTGTTATTCTGATCCTTCCTCGTATGAAATAGCCAAATTATCCAATGATGAAGTTTTTTCTGATGATGGCATGTCAACATCCACTTTCACCATCTTTATCCTGTATGGCGAAAATAACTTCTACCTTTTCCCTTTCTTTAGTTGTATCAACATCCTATGGTCCCAGGTCTGTAACTGAAGGTAACAGATTATCCTTGTCTTCTTCTTCTGATTGGATCTGAGAAGTGACAGGGTTAGTGATTTGGATCTCCTCACCTTGCATTTCATCACTATCATCTTCATCTTCATCTTCATGAAACTGCTCAACGGGAGCCATATCTGCCATCCATTTGTCAAATAATGTAGCATCTGGCCAATTGAACTGTAAAATATCCCTCTGTCTTTTTAGCACATATTCAGCATCCTTGTTAATGGTAACAAATTCTTGTTTTAAAGAATCAAAAAATATTTGGGCCTTCACCATTTCTTCTGTTGTGGCGGCCCACCATGCATGCCCTGATTCATTAATGACTTGATTCATTCTTAAATAGAATAAATCATTAAGTTCCTTTGCCCATTCATATTTTCCTTTCAAATTATTCTTTTTGTCTAGGGCATGAGGAAACAAATTGAATTTCTGGCTCTTAGATTTCTTAAAGTAGCCTACTACTACTTTTTGTAAACAAATCCTTTTATTACTAAAATAAGTAAGATCAGAAACAATATCAAATTTTTTTTCAATTTGATCAAAAGAATCATCTATGATAGAGAAACACAAAAGTGTTATCTCTTTCTCCCTTGTCACCCATTTATTCAAAATAGGCATTAGAGCCTCATCATTAGACTTCAAATCCTCCAAGATACTGATCACCCTGGCCAACTGATCATAAATTAGCGGCCATTCAATCTTGTCCCCCAATATGTGAGAGCTTTTCTCAATTTATCTTCATATTTGGATTCCAATTCTACATGTAAAGCCCACAGTTTGTTTTCTTCTTCTTCAAAGTCCTCAGTAGTGTAGTATTGTGGCCTTTGGGGTGTATCTGGTATTTCTATGAGAGGGGTGGATTTAAAAGGTTCAATTGGGGGGCGAGGGTATGTTATTTTTGGCCTAGTGGTTTTTCCTAATAGCTTGTTCTCAAGCTCAATTCTCTTTTTTACTTCTTTATTGTAGGCATCCACCACTATTTCATACTTACTCTGCAGATTAATCATTTCCTTTTCTTCTTTTTCTGCAGTGGGCAAGGAAAATTTAGAATAGTCCACATTCATGTGGGCTACCTGTACATGTGAAGTATCAGTGACCCTCCTCACAATGATACTCCCTATTAGTCTTGAATCATCTGGCTATGATGGAGTAGTCCTAGATCCTCTTCTTAATGACCAGATAACAAGAGCAGCTTGGTCATTACTGAATGCTATTCCCAAGAATTCCTCTTTATCTAGATCCTGTAATCATAAATTATTTGACACAAAATTAAAAATTAAGGCATCAGCAATATCCCAATTGGGCAATAATAAAATATTTGCATCTTTCACCATCCGTCTACCCTCTTTAGGGGTTATATTCTGGAACTCTTGTATCAGTTGTTCCTTTATTTGATTTTGAATAGAGGCTTCATCCATTTCTAGATGCTTTATTTTCATATTCCTACACCTTTTCTCAAAAATGTGCATGTTTGCCCTCCATGCGAATTAATGGAAAGCCCTAGATTTTACAAAACTATTATCAGACAAAAATTGCTGACTGGCTTGTTCTAAAATAGGGTCTAATTCCCTTCCCCTAAAATTTGCTATAGTTAATTCAAAACTTGGCATAGGAGGCTCTTGGGGGTTCCCTTCATTAATTTCTGCTTGAGTAACAAAAACTCCTCCTTGTAATCCCATTTGTTCAATTTTCTCATTGGTGAGCTGCTCCTCCTCAATTCTCATTGGAGTTTGGGAAGGTGAGTAACCTTCATCATGTGATTCCTCTTCCCTAATTATTTTTCTTCTTTTGGGAGAGGGTTCAAGGGGTCTTTCTTCAAAGATAGTACTAGTAGATTCAATTATCTATTTTCCTTTGTTTACAGTGGGCATCTGATCCTGAATGATAGTATATCCTATCCTCTTTCGCACAACTAGTGGACCTACCCCTATGTTAGGGGTGAAACCCAATTTCCTCATTACTTCCCTGGCTTTATCTGGAAAAGAATCAATAAAATGTTGTTTCTTCTCATTCACTACCTCCATTATTTCAGGGAAAGTACTCATGAGCTTATTTATTCTAGTTGCATCAGTTGCAACATTACTAAGAGGACTATAATCTTTGTCAAAACAATTAATAAACTCCAAAACTTTTGAATAGACTCTCCATTTCTCTTTCTTTGTTTCTTGTTCCTAGATAGAAAATTCATTCCTTATTACATCTTTAGGGAAATAGAATTCATGTTGACTTGGACGAAGCTTGATCCTATGTCTAAGAGAAGAATTAAAGAAATCTTCTGCATCACAAAAATGAGAGTGAGATACTGCCATCTTATACTAATCCAAAAATTTGTAGAGGAAGATCCACCCCTCTTTAGTTATTACAAATTGGTGAGCTATAGTGCAAGTAGGAAAAATTGATCTTGTTCCCCTTTTGTGCAAAAAGGTCTCCTCCACTCCTCCCAACTGCCATAAAAATTTAGCTACTCCTACCTTTAAAGGCACCTGATAGGGTAGTACATGGGGTGTCCCTTTGAATCCATAAACTCTAATGATAGTTGAGACTGGATATGAGATGATATCCCCCCAATTATGTGAAACTTTTAGACTATGGGGTTTGTCCATAGGCCTAACAAGGTGCATTAGTGCCTTAGGAATTCTAAGATTGTCACTCAATATGAGGCACCTTAGTTTAGAAGCAAAGTGCCTATCAAATATAACAAAACTAGCATTTTCTGCTTCCCCAGTCATGTCTGCACTCCATAACTAAACTGGTAGTGCTTCCCCTTCTTGTTCCCTATTTAGAACCATTTCTTTACCAAAATATGTAACCCCTTTAAATAGAAACATATGCATAAATAGGGAGTACTAACCCCAAACCTTTTCCACCTTGCCCTTTGCAATCCCCACCAATCCACTATGAATCTCATTAGCCAAGTAAGATGTAAAATCAAAAATTATTTCTACACCGAAAGAGGAGATTTGGGTGATCATATACATGAAGCTCATAGGAATAAAATCTTCTTCACCCTCTTCGAAGACTCTACACAGGGTCCTATATATCTCTACTGCCTTGGCATTAAAGCATGATTTCTTGAAAGGTTCTTTAGAAGATGATGTTATTGCTGGTAGGTTCCCAATTTTGCCTATGTGGGCCTTCAGTGCACCTTGTCTAACTACATCCCTTTTTGACATATATTCTTTTTCTAACTCTATCAAATCAATGGGCACATGATACCTAGTGAGAGGTCCCAGACTGAAAACTTCCCTAATCTCTTCTGGACTGATGGTAATTAAAACCTCACCATCCATTCTTCTCACTACCCTAGTGGCTTGATCATAACTTTTCACCACGGCCTCAAGAAGTTCATAATCCATAAACACACTGGGAACAACTAGCTTTCCCAGATCAAAATTTCATATATTGGCATGAGGGGCATATAATTTCCTTTTTGCAAACCATTTCTTGAACAAACTCAAACTAGTTTGAGAAGTTTGAGCATCCTAGACCCAATTACCCTTATCATACAATCCATCAACTATCCTTAGCCTAGGATTCAATGAGATTAACCTTTTAACTTGCACTGTCTCTATAGTAGACTCTGGGAGCAACTCAAGTAAGTCATCATGCACATTTCTATCCAAATAGTTTATTTGACCTAAAAATCCCTTCTTCGGAGGCATCTTGAAATATTTTTTACAGAACTGAAAAGCCTACAGAGATTATGGTAGTACTACTTACTTGAATTATATCTTTGTTTTCCTCTGTATTCTTGCAAACTTTTTGCGAGTAGACAATTTCACAAATTTTGCTAGACTTCAACATGCTTTCCTTCAGTTATTACTTCTGCACAAGAATGGCTCAAAATCTTTGCTCGCATAAGATGAAACTGACAAAATTTTTCTGTATTATACTCTATTTTTCTCATGAACAATGCTTTCATGTCTAATTAATACAGAGAGTGGCACCACATTCTGTGTTTAAGGCTGCGTCGTCGATCTTCAAAAATCCTATGATCATGCGATACAAAGAGAACAACTAGGCATTGCACTTGACATGTTGGTCAATTCATCCAATGAAAATTTAACACGTACATAACTCTTTCCTTAATGGCGCTTATGTTCGAACCCACTGGCAACTGAAGACACGTGTTAGTAGGTCGCTACTTCATTATGTATAAAGAACGAGCACCTTTCCATAGCGAAGTAGTGACAACCATTGATCTAATTTGAATCTGGCAGATGATATGTTACTAGGCTTGCTCAAAAAATGGCGGTGGGCCCTTATTCGCTATGTTGCTATACATATCTCCCTAACAACTCTTCATAGTGAGAAGATGATAGCCATTGATCAGAGACCTAATCAAAGGCGAGGAAACTACACACAGTTTTTTGACTTATACTCGCTACTTCGCATAGCTTAAAAAACATGCAACTTTTCAATGCGAGGTAGTGAGGACTATTGATTCTATTTTAATCTAACACTCAGGATCTCTTGCACACCTAATTAGAAGGGCATTGATGAAGTATGGAACTCTGCATAGTTGGCATCCTTTAAGATCTAACTTTACTCTCAGTCATCATTCCACGTTACCAAAGGTCCCACCAGCTCTTGATTTCACGAGGCCTCGCTACTTCATGAACGATGAGATGTCAAATTTTTTTGATAGTGAGGTAGCGAGCTCTAACAACTTTAATAGATTTTTGGTACTGTTAAATACAACGGTCCATCAGATTACTACTGCTGCTATTAACTGCTTCTGACAAAGGCAGTTATTACTTATCATGCCACCTGGACTAGTCATGGTACTAATGAATTTCAATGTTACCGACTCTTCAATTGCACAGGCCCTTGCTACTTCACTAATGGCGAGATGTTAAATTTTTTCGATAGCGAGGTAGAAAAACGTCAAAAAAATCATCATTTTAGCACCGACTTCAGACTGCTTCTGCTAGGTTCCCTTTCCCATTTTGATAGTAATTACACTATGTAATTGACTAATAAATCAGCCAAAAAACAAAGCTTCGACCATCGTATCTTCATTCTGTGGTCTCATTTTATAAACTTTTCAGCACTCCCTACCTCGCCATACATAAAAAATACCCATGTCTTCATAGTGAGGTAATGACAATGGTGGATCTACTTAGATCGAAGGGTTGGGGAATATGAGAGGAAAGGTATCTTGGGGGCACGAAAGATAAAAGACAGCAAAATATTTGCCTTATTTGAAAATTCAAATATTTTGTGCCTGACAATTTACGAATAGAAAGAAGCATAGGGTTTTTACAAAGTTTTTTGCAAAGGCCAATAAATGAATGAATTACTTAGAAACCCTGCTATCCATTAGAATGAAGATCTGACTTTCCTACAATTGGACAAGAGATTTCTATCAATCAAAAAGTCAGACCAACACAACCATCAAACATTTTGCCTCATTCATACCAAGAATTTCTAACATTATGAATTAGATTGGAATGAAGTTTCAGACAATACATGCATGTCCTAATGATCACATTCTATATCATAAACAACATGAATTTGCAACAAAATGCCTTAATTGCCATACTAGTAGATAACAGTCAGATCAAATAACAAAAAAGGTTCCTCACAAGGTTCTTCAGTACATTCTCATTATTCCATGTCTTCAATGATTATTCAGGTGCGTTAGCTTGGCATGATTTATGGATTACCATGCATGCAATAGAAGTCAAGATGACATTATGTGAATGCCTACTAATGGTTCTTCATTTAAAGATATAGAAGAAACATGGTCACACTTTAAAGAAGAACCTCACAATCTGAAGCTTTCATTGGCAGCGGATGGTGTCAATCCATATGGAGATATGATATTTGTTTACTTAGTGTGGCCTAATTTTTGTTAGAATTCTTTAGAATAACTGAGAGGGGGGGGTGGTTATAAATTAGTTATTCAAGGTCCAAAATTCCCTATTAATACCTTTTTACTACTTTTAATGAATCCATATACTTTTCATCCATCCAATACTTAAATCAATCAGATAAGAAAGTTACTATAAATCAATATGCAATGACAAAACATCCAAAATCAACACATGACACAATGATTTACGTGGAAACCCAATTTGGGAAAAACCACTAGTAACATGCTACTTGATTTTCACTCTTCTGAAGTGATGCCCTGTTAAAAGCTTGCCCTGTTAAAGGCTTACAACACACTGTTAAATGTGACCTTGTTAGAGGATTTCACCAAACTATTAGGAATGGCCCTAGTTAAAGGTCTTTAGAAGATTCACTTGGAATGTCACCCTGTTAAAGGATTTATCTAATGGCTATTAAACCAACCTAAGTCCATAGGATTTAAACTTACTATTACAATTGCTAGAAAGTAATGATAATGGTCTTTTGATCTGATATAACTTACAACATACTTTGCAGATTTCATATCACACTTTCAATTCAATCCTTATGCTTGGCTTCAATCATTTCAGCTCTGATTGCTTGTCTCCCTCTCAAGCTTCATCTCCTTGAGTTTTCTTACTCATTCTACCAATGCAATCATCCTTGTAGTCGTCTATTCAAACTGTGTTCTAGTGCTTTCTTCTCTTTAGCACATTCTACAACACTTCATGCTTTTATGCTCGACCACCTCTTTCTCACTATCCCCCCTTTCTTCATTAACTTATGTCTTCTTAAATAGGAGTTTGATTTGCCTTTGCTGCTCAATTCTCCCTCTCCAATTTTTAGGGATTCAAAATGGGTTAGGTAGGATACAATGTATCTACCCCATATCTTGTTCTCTTCTAGAAACTTTGCTAGTTGTATCTTTAAAAGAAAAATGTTCTACATGGTGTTCTATGCCACCAGCTCATCATTCTTATCTACCTTCTAATTCACAAATTTTTAGATAACAACCTTGTCGGCTTAGATTTGGCGAATCTTTGATTTCCAAAATAATGCAGCAGCTTGGCATTATTGAGTTACTGGTGCTCGGCACCTCTGTGTTGCTCAACACCTATACCTGCTCGGCACTTGGTTCTGCTTAGCACTTGGTTCTGCTCGGTACTTGGTTCTGCTCGGCACTTGATTCTACTCGATACTTGGTTCTGCTCGACACTTGATTCTGAGAAACACTTGATTCTGCTCGATACTTAGTTCTGCTCGGCACTTGATTAACTCTATGTCACTTGGCATCTAAAGTTTACTCGGCATTAACTAAGAATTTGCTCAGCTCTTACTAGCTTTCTCGGCTCCTCTCTAATGATCTAAGTTTGAGCTTTACAAAAGACTTAGCTAAAACCTTAAATCTTTGATATGTTTTAGTGTGCCCTTTCTTTGTATCTTATAGTATTCCATCAAATACACTTTTTCATCAATGGCTTAGTTGATCCTTGTACTTCATTAAAACATCATAACTTTAACCTTTCTCTAGGTGTTCTAGTTACATCTTATTGATTGCCTCCTTCTTGACAATCAACTAATTGATAGTATTTGGATCACTAAAGCAATTGTCATTCCTGCAAGTAGCAAGTTTGACATCAATGATAAAAAAATGATTGAGGACATTCTTTACCAGTTCCATATATTATTCCAACTCTTCTTATGATCATTTCAATCATTTCCAACAATCTCCCTCTTTAGCATTGATGGCAAACCAAACTGATCAAGTAATCAATTCAGTTACCACCAAGATTGTATACATTTTCTTCCTTCATTTTCACTACTGATCTCATATATCTCCCTCTTTCTTTGTATTGATCAGTTTTCTGCATATTTCTCCCTCTTTGACATAAATGCCAAAGATGTAGCATCTTTATCATGCAAAATATAAGCTTTGGCTTCTTTTTTGTTTTTCTCCCTCTGTCACCATGCTTGTGACTGATTTGGAGTTTATGTTCCTGTTGTCATCCTTTGCATCAACCTGTTAATATTTCAATGATTTATTCCTATTGATGCAAGGCAGCTTACTTGTTTCCTTAAATAGCTTGAGTTAGGGGTATGACCCCCAACTTGCCTCTAAGATATTCATAGGCATCCTTGGGCAATGGTTTGGTGAAGATATCTGCAGTTTGTTCCTTTGTGTGAATGTATTCCAACTTCACTTGTTTGTCTTCTACCAATTCTCTTACATAATGATACTTGATTGCAATATGCTTGGTTTTTGCATGCATCACTGGATTTTTGGATATTTTTATAGCACTTTTATTATCACAATACAATATCATAGGTTTTGTTACTTCTTCTTTCATTCCATTCAGTAGATATGTGAGCCATACAATGTTTGTACAATTGACTACAGCTGCCACATATTTTGACTCTGTAGTGGACTGTGATGTACATGTTTGTTTCTTGCTAGTCTAGGTAACCAGCCTTTTGCCTAGAAATAATGCACCTCCACTTGTGCTTTTTCTGTCATCAATGTTTCCTCCCCAGTTTGCATCTGTATAAGCATTGAGCTCAAATTTTCCATTCTTTTTGTAGTATAGACCAAAGTCATTAGTTCCTTTGAGATATCTCATTATTATTTTTACTGCTATGAGATGATTTTCTTTAGGATTAGCAGAGAACCTAGCCACTATTCCAACTGCTAATGCTATGTCTATTCTACTATGTACAACATATTGTAGTTTTCCAATCATGGATCTGTACATTGTTTGACTAACTTCAACTGACTCATCATTTTTGGACAGCTTATTTCCTATGGCCATTGGTGTGCTGACTGGTTTGGATTCCTTCAATTCAAATGTTTTAAGAATTTCTTTGATGTATTTTGATTGTGTAACAAATATTCCATGTTTGAGTTGATGTACTTGCAATCCAACAAAAATTTTGATTTCTCCAAACATAGACATCTCAAATTCATGTTTCATTTTTTCAGCAAAGCCTTTGCAAAGTACTTCCTTACCCCCAAACACTATGTCATCCACAAAGATTTTAGAAACAATAATATCTTTACCTTCTTTAGCTTTGATGTACATGTTGTTATTATCATCAGTTCTTTCAAATCCAATTTGCACTAGATACTTGTGAAGTCTCTCATACCATGCTCTAGGTGCTTGTTTCAAACCATAGAGTGCTTTATGTAACTTACACACCATATCCCTATTGTTTTCATCAACAAATCCTTCTGGTTGTTCAATGTAGATGACTTCTTCTAGTATGCCATTTAAGAAAGTAGATTTTACATCCATCTGATAGACTTTAAAATCTTTGTTAGCAGCATATGCAAATAAAGTTCTTACTCCTTCCATTCTAGCAACAAGAGCAAATGTTTCTCCATAGTCTATTCCTTCTTCTTGAGCATAACCCTTACATACCACTCTAGCTTTATTTCTGGTAATCTCACCATTCTCATCAATTTATTTTTGAATACCCATTTGGTGCCAATCACACTCTTGTTAGTTGGTCTGAGAACCAAACTCCAAGTTTTCTTTTTTCTTATTTGATCAATTTCTTCTTCCATAGCTTTATACCAGTCATCATCTTGTAATGCACCATATACTATCTTGGGTTCAAATTTTTTGATCAGACATTATTCATATCTTAGTCTATTCCTTGTCATTGGTCTTGAATCTTTGTCACCAATTATCTGTTCAGTAGGGTGATGTCTTTTTACATATTTGGATAATCTTGGCTCTGTGCTTGTTTCCATATTTGATCTTTTGGATTCAGGATCACTATGCACTTCGTTGTCAGGTTGTTCTTCATCATGTATGTTGTCTTCAGAATCAGATTGTGCATTTTCTTCATTTTGCAACTCAGCTTCTGAATGCAACTCGGCATTCACTGGTTGTGAATTGGCTAAAATTGATACCTGTTTTTGATTTCCAATTTGATTGACATCATTTTCATCAATAGTCATTCCTTCATAAGAATACACAAAGGTTCTGTACTCTTCCATTTTCTTTGGTTTTTTAGCTTGTACTTCTGTGTGCTCATCAAAATTTACATTTGCACTTTCCACAATTTTGTTAGTGTTAATATTCAAACACTTATATGCCTTACTTCTAGTGGAGTAACCAAGAAATATGCCTTCATCACTTTTTGCATCAAATTTTCCATTTCTAACATCTTTAAGGATAAAGCATTTGCAACCAAACACTTTGAAATATTTTACATTGGGTGAGTAACCATACCATAATTAAAAATATGTTGTATTTGTACCTTTCTTGACTTGTACTTGGTTCAGTGTATGAACAGCTACACTTACTGCTTCTCTCCAATATTTTAGAGCAACATTCTTTTCCATCATTAATGTTCTGGCATAGTCAATCATAGATCTATTTTTTCTTTCAGCAATTCCATTCTGTGGGGGAGTTCTAGGAGCTGACATTTTTCTTTTGATTCCTTTGTCATTACAGAATATCTCGAATTCCTTTGATGTAAATTCACCACCTCTATCTGATCTTAGGCATTTCAAGATTTTTCCAATTTCCTTTTCAACTCTACCCACATACAACTTAAACATTTGAAAAGCATCAGATTTTTCTTTTAAGAACATAATAGTCATCATCCTGGAATAGTCATCAACCAATAGCATTATGTATTTATCTCCTCTATAGCTTTGTATTTCCATTGGACCACATAAGTCAGTGTGAACTAACTCAAGTATCTCTTTAGATGTATAGTTTTTTCTTTTGAAACTTGATTTTTGTCATCTTTCCTAGCTGACATTGTTTGCACATGATATTATCAGGCTTCTTCAATTTTGGTAAACCTCTGGCTTTCTTCATTTTACTAATGTTGACTAGATTGTCAAAGTTGACATGACATAATCTTCTATGCCATAACCATTCATCATCAAATTTTGCAAATAAACAAGAAACATCATCCATATCAAGGTAAAACAAATTACTCTTTGTTTGGTCTCCTTTTCCTATCAGTTTACCATTAGTATTATAGATTTTCTGCAGTTTTGTTTCCAAATTTCACTTTGCAACCTATATTGCCTAACTGTGAGATACTTAGTAAATTGTAGTTTAATCCTTCAACATAGTATGCATTGTCAAATGAAATTTTTTCTGTGATCTTAATGGAATATTTTCCTTTGATTTGACATGGAGCATCATTACCAAATCTAACACTGTTTCCATCATACTGAGTAAAGTTAATAAACTTATTTTTGTCTCCTGTCATGTGATGTGAGCATACACTATCTATGATCCATCTGTCATTCTTGTTTATACATGCTACTAGTGTTGTGGTCTCTTCTTCATCAAATTGGTCCTTCATGGCTACATAAACAACTTCATCATCATTATCATCAAAATTTTCTTCAACAATATAACACTTCTTACCTTTTTTTTTGTAATCTCTCCTGTCATCATCTCTTCTATTCTTGTATTTGTTTCCTTCCTTGGAATCCTTTTTCTGTGGACATCTTGCAGCAATATGACCTACTTCATTGCAATTGAAACAAATGATAGGCATCTTACCTTTGAATTTTCCTTTCCCCCTATGCAATCTTCTAGCAAGAAGTGCTTCCAATTGTTCCACATCTTCCTCATCAGTGCTACTGCCACTAGATACATACTTTATTTTTCTTCCTTTCTTTGATTTCACCTATTCAACATCTTTCAGTGATAACTTGGCCTTAAAAGTAGATTCAACATTTTTAGGTTTGTAGTTGTCAAAGTTGGATAATTCAAATGCAGTGAGTCTACCTATTATACCTTCAAAACTTAGATTATTTCCTGGTATACATCTTAGCTCTTGTATTGCTGATAATCTAATAGCATAGATAGGGAGCAAGGTTCTTAAGAAATTACTATTAATAGTATCTTCATCCAGTTGACCACTTAAGCATCGTATTACACTTACCACTTCCTTTATTCTTGCACCATACTGAGCAGCATTCTCATTTTCTTCCATTTTCATGTCATCAAACTTTCCTCTGAGACTTTCTCTTTTTGCTCTTTGTACATTTTGATCTCCTCCATAGATGTCTGATAGGGCTTTCCACATTTTGTATGCAATGTCACATCCTTTGATATCATCAAATTCAGCATAGTTGAGTGCAGAGGCAATTTCTAGCATTGTTTGGTTATGTACTTGCTTATTTTTCATGTCTTCTGTAGTAGGAGCACCTATTGGATCTACATGTTTAGTAACAATTGAATTTTGGGCATAATCTCCTATGGATCCAAGATGTAGCTTCATCAAACTTTTCCATGCAACAAAGTTGTCTTTGTTGAGCTTGGGAACTTCTCTCTTTGCCATTTTGATCTTTTCTGCTTGTAGTCCCTTTAAACTGAATCAGCAGTTAGCTCTGATAACAATTGTTAGAATTTCTTTAGAATCACTGAGAGGGGGGGGGGGGGAGAATTAGTTATTCAAGGTCCAAAATTCCCTATTAATACCTTTTTACTACTTTTAATGAATCCATATACTTTTCATCCATCCAATACTTAAATCAATCATATAAGCAAGTTATTGTAAATCAATATGCAATGACAAAATATCCAAAATCAACACATGACACAATGATTTACGTGGAAACCCAATTTGGGAAAAACCACTAATAACATGCTACTTGATTTTCACTCTTCTAAAATGATGCCCTATTAAAAGCCTGCCCTGTTAAAGGCTTACAACACACTGTTAAATGTGACCTTGTTAGAGGAATTCACCAAACTGTTAGGAATGGGCTTGGTTAAAGGTCTTTAGAAGATTCACTTAGAATGTCACCCTGTTAAAGGATTTATCTAATGGCTATTAAACCAACCTAAGTCCATAGGATTTAAACTTACTCTTACAATTTCTAGAAAGTAATGATAATGGTCTTTTGATCTGATATAACTTACAACATACTTTAAAGATTTTAGATCTCACTTTCAATTCAATCCTTATGCTTGGCTTCAATCACTTTAGCTCTGACTGCTTGTCTCCCTCTCAAGCTTCATCTCCTTGAGTTTTCTTACTCATTTTGCCAATGCAATCATCCTTGTGGTCATCTATTCAAACTGCATTCCAGTGATTTCTTCTCCTTAGCACATTCTACAACACTTCATGCTTTTATGCTCAACCACCTCTTTCTCACTGTCCCCCCTTTCTTCATTAACTTATGTCTTCTTAAATAGGAGTCTAATTTTCCTTTTTTGCTCAATTCTCCCTCTCCAATTTTTAGGGCTTCAAAATGGGTTAGGTAGGATACAATGTATCTACCCCATATCTCGTTCTCTTCTAGAAACTTCACCAGTTGTATCCTTAAAAGAAAAATGTTCTACATGGTGTTCTGTGCCACCAGCTCATCATTCTTATCTACCTTTTAATTCACAAATTTCTAGATAACAACCTTGTCGGCTTAGATCTAGCAAATCTTCGATTTCCAAAATAATGCAGCAGCTTGGCAATATTGAGTCACTAGTGCTCAGCACCTTTGTGTTGCTCGGCACCTATACCTGCTTGACACTTGGTTCTGCTTGGCACTTGGTTCTGCTCGGTAGTTGGTTCTACTCAGCACTTGATTCTGCTTGGCACTTGATTCTGCTTGGTACTTAGTTCTGCTTAGCACTTGATTAACTCTGTGTCACTCAGCATCTGAAGTTTACTCGGCATTAACTAGGAATTTTCTCAGCTCTTACTAGCTTTCTCAGCTCCTTCTCTCTAATGATCTAAGTTTGAGCTTTACAAAAGACTTAGCTAAAACCTTAAATCTTTGATATGTTTTAGTATGCCCTTTCTTTGTATCTTATAGTATTCCATCAAATACACTTTTTCATCAATGGCTTAGCTGATCCTTGTACTTCATTACAACATCATAATGTCAACCTTTCTCTAGGTTTTCTAGTTACATCTTATTGATTGCCTCCTCCTTGACAATCAACTAATTGATAGTATTTGGATCACTAAAGTAATTGTCATTCCTACATGTAGCAAGTTTGACATCAATGACAAAACAATGATTGAGGACATTCTTTACCAGTTCCATATATTATTCCAACAACTCTTCTTATGATCATTTCAATCATTTACAACACTTTTGTTATTAACAATAACATTCCTCCTTGGATGTCCATAAGGAGGGAGCACATAATGTTGTCAATGATTATGCCAATTATTTTGTCATTTTATAGTTATCTAAATTAATTTATAAATAGTGCATGAAAATGGTCATAATAATTATGTAATATTTATGTTCATTCAATTACTAGGTAAGTACCAAGTTAAAGATATGAACATGTATATTGAGCCCCTAATTGATGAGTTGTTGACATTATGGAATGATGTCACTATGCATGATATCTCTAGATTGATAGGACATCGACAATTTCAATTCCATGCAATGCTTGTATGGACAATACATGATACCCCTGGGCTAACTCATTTTTACAGTATGTTATATTGTTAGGATCACATATTTTTGGTCTGTCATAGTGCTTACATATTACTATCATATTCTTAAGTTGCACATGATAATTTTACATGATCCAATTACACATGATCTTTTAGGTGTTTAGACAAAGGGAAAATTAGCATGTCTAGTTTGTGGTCCGAAGATGAAATCTTGTCATTCAAGAAGTTTAGGAAAGCAGGTGTTCGATGAGTTTAGGCACTTTCTCCACAATAATCATAGGTATTGAATTTCCAAAAAAAATCTTTTCAATGCGAAAGAAGTGACATCATCAAGGCCATGAAGAATGACACCTTGTCTATGGAAGTTGGAATACGATCAACTAAATCATTGAGTTAATGTCTAATTTGTCATACAAAGTTTAAAATTTGTATTTTGATATTGTCTTATATTTACTAATGCTATAATTGATGCTCGTGAAGGTCATCAAGATATCAATGACCAACTTCCTAGAGGAATGAAAAGTTATCCTACTTAATTTAGTAGGTTACTATACTACAAGGATCTCCAAGTCATGCATTTCTTTGATGCTATGCATATTATAAAGAATGTAATAGAGACACTAGGGAAAATATTAGATGGAAGGCATGATAGAGAACAAATTGCCAAAATTTGTACTGACATTCATGAATCCAATCATGCACTAAAAGATTTCATTGAATCAAATACCAATGGAGACTACATAAATACAAGTGTCCTTCCTTGGTGATTAATGGAGCAACAAAGTGATGCATTAAAAGAAGCCATAAAAAAAGAAAAATTTTCAATAGGATTTGTTGCAAATATAAGAACTCTTCTCCCTGGCCCAAAATCACCTTTCTTTCATAGAAGAGTGTTTATATTTGCTGTAAATATAAGCACTATTCTATCAAAGAAAGGTGATTTTGGGCCAGGGTTGAAAATACATAATTGGCATACCTTCGTCAAGGTAAGCCATGTTCTCTATTTGTAGTATATTTGTAAAATTGAATGTACTACCTATTGCATTATTTAATAATATATTGAAATGATCATTGTTTAATGATTGCAGTACATCCTACCTCTATCCCTTCCACACCAGTTTAACAACAATATTAAAGAAGTTATATATATGAGGTTAAAAGTGTTTTTTCTTAGATTTGTAGCTTTTTATCTGAAATCTATTGTATAATTTTATTTAAAATCTTTTTTATGTGTTTTTGCATGTTGAATCTCTTTTAGGTGGTTATCATCTAAAGAAATTGATAAAAAAAGATATAAAATATTGGAAGAGAAAAATTCCACAACTTATGTGTAAAATGAAAAAGTGTTTACCTCCAACCTTTTTCAATGCTCAAGAACACTACCTCATACATCAAGTTGAGGAGATTGAATTGTGTGGACCTATACAAACTAGGTCAATGTGGATGGTTGAGAGGAACTTGAAATTTATGAAGGGCTTGGTTAGACAAAGAGCACGTCTTGAGGGTTCTATGATAGAGGGATATATGGTATACTAGACCATGGTGTACATTAGTGAATATCTTCCAAAGTTTGCAATAGATATCCATGTAGATTGCATTTGGGATCCCAACTCTAATGACAAATTTGAAGGGGAGTACCTGAGGGGGAAAGGTAAATTAAGGAGGGTGAGAGGTAATTATAAGTTATTTTTTTAATAGTTTAATAATTATTATCCATCATCAATATATATAATTTGTTTCTAACTAGTGTAATTGTCTTCTTTACAGTTGGTCATGAGTGGGATTCACTACATTTGTATATTGCAAACAATCTTGTTTGGATGACGGTATGGATTGAATAGTCTCAAGAAAATGGTCGCTCATTAACATCGCATGGTGTTGCATCATTGATTAAAGAAGCTCATCGTAATGGAGGTCCCAATCTTATGCCAATGGTACTTGATCTAATATATGGCTTAAGAGATATAAAGGTACACATAAGATTACTAATAATGAGACATAAGTTTTTATGAACTCACAAATCGATGCAAATAATCTTGACATGTTTGAATAATTGCAAGTCAAACAGCACAAAGCTATGTACTACCATGGCTATAAATTTTTCACAAAAAAGTTAGATGAAACGAAGAAAATGTATGATTTTGGGATAAGTGTTGTCTTTGCGGTCACCAATATTTCATCTAGAACTGACATACATCCTCAATAATCTAAAAATCAATACTATGGCATTTTGGATGATATACTAGAGTGAAACTTTAATTCATTCAAAATAGTTCTATTTATTGTCAAATGGTTCAGGTTATGACTGAATCAAAATGATCCTGATAGGACTGTTATTGAACATGATAGTGGATTTACTATGATTAATACAAGGTCATTTGAGCAAGTCAGAGATGAGCCCTATGTTCTTCCAAGCCAATGCAAGAAAGTTTTTTACTTTGGTGTTCCACACAAACCATGTTGGTCATTTTTTGTTAGACATGACCCAAGAGGAAGGCTGGTAAAGTATAATGTGATGGAAGAAGAAGATATTGAAGAAGCACAAGAGGAAGTAAATGATTATCAAGAACAATAGTTACCCATTAATGAAGAAGAAGAAGATGGTGATGATTTTCATCATGCTAATGATAATGGTGATAATGATGATGATGATGCTGATGATGATCATGATCATGGTGATGAAGATGGTGATGATCATGGTGATGATACTCATGATGATGATGGTGATGAAGATAATGCTGATGGCGATGAAGATAGTGGTAGTGACAGTGATGATCAAAGTGACCAGTACGATGATGGTGATGATGATGACATGGATGAAGATCATGATGATCAATGAAATGTCTAGGTAGGATCAATGTCAACTATGATGGGGTCATGTACGACCAAATTTTTCTTTCCAAACCATATGTGGAGATATAAACATTAAGTAGAACATGTCAAATATTTTTTTAGATATATGCATTAGTTACACCAAATTTTTGGCTAACTTAAGACAAATGATTTACATATACAATCTACTTTATTATTAATATTTTTTTTGGTAAGTCTATTACTTTAATTTTGCTGCTGATTTCTAAGACTTACTAATTTTTTTCAGAGGGCGACATGGATGCACCATCTCAGACACCTTCAGCATAGGTAAACATTAATTATTATAAATTTTAATGTTAATATAGAAACAAATTTCATATTACTATGTTCTTTTCTTTATGGATTTGGATTTATTTTGATGAAATTTTACTAATATTTAATGTCACAAATGATAGGAAAAAGATAGAATGATTGCTCATCAAATGCGATCTAAAATACGGGCATCATTTCTACATGACATCACCCTTAGTGTTGACCTTGTGTTCATCACCCAAAAAATTAAGCAAAGATACACTAATGAAATTGTTAACATTATCATTGAGGGTGACAGAAGCAAGGAGAAAGAGGCACTGAGAAAAGAATTGGACCGTAGAATCCAATCTTTGAAGGTAAGCAATAATTCAACTAAAGCAATAATAGAATTTCAATAGATGTTAATATTTTATAGTATCTTATGGATCATGATCTCTAATTTTATGTGTTCTTGTATAGACATATGTGGCAATTGCAACATCACATGGTGAATATGGTGAGGGTTGTCGTGCACAACCTTTGTGCAAGTAACACTTTCTTTGTTTTTTTTCATCAACATTATAACACTTACGTTTTCTTTGGTGGATGCTTCTAGCTAGTATCCCATTTGATCTTTATCCATTGCAAATATCTTTGCTAACAATATTGTATTCTTTAGCTCATGATGAAGTGTGCACTCCTCCTTCGGTTGGCGGTCCAGTATTGCCTTATGCATTGTCAGCAACAAGGACCATGCAAACATCATCGTCTATGCCCACTAGAACTAGTAAAACCTTGTTTTTCTATATTTTGTAATGTATTTCTACAAGCTGATGAACATTGAAGTAGCATATCAGTGCTTAAATGATGTCTATAGAAGCTTGCATACACACAAACACATGCATATACACATTGTACACACACACACACACACACACATAGAGAGACATAGAGATAGGTAGAGAGGTATTTCTACAAGTTGATGAACGATGAACTAGCATATCAATGCTTAAATGATGTTTATAGAAGCATGCATGCCAAACACATAGGAATAGAGGCAACTTGAATGCATATATCAGATGTTGCCAAACATGGACTTCCATTTCCTAAATTTTTGAAATATGTGCTACAAGACTTACGCCACATTTTCTTCTACCTACAGAGTTGACATAAAGCATTCCATGACTCCTACAAAATTTTACACCTAAAGATAAATTTCTAACAAATTTTCCATTTCTTCTTGATTTTGTTAGCCTGTATGTCTTTTATGTTCCTTGACTTACCATTTTCCTACCCTATTTCTCTTGGATGTTTCTCCTAGAGGTCATGTGGAAAGATGTTTAAAAAACTCATGTTGAATATTTGAGCCTTGTTCTTTCTTTGGGTTGCAAACTATTGATTCAAAATATTCTAGATGATTATTGGATACTCTCCTAGCAACTTTTCAAATGATAACTGGTGGCTACTCTCCCTTTTGACACAACTCCTTTCTAACACCTCTATTTTTAGCTCCATAATTAACTTTATCCTCTTCCTTAAATGGCATTTATTTTCCTAGCCAAATCATGAACATGACACTAGCAGTTTCAAGACAAGGTGGCTATGATAAAATCTATTCCTAGTCATATTTTGATAGAGAGACATAGATGAGATAGGCCATACCCATTCAACTCCAACCAATCACACCTTTTGAATTATGAGTCTCAAACTTGAATGATAACCCAAAGGCATTTTATGATTAAAATAAGATCGATGTAAAGCATCTATTCCTAGTCATATCTTGACAAATAGACACAAATGAGACAGGCCATACCCATTAAACTCCAACCAATCAAACCTTTTGAATTATGAGTCTCAAACTTGAATGATAACCCCAAAGGAATTTTATGATTAAAGCAAGAATGGTGCAGAGAATTCTATGACAATTAATAATAAAAAGAAGAAGATCTCACAATCCAAGGACATCCTAAAAGGCTCAATGAGAGGACACAATATTCATTGTATCTGCATAAGGCAACATATGTCACCCTCTCTCTTCTGCTCCACTCAGACTCTAGAAAATTAATATATAGAAGATGGCCCTTCCAAGTTTTGATCCACTCTATGCCAAATATTCCATCTAAAATGAATCGCTACAATAGTTTGACCATATCTACTTTCATTTTAATGCTAGTTGACTGTATCTATTTAGATTAATTCTAGTTAACTATATCTATACCATTAGACATGTATTCATATACTATGATTCTTTGGTATCCCTCTAGAGAAACAAGGGCCATGTAAAAACCCTTCAGTGCCACCAAATTATGATGCCAAATACTAGAAATCACTTGTACCTCATGCACAAAACTTGCATCACCCGTTGGAGTACAATTCTTGAATCTCTTCACAGCAACAACTAATCCATCTGAAAAAACCCCCTTGTAAGCATTCCCATACCCCCCAAAACCAATAATATTATCTCTATGAAAAATCTTTGTGGATTCCTTGATGTCCTCAATGTTAAAATGAACAAGAGTACTATTAGGGTGCATGGAGGATTGCTTAGAAAAATGAATATGAATATCCTCCTTGAGGCTCTTTTTTTCATTGCTCTCCTTATTAAAAAATTCCCTAACTATACTAGTTGTGATTAACAAATTATATGAATAAAACATTGAAAATAAAGTCTCCTAAAACTTTGAAACTTAGGCCTCACAATCAAAATGAACATTAGTAGCCCCATTCAATTTCATGATATTCATTGCATAGGTTTGTTTTTACTTGTATTCATTATTGTTGTGAATGTTGAACATTAATTGTTGTACTAAACTTATGATTCTTTCCATGACATAGATGTTGATTATTATTGTTGTGATGTTATTTCCTTTCTTTCACATAGGTGTTCTCTATTGCTCAATAGATGTTCTTTTCTACTATGAATACAATAAAAAATAAAATTCATCATGTGGTACATCTAGATTGTAATTTTGATACAAGTGTTACTGGTGGCATCTCTTTGTCTTTCATTTCATTTGGTGTCTACTTTAATTGTCATGATGTTTCAATTGATAGAGCAATAGAGAATAGTACTTCTAAAGCTGATCCATTTCCTAGAGTAATCCGTGTGATTAGTACTATTTCATATGAAGGGATATTGTTGCTGAACAAGAAAACTATGTTTCTATTAAAAGAACAAAAGCTTCTAGGTGCTTAGAAATTGTTATTATTTAAAGTGTAAATTTATTTTACTTTTACATTACTTGTTTTGGATTGATAAACCATTTATGTTTTTGTAGGTAATAATGCTTTCTTTGATCATCTTTTTCATATGACATTGAGACTATTTGGACCCACCATATGTAAAAGGTACATAGTTTCATAGTACACAATTTTTCTTTTCTTCCATTTATTGTAATATATTAAAGTTATTGATCTAACAATCTTTTTTTTTTTTAAAGGTGAAATTTACAAGACATGGAATTAAAAAATTAGTTGATTGCATCTTTTGAGGAGAAATTTGGAAAAAACATTTTTGACACTAGCCTACTTCTCAAAAGATCATCAAAGCATATAAAGACTATGAGGGATCAATATAGAAGGGCTCTTAAGGATAACCCAAAGTATGACCATCCTCCTATGATTCCACCGATGGAGTGGAATGAAATAATAGAAGATGCAAAGGAGAAAAGGCTATGTGAAAATAGAGTAAATGAAGCAAGACAGACCAAAAAATGGTATGTCATGATAGTATTAAGTACATTGTAATCATACACTAATTATTGATATTTTTAAATATATAATATAAGATTTTTGAAAATGTTCATAGATTATAGGACACATCTGTGGCTACAAAAGCGAGACTAGAAAAGTTTGGCAAACACAAACTTGGCTCTGGTGGCTATATGAATCTCCAGTCTCAACTTGTAGGTAGGAGCAATGAAATTTCATTTTTTTTTTATATAATGTTGCAAAAAAAAAATTTATTGAAACCATACATGGAAAATCAATGATATTAAGCAAAAAATGTAGGGCACAGACTTCAATGTGGAGCTCACAGATGAAGATAGAAAAATTTCCTTGAAGGAAGGCTACAAAGTTGTGGTTGCATGCCTATGCAAAGAATCTGAAAGCCTTGCCCAAGAATCTAGTGTACCAAATGATATCTCACATGTAACTTGGTTAGAAGAAAAGTAAATAAAATTGAATAGTTGATAAAATTCTTTTTTGGTATTAGTTTTGAACGTAAATTGACTGCATAACAACATGCATAACATTTTACTGCAACCTTCATATCCTACCATAGAATCTACTCATGACGAAGGCCATGATGTGCATTATAGTGGTGGAGGTATTAATTTTCTATTGGAAATTTATTATGCAATTATGAATACAATTTAATATCTTCAATTGCAATTTGATGTGTATCATTTTTTTGAATATTTTAGAGGATGTTGAACATCATGCTAAAGGAGTGGAGCATGTTCCAAGTGTTCAACATGTTGACATGGCAGTGGATCAAAATATTAATGTACATGATGTGTCATTTTTAGGTAATAAAAATGCATGTTATATTGTACTAGTACTTAATTATAGACTTGTAACAGTTAAGAAAAGAAAAAGAGTAAGCCAATTTATCCTGTTTACTTGTTTTTGCAATAGAGCCCCCTTTAGTGCAGCAACCTCCTACTCCTCCAAAGAGAAGGAGCCATCGTAATTTCACATTACACATGCCAAAAGAGGAGGAGAATGACACAGATATGGATGCTCCTATGAGCGCTTTCCTTAAGAGAGCTAAGGGAAAAAAAATGATGTTTTAAAAATGCTCTTTGATAAACCCTGTTGGATAATGAAAGAACTTTGTTTTAAGTAATTATCTATGAATGATGCATATTAATACTGATTTTTATATTATGTTAATGAATATTGTTATGTGCTAATGAATTCTTAATTAGTATTGTGTATTAATGAATTTTATATCATATTAATGAATGTTATGTGATTGTATTGATTAAATGTTATAGTTCATAAATGGATGAATGAATGAATGAAGTATTTAATTAGATGATAATGGGTAATTTATATTGATGCTAGGGGGAGGGGGTGAGGCTATGTGAGCTTCCACCTTCATGTGGTTGGCCTTGTTAAGTAGATAATATTATAGTATTCTTGAAACCAAGTGAAGCTCAAACTAACATAAAATGGACACTTTGCATGTGGTAGGTCTAAAATGATCTAGGACTAGTGCTGCCCATAACATGAATTTTTGAAATACATTCTGAGATCACCAATTTCAACACTCTATTTGAAGCATAGGAGTAGCCTATAGTCTTAGCATGAATTTTGAGTAGTGTGTCAGTCCAGATTGCCTCAAAAGTGGCTGGAAGAAGCCTGCACAAGTCTGGGACTATGAACTCTCCCTACCTTGGCCAAGAAGAACTTGCCAAATCTCTAGTATTAGGCAAACCATAGAGTGGTGTGGCTAGTCTGAAACCAACCAATAAGTTCACAATTAAAGGAATGATCCTTCCTTTTCCAAGGATTTCCAAGCAGCAATCTCAAGTGTACCAATTTAATCAATGCTCCAATCCTTATTGAGAATCTTGTCCCAATAAATCTCTAGATGAAATGAGGACACAAAGTGACTGGTAAAATGGTGAATAACACCTAAACATCTAAAACTTTAATCCTTATATCTTCCAAGGTCACTCCAATGAATCCCAACTAGTTCCATTACTTCTTGTTGAGAAATCCCAACATTGACACCCAACTCAAATTGATCGGCCCAAGACCAATGCATCACATGAAGAAACTAATTTCCAAAGCACCATAAAAAGCATGATGCACTCTTAGTCTACCTCTTCATTTGCATATATCACAAGTGGTGGTGTCCTGGGAGAGTAACTAATCATCCCGTGATGTGAAATGGTATCACCCTCAAGTTTGCAATCATGTTTCAACCTATGGCCTAAGTCATCTATCCAAGCTAATACCATGTATTATCTTTTAAGTTAAATGCTAGAACCAAGTGATATTCCACCTATCTCATATAACGATATGACAGCTCAACTTCCATCTCATGTAAGTCTTCTATCTCTTCATTAAATTTTCCTTTGAATCATCAACAAATATAACTTACTTTAAACTTATATTTTAATCCTTGTAAACCAAACTCAATCCTTTCATAACATCACTATCAAATCACTATCTTTTATAATGTTAATTAGTCATGCAACATATCTTTAGAGAAATTGAAAGATTTAAAGAATTGTATAATCCATAAACTTGATTGCAGAATTATCAAATTTTTTCATAAAACATAACAAAGAAAGAATTACTATGACTGATACCACTAATGTCACTAGACCTATATATTTTTGTTAACTATGCTAAAGGCTATGAAAACCTGCGATCATTCTCTCCTTCAATTCAATCATTCCAGTGACATAATAACATTGCTCTATTTTTCCTTTAAAAATTCTTTTGTTTTTTGATCTTACACCTAACACATATGCATCGTATTTCTCAAACACTCTTTAGAATTTTGATCTTCTATATTTTACACACAACATTATGTAACAAGTTCTCTTGGAAATCTACATTCATGTGCCTGCAATTTTTAATCTTTTTGAACACTAAACTGTTATTTCTCAAATTTTCATCTCACATACTCAATATCATAAAAATGGAAATTTATATCATATGAGACACATGCATCACCTTCAAATTTGAATTGAACTTTATAATATTAGTTGTCTGTTTTGAACCGCACGTAGTTATAACTGCTCTAGCTTCTCCAAACAATAAGTTCATAAGGATTAAATGTGAAAGGTAAAGATTTTTCTTTTGTGTATATAAATTCTTGTGTATTTGGACTTCTATTATTCTATTAATTACAATTTAGTTTATCTTACATGTAATTGCCTCACTGCATATTTCACATTTCTGATCATTGGATTTATAGACTATAATCTCACATGGAAAATATTTGAAAGGTAAAGCTTTTTTTTTTCTCTATATATATTCTTGTATGTTTCATAATCCTGATAATTATTATGGTGCTTTATATTTTTAGTTCACTAAAATGCAGCAATCAACAAAAAAAGTTGAGGGGAGTAGCTTTGTAGAGGATGAGAGCTTAGAAGAAAGTGACAAGGAGCCAAAGGCCAAGAAAGGCATTAAGGTAAAAGAACATGCCTTCCTTTACCTATGATCATTTACATCTATGTTAATTTATGAAGAGATTCTTCATATTATGAACAAGGTTAGAATTTAAAACCTATGTTTATTTTCTTGTAAATTTTATTGAATTATGTTATAAATTTCATCAAAATTAGAGCAAGCTATTTGAGTGCTCCAATATGTTTTATCTTATGCATTTCTGGAAGAAAACATTCCTTAGTTATTCCTTTTGATTTGGCTTAGATATAATTTTGATCTTGTTGCTTATCAGTGGTTGCAATGGTTGTATGTGAGATATGTATTTTCATGTTTGAGATATATTCTTGGATATAGATTTATTTTTTGCCATTCTTGAAACTTGCCAAAGTAAAATGCTTTTCCCATTTTTAATGGATTTTTTTTTTTTACCATTGCATGCCTAGTCAGTAATGATCTTTCCTTAATTGTATTTTCATAAAAAGTGCTGGGAACAATTATGAAGCTGGAAATATGATTGTAGAGGCCTTGAGTAAAGTTTGTAGGAAGGGTATAGTAACCCTTGAAGAAGGAAAAAGTGCAAAAAATAATTTATACATTGTAGAGGGAATGCAATTTGACTGTGGATATATTCCCCCATATTTTGTGATAGACAGTGAGAAGATGACAAGAAAGTATGAGAATTGTAAGGTAACTAATATATGGATCGAAATCATTTTTGCCATTTTTAGCCTATTTTGAAAATGAGCACTTATCATTTAGCTATTGTAAGAGAGTGGTTGGACATGTATTAGGAATCAAGCAACTTTACGTAGAAATGAATTTATTTTTCTTTACAACCTATAGCTCTTGTTGGTTGATAAGAAAATAATAAACACAAGAGATATGATTTGCATATTGGAAGATGCAATTCATGGTGGTTATCCTATCTTAATAATTGATGAAGACATTGAGCAAGAAGCCATGGCTACCCTTGTCATCAATAGGCTTCAAGGTGCACTAAAGATTGCTTCTTTAAAAGCTCCTAGATTTGGAGAAACAAAAAGTCAATATTTGGATGACATTTCCATGTTGACTAGAGGTATTATTTTGTAGTATGATTATCAAGTGAACCCTGAATTTTTGTCTCTTAATCATTTATCATGGCAGTTTTCTATCCAATATTAATTATGTTAGTCAGTTTGTCACAGGCCATAATGAAGTAGTCTTTTTAATATTTTGAACAAGAGTTTAAATTTAGTACAAAAAGTAAGTTGTTAGCTTAGGATTATGTCATTTCATAGTTCATTCTCCTAATATGTTATTCAATAATATAGACAACTATAGACATCTGAACCATGTATTCTAATGTAGGCACTGTCATTAGAGATGAAGTGGGGCTAGCCCTTGACACTATTGGGAGTGAGGTTCTGGGAACTGCTGCCAAGATAGTGTTGAAAAAAGATTCAACAACAATAGTTAGTGTTGGAATGACTTAGGAACCTGTTGAGAGAAGAGTTAATCAAATTAGGAGCATGATTGAGGTATGCATTCTTGTCTCTGTGTGTGTTTCTTCGGGTCTTAACATGGACTATTAGTCTTATGCTTTGTAATTAGAGCACTTTAGTTTTATTCTTTATGTTATTTCTCCTTTTTCTACCCCTAGTATCTCATCACGGTTAACACTCTGTCTTTTTTTGAGCATATCAATATATTGGCAAACAAGAACTCATTAAAGAATTGTGCTATTGTCAACCTAGCTTGTAGAATGTATTTGACAATTGAATATTTTCTTTATTTCCAAGTTTCTAAACAAGATTATGAGAAAGAAAAATTGAATGATTTAGGATTGCTAAACTATCTCGAGGAGTTGTAGTTATACAGGTGAAGTTATTGAAATGTCTCTAGTCTTCTATAGTGTTTCACTGTTAAATACTTCTCTGAGTAATAGATACATTTTTTCAATGATAAAGTCTTGACTAGTAATTCTTATAAATTGTAATGTCTCTCTCCTATTTCCAAAATTATTTTTGATCTATTCTCCAAACAATTTATTTGTGATACAAATACTTAATTTTCTAATTTACTTATGGTTTTCTAGTGTACTTTGATTGTTGTGGTTTTCTCAGTATAGGAAATGCCACACAATATATTTATTGTTGAGCCACTTGTAAATGGATATAGTGCACTTCTAGATTTATTTAAATACCAAAGTGTGTGATAAAAACTCTTATTACTTTTCTTCGGCAAGGTAAATATTAGAAAACTTTCCTACCATAACACCACCCAGGTCAGATTATAATTTTTGAGAACCCTAATATGACTAAACAATTCTCGATTCTACTTCACAAATGCATTATTTGATTATAATCACTTGTAGCAATTAAAATACTATTTTTAATATATATTTTTAGCATATTTCACAATCCTCATCTTTAGTTATGTGCATCTCTTGTCTGCTTGTAAAGTTGGACTTTGCCCTTCATTTGTTATAATTTTTGAGTTTGTGATATAAAGCATGTGATATGATAGGTGTTTCTTTGGTTAGTTCTTTTTTATTATTGATGGTATTTTCCTTTTCTTTGATTTCTTCCAATCAATATTTCTCTTTTCATGATTACCCAAGGAACCCTATCACAAATATCTACCTTATCTAATCCATTGAGTTAATATGTTTTCACCGATGGTTGTTTTTTCATAGATGTTTGATTATGATCATCGTGCAGGAATTATTGATCCAACTAAGGTAAGATGGTATATTCATTTGATGTAATTTATTTTTATTTTTTCAATTTCCTAATTGGTGAAATGAATGCAAATTAGTGTCATTTAAGTCCTTACAAATATGGTTTATCAGGATGTTCATTGACTATGTATTTGCATAGTGCCCTTGTTATAAAGAAAGAAGGAAAATGCAAGCCTAAGTTGGATGTGATGCCAATTGTCTTAGGCCCTCTACCCTTTCTGAATTATTATGTGTATTGTACGTAGGTAGGGATTATACTGTATCATATTGAAATTGAATGAATACCAATATCTATCATAATATTACAGGCAACTAGTTGCTTGCAAATTGTTAGGAAGCTCACCAAGATAAATTGTTAGGATAATTTTACCCTTCATGAAATTAAAAGGTTGGTACTTTTCTTTTACTGAATTACTAGATGATTTGGTTACCCTATTATTTTCCTCTATGAAACCGATACAAATCTACGTATGCTAATGTTTATTTTGTTGTATCTGTATGCATTGTGGATACAATAGTGTGTGTCTGCCTTGCATTGAATCACTAGCCTTGCATCAAACTCGAGAATCAGCATGGGGAAAAGATGTCATCTGTTTCAAAGACTAATGAAAGGTACTATTTTATGATGGCTTTTAATGTTTCTTTTGCATATGATACCCATGTGGTGATACATAACATAATTAATTGTACTTGGCACAAACACAAATGTTAGTTTCACTGCCATTTCTATGAAAAATATATTTTTTGTGCTTGCAATCAATGTCCCTTACTAATGTTTTTCATCCTAATTGTATAAACTTGTATAAGTCTTTTCTTGTGAACCATATTGAATTAAAGGATGCTTTTCCCTGAACAGGGCTATTATGATGGGACTAATGCTTCATGTAAAAGGTCAACATTTAATTGAAAAGTCACAACATAAAGAGGCTCTTGAAATACTTTCCATGGGAGATGTATCTAGTGCATAGACAATAATTTGCAGGACAAGCATTTCCAATAAACATAGAGGTTGCAGTTGGTGTCCCTCGCCATTTGGCTTGCCCTTCTCAATGTGATTGTAGCATCTAATGTACAATACTAATAAGTTGTAATTGAACTAAAAGGTTATTTATATGCTTGTGAAAGATGACTAATTTAGTCATAATAACCATGATTGAAGTTTCCTATTACAGTCTAGGAAAATTCATACTAACCTACTTTGGTGTTGTTTGAAGGTTGATAGATGGGGAAGTCATAGATGTATGAACTTTTTGCAATGAATTTATTCATCTAGGTCACAACATGGGAGTCTTTCTATACGATGATTTATCGTCAATCATGTCCATTCACTACCAAACAATTCATATTCTACAAATTTGAGATCTTGGAACTTTTGTGGATGTGCAGGCCATCGGAACATACTGCAAGGAGGATGAAAAACTTATTCTCAACTGTGAGACTCAAGGAAGTGATACAAAATGTAGAATCTTAACATATGGTTGTTCAAATTCTATATCTCCTAAATGATTTCCTTTTAGCATATAACTTGTTGTGCATAGTTACCAAGTTTGCTTATTGTATCAGGCATATTAATGAAGAAGCATATTAGTTACTATTAGTGTTTAAGATAGTTTGATTAGTTATTGTTGATGTTTTTTAGGCATTCTATAAAATAGTTCACATGCCTTGTGTATGATTTGACATTTTTCATGCATCCTGCACTCTCTCATCTGGCTAATGATGGATTACAAAGAGTGATCTGAAATGATGATGCTAAAAAACACACGCAATCAAATCCAAAATGAACTTGCATTACAAATGGATTGTGGAAATCTGATATTGTTAGTTTTGCATTTATGTCTACCAGGACAATCACAACGTATACATATATGTTTAAGTTGTGATTGTCCTGGTAGACATGCATGCAAAACTAACAATATCAGATTTCCACAATCCATTTGTAATGCAAGTTCATTTTGGATTTGATTGTGTGTGTCTTTTAGCATCATCACTTCAAATCACTCTCCATAATCCATCAGCAGCCGGATGAGAGAGTGCAAGATGCATGCAAAATGTGATCTCATATGCAAGGCATGTGAACTATTTTATAGAATTCCTAAAAAAAAATTACACCGAGGTGTTGGTCAAAATTTTCATTGGTCAAAATTTTGACCAACGCCTAGGTGTTTTCTACCTTCATTGGTCAAAATTTCCACCTTCATTGGTCAAAATTTCTACCTTCATTGGTCAAAATTTTGAATAATGCCTAGGTGTTTTCTACCTTCATTAGTCAAAATTTTCTACCTTCTTTGGTCAAAATTTTGAATAATGCCTAGGTGTTTTTAAACTTCATTGGTCAAAATTTCTACCTTCTTTGCTCAAAATTTTGACCAATGCCTGGGTGTTTTCTACCATCATTGGTCAAAATTTTGACCATTGCCTCATAGAACTTGCACAATGGCTCTGGAAGCTTTTTGACCAATAGATTGGTTGAAATTTTGACCAACCAGTATGTTGGTCAAAATTTCAACATAAAAAATTTCAACCAATTGGTCGGTCCAAATTTTGACCAACCCAAGTCAAAATTTTGACCAATAATGGTCAAAAAAAGAGCTTAAATGTACTAGTGCAAAAGAAATATTTGGTGTAACTAATGTGTATATCTGCAAAAAAATTGGACATCTTGTACCCCATAAAATTTAGGTGTGGGTTAGGGTAGGGATTGGGGTACTAATACCTCCCATCTGTGAGAACCCCGAACTAAGAACCCTATATATCTACACATATGGCTTTGAAAGAAAATTTTGGTGCCATCAAGAGTTCAATTGTTCTCATTAAAGTCCTAGTTTATTCATACTTGTTCAAAATTTGTAAACCTTCTATTCATATGTTTTGATGGATTGGTGCTCGCATTAGAATTCAACCCTTTCCCTCTACATGATTTAGTTTGTAACATAGATCTTTTGGATAGAAGATTATTCTTAGACTAAGAGCTTTTATCCATCCATAAATAGCACCATCAACCTCCACTATGTTATACTTGTTGTTTACCATAAGTTTGGATTGAGGGTTTAGAGGTAAATTTTTGTTTTCTTTCATTATCATAATCCAAACTTGTTGATACCCAATGGATAGTTGTATTGGAAGGTGGAGATAGTATGCAGGATGAGGATATTGGGACTTTTTGTTAGATGGAGATGCAACACTAAATTTCATGACTATGACTGCAAGTTTAACATGTTGATTGCTAAGGATCACAACACAAAAGGTGTTCTAAGAAATGGAAAGAATGGAAATACCATACCAATGATTTTTGTGGAAGATTTTTCTGCATGGGTTTCGTGGGAATGAGCCTATAAGGCCAAACAACATTTTTAAGCCCAAAAAGCCTAGGAACTAGGGCTCAGTAGAAAAGAGCTGAAAACTTGTGATCTTAAACCAACATTATATATTTAGATATGGTTTTACACCTACTAAGAGATTTTGTAAATATTTTTGGTGGTTTTGTTGAAATTTGTGAAGTTTAGAGTAAATTTGGCAAAAATAGGGCTACTAGGAATGAGCCCCTTTTAGGCCTCCTAGTGCAACTTTTGAATTTGGAATATTGGGAAGGGCTAGACCTGTTAGTTGGCTAATAAACCTTGCAAAAGGTTAGAGAATGAGATGTTAAGGTGTATGGTGACTTAAGATCCTAGAGGATGCAGATGAAGAGAGGTGACTCAATTACACAATAGTTATTGTATTAAAGGAGGTGGGTTATTAAATCTGTTAGTGATTTGTAGCTTTAGTCAAATTGGAGGGGGACTATTTCTACATATAAAAATAGGAGCCCCAATTCTTTAAGAATATATTTTCAATGAATACTCAAATTATGACAAATTTTTCGATGCTTATCAAGCAACATTGTCTTATCTAGACTCTAAACAAAACCAACATAGCATTTCTTTAAGTACAAAACAAAGCAAATAATTGAAATTAACAAAATGAAAAAGAAAAATGCATATGACCATTAAAAAAAATAAAATTATCAATGTAGACTCAATTTCTAATCTTTTTATTCAAACATGTTCAAGTTGCTTCTTATAACATTGGAATCAACTACAATAATGTTGTGCATGCATTAAACAGGATTGTCAATGTTGTAAAAGCATGACCATGAAGAGAGGAGAGGAGTCAATGTATGAAGTCATGGCTATATTACTACCGATAAAAGAACATCCAATAGTGCATACATTCAACAATGCATAACTTAAAAATCTTTAAATTGAGTAGATAGTGATATGACATAGGCTTCATGCATTACACTTAGTTGGATTGTGTGCAATTATTAAGAAGACAACCAATTATAAATAACATGATATCATTTTGATGAAACCATTACCAAATACACACTTTGGAAAAAAAATACTTATTGATTTGATGAAACCCTTGGAAAATACATTATGTGATAAGAAAAGTTGTAGATTTCTACCACTTAGCGATGGCAACTCAAAACCTTTCAATCATCTATAATGGAAACTCAAAACCTATCAAACATCTGCAATGGAAATTAAAACTTGTCAAACATCTATGATGGCAACTTGATCAACTTGTAAACCACACAAGAAATGAAAACATAAACAACAAAGGCACCTAAGGCAACTTGAAATACAATAAACAACAAATGCATGAAAGGCAACTCGATGGAAAATGGTTGCTTCTTACCTAAAATGGCACCCATGCTCGATGCAATCATTCCTTTTCACATGTTAGTTCACTACTTGATCCCTCCCAATGATCAACTATTTATTAGCTTCAAGAGCAAAAAGGAATCACTAAGTAAGATCCCTTCCAAAACAATGCAATGCATAAAAGAAAATGCATAAGATAGCTTGGAAAATATGATTGAAAAGTAATAAAGGGGTCTCTTATCTTGCATAACTTAAATAATAAAATAGAGTAAAGGATAAAGGATTATAAAAAAATTGTACTTAACCAGAAAAGATCCAATGCAACATGAACCAGGACAAATAGGCCCTAAAGACCAAAGAGGGATTCTGTGACAATAGAAATAAATCATAAGCAATGAAAGAAAAAATTAAATTAAGTGTTCTTTTTATCTTGTATAACCTAGAACAGAGCAAAGGATAAACTATTGTTGAAAATTTTTACTTAGCCACGCTATAAAACCAAATTATAAGATATTAGTATGAGAATATTTAGATCATGAAACATATTACTTGTTTGCATTGCATATACCCTATAGAAAATCTGAAATCTAATGTGTGCGGTGCATATACCCTATAGCAAATCCAAAATGTAATGTTAGAATTTTTTGTCGTAAAAAAGCTTTAGCTTTAGCTATCCTAACATGGAAGAATTAGATTCCTTTTAAACATGGAAAAACTAGATTCATATTTAGCAAGAGTTGAGTAGTCTAACTAGACATTTTTTAATTGGGATTTGTAGACCTTGATGGTTTCCTTGGTCCAACAAAAGTAATCCATGTCAACATAACTGATTCATACCATCACTAATTCAATCAAGAAACCCATCAAGGGGATAGTAAAAAATAAGTATAATCATCTGAAGATTAATTGCTAACTCATTCCCAAGTAGTGTAGGGATCATGTTACATTCCCATTCAGGTTCTTTTGTTGAAGGTAGTCCTTTCTACTTGGGATCGGGTCTCAAATTACCCAAATGTAACACTCACCCATGTACAACCTTGTTGATAGCATCAATGTTTAATTAGGAGGATATACTTAGCCTATTGATTGAAACATGTGCACTTTATGTTCCTTATCTTGAAGGATTAATATATTATGTAATTCTTGGATGGATTGGTAGTAAACTTGGTATTATTAATGGATTGCATATATGGAATGCAATGTAAGTAACTATGAAATTGTGTTTGATGTGTCTACACCATCTACATGATGAGAACTTTCATTTCATGTTGCTTTAGCTATATAAGTTTCAGTGGTTGTATTTAAAGTTTATTTGAGTGAGAAAATGACAAGTTAAATTGTACTAGAATCAAGGGATTGATCTCATTGCAGAAGTATATGTTACTATTCATGCACCAAAGAAAAAATTGAGCCTTGTAATGTCTAGCATATTTGGTGTAGGGCACTCTGACCATCTCTCATGGGTTGACCAATTTTGTGTTTTAAGTATTATGAGTCATTCTGAGTAAAAAGTGGGAAAATGCCATGCAAAGCCATAAATGGAATATATGATAGTGTCAAGACATCATAAGATGATGATAAACCTTTTAAGGTACCTAGGAAAGTATATTAGAACATAAAATGCAAAATGTGAAAATATGTAAAAATTGCCAAGAAATGTTGTCAGCATTTTCTTTGCAAAATTAACAAAGTCTAGAAGGTGAATAGTCATTCATCTTGTTCAAAATTCTTAGGGAGGTGAAAGGTCTTATTTTTTGATACAAAGAAATGTAATTTCATTTGGAAAAATGGTATAGAGAAGAAGAAGATATGTGGAGTAGAAACATGTAGATTATGACAGATAACTTTGTATAATACAAGCCTTCATTTTTTTTTTGGAAATCTGCATATTCTGATATTTGTTTACAACATTATGTTCTTCCTTACTTTCTCATGGTTTTAGTGATTTTAAACTTCCTTGTGAAGGTTATTGAAGGCTTGGATCAATATGAATGCAACATATCATGAGTTAGTAATATGGTTCTTTGTATTTATGGGTTGAGCAATAGATTATTTGTAGTTTTTAGAATTGTTAATCACAATAGTTGCATACTTTTATTATATAAAGTTTGGGAGAACTTAAAAGGCATGTGGATGTTTTAGATTTCCCTCCCATTAAGCAGACACCTTATACTGATTCCTTAAGCCATGAATCAACATATTAATTATTGTCATATGCAATAAAAGATTGTGAATCAACATTCTGCAAAAAAAATTGTAATAGTGTGTTGGTTGGAGTTGTCCATATGAAGACTACTATACATTCATAGAGTACAGAGGAACCTTGAGGAGAGTAGAGAAGAAAAGAAATGGAGTCGTGGGGGAAGTTACCTTATTTAATAAATAAATCTTCACAATTACATGGGTTTGTGAATTTTGTCATCTACCAATGAGTGAAAGCCTGAAAGTCAAAAGCTTGACATTGACTTTGACAAGGTAATGTTATTTGGAAGTTTTTGTGTTGTTTTTTTTGGAGAGTAAGTAAAGTTAGAAAGAATAGATGTGTTGTTAGGCTTCTTTGTTTACACTCAACCTATAGATTATTTATTTGACTAAATAGTGGGAATCCATAGTCTTTGAATTATGTCAATATTAGTAAGAGATATCTCAATTTTCCTTTAGGTTGAGAGTTTTTTTGGAGAATTTGAGTTCTTAATCTACCTTCCAATGGAGGGAAATTTGTATTGGTGTTCTGAAGCATCTAAGGTGTCTAGAACCTTATGAATAGTGAAGGTACTATATATGCAATGAGTTAATTCCTTTGGAAGCTTATAGGGATATGGTGTTGATCAAGATCCCAGAGGTGCAAGGTGATGGAGGTATTTTGTGGTGAGGTGTGAGAGGTTGTTGTTTGATTTTTTTTGAAGGTATAGATAGAGACAACTGGAATAGGTGAAAGTGGCACAAGGAATACACCATTCACCTTGTGTCTAACCTTAGAGAATTGAAGGGGATAACATATGTTATGCTTAGGTGGGCTTGGAAGAAGCCTAGCCTAGTTTGAGAGTTTTTGTATTAACAAACAAGTATCATCTCCACTATTACTTGTATCAGTATTACATATAGTCAAGTAGATAATATGTATGCTCTTCAATGAATACATGGAAATCAAGCTGTGAGATATTATGTGAATATGCCTTTGGCTTGGTTGAGTTTGATAATGTGAACAATAAACCTAATTTAAAATAAATCTGACCCATCAAATTGAGTTCCAAAATCAAGATCAACACAATGCGTCTAACAAGAAATAAGAGGGGTAGTAAGATGTCAATTGTCAACTATAGAAAAAGAGATGGGCAGTGTGTAAAAAGCATTATTGAAAAGAAATGGAGTTGGAAAAAGATGAAGAAATGAAGTGAGAAACATGACGAGAAGAGAGAATGCTAAGGGACAAAGAGAATCTTTGAAAGCATTAATGAAGGAAGGTAAAGTACACTTGAAAAGACATTTCCTTTTAATTAAAGATTTGATGGTTTCCTCAAGATTGAATTAGATGAATAAGAGGAATAAGGCACACTCAAGTAGAGAAAGAGAAATGAAAATAATGGTTTTGGAATGCTATGATGAAGTACTCAATATTAAAAAAATATGGAATAGCATTGCTATGAATTTATTAGCAATGTGATTGTACTATTGGAGCAGTAACAAATAGAAATAATGATGTTTGACCAATTCTAGAAGATATTTGGAAGGAATGTTGAATCCTTTTCATTTATAAATGAGAGGAATTGATGGTGAGGAGTTTTCAAACATTTATTGATTAAGAAGCTTCACAAAAATGACTTCTAAGAGGCATGCTTTTATGGCATGTAGAGATAGTGAGAATTGGTAAGGAAAACAATCTTTGCAATGTCATCACTTCCTAGCTAGGTTCTCACTACTTCACTTGCAGATCTCATAGTGGTGGGGCTAGCATGGTTGATTATGCACTCTCCAACTAGTTGTTCCTCCATTCCATCTACCACTTCTCCATTCTTAGTTACTTGTACAAGTCTTATTGCCTCTTTCTTTTAGAACATTTATCCAACTTTCTGAAATCAATTCTTTTACATGAGACAAATTGTTAGTAGTGTCCTCCACATTCAAGGTCAAGATTGCATATACATTGTTCAAGCCAGTCTTCTCCATAATAGAAAAAATCCAAGTCTTATGAATGGAGAGCCATTTGAAAAGTTAAAGCAAGCATGGGTATAAAAATTCACCATGGTTTTTAGAAGAAAATTAAACAACACCATGAATGGTTTTAATATTTCACAACCTTCAAAATAGGTTGGGCCTCAGGAATAAAACCTAAAAGAAAACTACTACCAATAGCTAGTTACATTATCACACAATTCCTCACAATAGTGATAAAACTAGGAAAAGTTACTGAAAATGGTAGGTGAATTTCAAAAAATTTGAGATGAAAGAGAAATTGGATCATCTTGTTGTGCTTGGATTAAGAGGAGGTGTCACCATGGTCATCCCTCGCTGTTGCCTTTGCTCATTCCCAATCCAACCTACATGAAACCAAAACACTTTGAATCAATTGAAAAACTCCAAAGCTTAAGATCTAAAAGCACAAATGAAGAGAAGAAGAACCTAAAACAATGGAATTCCTCTAGCTCCATGCCCAGGTTCAAGGAGTTCCACTCAATGTATGTTAGCTAATCTGTGCAAAGCAAAAATGGGAAAAGCCCCAATATTACCCGTGAATTTGTCAATGTTACCCAACGCGCGAATGAAGCCCCAATTTTGTTGTTGCCACTCAAAATATAACATATGACATAATATAATTCATAAACATTTTTCTTTACTTGTTATGACCTGAGTTGGTCAAAATTTCAACCAACTTGGGAAAGTATAAGTTGGTCAAAATTTCGACCAACTCGGGTATAAAACTCTCATTTGGTCAAAATGTTGACCAATGTAGGGATGAAAACAAAAAAAAGATGAAATCATATCTTTGGTCAAAAATTTTGGTAAAAAAAAAAGTGCAAATTTACTAATGTTAGATGCATTCAAGGATAGTTGATCTCTAGGTATGTATGTATTTCAAAAATCTTAAAATTGCCTTAGGTATGTATATATAGTTGATTTACACTCAAGTATTTCCAATACATGATTCATATCGATTCTTTTTACAAAGAGAACATTATTAATGCATTTTCATGAAGTTGTTAAGTTAAAATTCTTAAATCTTTTCATTTTGTTTGAAGAAGTGTTTTAAAACGAGGACATTTAATTCTTTAATTATTTATTCTTGAGTCTTCATATGTTCTCCAAAGTCATATTATTCTAATATAAATATATCATTTTACTCCTATCTGCATTTGAGAATATAATATCTTCTTAAATAATGCATTGTGAGTGCTCTTTCAGTATGTACTAAATATGTAAATAATTGTACCTTAAGAGAATTCAGAGAAATTGAATTAGAATAATATGTTCTTTTCAAAATATTTCTAAATAATAATAATTATTAGAGGAAAATAAATTTCTATAAATATGAATTCCACTTCTAGAATCCAAATCTTTGGGCAATGAATGATATTTAGAGGGTGTCACCCTAAATCAAAGGGCTTGTTTAGTTGCTGAAATAGGAATAAGAAATTACGAATATGTTTTCCATTTGCTATTTGGTGTGTCAATTGGAATAAGGAATAGGGTATATATTCTCATTTTTTCCCTAAAATGAGCTTATGTCCATTCCAAATAATAGTTGTTATTGAAATATTTATTCCTATTCTCAATATGCATTCATATTCTCAATTCATATACCTGCAACCAAATAGATGATAAAAGATAATTGCTACTTTACAAGGCTATTTCCTAGATGAATGAGAAATAGCAATCTAAGAGAAAGGAAGTGGTTTATAAGTTATATATGAAATACTCATGGGAAAAGTTGGGTTGATTCTTAAGAGCATGAGAGATTGGCAAAACAATAGGAGCACTCTAATAAATTTGTATATAAAATATGGATAAATTTTTGAATTCTTCGTATGAGACGATCTCTCAATAGTGCGTATGATATCATTGGCACGTTGATTCTTATCTCCTGGATGCCCAAACCAAGGGTACAATGCAGCAGAGTTATTTTTCACTATATCTTTAACCATCCTTCACTCGCACAAAGAATATGAATGCATTCATGATTGATCTCAATTGCAACACAAATCAACATACTGAGGTGCTCCATTTCTTTTCTTGTATAATTGATCTCCGAATTTTAAGAAAACTGCCATTGACAAAGTGTCAAGATAGCATAGAGTTTGACATTACAATCACGCAGATTTTGATCACTATTGGAGGACTTAAATCAGGATTAGGTATACAATTCATATGCATGAGATGATGGAATGAAGATAATGATCCCATGCAAATAAAGATAAAGCAAGATATTTCATGTTGTAATATTTTTGTCACACTCTACTTTACTTTACTTGAAAAGAAAAACCTACTTTTTTTCCACGTGGAACGATAACCACATTATTTATTTGTGTTTTAATTAAAATTGATGAATAAAATATAAATTAAACTAAATACAATCTGTGGATTTTACAAATAGAACTAGAATGTGAAGAATATCGACAATTTCTCTTTGTCAATTTCACCAAAAAGAGAATCATATTTTAATCTTTGAGATGGTATTGGTAAATTGAAAAGAAAATAATAACAAACTCAACTAAGAAATTGGTCAAACCAGAAAGGAAATTAAAAGAGTGACGATTTCAGCTGCGTGAGGGGAAGATTTTAAACCTTGGATAAAATGATTCTTGGAGAAGGGGTGGGGGAAGGAGAAGGAAATATCATGAGGTAGCTGGAAGGAAGCAGGGAGAAGCTGAATTGGAAGAACAGAGCTATTATACATCAAGGTTGTTTCTATGTTTTGCAGCCTTGCATAACCATGTGTCTAGATTTTTATGATTGTGAACTCTGTGGATTTGTAGAAGTAATCTATGAAACTTGCATTAATGGATCTTGATTATGTCATTGCTTGTATAGGGTAACAAAATCTTGAAATGGTTCTATTTATTAAAATTAGCTCTTAAATAGATGGTACAAAGACACACTGTTTGAGTCTGAGATTTGGACATCTATGTGCTCCTTTGGAAGTACATGGAAACATCATCCTTATGGTGGGTTTCATCACTTCTCTATTACTTGGCTGTGTTAGTTTAGAAGAGGTTTTACCATAAAAAGTTAACTCTTATTTGCAAATTTAAAAGTCAATTATTTTGTCTTTATGAACCACACCTAAATGAATGGTAGCTCCTCTATGCATTATGCCTCAAACAGAATGCTTGTAACCATTTCACAAATTGGAAGTTTGCCAGGCATTATGACTCTGCTATTTTACTAAGGATTGAAACTTTAACCACTTTGTATTCTATCATCATCCTACCATGTGGACTAAGCCTAGATCTTGGGTGCTTACGTTGTTGATCTTCTTTCTTGTCACAAACTTCCTTGGCCATAACTTGTGTCACATCTTCACTCAAAGTTGTCTCTTCAAGTAGTTCATGTTCCATATTCTCTTTCTAAATTCATTTGCTCAAACTTGAGAATTCTGTACTTTGATTTTTTTATTGGTCTTTCGTTGAGGTTCCATCTTCAACCAATACGTGTGGCAGCAGAAAGATTCATCTAAGATCTTTTTGCAATCCTTTTCCATGTGATTGAATTCTTGAGTTCCTGGCATTCTAAAAACTATTCCAACTTACTGATGGGCATGAACAAATCTTCAAATTGGGGGTAGAAATGAACAGAATGTACATAATTTATGAAATACTTTTCTTTAAAAGTGTATGGGTATTTGTCTTTGATCATGTGTACCTTGTGTGCCATGTAAGTTGGGTAGAATGTGAACACCAATGACATCTTTTTATTGCCAACTTATTCCCATTTTCTTTATATGGTGCTTCCTAAGTTTGTGCGCTATTAAATGACTCTACACACTAAAATTATGATTTGGGTATATGAAATTACTCCCTTGTCATATTCATCTCATGTAGTAATTAGCCATGAGTTTAATCAAAATTGGTGTAGGTGCTTGAGATTACAACTTTCTAGTCTTACTAGATCCTTGGCAAGTATCATCACTATAAGATGAGTACACTTTTGCCTCTAATTTAATGCCATATCATAGGGTAAGAGATAAATAGTTTACCTATATCCTAAACAGATGATGACATTGTTGCATTATTAGCCAAACAAAAGAATCATTGCAATCTATTAAATCACTTTAGAGATCCTCTGCTTTCTTGGTCCAAAAATAGCTTAGGCCAAAGGAGTTCCTTATCCTGTTAAGATTCTTGTATCTTGTGTTGTCAATTCATTTTTGTTATGTACAAATTTCATATTTTGATGCTACTATACTTTAGGAAGTTGTGAAGTTTGAGCATTCCAGTCATGTATAATCTACAATTATGACTCATTACACTCTCAACAATTTGTTTTTGAGAAACAATCTACTCTCAACGATTCTCTTCTTACACTCTTGTACTGTGGATTTGGTGATATTTTGATCTTATTATGTTTAAATTTTTAATTTGAAATAGAATCAATGATTCAATTAGTATTGCAAATCATTTTATTAGTCGTGTATCTATAGCGTGATGTTTTACTGTGTCTACATGAAAGAAATTGTTAAGAATTGTGATTAATGTTTAATTGATTAATTTTATTTTGAAAATGGTTGACAATAACCAATCATTACTATCCCACTATGGAAATCTATGCTTGAATAAGGTGTCATGTGCAAAAGTGTTATGTAGATACAGTCAGTATATTTTATCTATACAAAATTTGTAATGAAATGTAATTGAAATAATGATTACATAAAGCTTTAGCTTATGTAACAATAGAATGGTGAATTATGAAGAAGTTACTTCTTTCTTTAGACATGTGCCTTCTAATTGGTCATCTGTGGATACAAAGATTGATATTTGTATACATATTAGAAAAAGATATAAGCATGGCAAAGAGAAAATAATATAATTGTTCTTAGCGACTGAGTCATAATGTGTATGTCCATGTGTAAGTTTGTATGCAATAATACCTATTGTTTAAATACATTCATTTGTCTCTAATAAATGTTCATAATATTAGTAAGCATGTAATAAAATGTATGACTATGTGTAGATAGTCCATCAAGAATCTTGTTCAATTTTAAATAAGTGAAGAATCCAAATTTAGATCATGATGAGTGAAGCATTGAGTGAAAATCTTTGCATTAATTTTTCTATGTATGGAACAACCTTAGATTTACAAGACATGTAATTGAAGACTTCAATATGTTATATTGATGATAGAATGTGAATGTATCATGTAGAAGATACTCCATTGCCCTCATCTTAGTTTTTCTTGTTTAGACTTCCTCAATGTTGGGTTGGGTATCTTCCATGTCAGGAAAGATTCTAGGAAAGCTTAACAACTTCATGGTAGGCTGGTAAAGAACTCATACAATATTTTTGCCCTTTTTTTCCTAGACAAGTTATGGAGCTCCTTTTAGGTTGATCATTCTATTCATGCCATCTTTGTATCTAGTATATGTATTTCTTTAAAATTTAATAATAATTGAGAATTAATGTTTACTAGTCAATATTCAAAGAACTTTGAATCTCTTTGACTTCCACATTTTATCAAGATTGTTGATGTGGCATCAATTTTACAAGGGCATTCTTTACACTTTTGCAAACCTATATTCTACAAATCCTAAACCTAAATTCTTCTCTTGCCAAATCGGAGAGCATATTAATTCAAGAGGGGTCCTGAAAACTTTGCAACATCTCAAGGTAGGTATTTTTACCTCTGTGAGATTGCTAAGAGACAATAAATAGGTGAGAAGTACTTTATTACTTATTTACTTTATACTTTTTGATGAATAAACCTTTCCTATTAATTAAATATTAAAGATAAATATCCATAAAAAAAAGGGGGCAAGGGATACAAGATTACCATGCAAGTTCACTTGGCACGTAGCTAGATAAGAAAACTATTCATTAAACAAAAACAATAATAGAATAAATAAAGTCCTTAGCAAGAGGAGTGCCAGTCGAGGGAGAGTCTTTATCATCAAAACCCCAAAAGTCCTTGTGGTTGGCAGTTGGCTCAAGGGGATAGTGAGATTTTATAATGATGATTATTCATTTCCCTATAATTTTAATTTTTGAGCTTGAGAGAGAAATTATTCAAATTATTATTATAATATGATTTCCTTATTAGAATGAGTGGAAATGATATGCTTTAATTTTTTTATATGAAAATGCTCCAAAATAAAAGGTAACATTTACCAATTATTTTGTATGTCCTTTACTTACATTAGCGAGATATTTTATTTCTTTTGTATTTATATGTTCCCTTATTTATTGAATCTTGTTTTATGTAATGTTAAGGGAAAATGTCTCAATTTATGAGAAAATATTAAATTTTGTTTAATGAGGATACAATCTTATTATTTTCAAAACAAAACTTGGAATACCTATGTGCATAGTCAAAAGACTATTACTCTTTCATTATTCTGAAATATTATTAGAAATAGCTATAAAGCATTATTCAAAAGTATTATTAGGGAAAACTTACTATATATCTTGAGGATTAAACTATTATTTTCCTAAAGGATTAATGTCTCTCCTTTTGACATTTTAAAAAACCCAAATATGATTTATTTTGTGTAGGGTTATTAGAAAATTTTACAAAACTTGTTTACGTAAGATTGTACTCCTTTTGATTAAAAATATAAAAGTAATTATATTATTTTTCTGTAGGATATGCAAGAGATTAATTTATCAAATCAAGAGCTTGGAAACATTAGTCAAATGAAATTAAAGAGAAATATTACACATTGTGAAGAATTAATCATTTTCTTTTAACCAAGAGATATTGAGAAGATGATGAAAATGGAGAAAAGCTCACTGATTAATTATTTTATTAAAGATTTTATAATATAATTAATAAGTATTCATATGCATTTTAGGTTTTAGTTAGGAAGTGTTGCAATGATTTAAAGCTTGTATGCATCCTTTCATGGATACTAGGATCATTTGCAGTAGATATAGTTGTATAGAAAATAAAAAATATTATACATATCATGAGATATTGGATGATGATCATTGTAGTATGATTAGGTAATGGAATTGAACACGACTCAATTGTACTTCTTCTTTCTAAATCAATGAAAGATATTGTTTCTTGTCTCAATCTAGATCAATTAGTTTTTTAATACTTTCATATTATATTGGCCTCTTGGATCTAGAATTATTGTCAAATAGATTGAACTTTGTGAACACTCTCGATTATCAAATATTATTGGCAATGTGATGTTTGTCTAATTGGCCTCTTTTATTTGGAGTTAAATTCATCTAGACTAGTGGTTCATATTTTTAATTCTCTTTTTGGTAGTTATGGTGTGATCATGTTGGACTAACTACCAATGTTCCCCTTTAGAATTCATGGCATGGCATAACCCTCTCTTGTGTTCTATAAGTCTAGTGGTTGTATTGGGCATTGACACTTTGATGTTTTGGTGCAACAATAATACTAGCTTGTAACAGTGGTACTAGAGCTTGATCATAGGTTTTGATCTCCTTGGACAACACTAAGGGGGAGATTTTTGGACTAAATTCCAAAATTCCCCTTTGGGATTCATGCCATGGCTTAACCACCACCTACGTTCTACAAGTCTAGTAGTTGTATCAGGAATTGACAAGTCAATTGTTTGGTGCAATGGAAATCCTAGCTTGTAACAAATCAACCATCTCAAAAAATGTTTGATGATAAGTTCTTGCAAGGTTTGCTCCATTTTTCAAATTGGATTAAGGATTGGTCTTTTTTGGTTCATTCAAAGTCAACATATAATTAATATTTATGTGGTTCTTGCTTGATTCATCTATATTTCATTCATCTACCCTAATTCATATTCCAAACATCCATGAAAGCATTCCAATAACCATTCAATTTATGTTTGTGATTTCTCCTTAAGAATTACTTTCCGTCTCAAAAGTATCATTCAAAAAGTTTGCATCATTGTGAAGGTACACCTGCCTAGGTTTTGTAGGTCCTAAAGAGTAGGAGATTAAACCATTGAGTTTTGATCTTAGCCATTAGCCAAATTGTTCTGAAATTCCCTACATCAAGAGAGCACAATAAATGTCTATTTCAATATTTCTTGCATTCTTGCATCATAATCATCATCCGTATATTCATAACTCTCTCTCTCTCTCTCTCTCTCTCTCTCTCTCTCTCTCTCTCTCTCTATATATATATATATATATATATATATATATATATATATATATATATATATATATATATATATATATAGATATATATATATATATAGATATATATATATATATAGAGAGAGAGAGAGACGCACACACACACGCACGCGCGCGCTCGCACACACACACACACACATGTATATATCTATATACATATGGTCACACTTAAGATATTACAATACCTATTTCATTACAACATTATATCTTTTCACAATTACAAGTAACTTGTTAGCTCACATTCTTCACAAATTCATACTATTTTATCATTTGAGTATTCATATTTAAGTAGGGAATATTCAACATGTTTTCAACATCTATCTTAGCCTGCTCAACTAGATTCCATCTATGTTATGAGATAAAATTCAAAGATCACTACCACTTTCTAGATATATTGTCTAAAATCTTCCTTCACCAAAATCTTCATAGTTGTGTCTAGTATTCATATATCCATACATGATCTTAATTGTAATATCTATACATACTCTAGAACATAATCCCTAGTGTGGATAAGTTGATCATTAATCCTAAAATCGTACAAAGAAAATCGATATTTTCTACTCTGCCAATCTTCACAAAATAACCAATATGTTGACATCAATGAAAAACTCTACCATGAACACAACAAACAATAATTATCTATTAGCATGGATTTTGTTTGTATTCCTTTGGGGGAGTATCCTAAGCATTGGAGAGTGATGAAGGGTGCTCCCCTTAAAACCATAAACTCGTAACAGAAACAAAGAAATAATAGAAAATTCCAGAACAAAATATGACTTCTTATTTATGCCACAAATGCGAATTTACATAATTCATAAGTAAATTATGCTAACTCACATGGTTGCCTTCATTAAAGTAATTTGCAAGACTAAGCTGCGAACTTCTACCCAGAGCTGTCGTAGACAATGTTCAGGCCTTTCTTAAATAGACAATTTTATGCCGCTCAAAAAAGTTCTAGATAATGAAACTTAATACCTAGGGTTGATAAACTATAACAATACATATAGAGTCAGCCAAATACATCTTTAACAATTATTTTAGATATTTTGGATAGCCCAACTTTGGAAGGCCATAACTCTCAAACCATTCCTCTAATTGGCTATTGTAACCACTTTTTAGAAATGCCAGCTCCTAATCTATAGGCTCAAAATTTTGCCAGTGCCCTTCCCTCAAGTTTTCAGACCTCATCCAGGCACTCTAAGGCCTCCAATAGCCAACCTAAAGATTTTTTTGCAAAATTTTTCACCAAAAATCTGCAATAACTTCTCTGAAACTTATGCTTGAGTAATGAGATTTTTATAGTAGGCTTACAACTCTAAAATTAACCTTATTGTATAAAATGAGAACATTCCAAGCTAAAATGACAAACTTACTAAAAATAGAAAGCTCCCATAAATAGTAATCACCTTATTTACTAGTCCTTATTAAAATAGAAAAGACAAAAAATAAAATATTTTTGGGTGATGCAAGATTGTTCTTACACCCAAGATGCTCCTACATCAACTATCATGTAGCAGTATTGACATGTTACATTCATGACCTTGTTCATCATTGATGTTAATATAGCAATAACTCTATGAAGACTAGTATAGTAGAAAATAGAGATCATGGTCATACGGATAGATTTTTAATGTTCATATGATGTGTACTTAAGGATATGTTCCACACTATGTCTTGATAATGAGGGTAAGTGTGTGTAACATAATTTGAAGTCATTGAGAAGATATGCAAGATTTATAGAAAGTAGTGCAGAGATAGAGTACTTGATAAGAAGTTTCTAATGATTAGATTGTACCTTCTAAAATATATAGAATCATTATATGTAAAATTATCTAGTGCTAGAAGATAGTCTAATCATAACATTAGTGAGTGTGCAAGTCCTCAAATCACACATTTGAGAAGTTGTATAGACTATGAGCCAACAGTGTTATGTGATTATAAAATAATTAATTATCTTATCATAGTCCTATTATAATTAATTGGAAAGCCCTCGAGGCTAACTCAAGGAATTGTTTTGAGGACTTGGTATAAAGGAAATTATTTTCCTAAATTATAAAGTGTGATTGTGATGCGAATCAAGAGTAAAATGTGCAAACATGAGCATAGTGTTTGGTAAATGCGAGTAAGAAATAAAATGGACTATTCGATGCAAAGTTTGTGATCTAGTATCAAGATAAGAAAGAGAAAAATTCTAGTTGATAGGATAGAGGAAGAGGAAATAAAGTACAATTTATTATATTATTTTGAAAGGAATAATACAAAGAACATTTGGACAGTGGGTTCATTGGTCTTGCCCCAGAAGCTATTTTGACAATGGGTCCTATTAGCATGAATGTTGATGGTATTCATTTGGGGGAGTATCCTAAGCATTGGAGAGTATTGACATGTTGCATTCATGACTATTTTTTTCATTAATATCAACATAGCAATAAGTCTATGAAGACTGGTACAATAGAAGACATAGATCATACTTGTACGAATAGATTTTTGATGCACAAGTGAAGCATATTTAAGGACATGTTGTACCTTGTGTCCTGATGACAAGGTTAAATGTGAAGAGTCTAAGTCAAAGATGTACGAATTCTACATGTGATTTAAAGATACTAGTTTATAGATAGAGTGCATGGAAAGTAGTTTTTGATAAGCTTATTATATCATCTAGCAAAGATATAATCTGGTGATGTCCAATCAACCAATAACATGCGAGGCTATTGGAATGTTCAAAATGGGAAGATTACTTCTGAGGTGGGGGGGGGGGGGGGGGTTGAATTAGAAGTATCACACTTTTAACTCTTTTGAACAATTTAGACACATAACTAAAAAGAAAATTGCATGCAAGTAAGCATATACATGAACATAAAGTAAACACATGCAATAACACATAACACCAGAATTGATAACCCAAAAACCCTCTAGGAATAAGAAAGTAAAACTAGGGTGGGGATGATACCCACAAAAATCACTATAGCAATATATGTTCAACCACTTCTGATGGTCTGCCTTATGAAAGGCCTGCCCTATTAAAGGCTTTACACTATGCCAATAGTGACCTGGTTAGAGGATTTACAAACACTTTACATGAAGTGTCACCCTGTTAAAGGATTTACAATAAGCTATTAAATCCACCTAATACATAGTATTTTCCATCACCTTCTCCAAAGGTTCTCCTACCTAGTTTTTAAGCTAACCTATCAATATAGGATTTCCAACTTCTAATACAATGGCAAGAAAGTATTAGAACAGTAAACCTAATAGTATACAATCTTAATTGTTGGATTTCAGGCACTTGATTTGCTCTCTCTGATCTTGATCCTCTAAGATCTGATATCTAGTCATGTCCCTTGTCCCTTATACTATTCTGATCAACTAGATATTTAATTGTTGCACTATTCCTCTAAGTCTTTTCTTCTTCACACTAAAATTTTTCTATAATCTCCCATATACTATTCTCATCCACACATACAATGGAGTATTTGACCTCCTTTTAAAGATTGCAAAGACTTAGGGTTAGGTATAGATCTATGATCCATATTGAATCTTAAATTCCCACTCATACCTTGCATTTTTCTCATTGGTTGCATGCCTCCTCCATTTTTCTAATTGGCTACATGCAGATCACATAGGGAATGTAAATGGTTCATCCTTATCCTTTTTCCTTTTCAAAATCTCTCTATGTTAGCTCCAAAAATGGTTTACATCTAAGTTTGTGAAGGCACAAACTCATATGTTGATTCTATGTTACTCGACACATAATAGACTACTGGTGCTTGGCACACACTATTCTAGATTGCTCGACACATCTATGATTCTAGCTCACTCAGCATATACTACATTTTGGCTTGCTCGAGATCAAGTGTGACTTGGCAATCGTATATCACTTGTGTTAGGATAAACCACAGAAAGAAATAAAAATTACATGCAAATATAACCAATAATAGAAAATAATAGAACACACAGAAATGAACACAAGGCACCAAGATTTAATGTGGTTCACCCAATCCCTGGGCTACGTCCACCAAACAGCAAGTTTGATCTTATTATAATCCAGTGATTACAACCTGATTACAATCCATAATCCCTTATAGCTCAATACCGCTGCAAGAACCAATTTTGTATCACAACATTATGAAAAATACCCAACCCTAAGCCCTTTTTATATAAGTATTAAACCACTTTAGGGTTATAACATGTCGGCCATATGTCGGCCTTAATATGTCGGCTACCATGTTAGCTACTGCTTATGAAGTATGTACAGTACTTTCCTGATTAGTCACCACAATCTAACAATCTCCCACTTGGGGACTGATCAGGCTCCACACTAAACAAAAATCTCCCACTTGGAGACTGATCCTGTAGCAATACCACTACCACATCGGGCTCCCACTGGATCAAACCATCCTGGACTCTACTGTTCTTTTATTCATGTTCAGTCTAAAAGACCAACCGAAGCTGAAGAGGAGTTCAGCTTCTCCCTTGTTACAACCTTTGTCAACATATTTGATGGATTGTCATTGGTATGTATCTTCTCTAGCTTTAACTGTCCATCCTCCAAAACTAACCGAATGAAATGGTACCGCAACTGTATGTGTTTGGTCTTAGAATGCAGAGCTGAATTCTTAACAAGATGAATGGCACTCTGACTATCTGTGAACAAATAATTATCCTTCTGAGGATGTCCCAATTCTTCCAAGAAGAACTGAAGCCATATCATCTCTTTGTCTGCCTCTGTAGAAGCAACATACTCGGCCTCTATAGTGGAGAGAGCATTAATCTTCTGTAACCTAGAAACCCAGCTCACGGCTGCCCCACCAACAATAAAGACATAAACTGTAGTACTCTACCTGGTATCAATATCCCCAGCCAAATCTGAGTCAATATAGCCCTATAAATCAGTAGTAGAGCCCCCAAAGTGTAAATACTTATTGGATGTTCCTCTCAAATATCTGAGAATCCACTTGACAACATTCCAATGCTCAAATCCTGGATGACTCATATACCTGCTAACGACTCCCACTGCATGTGCAATATCTGGCCTAGTGCATACCATAGCATACATAAAACTTCCTACAGCTGAAGCATAGGGTACCTTGGACATCTTATCCTCCTCTTCCTGTGTCTTGGGACACATCTCCTTAGTCAATTTCAAATGACTAGGTAAAGTTGTGCTGACAGCTTTAGCATTCTCCATAGAGAAACGTTGCAACAACTTCTCAACATAATCAGCTTGAGATAGCATCAATGTTCTTTTCTTCCTATCTCTACAAATCTTCATACAAAGGATTTTTTTTGCTGCCCCCAAATCCTTCATAGCAAATGCATGTGCTAATTGGCGTTTCAGCCCCTTAATATGATCCATGTTAGACCCAGCTACAAGCATATCATCAACATATAAACATAAAATAATGTAGCTATCATCATCCAACCTCTTAAAATAAACACAGTAATCTGAATGACACCTATGAAATCTATGCTCATGCATAAAACTGTCAAATTTCAAATACCATTGCCGAGGTGCTTGCTTCAAGCCATATAAACTTTTCTTCAATTTGCACACTAAGTTCTCCTTACCTTTGACCTCAAAACCCTATGGCTGAGCCATATATATTTCTTCATCCAAATCACCATGAAGAAAGGTTGTTTTAACATCCATCTGCTCTAAATGCAAATCTTCATTAGCCACAAGACTTAAAATAGTACGAATAGAAGTCATTTTAACAACAAGAGAAAATATCTCATCAAAATCAATTCCCTTTTTCTGTGCAAATCCTTTTACAACTAACCTGGCGTTAAATCTTTTCTTACCTCCTTCCTCTTCTTTCAACCTGTAAACCCATTTATTCTGTAAAGCCTTTTTACCTGCAGGCAACTTGCACAAATCCCATGTCTTATTTTTCAGCAAAGAGTCCATTTCATCTTTCATTGCAGACTCCCACTAAATCTTAGTATCCACCTGCACAGCTTCATCATAACTTTCAGGTTCACCAGCATCAGTAAGTAAAATAGAATACAAAGAGGGAGAAAACCTTTGTGGAGGTCTAATTTTCCTTGTTGACTGTCTAACATTCACTGGTGTGTGTGGTATTTGTTGTTGCAGTTGTTGCACATCATGAAGAATGGCTAGAACATCAGCTTTTGGAGTATCATCCAACACTACATAATCATCTTCTTTCTTCTCATGTTGCTGCAACAGATCTTTGTACAACACTTTCTCATTGAATATGACATCCCAACTTCTAATAATTTTAAGATTTTCAAAATCCCAAAGCCTATAACCAAATTTATTAATGCCATATCCAAAAAAGACACATTTCTTTGATTTAGCTTCTAGCTTGGTTCTATTTTTAGAGTCTATATGAGCAAAAGCTTCACAACCGAAGGTCTTGAGAAAAGAATAACTCACCTTCTTACCAGTCCATGCTTCCTCTGGAATACCACAGCCCAAAGTAGTAGAGGGACCTCTATTAATCAAATATAATGCAGTATTGATAGCCTCCGCCCACATGTGTAAGGGCAACCCAACATGCAACCTCATGCTCCTTGTGTGCTCCATTATAGTCCTGTTCATGCGTTCAGCCACTCCATTTTCCTGTGGAGTCCTTGGAACAGTTTTTTGTCTATGAATACCATTAGTGGAGCAATAATCTTCAAATTCATGACTGCAATACTCACCACCATTATCAGATCTGAGACATTTTAATTTCTTACCAGTCTCATTTTCAACCAAGCATTTCCATTTCTTAAAAGTTTGAAATACATCAAATTTCTGTCTAAGGAAATAAACCCATACTTTTCTAGTTGAGTCATCAATAAATGTAACATAATAATGAGAGCCACCAAGGGAAGATACCTGGGCTGGTCCCCATACATCTGTATGCACAAGCTCTAATTTCTCCTTTTTGTTTTCCTTCCCTGTCTTTACAAAACTCACTCTCTTTTGTTTTTCATACACACAACTTTCACAAAAATCCATATTCACACATTTTAGACCTGGTAAAACTTTCCTTGAATGAAGTACTTTCATACCTTTCTCACTCATGTGCCCAAGTCTATTGTGCCACAGCACTGTATCAGAATCTACAGTAGCTATTTGTTCTCCCTGCTCAACTGTAGTAATTGTTCCTGAATATTCATTTTTCTCTAAAACAATCAAAGTAGAAGGAACAATATGACTTGTACAAAGATATAAGGTGCCTACTTTCACACCTTTTGCTACTACAAGGGAACCTTTTGAAACCTTCCAATTTTTATCATTAAAAGTAACTACACAACCCTCATCACTGACTTGCCCTATTGAAATTAAATTTCTACTTAGTTTTGGAACATGTCTTACCTCATGTAGTAGCCAATGATTCCCATTCTGCAACTTAATCTTAATTTTTCCCTTTCCAACAATCTGACAGGGTTCATTATCCCCCAAATAAACAAGCCCAAAATCCCCTTGGACATAATCAATGAAATAACCTCTATGAGGTGTAGCATGAAATGAAGCACCAGAATCTAAAACCCATGAATCATCAACAATCTCTAAAGACAGAAGCAAAGCATCCTCTTCGGATTTGTTACTTACCACATTTGCCTCCTTGTCTCCATCTAATTTATCTCCTTCATTTTTCTTTCGATTCCAACAATCTTTCTTTTTATGCCCTGGTTTCCCACAGTACCAGCAATTATTTGGTCCTCTCGATTGAGACCTCCTCCCCTTTGACTTTCCTCTTGATTTCCCACGATTTCCAGAGTTACTTCCTCTTTCAGTCATTCTGCCCCTGCTTTGTGCATTTAAAGCACTTCCTGATGTAGATCCACTTGAGGATTTTCTACGAGTTTCCTCACTTAAAATAACACTGATCACATCATCATATTTTAGGGTACTAGATCCAGGAACAGAATTACTCACCTCCATTACCAAGCCATTCCAGCTTTCAGGCAAAGAACACAAAATCAAGAGAGCCCTAATTTCTTCATCAAAATTGATACCCACAGAAGATAATTGACTAGTAATAGTATTACACTCATTTAAATGATCTGCAACAGATCCACCTTCTTCCATTTTCATATTAAATAAACACTTCATGAGAAATACCTTATTTGAAGTGGAGGGCTTTTCATACAATATCGCTAGGGTTTTCATCAAATCTTCTGTCGACTTTGCTTTTGTAATATTAAATGCCACCGATGGTGCCAAACATAACCAAATGCTTCCGAGTGCCTTTCTGTCCAAAAGATCCCATTCAGCCTCTGACATAGTTCCCTGATTCTTGGCTTTTCCTTCCAACGGCTTCCATAAATCCTTCTGATATAAATAGTCTTCCATTTGCATCTTCCATAACTGGAAGTTCTACCCATTAAACCTGTCAACCCTCAACTTACCCTCATCTGCCATCGCTCCCACTCAACTATGAGACTCCCACTTAATCATGAGACTTTCCTACAGAGGATAACTGAAAGACAACCTACTTGGCAATAAAGAATATAACCATCTCCACATAACCCATAATAGATTTGAAATAAACACAAAATTAAAATCCACATGCAAGAGAATAGACAACATACCCATAAAATGTGACACAAGATATACCCTGGAAACCCTCATTGAGGGAAAAACCCAGCCTCCAAAAGAATCCATCACCATGTATTATTCAGCAAAAATACCATTGCCATACAACCATGGAAGCCTTCATGGCCATAGCCACAACCGAGCAAACTATGTGAACAAGCATGAATCCACACATCCCATGCCATGCTTTCAACCTTCACAAATGCTCCCTTGGCTAACCTGTCAAGCCTTGTCCTGCTTGACTCTTGCCTTTTGTCTTCTCCTTGTCACTCTCTCTCTCTCACTCTACAACAACTACCCTTGCGGCTACTTATATAGTAGCAAGTCCCATAAAACCACTTGTAGGGCCCATTTGCCGTTGCACCAAAAGTCATGACTGTTAGTGAACATGGAACACCACATAATTAACCACCTGTGGGCAGGGGAGCGCATCGCATCACCCAAAAATCTCCCCCTCGACGCGCATACCAGGTGCTTACATGAGTCAGGAAGGCACCGAGGAGATTTGAACCCATGACCAAGCCAAAACTAGGCTCTGATACCACTTGTGGGGCCCATTTGCCGTTGCACCAAAAGCCATGACTATTAGTGAACATGGAACACCACATAATTAACCACCTGTGGGCAGGGGAGCGCATCACATCACCCAACAATCTCCCCCTCAATGCGCATACCAGGTGCTTACGCGGGTTGGGAAGGCACCGGGGAGATTTGAACCCATGACCAAGCCAAAACCAGGCTCTGATACCACTTGTTAGGATAAACCACAGATAGAAATAAAAATTACATGCAAATATAACCAATAATAGAAAATAATAGAACACACAAAAATGAACACAAGGCACCAAGATTTAACATGGTTCACCCAATCCCTGGGCTACGTCCACCAAATAGCAAGTCTGATCTTATTACAATCCAGTGATTACAACCTGATTACAATCCATAATCCCTTACAGCTCAATACCGCCACAAGAACCAATTTCGTATCACAACATTATGAAAAATAGCCAACCCTGAGCCCTTTTTATACAAGTATTAAACCGCTTTAGGGTTATAACATGTCGGCCATATGTCAACCATAATATGTCGGCTACCATGTCGGCTACTGCTTATGAAGTATGTACAGTACTTTCCTGATCAATCACCACAATCTAACAACTTGGCACTTAAATGCTACTCGAAACCTATTGAAATACTAGCTCACCACACACTATGACTCAACTTCAATACAAAAAGTGATTAAGTGTGTTGACACTCAAATTTCAAAACTATCTAAGGACTAACAATCTCCCCCTTTGACATGAGTGTCAAAAACACTTAACTAGACATTACTAGTATGTCCTTATGAGTACCTGATTTTCAAATTTTCAAAAAAATTTCAAAGTTTGTTCAAAATACCTTAACTCCCCCTGAGCTGACTTATGCCTTGTCATTTTTGCAATCAAAATTTTGTATTGAATGTGCCTGATCCTTCTACCTTGTACCTTTATTTTGTATCTGGTCTATTAGATCTTATGGAATATTTGCACTTTGTACCAGAGCTACTATCCATATGATTGCCAAAGTTTTGTATCTCCCCTTCTCTGCTATCAAAAATTTATGGTATTCTCCCCCTTTCCTTATTATTATTTCTCCCTCTATATTATTATCTCCCTCTTTTTGACACTAATGTCAAAGGGTTCTAAGGAATAATACCATATTTAGCCAAAAAATTACTATTTACCTCCATCATTATTTTTAAATTTGCATCCCAATTCTCCAAAGATATGTTCAATGACTTGTGTTAGATGGCAGTCTCTATAGCAAGGTGTACAAGTCCATCAAGAGTAGAAAGATTTGGATCTTTCTTCAAAACTGTTTCAGCATACACTTGCTCCTTGTGGAGGACTTCTAAATGAGGGGTTGTGGAGGACTAGATTTGCAATAGTTTAGCCTTAATATCAGCCTCATCTATTGTATGTATAGATAACTCCCTTTGAGTGTGAAGCGATTGTGCAAAATGCTTCTCACTTTGAGCTAGATCTCTAGGTAATTGCATACTAGAGATTTTCAAGTTCGTTTCCAAGCTCATTATTCTTTGATTAGTTTCTTGTGTGAAATTTGAAAAATCACACAACTTCCTATACAATGAAAAAATGTTTGAAGAACAATTTTGGCCTTATCTATTATCTTGGCCAACTCTGCTTATTCAAGTGCAATTCCACTTGATATCTTTTCATTAACCTTTTCTTGAAACTTTCTCTCTGATTATTCCATGAGTTTGACATTGGTGTCCTAGTCTTCATCTATCACTTGGTCAACTATGTCTAATAATTGTTAAATTATTGGCTTTCCTTCATCTACTAACTGCAAGCTAAAAGCATCCATGAAGATGTCCTTTATGTCATGAAGTGCTTGCTTATGTTTGAAATCCTTTCTCAGTATCTCCTGCCCCATCCTTCTATCTAATGCATTTTTCATTTTAGTCATTTGTGTCATTGTGATAGTTTTGGAATCATAGGAGGGTATCACAATTTCTTCATCTAGTTCAAGGTCTCCATAATGAAGTACCCTAGCCACTCTTGTTGAACTTGAGCCTAGTATTGAAAATTGCAAGGGGATAGCATCAGTGCTTAGCTTCTGAATGGTCTTAGTAGGAGTGCCAGTCTTTGGTAATTCTACCAATGTCTAAATTGTGGCCTGCTCCTTTTCTTTTGCTACATCTTCTTTTTCATCTAATTTCCTCTCTTTTGCACTTGGCATCTGATCATTTTCATTGGTTGCACTTGGTGGAGGTAGTGGTGGAAGCATTAGAACTTTAGTCCTAGTAGCAGTGTAAGGAAAATGTTGTTCCTTTGGCTTCACCTTTTCTCATTGTGGTGTTTCTACTACTCTTTGTAGTTCATGTACACTCACCAATATAGGGCTTGTACACAACTATGCCTATAGAGTAGATTGGTGAAGGATCTCTAAGAGATCCTTTTTTTGGGCATTGGTTTCTACCTTATTTGGATCTTCTACCTTATCATCAATTATCTTGTATATTGTTTTCCATATCTGTGTAGATTTATTTACAACATCTTCAACTTTGTTTTGAAAAATGCAAAAGGCTCTGTATTTGTGTGCAAATTTCCCATTATGTTTCTTATTTTCCTTGGTTATTTGAGCCTTTTTCATATTAGGCTTCACTTGAGCTAGGGTAGATTCTCTAATCTCCCTTTCCATCTTTAGGCAATAATGCCACGTATGCTCAACTATCTCATATAGTTCCTTTGGCATAGTGTTATCAAGCTCTAGAGGTGTGTTCTTAAATTTTGCCATCATGAGATACACAGACTCCTCTATTTTATTCTACTCTTCCCTATTGATATTATTAAATTTTAAAGACTTTAAATCATTTAAATCTAAATTTTCAATCTTATTGCAAAGTTTGTCAATTGCAGATTTAGGAGGATGACTTACCACTTTAAATTGGCTTATATCCTCAGATTCTGTCCTTTCATCATCTGTATCTAGTTGAGCCACATATCTTCTTATTTTCTTGGACTCTTCAGCTAGCTATGTAGTAGCTTTCTTCTTTTCATTTACTGCCTCTTTGGTCTTTTGAGTTGATGCTCTTGTTGTGGCCCTTGTTGTTGCTAGCTTAGCTGGAGCTAGCTTTTTTTGAGCTTGCTTTGTGACCTTCTTAGGCTTTGGCTGAACTGTAGGTTGTGTTTTTTCCTTTCTCTTTTTTTGCTCAATAGGTGTAGGTACTTCCTTGACTTCTTCTCCCTCAAAAAATTCCTCTTTGTCTTCTCATTGGCCTTGTGTCAACTCTTCTGGCTCTTGTCCTTGCTCACCTTCTTCTTCACTATCTTCTTCCACTTCTTCTACTTCTTCACTTGCCTCACCTTCAATATTTTCCCCGAATGTCTACTTTATCTTTTTCACCATTTTATCTTTCTTCTTAATGACTGAAGTAGTTTTCAATTTAGTCTCAACTTTGGACTTGACAATGTCATATGTCCCAAAGTGAGGAGCTGCCTTATCAATTTCTTCTGCTAGCAGTGTTGTGATTGCTATTGAGGCTTCATCAACATCCAATTCATATCCTAATGGCCTTAGCCATCTTACCCTTGCTATTATTTCTTGGATATAGGTATAGTCAATATCAACCAAGAAACATATGTCATTGACAAGCTCCTCAACTAGTGAGACTAGTATTCTCATTCTTTTCTTCATAGACTTCTTAAAGTGTTCAAAATAGCTAGTCATCTGGGCTTCAAAATTATCTCCCATTTGATCAATGAATTCATTAATTTGGGTGACTGCTAACTTGTTAGAATTATAGTTCGCCTTCCCAATTGAAGGGAATTCTTCCATCACATAAAAGAATATGCACATGAGAGCTAAGCCAAATTGGTATTGAGCACCATTTTGATCTCCTTATAGCTCCTAGGTTCTCATTGATTTGTTGCAACATGAGTTCAACCAGATCATAGGTATGGTCTTTCTTTACCAAATTATATGCCACATCAACAACTATGCAGGGTACGTTCTTCAACCTACTAGATTGATAGAATTTATGTGAAATTGTCCTCACAACAAAGTCAAGTAGTGGTTCATTCACAGTGTCAATAGTCATTCCCCTATTGTTCCATTTTGCACCTGTGTTCTTCTCAATTACCTCCTTCTTGTTGCTTCTCAAAGTCTTTGGCCAATCTAGGGTTGGGAGACCAGCAACCCTATGCACAATTATTTTGGTAATCTTGATTGGTCTCATCTCTAGCCATAGACATCCATCTTGAATTCTACTTAGAATAATGCAAATCCATTCTATTTTGAACATTGTAAGAAAAACTAGGGTTTTGGTTAGACCGTTCTTCTCAATAATTTGGAACTTTTTTTTTAGTATTCCATTGTCACACAACTTATCATAGGCATTGAAGATTTCTAAGTCACCTATGGCACAAATTTTGCAATTGTAGCACTTTCTTGCATCTTGGACCATGACAGATTTGGGTGGAATGACAAATAATGTGCCAGCCGACTCATTTTTATAGCCAACTTTAGGGATTGGCCTTAATTCGAGCTATTTGACTTCATTTCTAACAAGTTGAATCTCATGATATTCCTTAGCCATAGGGTTTCTAGAGCTAGAGGCCATTTTATTGAACTAGGACTTTAAAATGTATTAAAAATTGTAACTCTGCATAGCCTAGCACTTGATAAATACCTTTGAATCGATGAGTTCATGCTGAATCTCTATTAAAATCAATGCAAATAACTATAAGGTAGTTTCTTGATTGCCTCTTTTCTCTGCGTTTCAATGACATGAAAATGAACAAAATTTGACCTTATACCTATCAAGAACCTAGCATTAAATGCTTCATGCTTACAGCTGTAAAACTCAGCACTTGAAGGATTCAGTATAACTCAACTCCCATTGTAATTCATTTACTCAGCTTTCACTAGGCTTCTACTTCACTCAGCTTCAACTATCAGCTCGACAGCTATTGGAAACTTGGCATCCATTGGAGCTTCACTCAGCATCTAAGGGTAACTTGGTAGCTTCTTCAAAGTTTTTCTTGACATCTTTTCCCATGTTAATTTCTTCTCTATAGTACTCCTTTGTTCTTTGGGACTGATGTATGATATAGCTTTGTATATCAATCCCATACATCTTTATTTTTCTAATTTGGATGAAGAGTAATCACTTGACCTTTTGGGTGAAGTGATCTCTCCATTTGATGTGTTGCACTCACCTTTCTTCTTCCAAGTCTTGTTCATTTTCCCTCTTATTTGTTCAACATCAACCTTCTCTTTTCCTTTGTTGACTTCTATCTTGGGTGCTTTTGACTTTGTAGGGCAATTCCTGCTAATATGACCAGTCTTCAAGCAACTGAAACATGTAGTTTGGCTTAACCATCTACTGTAGCTTCCTTTAAAATGTGTTCTTATGCAATTCTTAGGGATGTGTCCATACTCCTAACAATAGTGATAGCTATACCTTGTATTGTAATTCCAGTTGTAATGATGGCCATAGTTATTTCCTCTTACAAGCTGATTAAGTGTCGACATAGGCTTTGATCAACATTCAAATGCTCTATGTCCATATTTTTTGCAATTGTAATAGTGTCCTTCAAATCTTGGTGTCCTCATAGTCTTGGTTCTACATTCATGTGCTTGATGTCCTTGTTTTTTGCACTTGTGACAAAAGCTTGCATTGGTAGGCTTATCATGCTAATGATTATTCTTGCTTCTAGACATATTAGAGGTATGTCCCTTTTTACCATAGAAATGACAATAAGTTTAGTGTTCTTACCTTTGTTACTCCTCTCTTCTGTAGTCTTGGATGATTCTCCTTGCTCAGTGGTGGTGTAACCAAGTCCTAAAGTGTCATTACTAGCCCTTGGTGATTTTAGTAATTGCTCAAAGTACTTGATAGCCTTATTGGGTTTTCTATAGGTTTCTACTATCTCTTTCTCTCTTTTCAATTCATTCTGCAATTGTTCATTCTGCATCTTCAAGGTGGAAATCTCAATGTCCTTCATGTTTAGCTCATGATGAGCATTCATCATCTGGCTTAAGGTGTCTAGTTGCATGTTTGAGATCTTTTCAAACTCAATTGTCTTCTCCCCCAATCTATTGGTGAGATTTATTTTTTCATCTTCTATCATGGCTCTCTTCTTTTTTCTAGTCACTTCACAAGGAATTATGGCTTGTGATTCTTGTTCAAGCTTGAGTAATCTGATTTCTTCAGCTTGTGCTCTATTTTTCTCTAATAGTTTTGCTATTACTACATCAAATTCCTTGGAATCTCCATTGGAAAACACTTGTGTGGTGTCAATCTCCTTGTACTATATGTCATTTTCAGCTATGGCTATCTCCTTTCTTCTTTTTAAGGATTTTCTTAATTCTTCTCTGGCTTATTCCACTTTGTGTATAGCTAGGTGAACATCAATACTTGATTGTCTATAATCTTCCCAAGTTTGAATACTTCCATCCTCAGACCTTTTATCTAAGTTGTTAGGCTAGTCCTTATGAGAACCTAAGCTCTGATACCAATTGTTGGAATGTTCAAAATGGAAAGAGTACTTTTGAGAGGGGATGTGAATTAGAAGTATCACACTTTTAACTCTTTTCAACAATTTAGACACATAACTGAAAAGAAAATTGCATGCAAGTAAGCATATACATGAATATAAAGTAAACACATGCAATAACATATAACACCAGAATCGATAACCCATAAACTCTCCAAGAATAAGAAGGTAAAACTAGGGTGGGGATGATACCCACAAAAATCACTATAGCAATATATGTTTGACCACTTCTGATGGTTTTCCTTGTGAAAGGCCTGCCCTATTAAAGGCTTTACATTGTGTCAATAGTGACCTGGTTAGATGATTTACAAACACTTTACATGAAGTTTCACCCTATTAAAGGATTTATAATAGGTTGTTAAACCCACCTAATACATAGGATTTTCAATCACCTTCTCCAAAGGTTCTCCTACCTACCTATTAAGCTAACCTATCAATATAGGATTTCCAACTTCTAATAAAATGGCAAGAAAGTATTAGAACAATAAACCTGACAGTATGCAATCTTAATTTCTAGATTTTAGGCACTTGATCTACTCTCTAATCTTGATCCTCTGAGATTTGATATCTAGTCGTGTTCCTTGTCCCTTGTACTATTTTGATCAACTAGATATTAAATTGCTACACTGTTCTTGTAAGTCTTTTCTTCTTCACACTAAAATTTTTCTATAATCTCCCCATATATTATTCTCATCCACACATACAATAGAGTATTCAACCTCATTTTAAAGATTGCAAAGACTTAGGGATAGGTATGGATCTATGATCCATATTGAATCTCAAATTCCTGCTCATACCTTGCATTTTTCTCATTGGTTGCATGCCTCCTCTATTTTTCTAATTGACTACATGAAGATCACATAGGGAATGTAAATTATTCATCCTTATCCTTTTTTCCTTTTTGAAATCTCTCTATGTTAGCTCCAAAAATGGTTTACATCTGAGTTTGTGAGGGCATAAGCTCATATGCTAATTCTATGTTACTCAGCACATACTGGACTATTGGTGCTCAACACATACTATCCTAGATTTCTTGGTACCAACTACACTCTATCTTGCTCGACACATATATGATTTTGGATCACTCAACATATACTAAATTCTAGCTTTATTGGCATCAATTGTGAGTTGGAAACTATATATCACTCGGCACTTAAATACTGCTTGGTACTAAAGTCACTTGGCACTTGTTGAAATACTAGCTCGACACACACTGTGGCTCATCTTCAATACAAAAAGTGATTAAGTGTGTTGACACTCAAATATCAAAAATATCTAAGGACTAATAGAGGCCTCACCTCGACCCATCATAGCATAGGTGTTTTAATCATATTTTGATATTCAAGACTTTGATATTTTAATAGCTATTCAAGAATTAGATGGACAATGGATGTTTTAATCTATTGATTTTGATACTCCAACAATATTTTACATTATGATATGCACTAAGAACCTAATATTGTGTAAGAAATGATCAAACACATATGGATGCAATTTTATGACATGATACTATTAGGTTTTGATGTGATGTGAAATGTTAATTTGATTATGATGATTTATGATTTGCAGATAAATGTTAATTTGATTACGATGCTTTATGATTTGTAGATAAATGTTAATTTGATTATGATGCGTTATGATATGCAGATGAATGATTATGATATGTAGATAAATGTTAATTTGATAATGATGACTTGTGATATGCAAATTGTGATATTTTAACATTTTGAACAAACTATTTGAAATGACTAGGGAAGGAAATTGAATTTGAATTTTGAAATTAAATCTAATTGTGACATATGTATTTTATATGACCTCCTTGGACTACACATGCTCAAGTTTAATGTGCAAGAAGTGGAACCATGAAAATTCTTGGGGGAAACAAGTCCAAACCTTTGCGAACACAGTTTAACCAAGGCAAATTTTGAAAGATTCAAAAGACTCATTGTGAAAGTATTTTTCATCCTAAATGTGAGTTGCTTGAATGTGGAAATGTCTAATCATAAAGAGGCATTAGTAGCATGTCATGGTGATGTGGAATGTGGTTTTAGGTGCCACTTGACACTTGTGGATTTTGTGTGTAATTGACATGCCATTTAGGGTTTTGGTCATGGTGGCAATTTACCCTAAAACTAATTACCCTATTAATGAGTAAGTAAACCCACTTGACAAGGGTAGGATGGTTCACAATCAAAGGAAATTTGATTTTGGACTTGGCTAGGGTTTTGAGGGGTCATTAGGTGGTCCCAAGGTGTCTTTTATGATAAAATAAGTTACCCATATGATATTATATCAAGTTAGGGGCCTAATTTTGACCATGTGAGTGCCTAGTCAACCTAGGGGGGCCCTTTACCCATGTATTCTTCCATCAATTCGAATTTGGAGTTGTCACATGTATTTTCTCCCATGTTCTCACTAAGTCAAATATAGAAAATTTAGAGGAGACAAGTTTGTAAGAGGAAGTGGTTAGGTATTTTTGTTAAAATAGCTAGTGGGAAGGCCTTATTAGAGAGTCTTGGTCAAATTAGTAGGTTGTTCACCCACTCCCTAAGTTTAGAGATAGTTAGGTTTTTGGAGGGAGATTACGGGAGCTCTACTACAACTATCATTGCCTTTAGCTTGGACCAAGGTTGTTCTCTCAAAAATTGTTTCTTTTCTTTCTTTCTTTTAGTATGGAAAAATAAATCTACAAGTATGGATGATTTGTCAATGAAGCATGCATTGTATTGTGAATCTTGCATTGTGGACTTTGGTATTGTGTTGTGGTAATGTGAATGTGTATTGTGTTCTTGAAGATTTCTTGGTTTTTCCTCCTTGATTTCCCTATTGGATTTGAATGTTGAATGTGATTATGGGTGTGAAGGCTTCACTCATCCTTGGGAGCAAAGAGAAGCCTTAGGTGAAGGGAATTAGTTGGGCTTAACATTTTAGTTAAGAAGATTTACCTCATAATGAGGAGTTTTTTTTCTTTCATGGAGTATGGGCTCCATTGGAGCCATATACCTTGTTGTTTTGGGAGATACAAGGGGTTTTGTAGTAAGAAGGAGGAGATATTTATGATGGCCTTGAAAGGAAAATGCAATTGCAATATGATGTTTATGTTTGGTTATGGCATCTCTTCTTTGAAGAGTCCACCTTCACACAATGTGAGATGATTCCAATATTGAATCAATGTGCAAACAATTGGAGGGAGTTATTTTGTGTTATGTATTGTGTTCATTCAATGGCAAGTGATGTCTGTGTATCCCAGTTGGACCTTGTTTCCCCTACTTGGTGGGTGTCTTCATAGAAACCTAGGATGGGAGGTAAGCCTCCATGGTTCCTAGTTTGTGTGTTATGTGTAAGTTTTGTGAAGATGGATACCTTGAAGGTATTAGGGTTTCACCCTTGGAAAAGTAAAAAAACAAGTGTGTAAAGAGAGATCAATGTTCCATGTCACCTCAAAAGTGTTGTGATATCAATTCTCCATTGTTATTTCATTGTGTTGTAAAAGAGATTTGTATCATTGTTTATCATTTGAAATTGTGGAAGGAAAAATTTGAGAAGTTTCATATATTATTCTTGAAAGGAAATATTCCTTGAGAGATTTGATGTATTATGAAGAAGTTATGTATTAGATCTTGCTCCTCATGTTATTCATAAATTATTTGGTAGATATATTTCATAAATGTTATGTGGAAGAATATTATGGGTAGAGTTGGTTCATTTAAAACATAGATGTTTGGATTACAAATTTATATGTTATGCATTAATTAACATGGAAGAAAATAATCATGTCTAATTACTCATTGGATATGCATGATCACTCAATTATTTGGATTTCAAGTTCAAAAAAAATTCTAGGAAGATAACACCATCCTATCATAAAATATATTCACTCAAAGTCTATGGTGGGATAAACAACAAAAGATTTAGTTTGAGAAAATAAAACCACCTCTATGAGAAAACTTGTTGTAGGTACCATTTTCCTCTGGAAAATGTATGGGGAAAAAAAAATCCTTCCTCATAATATAGAGCAATAAAATAATAACTAGAATATGCTCTAGAATCTAGTGCCTCAAATATTAATAAAATAACATATATCCTAAGTTGAAAACTTTAACTTAACAATTACCTCTCCTATAAGTTTTAATAGGGACTCATATGGGTCATGTGACTTTCAAGTCACTATCACACCAAGTTAAAGAAAAAGAAAGAAAAAAAAAAAAAAAATCTATAAAGCAAGAGAAAATTATACATAATTCTGAACTTGAACTAAGGAAAATAAATAAAGGTGATATGTAAATATATACCAAACTTAAATCCCCTTTACCTAGGCATACCCTAGAGCATATTAAAACAAGATAAGAATTCCATGCAAGGTTGGGTTGTGGTCCCCACTGGGTGGCCTCACATTGGATGAGCTTTTGAGTGTATGAGAAAGAAAAAAAAATGTCTTGTCTAACATAACTTAAAATTTGCATGTCTCCCTAGGCACCTAGTAAAGAGGAGACCCTACAACATTTGAAAAAGTGACTTTTCATCCCCTCATGCCTAGATAAAGGAACCCATACATTTGGGAAAAAGGAGGAGTGGTTGTAGTTGTTATGTGATCCATGTCATACTAAGACACATTGGGATCAATATTGCCTAGCCTTGGTGTTTGTGGAGAATAAAGGTAAAACCCATCATTGCATACACTTTATGTTGAGGTAGAAGAAAGGGCACATGACCATAGACTTGGAACAACATATGTTGGGAAGAAGTAAGTATTTTATTTTTGGTTTAAATTGGGGTGGGGCATGTAGAGTTTATGATAGAGACTAATGTTAGGACATATGATTAGTTGTTATTGAACTCAAGGCATTAGAGTTGGGATTAGGTGATAATTAGAGTAGTTAATGTATGGATGTTTGTTTATGTTGTAGGCTGAGGTAAAAACACTTTAGGGATTTGAGTTCCATTATTAAATGGATTGTATATTATTAAGATGTTTAGGGATAGATTGAAATTAATGTCAAGTGTTAGTGGATAGGATTATAATAAAGTTAGTAAAAATAAATTTGTGGTAGGGCTTATAATAATTAAAAAGGTAAAAATTTTTTTAAAAGGGTGGAAACTAGTAAATAATTAGAAGGCTCTCTTTTGCAAATATATTTGTTTTGTTTTGAAGAGGTTGCAAATAGGGCGTGTAGTGATCATCTCACATGATAATGAAAGGTATAATTTATAGAGTAGTTATTATATGATAAAATGGAATATTAAAATAAAATAAAAATAATGAAATATAATATTACAATAAAAGAAAATAATAATAAAATATTAAAGTAACATAGAAATACTAATTATGGTTAAATGAGTCCTTTGAAAGTATCACTATATAGAAGTGTGGAAAATACATAATTAAGGGTTGATTTAAAATAACTAGGTGGTAAAATAGTAATTAAATTGAAAACTAATAAAGAATAAAATGGGAGTATTCCATTTAAAATAGCATTGCCTATATCTTGATAGTTTTAAACATAGAAGGTAATGAGTAAGGTAACATGACGTAAAGTCAGACAATTGAAAACATAGTCATATTCACAAACAATAGAATTATTGTAGTCTCAGGGGCATACTGCTTGTACTTCACATGTATACACAAAATGCCCTATTGTGAAGATTGGGCATAGAATTAGAATGATAACCTAACCTGGATCTTATGTAAAAAACCTAGATCTTAAATAAATATTAAAAGATAATTTGGTATCACCGTGGAAAACTAAAGTACATAGAGGGTATGTGTAGGATCATGGTCAACCAAACTATGCTCTTAAGTGGCAATAAAAAATTAGAAAATTAGGGTTATGTCAACTTGATGTACAATTTTCTACTTGTTATTAACTTTATATCAAAAATTTGAGAGAAAAGAATCTCTAGGAAATTGAATTTAGTTTCTAAACTACTAGGACTTATCTCAAAAAAATAAAAATTGATTGGTCAAAATTTTGAATTTTAGTGCAGTATTACAAAAATTTTAGAACAAAAATAAGAAGTAGACATATGTCTAACCACCTTAATCAAAATCAAATGATAATATTTTTTAATAATATTCTAGATATAAGTAGTAGGCTCATGCCTAGATGTGACACACATTTTTAGGTATTTTTATTCTAAATAATAATAAATAATTAATTTTTGACTTTAGTAATTTTAGAATAAAAAAATTCTCGTGTCTGACCACCTTAACTAATTGAAAACTCTGCAAAATTCAATTTTTCAATTTTTTTCCTTATAGTAGAAGAAACATAGAATGTGATGCATCTTTTGAATTTAAAAGTTGTTGTACCATTTGAAAGTTATAGTTATTTTTTGAGTAGTGTGTTAGTCAACACTTTATATGTAACTCCATTAGAAAATAAGTAATAATTACTTACTAAACTCATAATTTAACAAACCTTACATTTATGGAAAGATAAGAACATTTGTAAGAAACTCTTTTCATTTCATCAAATTTTGGTGAAAAAAAGTTGTCAGTTACATGTGTGAAGTAAAAATCACATAAAAATAGGCCAAAAGCACATTTTTAGGATGTTTTTAAAGTTGACCATATAGGTTTGGTATCAAATATATAGTAGACCTTATAAAGATATTAATTGTCTTAATTTAGGATTAGGGTGGGTGGGAAAAAAGTTGGAATAGATTTTGAAATGGTTTGAGATATTTTAGAACTACAAATTTTTCAGATCGCCACTTTTTGGCACACCATGATCCTGCACATACCTTAGATTCAATATATATATATAATTTGTTACATCAACTAACTCTAACATCACCAATCTCAAATATCAATTAGTAAATTCCCAACACCTCTAGGAAATATTAAAGGTTATCCAAGACACTCACAATTCAATAGAATGTCCATGACAAGTATAGAACTAAAATCTATAGTACACCTTTCAAAAAAAAAATTGGTTGTGCCCTGTCTAATAAATTTAAGGCATGATATAATAGAGGATAGTCTAATGATGACATTAGCAAGTGTGTACATGTGAAGTTTTGTATATACTATGAGCTGAAAGTGTTATTCTAATTATGAATTAATTAATTATGAAAGCCTCAAGGCTGACTCAAGGAATTATGTGGAAGATACAATACAAAGGAAATATGTTCTCCTTGTTTGGATGAGATGTGGAATTGAGAATATGTTTGATGTGAAGTGCAAAAAAGAGAAGACTTTTTGGTGAATGCAAGTAAGAAAATCAAGGGATTATTGGATATGAGATTTGTGATCTGGTTACAAGATCAGAAGGAGTAGAAGTCTAGTTGATAGGAAAAATAAAGAGAAAGGAAGTGCAATTAAATATTATTATTTTACAAGGAATAATATAGAGATAATTTGGAAAGTGGATTCATTGATCTTTCCCTTGAATCTATTTGGATAGTAGGTCCTTCTACCTTCTACAACTCCCAACAGGGTTGGAATCTCCTAACAGGGATTCAAAGTCTCCTAATAGGGACTGATATGTACTGAATGTTGTTATAGACTCCTAACAGGGTCCATCCTATAACAAGGAATATTTATATTAGGGCATCATCTTGTGGGTACTATCCCCATCGATGTTTTCCCTTTGATCAAGGGTTTCCCTAGTTAACATATCTGATATTATTGTGCATAAGTATCTTGTTGTGGTTTTTTATTATATTGTTCACATGGTTAAGTTTGACTAAGGTTGACAATTGTGATAATATTCAGATAAATTATTCACCCCCACCTGTTAGTTATATTGGTGGACTATATATATTCTAACAATTGGTATTAGAACATCAAGTCCTTGAAGAGAAAGTTCAATATCTTTGGGAGGTTATTGATGAGCATCACAAAAGATGGTCCTAAGTCTAATGGAGGAAATTTTCATCACCCAAAAGATGAAGCTTCTTTGTGATACATCAAAAATGTGTAAGGAACTAAGCATTGAGTTTCTAGATCTAGAATCATTTTGTTTCATAGAAAAGAATAGAAGCACAAATAAAGTTAGATCCAAATCCAAAGAAGACATGAAGATTAAAGAATGTATTGACCTACTTATGAAAAGAGAACTTGAAGAAGAGGTATACATTGAGCAGCTTGAAGGTTTCCCTCTGATAAAAGAAAAAGACATGGTATATAGACTGAAGAAAGCTCTATAATGCCTAAAGAAAGTAACTAGAACCTATTATGCAAGGTTGGACAACTAATTGGAAAAACTTGGATTTGCTAAAGGTATGACAGATAGTAACTTCTATTTGAAAGAAATAGAGAATAGGTTGTTGATAATAATAGTATTTGTTGATGACATAATATTTGCAGGTAATGATGAAGCAAGTGATAAGTTTGCTAAAGAAATGAAGAATGTCTTTGAGATGAGTATGATAGGAGAAATGAATTTTTTCTTAGGTTTGCAAATTATGCAAAACAATGATGGCATTTTTATTTCTCAAGATAAGTATTTGAAATATTTTTTCAAGAGATTTGGCTTGGAAATTTGTAAGCCTGTTGGTACACCAATGATAACTAGTCACAAGTTATCTAGAAAAGATGAGACACCTACAATTGAGTAGAAGAAGTACAGACATATAATTGGATGTTTGCAATATCTAGCTCACACCAAACCATATATAGAATATGTAGTTGGGATTGTAGCTAGATTTCAAGCTGATCCTAAGGAGTATAACTATGCATCAGTCAAAAGAATATTCAAATATTTTAAGAGAATGTCTGATTATGAAATATGGCATGACCAATTGAGTGATTTCACTCTATGTGCATATATTAATGTGGATTGGGAAGGCAATATGGATGACAGAAAGAGAACCAATGGTGGAGCATTATTTCTTGGCTGAGGAAGAAATAATATTGTATCTCATAGATTACAGCTAAGGTAGAGTATGTGGCAACAATAAATAGTTGCAATCAAGTGATATGGATGAATTAGATGTTGAAAGACATTAAGATAGAACTTTTAGAACCTGCTATCATATACTATGATAACAAAAGTACAATGAGTATGTCTAAGAATCCTATATTGCATTCTAAGATTAAGCATATATCTATTAAGTATCATGTTTGAAAGAGAAAGCAATAGAAAAGGAGATTAGATTGGATTATGTGAGTACTAAAGATCAGATTGTAGATATCTTTACAAATCCCTTACCTAAAGATACATTTGAGTTCTTCATAGGGATGCTTGGGTCATGCCTCTAGCTACTTCACAATAGATGATGCAGAGATTGTATTAGTCCAATGGTATATAACACTATTGGTTGATTGGACTAAATGTTGATGCTTCCTATATGGGGGATTATCTATGATGAGCTGAGTCATTAAGGACTCATGGTATTTGGTATTGAACAATGTCTTTGGACACTAGAGCTAGTTAAATTCTTTGAGTAGCACTTGATATAATGAGGTCCTTTGTCATTGATGTCAATGGGGGAAAAGAGTGCATGAAAAAATCCTCCTAAGTATGTATGAGGGAGAAGAATATCCTAAGTGTTTATGTGGGAGAAGAGTGCATAAAAATCTCTACTTTATTAGGGAGATTTAGAAAGATTCATGAATATATCCATGGGGGAGATATAAAACATGAAGATACACAACGAGCAATATTCCATAAGATTTCTAGATTTGATTGATGAAGAGGATTTGAAAATATGAGAATAGCAACAAAGTACTATTTGGTATTCTTGGAGCTTAGATATTTTTCACCTGTGTTTACATCAATGCCAAACGGGTAGATTATTAGCATGAATGTTGATGGTATTCCTTTGTAGGAGTATCATAAGTATTAGATAGTATTGACATGTTGCAATCAAGGCTGTATTTGTCATTGATGTCAACATAGCAGTAATTTTGTGAAGACTAGTGGAATATAAGACATAGATCATACTTGTATGGACAAAGTTTTGATAGAAAATTGAAGCACATTTAAGGACACATTGTACCTTGTGTCTTGATGACAAGGTTAAATGCATAGAGTCTAATTCAAAGATGTACAAAAGCTAAAAGTGACTTATAGAGAGTAGTATAGAGATAGAGTGCATACAAAAAAGTTTTAGATGACCTTATTATATGGCCTAGTAGAGATATAATCTGGTGATGCACAATCAACCAATAAAAAATGATAGTCTAATGATAACATAGCAAGTGCCTAGGTCCTGAAGTCGCATGTGTGAAGTTTTGTATATACTATGAGCCGATAGTGCTATTGTAATTATGAATTAATTAATTATCTTATTATAATTAATTGGGAAATAATCAAGTCAAATCAAGGAATTATTTTGAAGATACAGTATAATGGAAATATATTTTTCTTGTTTGGATGAGATGTGGAATTGAGAATATGTTTGATGCTAAGTGCAAAAAAGAGTATATTATTTGGTGAATGTAAGTAAGAAATCCAAGGGATTATTGGATGTGAGATTTGTTATCTAGTTACAAGATGAAAAGGAGAAGAGGTCTAGTTGGTAGGACAGAGAAAGAGGAACAAGTATAATTAAATTCTATTTTCTTGCAAGGAATAATAAAAAGATCATTTGGATAGTGGGTTTATTGGTCTTACCCTTGAAGCTATTTGGATAGTGGATCCATCTGCCTTCTACAACTCCTAACAGGGTTGGAATCTCCTAACATGGATTCAAAGTCTCTTAACATGGACTGATATATACTAAATATTTTTATAGACTCCTAATAGGGTCCATCCTCTAACAATGAATATTTATATTAGTACATCATCTCATGGGTACCATCCTCACTTGGGTTTTCCCTCTAATCAAGGGTTTCCCTAGTTAACATATCTAGTATTATTTTTCATGAGTATCTTGTTGTGGTTTATTATTGTATTATTCACATGGTTAAGTTTGACTAAGGTTGATAATTGTGATAATAGTTCTAGATAACTTATTACCCTACCCCCCCTTCATAGTGATATTGGTGGACTATATATTCTAACATGTTCATCTTCCTTCTAAAAATCCTAACAAGGTTAGCACAACTCCTAATAGGGTTGGAATCTCCTAACATGGATTTAAAGTCTCCTAATAGGGGCTAACATTTCCTAACAAGGAATATTTATATTAGTACATCATCTTGTGGGTACCATCCCCACCAGGGTTTTCCCTATGATCAAAGGTTTTCATAGTTAACATATCTAGTGTTATTGTGTATGAATATCTTGTTATGGTTGTTGATTATATTACTGATATGGTTAATGTTTAATAAGGTTGATAATTTTTTAAATAGTTGTATAAATAATTCACACCCTCCCCCCCACCAAGTTATATTGGTTTATTATATATTTTAACAATTAGTATTAGAGCTCAAGGTCCTTGAAGGGAAAGCTTAACAACTTTGGGAGATCAATGGCCAGTCACTTTAGAAAAGGTAGTCCTAAGTTTGATGGAGTTAACTATGATAGCTAGAAGGAAAAGATGAAGACCCTATTGTATTTTTAACACTACAAGTTTAAAACAACACCAAGATACCACATAAGGAGAAACCTAGAGATTATCTACTTCGCATTTTTAGAAAAAAAATCTATTTGGATCTAGACCAATTGAAAAAAGAAACAATGCTTCCTACACTTTAGGCTCTACTAACCAAGGTGGGTTCACCGAGGGATTTCACAATCTCTACATACTTAAACATGACATCCCTTAAAAGTAGATTTGGTCTCTGATTCTTCTTAAAATTGAAATCAACTATTGAATTATAGAAGCTAAATACAAACTCAAAAGCTATTACAATAAGTGAATGACCAACATATAATTCATTGTCACAAGATTTGGATATTAATTTGATTTAAAATGCAATTTGTGTTTCTATAAAACTCCTTCAATTTGTACTTTAACTCATGATCTGTTCCTTGTCCATTGTTACAAAGAGTCATATTAGTAATTTTGATCTAGATTTAATTGACTTGAAACCAAATATATCAATTGTTAACTCTAAATCCCATTCTTATGATATCCCTTCCATATACTTAGAAACCATATCAATTCACATAAGAATTGACTTAATTGCTTGAATTAAAAGAAATAATGAACTAATATAGAACCTATCCAATTTGCATTAAATGAAATGAACTTTGTTCATTTAATCGCAAAATGACAAACATATGAAAAAGGAGACAAAAATCAAGGACATAGATATTTAATAACTTCCTTTTATATTAATCTTATTGAGGGTGATACATATGTTTGATCAAAATATGACTCAAGGGTTGATAGCATTTCATTCATTCACCGTGTTCTTGAAATAGAAATTTGAAGCAACATAAAATTAACACAAGAATTTGGACTAACTATAAAAAAACATTATCACTAAAAAGGAATAGAATTCAGACCCTCACTCCACATCTTTGAAATCCTTTTATAGAAACAAGCATTGCAACAAGCTTCAAATGGGAGGACATGTGTTCAAAATCTAGTTACAACTTTTTACATATAAGACAAAATATTTACAAATAGAAAATTTGAGATAGCCAAAATTTGAGAAGCTATCAGTTATGATGTTTAGGATCAACTCTATAATTTGTAATAGGAGCACACTATGTTAGGAGTGAGCCTTGTTAGAGAACTTTAGACCATTCACATGGAATGTCACTCGGTTAAAGGATTTACAAATGACTATTAGGTCAACCTTAATCCAAAGGATTTACCCTAGACTTATACAATTATTAGAGAGTAATATTAAGGCTTGATTTGATAACAACTTACAACTCCATTTGTAGATTAAAAATCTCTACTTTAGTCCTCAATTCTTCTTGGCTTTCACACATTTTAGCTCTGATAGCTTGTTCACCCTTCATCCATCCATACCCTTAAGCCTTCTTGCTTAACATTCCAATGCAGACTCTTAATTAGGTCATTGAATGAAGCAATACCCTTGACTCCTTTTCTTCCTTAGGTTCTCACACATGACATTTCTTGCTTCTGACTAGCCATCCCTTTACATAGAGAATTAAGATTTTTTTTGTTCATTTTCCATCATCCAATTTAGGGTTAGGACATATTAGGTAGGATTCAATGAATCTACCCCTCATTTCATACCACTTATAGAAACTTCTCCTTCAATCTCTTTGAATTTACCTCAAAATACTTTACCATGAATACTGTGCCACTAGGTCATGAATCTTATCTTCCACCTAGTTCACATAATCCAAGAAAAAAAACTTGTTGGCTTAGATCCATCGAATTAATGATCTTTCTAATAATGTCAGCACTTGGAATTAACTTACTTCTGATGCTCAACACATACTAAGTTGCTCAACATCCTCTGTAAAATCACTCAACATGAACTAAAATTTATTGGTGCTCGACATCAACTAAACTTTACTCAGCATCTACTATTTTTCTTAACATACACTAAAATAAACTTTTACTCGGCTCTAACTAATTTTTTGCTTGGCTTGCACTAACTTTTTTTAGCACCTACTATCCATTTGGTCAAGCTTGCTAGACAAACCTTGTTTTAACATGTTCTTCTGAACTTGCTTAGTGTAACCAACCTTTGCAACCTTAAGTAGATTATTAATACACTATGATATCATTGTCTTAGCTAATTCTTGTACTCCTTTTTATATCATAACTCAACCTTTCTTCTAGGTGTTATTGTTACATCTTTTGATAAAATCCTCTTCATCAATCAAATATATGATAGTACTTAAATCATATAAGTAATTGTCTTACCAGCAAAAGGTAGGTTTGACATCAGTGGAAAAAAAATGGTTGAAATACATTTATCATACTTGTAACAATTTGTTTTCAACAACCTCCTTCTTAAAAATCTCCCTCTTTGGCATTGATGGGAAACCAAACTGACTTGGTTAAAACTATATGACCAAAAAAATACCAAAAAGAAAGTAATTCCTTGTATTGAAATCTCTCCCTCTATCAGCAACTTTCATCTTCTAAATAGGTTACAAATTTTTTTTCTATTCAGACAATCAACAATCAATTCATTCTTTTGACTCCCTCTTAATTACTTCTTATTTCTCCCTTATAGAGTATCTTCTATTACTAGGTAGATAGATGTTATCAATAGGTACACTTTCTCTCTCAGTAGTCAACATTTCTCCCTCATACTATGTGTTAGCATTTCTCCCTCCAAGATCAGTTTAATCTCTTGTATTTCTCCCTCTTTGAAAACAATGTCAAAGACTTGTTATCTTAATATGCAAATATGGACTTCTTTAGTTTCTCTTTAGTCATCTTGCTTGTGATTTATTTGTAGTTTCAACATTGTGATTACTTTAGGCAGCTCATAAAGTAAGATCCACTACATCAATGTGTAACATATGTCAATCAACTTTTTTGATGCAGGGCACTCCTTTTATTTTTTAGATAACCTTTGATAGGGGTATCACCCCTAGTTTAGCTCTTAGATACTCATGAGCATTCTTAGGCAATTCTTTTGTGAATATGTCAGCAATTTTCTCTTTTGTGTTAACATATTCCATCTTCGACTCCTTAGCTTGAACTAATTCTCTCGAGTAATGATACTTGATTGCAATGTGCTTAGTCTTTGTATGTATCATAGGATTCTTTGATATATTTATAGCACTTGTATTATCACAATAAAGTATCACCAGTTTAGTGATCTCTTTCTTAATACCTTTGGGTAGCTATTTGATCCATACAATATTTGTACAATTTACAACAACATCAACATATTCAGCTTTAGCAATAGATTGTGAATTGCAGTTTTGTTTCTTGCTAGTCCATGTAACCAGCCTCTTGCCTAAGAAAAATGCTCCTCCACTGGTGTTTTTTTTTGTCATCAATGTTTCTAGCCCAATTAGCATTAGTATAGGCTCTTAATTCAAATTTCTCATTTTTATTGTAGTATAGACCATATTCCTTTGTTCCTTTCAAATATATCATTATTCTCTTTACAACCATCAAACGATTCTCTCTTGGATTAGTAGAGAATCTAGCAACTATCCCTACAAATAATATAATATCAAGTCTACTATGTGCTACATATTATAATTTTCCAATCATAGACCTATATAATCTTTGATTCACCTCAACTAAATCATCATTCTTTGACAATTTATGTCATGTCATCATAGGTGTACTTACTAGTTTGGAATTCTCTAATCTAAAAAAAATCAGTATCTGCTTGACATACTTTGACTGAGTGATGTATGTATCATATTTCATCTAATTTACTTGCAAACCCACAAAGAACTTGATCTCTCCACACATAGACATCTCAAATTCTTGCTTCATTTCATTTGCAAAAGCTTTGTATAAAGCAGCTTGACCTCCAAATATGATATCATCAACAAAAATTTTAAATAACAAAATACCTTTGACTTTCTATATCTTCATGTACAGATTGTTATTATCATCAATCCTTTCAAATTCAATCTTCACAAGATAATTATGAAGTCTCTCATACCATGCTCTTGGTGCTTGGTTCAAACCATATAAAGGTTTTTGTAATCTACAGACCATGTTCTTATTTTTAACATCAAAAAATCCTTCTGGTTGTTCTATGTAAAATTCTTCCTCTAATATGTCATTCAAAAATGTAGATTTAACATCCATTTGATAAACTTTGAAACCTTTATATGTAGAATAAGCAAGCAAAGTTCTTACTCCTTTAATTCTAGCAACAAGAGAAAATGTTTCTCCATAGTAGATTCCTTCTTGTGCATATCCTTTATAGACCAATCGTGCCTTTTCCCTTGTGATTCCACCATTTTTATCTAGCTTATTTATGTATACCCGCTTGCTACTAATCACATTTTTGTCTTCTAGTCTATTAACTAGATTCCATGTTTCCTCAATTTGCTCAATCTCTTCTTCCATGGCTTTACTTTAGTCCAAATCTTCTAAGGCATCTTTTACTATTTTGGGTTCTTTCATGCTTAGAAAACATGTATCATTTCTCAACTTTTTCCTTGTCATTGGTCTAGCATCTTTATCTCCAATGATTTGTGCAACAGGATGATCTCTCTTGACATATTTAGACAATCTTGGTTCAGCTCTAGTTTCTTCATTTGGTCTTTCTATTTCAGAATCACTATGTACATCTCTTTTAGGTAGTTCAACATCTATCTCATGTACACTAATCTTGGAATCAGAATGTGCGTCAACCTCATTCTGTAACTTGACATTGCATGTAGCTCGGTTCCTAAATGCAACTCAACATTCATAGTATGCGACTCTATAGTCATTGAAACTTGCTATTGATTTTTAGGTTGATTTGCAACATCTTCTTCAGCAAGCATACTTTCATAAAAATATACAAATGATTGTACTCTTCTGATTCCTTCATAGGTTCAACCTCATATACTTCTATATATTCATCAAATTTCACATTTGGACTTTCCACAACTTTGTTAGTGTTTAAACACTTATAAGCTTTACTTCTTGTGGAATAACCTAGGAATATACCTTCTTCACTTTTTGCATCTAGTTTACCATTCCTTAAATCTTTGAGAATAAAGCATTTGCTTCCAAATATGTTAAAATACTTTACATTGGGTGAGTATCCATACCATAGTTTAAAAGGTGTTGAATAAGTACCTTTAATATTGACTTGTACATGGTTTAGGGCATAGATGGTTGCACTTACAGCTTCTATCCATTATTTCAAAGCAACATTTTTCTCCATCATGAGTGTCCTAGCATAGTCCATTACAAACTTGTTCCTCCTTTCAGCAATTCCATTTTGTGGAGGGGTTCTAGGAGGAGATTTCTATCTTTTGATTCCTCTGTCATTATAGAACATCTCAAACTCATTTGATGTAAATTCTCCTCCTCTGTTAGATCTCAAACATTGTGTACTTTTACTTGTTTCCTTCTCAACTCTTGTTAAGTGCCACTTAAACATTTGGAAAGCATTAGATTTACGTTTTAGAAACATAATTTTCATCATTCTAGAATAATCATCAACAAGTAGCATGATGTAATTATCTCCTTTGTAGCTTTGCACTTCAATTGGTCTACACAAGTCAGTATGAACAATCTCTAGCATTCCTTTAGAGGTATGAGTTTTACTCTTAAAACTTGACTTTGTCATTTTTCCTAACTAACATTGTTTGCACATTATATTATTAGGCTTCTTAAACATAGGCAAATCTCTAACTTTTCTCATGTTACTGATACTAACCAAGTTATCAAAATTAACATGACATAATCTCTTGTGCCATAGCCACACATTATCAAATTTTACAATTAGATAAGTAGCATCCTCTATATCAAGGTAGAATAGATTACTCCTAGTTTGATCACCCTTTCCAATTAGTTTTCCATCAATATCATATATCTTAGTAATTTGATTTTAAAACTCAACCTTACATCTTGAATTATTCAATTGTGATACACTCAATAGATTATAGTTAAGTCCTTCAACATAATATGCACTATCACATAAAATCTTTTGTATGAGTTTGATAGAACCTTTTCCTTTTATTAAACATGGTGCATCATTACCAAATCTTACACTATTTCCATCATAACAATTCAAGGTAATGAACTTACTTTTATCTCTAGTTATGTGATGTGAACACCCACTATCAATGATCCATCTGTCATTCTTGTTCACATAAGACACAAGTATAGTTACCTCATCTTCATCATATTTTTCCTTTATTGCAACATACACCACTTTATTATCATGTTCATCAGATTCATCATTTGTTTCCTCTTTATAAATATAGCAAGATTTCTTGACTTTGTCTTTGTAATCTTTGTTGTCTTCATCTCTTCTACTTTTATATTTGTTACTACCTCTTTAGTTCTTCTTCTTCTTTGGACATCTAGTAGAAATATGGCCAACTTCATTACAATTGAAATAGTTAAACTTTCGTTTACCTCTATGAAATCTCCTTTCCAATAGTGCTTCAAGTTGATCTACATCCTCTTCATTTGTATCACTATCACTGGACAAATACTTTGTCATTTTCTTCTTCACATTAGGTTCTGTTGGTGTTTGAAAATGTTACCCATTTCCAATTACCCTGATGAGAACAAGATGCATCTAGGTGCAGCTAACTCCCATTATCAACACATCCATTCAGACACCAGGCCAACTATAAGGCTATACTCCTTCTGCACTTCAGGCTCTGCAAAACCTAGGCGGGTGAACCTATAGATTCCTTATATGGTACCAGTTGTCAAAGCATACACTGAATCTAATACAAAGCAGATAGAAACCCTTATTTCTCCTAATGGCTTATGAAACAACACAGATTCTACAATAGCTAGGTGCAAACCTATATTATTCATAAACTGAGTGAGGGTTTAAACTTTTATGTCCACTTCAACATGAAGGGAAAATGATTGATTTATATTGAGAAAAGACAGCATGTCTAATATGCAGCAAAAACTTGATGATCCTACAAATGACCAGTGCCTTATCCATTAGGGCAATCCTATACTCTAGAATTATGCATCCTTGAACATCACTCAACATATGGTATATGTAGAAACATTCATGTTCGGTCTGTTCACCTTATGAATCAGACAACAATATCCAATATAACCCCATACTTTCACACATCCTTCTCAATGAATCTGCAACCTTGTCTGAAACCACAAGCAATTATATGACTCCTTGAGTCAAAGGCAAGCAAACCTCAAACATACAACTGGGCAATTGCAAATAGGTTCAAGATCTTTGTTCTTGAACATATTAAATTACAAATTCAACAAGAAAGGAGACATAATTATATTGAAATTCAAAACCTTATGTACATTGTATTTATCTCCTTGAAATAAGTACATTAGGAATGCATAAAACAAGATACAAGATCACACTACTGTATCAGAACTATCTATGAAATTCATATGATGTTCATACGAGATATGCTGGGTGTGTGGCTTTCACAGCTTGAGCAGAGCTCAAAGAACTGGAAAAAGAAAACCAACCAACCCTTTTTTTAGGGAAGAAGACAGAATATGTATGGAGAAGGCAATTCCCGAATTTGATTTGCAATTGACACTTGTCTATCTGAAAAACCTTCTTAACAGGTTAAAACAACTCTTTAATCTTTCCCCTCAACTGGTGAATCAAATCTTTTCATTTTACCTCTCAAGAGCATCAAATATCTCAGCAACCTAATGATGAAATAATGTAACTGATTTTGATGGAAAAAAAGAACTCAATGTAAAAAGTGAAAATCAGTTCACAGTGACCTCCAAAATGCAAGAAAACTGCTGAGAGTTGATTTTTCTCCATATTCAGATCCCGACAAGCTTTTAAAATTGCCCTCTAACCAATTTTGATGCTCTAGAATCAAGTTTTCTCATTCTGTCGCTAATGCCCCAAGAAACACAAATTGACCTATAACTCGAACTGGTGAGCACCTATGCAAGAACCAACCTCAAATTCGGAAAATTCAGATCTTCCCGGTTCCGATGGTATATTGGAGTGCCCAATTTGGTTAAAAATTGCCCCAGATATTGCCTTTTGAAAATCTCAGTCTTGTTCATGACTTCCATGTAGTTTTGCAAAAATTTTAACTTTTATATAGTTTCAAACTATATGATAAGTGAAAATTTATTTTAAAAAAATCTACCCCACGTGATCTTTTAGAAAAAAATTTTTAAAAATTTTTTTTTTAACCTTTGAAAATTCCACCATATGTTTCACTCGGGTCAAACTTGGTTTGACCATATCGCCATGTGTCACGTGCTGATTCGCTGATTTGACTCTTGCCGGATTCTTGAGTTTTTCGGCAACCTTGCTATATCGCTAGCCAGATTTTTTGAGATTTTTCGGCAAGCGACATAGTGACCTGCCGGATTTTTTACTTTTTCGATCGGATTTGCTAACGTCGTCCTTTTGTCTGCACGTTTTTCTTCAAAATTTTACTTGTCTCCAACCAACCATGGACCCACCTGCACTAGCTTTGGCTTTACAAAAGCCTTTGTCTTGCTGACACTAAGCATTGGTAAAGATTTGTATTTAAATAATCAAAACTTCTTTCCCACAATGAATATGGGATAAAACAGTTTCAATGTTTTTTTTTGCTGTAGTGAATAGCTCCCTTGTTCATACATGGATCATGTGCCATCTCTGATGGGCCTCCCCATTGTGTAAATTCCTACACTTATCCTCACATGGCCCCTCTCAAAAATGTGCATTGCTGCATTATTGCTGCCATGGACTTGCCTTTTAATTGTGGGGCTCCATTCAGTGTGTGAGATGCATTTTTCATGGTCCCTGTGCCAAAACGTGGAGCCTTTTGCTGTTCCTATTGCCTTAGACAGTGGCATTTCCCTTTGTAATCTTTATTCTACTCTTTGGACGCCCTGCAACATATGGATGCCCCAAAAACGTGGGCTGCTCTGTGATTTGCTCCAACACATGGAGTTCCTTGCTAGTTATCTTATTTAAAACATGAGACTCTCAGCTGGTGCTTCCCTTCTTCCTTGCCTATGGATGAATGACTCTTTTCCTGGTGATGCCTCTGTTATGGCATGAAAGCCCTCTATTTTTCTCAATGCATCTGCACATTTTCTTAGTTTTCTTCTTGTGTTAAAACATTATATTGTCAAAACAAATAGCCCTTCACATTTATTTGATTCTTTTATCATTAAGAAAAAGTCCAATCTCGTACATTTAGTGAACTAAGATAATGGCAATGACTACAGTGAAGCATTGTAATGATTGTATGTAAAACAATCAATTTAAAATTTCATTTTAAATCATTTCCGCACTAGTGTGAAATTTGTGTCTGAAGGCCCGCCAGGTGGCCGTAAAAACTAACTCAATCAAGTAACCAGGCCATGAAAATCGGCATGAGCGTTCAATCCTGCATACTCTATAACACTGCAAATTTTCAACCCATGATGGATTCCCAGTCAAAAGATTTTAATTGCCGAACATCCATACTTCAATTACTCTGCAGGCAAACAATGTTAAAAAACATAAACTGGGTTATTGATCACTCGGGGTTTTGAAAACTAGGATATAAGTTCTTTTCCATGAAGAGGATATAATTCCATGTTTTGGGCTCATGAAGAATCACAGGGCACATTTGGCGAATTTCCGAAAACAGGCACTTGGAAATTTTAACTGGCAAATGTGCCAAAAAGTGATTTTTGGAAAATGTACGGACATAAGAAAGTATGCAAATGGATTCATCATGACTTAAGAACTGGCATGCTTCAAGAATTTCTAGGACACAACACAATGGTATAATCCATTTAGGCTAGCCAATCACAAGATCAAAGTTATAACATGCCGAACAGGGGTGCGGATCAATCTGGATACCTTAGCCGTAACAAAACAATGCAAACTAGGTTTTTGATCATGTTAGCAAACTGATCAAATGGATTCGACATGATCTCAAAATTGGAACATATGAAGTGTCTTACCCTTAGAACACAATGCAAAAAGAATTTTTTCATTTGGGTCAACTAGGTCAAAGATATGATTGGTCGAACAGGGCTTCCCAGAATTGTGAACAACTAGTTAAATGCACAAAATAGTAAATGACCAACTTTGCGGGGTGCAAAGCCTAGTCAAACGGATTTGAAATGACTTAAAAATTGAAACATAGGTTCTCTATTATGGACACTAAACATCCCCAAAATGACTAGTCATGACACAGTCCTGGGTAAAAGATATTCAGATGCAAACTGGGCCTCTGATCGCTATTTGACACTTGGTAGAATTGAAAATTTTGACACTAGCTCAAAATGGGACTTCACAGAATGATTCGGGATGGCAAAATAACATTGTGGATCATATGCATATGTCAAATGAAAGGTGTTAATCCACTCAAACACCATCTAGGCCTCAAGCTACCAACTGACCACATGCATAAAAGGCACTTTAAGACATGATTTTCCAAAATTTTCAAAATGTGACTAAAAATGAAGCATGCAATTTTCAGTCCCAACAAGTTCTTTCAATGACATCTTAGCTTTGAAAGTAGATTCAATTTTTTTAGGTTTGTAATTATCAAAGTTAGATAGCTCAAAAGTAGTGAGTCTACCTACTAGACCTTTAAGAGATAGATTATTCCCTAGCATATCTCAGTTCTTGTATTGCAGAAACTCTAATAGCATACATAGGCAGCAATGTTCTTAAAACTTTTCTTAGTACAATATCATCATCTATTGTTCTAGTAGATCCTCTTATTGCATTAACATATTTTATCCTTGAGCAATATTAAGCAATATTTCCACCTTCTTCCATTCTCATATCATCAAACTTACCTCTAAGACTCTCAGATTTGGCTCTTAAAACATTCTTGTCTCCTCCATAGATGGTGTGTAAAGAATCCCACATTTTCTTTGCACTATCAAGACTTTTGATACCATCAAATTCAACATAGCTTAGGGTAGAGGCAATCTCCAACATTGCCTGGTTGTGTTCTTTCTTCTTTTTTAGATCCTTAGTAGTTAGGTCTCTAGCAGGATCAACATGCTTAGTAGTAATGGTAAATTGTGCATGATCTCCAAGTCCTCCAAGGTGTAACTTCATCAAAATTTTCCATGTAGGAAAATTATCTCTATCAAGCTTGGGTACATCTCTTTTTGACATCTTGATCTTTATGTGTCTAGTACCTTCAAACTAGTCATCTTAAGCAGATGGTTCTGATAACAATTGTTGGAATTCTTTAGAATAACTAAGAGGGGGGTGAATTAGTTTTCCAAGGTCTAGATGTATAAATAAAACTTTTAATAGCTTAGTGAACCCATAAAACATTTATCTTCATGCATGCATCCATAAGATATTGCAATCACTTAAAACTTGTAGGTTACTGTCAAATCAATTTGTAGAAATATAAAATTGAAACATAATAGATTCAGCAACACACTTGACACAATTATTTATGTGAAAACCAAATTTGTGAAAAACAACTAGTAACATGATACTCTTTTTCACTCTTTTGAAGTGATGCCCTATGAAAGGCCAACCCTATTAAAGGTTACAATACACACTATTAGATGTGACCTTATTAAAGGATTTCAATCACCCTATTAGGAGTGAGCCTTGTTAGAGAACTTTAGACCACTCACTTGGATTGTGACCTTATTAAAGGATTTACAAATGACTATTAGGTCAACCTTAATCCAAAGGATTTACCCTAGACTGATACAATTATTAGAGAGTAATGGTAAGGCTTGATCTGATAACAACTTACAACTCTATTTGCAAATTATAGATCTCTATTTCAGTCCTCCATTTTTCTTGGCTTTCACACATTTTAGCTCTAATAGCTTATTCACCCTTCAAGCATCCATACCCTTAAGCCTTCTTTCTTAACATTCCAATGTAGATTCTCAATTAGGTCATTGAATGAAGCAATACCCTTGACCCCTTATCTTCCTTAGGTTGTCGCACATGACAACCCTTGATTTTGACCAGCCATCCCTTTAAACAAAGAATTAAGATCTTTTTTTGTTTATTTTCCATCATCCAATTTAGCCTTAGGATAGATTAGGTAGGATTAAATGAATCTACCCCTCATTTCATATCACTTATAGAAACTTCTCCTTCAATTCTCTTTAAATTCACCTCAGATCAATTTACCATGAATTAAGTGCCACCAACTCATCAATCTTATCTTTCACCTAGTTTACATAATCTAAGAAAACAAACTTTTTGGCATAGATCTATCGAATTCATGATCTTTCTAATAATGTTGGCACTTAGCATTAAGTTTCTTATGATGCTGAGCACATACTACATTGCTTGGCATCCTCTGTAAAATCACTCATCATGAACTAAAGTTTACTAGTGCTTGGCATCAACTAAACTTTACTTGACATCCACTGCTTTTCTTGGCATACACTAAAATAGACTTTTACTTAGCTCGAACTAATTTTCTACTCATCTTGCACTAACTTTTCTTGGTACCTACTATCTATTCAGTCAAGCTTTGTAGACAATTTTTGTTTAACTTGTTCTTTTGAACTTGCTTAGTGTAACCAACCTTTGTTACCTTAAGTAGATTATTAATGCACTACAATATCACTATCTTAGCTGATTCTTTCACTCCTTTTTATATCATAACTCAATCTCTCCTCTAGGTGCTATTGTTGCATCTTTTGATAATCCTCTTCATCAATCAAATAGGTGATAGTACTTAAATCATTTAAGCAATTGTCTTACTAGTAAAAAGTAGGTTTGACATCAATGACAAAACAATGATTGGAATGCATTTATCATACTTGTAACAATTTGTTTTCAACAATCTCCTTCTTAACACTAGGCACTTGTTCCACTTTGCATTTGTTATTGTCTTTACCTCTATAGTAACTTTTCCCATATATAATTCAGTTCTATATAACATATCAATCATATTATAAACAACTATTTAATTTGTTTTATTATTGCAATATGCAACAAACCTTGGATGCTTTAGAATGTCATCAAAAGAGAAAGACCATTCCTACCATTCCCTTATATTTCTAGTTTCACCAACAATGCTAGGTACAAAATTGGGGTCCCTATGGAAATTGTTTTCATTTTATTTTGGACCAATTGTAATTTCTCTGAGAAAAAACATTCAACTCTTTAACTCTATTAATTAGTTTTCTAATAGGGATAATTACTCCCTAAGGTAACTCATCCTTTTGTGTTAGAAATTGTACAAGACTGTCAATAAATTGTGTATAAGGGCCTCATGTTGTAAATAAATGGTATAATAATGATAATGCCTCTAAGAATTGAAACTCAGCTCCTTGCAAAGCAATATAACTTCCATGCACATATTGTGAGGAGTATTTCAAAGTACCTATTTTGTGAATCAACAAGTTTTCATGTATTCTCTATATTTCTACCTCCTTTGCATTATCCAACTCATCAATCTCCATTTTTTGACTCGTACCTACATTTACTGCATCTACTTCAATTTGGGCTTCTTGATCCTTGACCTTTGTAATAGGTCTTTTCACATTTCTCAGATTTCTCACTTCATCCTCGAGGTTGGCCATTATTTTCTCTAGAAAATATGTCTTTTTGGGCTCCTCTTCAAATTTTTTCTTAGCATAAATGGATATGTTGTATGTTTGGTACAACCTCTCTTCAAGAATATCCATTTTTCTTTTCCCCATTAATGATGTTATATTCATTAGGTTGTGTATTCGGTCACTTGAGATAGTAGTGACATTCTAGAATATCACATTACCTTGGGGTGAATCTCTTACCTCCATAAGAGTTGGGCTATTTGATTCAGGAGCCATGTTCCACACTGCCATTATCCTACTATCTACATTAAACCTTGACCCTTGTAGCTCCCTACCAATGTGTGTCTCCTCAATTGAGACTTATTTGTCTTGCCTCCTAATTTGATCAAGCATGAATGACAAGATGGGCTCCTATCCTAGGAAAAGTAGCATTTTACTTCTTTGAACTAGCTTTCTAGCCTCATCCATAGTGAGAGTCTTATTGCCTGGGTCATATTCCTATAGTTTTACATCAGTTCAATAATCTTCATAGGTGAATCTCCTAGTTGTAACTACAATGTTAGTTCATTCTATTTCATTTTAAACATGAACGACTTAAATTCTTCTAAACTTATGAATTCATAATCCTTCATAAATTCCTAATCTTAGGTTATTCTTTCATCTAACATTTTAATTTGAAGCTCGATCTTATTCAAGATTCATTTATGGTGTCTAGCCTATCTTATCAAAAAATTGTGCTTGATATTATCAAAGTATTTTGAGCCTCTTGCCCATATTTTTAATTCCTTCTTCCTTTCCTTTTTAGGTATCTCTATCACTTTTTTATTTTTCCTTCCTCCCTAGGCCCATGGTGAAATTTCTGATTGATCACACTCAACCTCTATCTCAATCACATCGTCTTGTTGAGGGGATTGAGGCTCTACTTAGGCCTTTATTTCTATAGGCACTTGGGACATTATTACATCAACATTATCTAGGCACCTGTTGTACAGGTATCTAAATATCTTGCCTCATGTTATAAACCCTTGAATGAGGGATGTTCTTTCTTCATGGCCTCCTCTATCCTCATAATTTATTTCCATCTTATGGTTTTGCTTCTTCAGTCCTTTATTTCTAAACAATTCATTATTATATCCTCATCCTAGCAAGGCTTGATATCTAGGAGAGTGTACTCATTTGTTTGAGGGCATGCCTAACCAAACCATTTGGATCATAGGTTCTTGCAAGGGATAACAATAGCATGAATTCACTTATACATGCATCTAACTCCTCTGTTCCATCCTTCCCTATAAAAAAATCACCTATCTTGGTATTCCTAGCAACAAAGGAACCCTTCTTAATAGTGAGACCTAAGTATTCCCTATTCATCATGATCAATTGCCAAAAGAATTCCAATTGCCCCAACCATTTTTGGATATATCTAGGTAATACATAAGGGGGTTGAGGGCATCCAAAAACCCTTATTAAGGAAAAATTGCCAAAAAGAAACAAACTAGCCCAATCATGGCTTAGTCTTCTATCCATGTTTGAGCATGTAGATGGTCTTATTAACATTCTTAACCCACTAGGAACCCTCTTTGTTATGTTAGCTAGTATATTAGAAATATGAAGTAAAAAATCATTGTAAAAACAACAACACTAGCGTAAGGATAGAACCTTTTCCATAACCAAGTCCACAAATGCATAGGCAAATCCTCTCCACTTTCCTTAATCCCTTTAATGAATTTTGGACTGATGTACCCTATGCTCTTGTAGAGAATAATGTTTATCAATAGTGAATAGTGATGGAACTTGAAGTTTCCCATCTATCCCCTCTGAGCATAATGGATTTCCCTATGTGTCACATTAATTATGCATGTCACAAAGTCATACCCTCCACTGTGGTGTGAATCTTGGATGTCTAGGGCCATAATAGAGATATATCCAGGAGCATTGATGGTGCCATCCATTCTAATCACCTTATCAACTCCAAACATAGTGTACTAGAATTACTTGTAGAAAAACTCTAGAGGCATGAAATCCCCTACCTTATTTGGTAGCTCACCCTTTTCTTTTTTGGCCCCAGGGTTATGCCTTCTCATGACCTCACCAGTAAAAAATCTCTTCTAGTTCTTAAAACTCTCATTCAATTTCTCCTATTCAATGGACCTTGTCATTGCTCCTCTAGGGTGAAAAACTTCAATGAAAGTTTCTCTATCTAATTTTCATAGGATACTCATGTCTTTCCTATGAAACCCATGGATGGTAGGATTATAAGACTTGATCAATGCTTTTACCATGTCCACATCCACTATTACCTATGGCATAATTAGTTTTGCTAGGTTCCTGATCCAAGGGCTATAGATTGGTGGCTTCTCAAATCTATTATTGTAAAAACACTAGAAAATTTCATTCCCATTGGTTTCTGGAAAAGTGGCATCCCTACCAAAATTGTATGTGTCCTTGAAAATGTGAGAGTTCATCATTTGTGCATAGGATGACCCTGGGAGAAAATAACCCATTTTTCAACATACAAGTTGGCCAATATAGCTTTAGGTTTCTCAACACCCTATGAAATAGCTCCCACATTTACTTGAGAAATTATATTTCCTTCTTCCTGTGCCATTTTTCTTGAATTGAACTCCTCAAATAATCTCTCTGTAACTAAAAAATCTGAAATCTATGAAAGCCACTTTGCACTCAATTTTTTTTGCTCAAAATTTTGTGAACACTGTAATTAGAATTTTTTTACATAAGCTCTTTAATATAACTTTCAGCAAGAGAATAAAATTTATGATGCCTTTAAGTTAGCATGCATGAAAATTATCAAAATCTCCAAAAGCGTCACAGTCTAGGTTTACAACACTTGTACTGCCAACCTTTCAAAATATTTATTGTACTTTTTCATAAAATATCTATCTTTTTACTCATCATGAGTTTTCAAAAGTCATTTTAATATTATTAGCTCATGTTGTGACCATGCAAACACTATTAACTATTTGGTTATTCATGGCTTCACAAGTTGTATTCACCCTCTTATATTTTCACTCCCAACCATGCAAATGCCCTTGATCGCTGGATCATGGTCTATCTTTATGTTTCATGCACTTAACTGTGAGATTGATCACCTTCATAGATCTTAGCATCTTCTTAAACAGGTTTCATGGTCACACTTTAATATCAACCTTAGCATCTCTTTCTTGTGACAATGTGAAACCCCTTAAAATTTAGAAGTCACAACACCATTGCCTTCATGCCTCCTTAAGAGCTTAACTATGCGACTGCACAATCATATAAATTTTGTGAGCTCTTAGCTATTTTACAATTTTGTTGTCTCCTTTTCATCTTTGAAATTAAACTATGTGACTGAGCGATTTAAGCAATTCTCATGCTTATATTTTGATTGCCTCTTTTAATGTTACAACCATGTGATTAAAGGAGCCTTTATAAATTATAAACCTTTTCACCAGGATAAGCTTTAAGAAACCCCCCTCTAAAAAAAGATATAAATTATTGGTGAATCTTTCATTATTTTTAAAAACCAAATTATTTTTATCAGTGAATCTCTCAAATTTTTTTATTTTAAATATTATTTAAATTGGTGATTATTTTGGAATCATAATTTTTGAGTAAAAAATATTGGCGAATCTCAATAATGATAGGAAATTTACTAATATTCATGGAATATTACAAATCAAAATTGAACATGTTTTATCTCATGGAATTTTGACAATAATTACATTATATTTTAAATCAATAGCGAAAACAAAATATTGGTAATATATCCCTAAAGTAACTAATAATTATGATAATTATTGGTGAATTAATTTTAATTTCTTTGATAATATATAATATTCAAGTGAATCAAATCTAATTATGTATCAAATATTATGGTGAATCTTTGAATTTAAATTTTTTAATAAAATAAATTATTGAGTGATTTGAATTATTTTAGAACCAAATTTAATAGAAATGTGGTGATATAGGTTGCATTGAATCTTAAATTATTAGCCAAATTACTAGCAAAAAATTTCTAAAATTTTCAAAATTATGAATATTCACCACTAAAAAATATCATACTTTTCATCAGTTCACAATCCTTCCTTTAACTACAATGTTTGGACTTGTGACTGTGTGATCAAAGGATTCACACAGTCACGGGCTTTACTTCACCTTTTCCTCTTAACTACATGACCCTACAACTAAGCATTCTTTAATTCATACTCAATGGCCTCACCAAGTCACAACATCACTTAGTACTTCATCTCTTAACTACAAAACTATGCGAACTAGTACTTTTGTGTTTGTCTTGACAACTTTGCTAGGTTGTAGTTTAAGTTTATCATATGCTTCTTCACTACACAACCATATGAAAAAACATGTATTTCACTTCTTATAACCACATCACCTGGTCACATCTTATATTTCTTGTTACCACTTAATCCTCATAACCACAAGATCAAAGATCTTAACTACATGTACTAATAGTTTCTCTCTTTCACTTTTATCTTAAGATGTTATTCTCTTTAGGCTCTAACCATGCAATTACAATTGGTCACTGAGTCACTTCATCACTTTAACCTTTTGATCTTGAAGCAGTGAAACAACGACTGGCACTTTTCTAACCTTGGTTACATAGTCACACCATAACTTCATTATTATAATATGTGAACCTTCTTTGATGTCTCCACGTGTCAAGATATTTGGACTACAAGAGGGTTATGACTGAGTAATAACCTCTTTTCATGTTGTCACTGCTTGAACTTCTAACATCACTTTTAACTATGCAACCATGCAACTTACTAATTCATTGACTATTTCACTCATTCTCTTCTTAGAAAGTCATGTTGCTACAAATTTCTATGACTAAGCTATCAAAAGGATCACTAACTATTTTGTGTAGTCGCACCATAAAATTTTAAGAGCCAAACCACATAGTAAACATGTGATCACCTTGATCATATGGTCTCACCTTCAAATTTTCAAAGTTCTTTTATAAGCACGATTTTTTTTGAAAATAAAAGGAAGGTTTTTAATAGAAATAAGGGCATGGATAACAAACTACATTTTTTCTAGGATAATTCTACAGAAAAAATTGTAAACCCTAACTTCTTAGTATGAGAACTAGATTTTCACAATGAATTTTCAACATTTAAAACCAAGTGAAAATATAGGCCAACAGTGGCTTTGTCTCGGGATGATGGATAGCTAGCTTTCATATATAAGGATTCAAAATTTATGGTTTGATCAAACCACACACTTGGAAAACCACACCTTTTTAGAGAGAAATGCATACATACGAAGACACAAACAATATATACAGAGAAAAATACATATTTACAGAAATTACAATTTGTACACAGGCAATTCAAGAATATGTCCTAATAATTCTTTCAAAATATATGAATCCTCACCCCATGTGGATTCTATCAAGTATGGACCAAGCCATATTGGATCAAACTTTTCATGCTTTCCTTTGTCTTCAATCCTTTCATTCTATAGCAAACACCAGATCCTCTGGTTTAAATTTTCTTGCTATTTCCTTCTTTTCATGTAAGTGCTTTACTTGTATTTGCAACTTAGCATTTCTAGTAGAAGCATCTCTCCTAGTTCCATCTAGTTGCAAAATATCATCTAGTTCCATGAATTGGAAATTCAAGAATATGTCCTAATAATTCTTTCAAAATATATGAATCCTCACCCCATGTGGATTCTATCAAGTATGGACCAAGCCATATTGGATCAAACTTTCCATGCTTTCCTTTTTCTTCAATCCTTTCATTCTATAGCAAACACCAGATCCTCTGGTTTAAATTTTCTTGCTATTTCCTTCTTTTCATGTAAATGTTTTACTTGGATTTGCAACTTAGCATTTCTAGTAGAAGCATCTCTCCTAGTTCCATCTAGTTGCATAATATCATCTATCCTGATTTGCATTTCCTTAGTAATGTCTTCATCATATTGTTGTACAAACTTGTACATCCCACTTAAATTGTTTTGGAGAAATCTAGCTTGTGTTCCATATACTAAATCAAATGGTGTACATCCTATGGCTTTCTTTATTTTCACCTTATAAGCCCATAATGCTAATGGTAATTTGGAATTCCAAGCCTTCTTGTTTTGATCTAAGATCCTCTTAATGACTTTTAGTCAACTATTATTACTTGATTCTTCTTGTCCATTTCCTTTGGGGTGATATGGTGATGAAGTGGATCTAGTAATGCCATATTTTTCATAGAAAGCTTTATATTCTTTAGACCTAAAACACATTGCATTATCTTTGATTATCCTCTTAAGGAAACCAAATCTAACAATGATATTGTTCAATATGAAATCCATGACTACTTTGCTGGTAGACTTCTTGGTAGGGATTGCTTCTACCCATTTTTAAAAATAATCACTTTCTACTAGAATCCAAGAATGTCCTCCACTTTATTAATTTTCAATTTCACCTGTAAGTTCAATTCCCCATTATTGAAATGGTGCTTGCACCTGTATTGGTCGCAATGGTAAATTACTAGAGAATTTTAGTTTACTAGTGAACCTCTAACAAGCATCACATTTTCTTACAAGCTCATATGCATCCTCAAAAAGATTAGGCCACAAAAATCCTACTTTAATCACCTTATGATATATTGTTTTAGCCATGTAGTGGCCTCCACATACACCATCATGCATTTCATTTAGGATTTTTTTGAATGTTCCTCACGATACACTTTAGTAGGACACCTACCATAATTTCCCACTTACAATAACATATCTAATAGCTTTCAATTTTAGGGCTCTCTTCTAATTATCACTCATCCCTAGTGGAGCTTTCATATATTGTAAGTAAATTATTATTTCTACATAGAAATCATAGACCTCCATGTCACACAATTCACTTCTACAATTATCGTCAAATTGGTTTATTTGGTTTGCTTCAATATTAGCTTCTATAATTAGATTAGCAAGTCCCTATCCTCTTATCAACTTGGTATTTTGGATATCTAAATTAAATTCTTGGATCAATGTTGCAAGAAGATATCTTTTGCTACAACACTAGGTACAAAAGCAATCACAATGGCTCCCATTAAATAACATATAAACACCTTTATAGCCTTAACCAATGCATAAGCCTATTTTTCATTAATATCATATTTCAAATTTGTAGCCTATAGAGACTTATTAAAAAAAGCTTTAGGTTGTTCAAATCCACCTTCATTCTTTTATAACAAAACTACAACAATAATATGGAATGAGGTAAAGGAAAAGATGTGCATTTTTTTGGAATAATTAGGAGCCCTTAAGTCATGAGCATAATTTATTGTCTTTTTTATCTTTTAAAAAGCTACACTTGGTTCACCATCCCACTTGTATTCAGAATGTCTCTTTAACACTTTGGAAATGGGTCTACTTACCTCTACAAAATTTGTAAGAAATCTCTTGAGAAAATTAATCTGCCTAAAGAAAATTGGATACCTTTCACATTCTTAGGCTTTTGAATTTTGTCAATAGCCTCTACCCTCTTTGGGTCTATTCTAACTCCTTCTTTTCCAACCATCTATCCTAATAATTTACACTCAATGACTCCAAAGGAACATTTTTTGAGGTCCAAGGAAATACCATATTTAAGAGGTTTGATAAATACCTTTTGTAGATGTACACAATGGTCATTCTCATTTTTTGAATATGATGTTAAGTCATCTTGGTATACCACTAAAAACTTGTGAATGATATATGCAAAAACCACATTCATGGCTCTTTAGAAAGTAGCACTAGCAGCAGTCAAACCAAAGGGCATATTACTATAAACATATGTTCCCCAACGCATTGTGAATTTAATCTTGTATTGTTTTGATTCTTATAGAACTATATAATTATATCCAAAGTAATTATCCATCATGGACACCAATTTTGACCTAGGTACTCTCTACAACATAGCCTCCATGTTAGGCAGACCATAATTATCCTTCAATGAAAAGATGTTCATATTTGTGAAATCAATACATAATCTTATATCATCATTCTTCTTTCTAATAGGAATCAAATTTGACACCGAAAAAGAGTTTCTAATTGTCTTGATGATTTGTGCATCCCTCAACTTCCCCAATTCTTGCTATATTTTTGGTGCTAAAGTTGGATTGATAGGCCTGTGTTTCTATCTAAAAGGTTTAGCACCTTCTTTCAATGGGATTTAATGTTGGAAAAGATCCTCTCTATAAGACTTTAAATCATCATATGACTAGGCAAATACATGTTTGTATTTCCTTAGCAATTCAATTAGAGTTTTCTTGATATTAGGAGATAAATTTCTTCTCACATACACCTTCTTAGGTGTTTCTTTGTCTTCAAAATCCTTCACATCATTTTCCTTATTATTTGTATTAGATCTATTTAGTTTATCAAAAATGGTTTCTAAAATAACCAATTCCTTAGGAATCTTATTTTTTTTCAATTGAACAACTTCTTCACCAAAAATGGTATCCTTGCCATCTACTATTTCCAAAAGTGCTATACAATCAATTTCTTGTCCCCAAAATTGGTCTTCACAATTTAAAAATATTATAATATGTTTATAATCCTCAAACATCTACCAATTTTGGACATTATCAGGGATAGATGGTCTAGTCTACACTTCCACTTTTGAAAAACTAACAAAATTCACATCATCTGGCTTTATAGAAATATTTGCCAATAAGTTGGCCATTGTGTTGTTGCTTCTATGTTTCCATATTATTCCAAATGCATCAAAGTTCTTTACCATGTCCTAAACAAAATTTCTGTACTATTTCAATCTTTTATTCTTAGAAGCATACACACCTCTTATTTTTGAAATGATTAACTCAAAATCACCCACAACATAAAAACATTTAACACCATATTTATGAGCAAACCTTAGTTCTAATAACAAAGCCTCATATTCTGCAATGTTGTTTGTACATGGGAAACTTAAAGTGAAATAAAATTATAAGTGAACCAATTAGGAGAAATTAAAAGAATGCCTTCTCCTGAGCCATCTTTACAATAGGCTCCAACAAAATACATGGTCCAAATAAGGGATTTGATGGATTCCTTTTTAAACACTAAAACTTCTTCCCTAAATGCATTGACATCAGTATCTATTTCATTTTAAACATCTTGTTCAATCATGTAAATACTCTTGGGTTCTCTATTGGTTTTAACTAGCTTGTCCTCAATTTGAAAAATTAGCATAAGACAAATAAAATTGCATGTTTCCACCCATTTCTACACTCCATTTTCTTAATAATTGCATACCATACTGCAGGGGAATGTTAACTACCAAAACACTCATTGTCAACACTTTATTAGGATAGGAGGATAACCCACAAGGTAATACATTTATGGTCCCTATAACAACTACCTCTCTTTGTTTTATGTCATAAAACCTACCTTGAACAATATCTACTTTCAACCCTAACTCTTTCATGACTTCAAAAGGAATCATTGTGTTTTACACACTGAAATCTATCATACAATTTATTAAGGTTTTTTCATCACCATGATACTTAAGAAAAAGAGGTCAATATTTCCTCGACACCAATTGATTATCATCCAAGTACATGGGTGGGATTTGAGGTACTACCCCTTCCATCTCTACTATTTTATTATTTTCAAAATGGGTTTCACCTAAATTACAAAGAGGATTAACACTTTCCTTAACACTCCTAATTCACACCATAGATTTATCCTTATGGTCTAGGATTTTCAATACTTTAGAGAGTGGCAATTTCATAGTGATCTATGAAAACATGGATAACATATCAATAGGAGAGTTAGGAAAATTTTCAACATGTATGCCTTTCACCTCATTTTGTTTTTCAATGGTACTAGTAGCATCATGAGTTTTTCGTTCATTACTTCTAGTAGTTACAAGGGATGCTTAACCCTCTCCCTTTTGCTGATCATTATTATAAGATTTGGGGATCCTTGAGGTCTCTTCCTTCTTAGGTTCCTACTTCTTTCTCACATTCAAGTAACCTTGATGTTGCAACCCTCCTTAGGCTTATTTACATCTTCCTCTTTGGGATCCTCTTTCTTAACAAAGATACCAACTACCTTACCAACATACCTTTAGATACCATACCATGAGTCTGCACTTATGCAACCATATTAGCCATAATCTAGTCAATCTCTTCTTTTTTGGGTCTTCTCAATACTACCTCATCCTTTGAGGAAACCATGTTACAAGTAGCATCATTTACTTCATCTTCATCTGAGAAAATCTATTTATGTATAACATTATGCATCTATCTCTTTTCATACACATCATTATCAATATCATCATAGTCAGAAACATCATAATAATAATACTCAAAAATGTTACATCCCACATCATTTTTTCTTCATGATTAGATTTCTCTTCATCTTCATTTAGGCTTGTGGAGAAAGATATAGCAACAACACAATATTCTGGTAAATGAGGCAATTGCCATACTAAACACCATGGAGAATTATATGTCATGTTAATGGAGTCCTTTTGGAGGGTATCAAGGGTATTCTTCTCATTAGTATTATTTACAGGAGGAATAATAGGTTTTTCATCCTTCCATTAGGTAGTGTAAAGGTAATTCTACATCCTATTTTGTCTGCTAAAATTGTTAAACTATGGTTTATCACCACTATTTTCTTTATTAGAATTTCTTGATAGAGAATTAACATTCTTTGGTAGGTTCAAAATTTGATCCATCTTATCATCTTCATGTTTCTTATTTTTTTGTAGGCTTATCACTTTCCTTTTTGTTGCAATGGGGGTTGAAGAGTTTTGGATCATGCCTTCTTCCTAGCTTTCTAGAAGCTCTCCTATTATTCTCAATATTTATAGCTATTTTGAAAGCATCTTTTAATGTTCTAGGATCTTTATCCCTCAAAATTTAAGCCATCTTACCATTAAAAGATTTGAATTATGTTGTGAGAAAAAAAATTTTCTCCAATCTCATTACCTAGAATAGCTTGTACATTCCCTTTTGAAATCTAACATTAAAATAAAAGGTAGATTCATTTTGATTTTTCTTTATATTATTTAACTCATTCAATATAAAAATAGCATTATAATTATCCCCATATTGTTCCTTGAAACACTTTTCAAGATTATCCCAATAGCTAATATTGTTATCAAGTAATCTTCTATACTAGTCCCTAGCATCTTTGGTGAGAGAGTGTACAAACAACTTCATGACAACATCTTAGTGCTCAACTTCATAGTCTTTGTAGGACCACAAGCAACACTAGAAGGTATTCCTAATGAAGGTTGACCTTGGCCTACATTCAATCCTAAGGCAGACTTTAGAAATTGAATTTTATTCCTCATTTTTGTTGCTTGAGCTTCATTCTCCATCTTCTCAAGTTCTTTAGCTAAATCTTCTCACTCCTTGTTAGCCTTTTCCAGTTCTAAATCTATATTGGACATGGTAGGGACATTTTTGGATGCAAAAATTGGTTCATTTATCTTAACCCTAGTTACTTTCTTCTTACTCTTTTCAATACCTTTTGTGGTAAGATCTATTATATTTTCTTTAGTTTTGCCCCCAGTGGGTTTATATGGATGGATCTATTCAACCACAAGACCCTTATTCTCTTTTTCAATCTAATACCTCCAAATAGATCTGAATGTAAAGTAGTAAACTTATGTTCTAACTTCTTGTTTAGTTCCTACAATGCAACCATTCTTCTAAGCAAGTTATCTCTTTTAATCAAAGCACCTAGTAATTTTCTCTTTCTCCTTTTCCAAATGAATACATTTGGCATCTTCTTCAACAAATATTTTCCTTAGTGCTTCTACTTCTTTTAGTAAATCATCAGGTTTTGTAATGGTTTCTTCTTATTCAATTAGATCACTTAGATCAATGAGTTTTCTCTCAGTAAAGGGACATGCCTATGGTGAGATCTACTTGACTGAACACTTCTAGGTCTCACAAGTTTATTTATTCCTCCCAAATTAGTTGTCCTAAAAGAAGTATCCCCCATGGATGACACCATTTTATCTTGGTAAACTTATTCTTCTTGAAAAGGTGTTGTAAAAATCCCACCCAGAAGCCTAGTAGTCTTAGACTCAGAACTATGGGATGAGATTTCTTTTTCCACTATTGGTTGGTATTAAGGATTATCTCTAGGCTTCCATGTATGGCTAGACTCCACTTTTTTATTAGGACAATTTTTCCTACTAACTTTTGGTAATTCTATATATAATGGGATTTCTTGGTTTTCTTTTACATATGCTCTTGAGTTTTTCCTCCTATCATCCATTTCTTATTATAATATCAACACTAGCTAACAAAACCTTTAACCAAGTCACCACCCACTAGGGGAAATACTTTTAATATGGCTAGAAGATAAGAAAATATCATGGAAAAAGAATGCCTAAAATTATTTTTGACATAAGGGCCCAACACAGAATCACTTTAATGTAGTGCACTATGGGAAATGTAAACTCTATCTTGTAGACAAGACACTATTCAGATACAACCCATGTTGAGTCACCATTGAATTGGAGTTTTAAAACTATGGGTTTAAAAAAACACTAGGATACCACACAAGGAGAAACCTAGGGATTAGCTATGTACCATTTTTAGAAAAAAAAACCTATTTGGATCCAGACCAATTGAATGAAGCAACAATGTTTCCTATAGATAGGCTTTGCTAACCAAGGTGGGTTTACCTAGGGATTTAAATATATTTCCATATTTTAACACTACATATCCCTTAAAAGAAGATTTGCTCTCAGATTCTTCTTGGAATTGAAATCAACTATTGAATTATAGAAACCAACTACAAACTCAAAAGCTATTACAAGAAGTGAATGACCAACATATAATTTGTTGTCACAAGATTTAGATATTAATTGGATTTAAAATGTGATTTGTTTTGCTATAAACTTGCTTCAATTTGTACTTTAACTGATGACCAGTGACTTATGCATTGTTACAAAAATTCATATTAGTAAATTTTGATCTACTTAACTGAAATATGTATTTTTTTGCATGGTCATGCAATTCTTTTTAGACTCCAACCATGCAATCATAGCTAGTTGTTGAGTCACTTCATCACTTTAACCTTTTGATCTTTAAGCAACAAAACAATGACTACACTTTGCTAACCTTGGTCACATGCTTACACCATAACTTCACTATTATAATCCACAAACCTTCTTTGATGTCTCCACATGTCAAGATCTTTGGACTACAAGAGGGTTTCAACTGAGCGACAACCTCTTTTTGCACAGTCACTTCTTGAACTTCTAACATCACTTTTAACTATGTGAACATGCAACTTATTGCTTTCTTGACTATTTCTCTCATTCACTTCTTAGAAAGGAATTTTTTACCAAACTAATATGACTAAGAGATCAAAGGGATTGCTAACTATTTCACGTAGTTGCACCACAATTTTTTTAAGAGCCAAATCACATAGTGACCATGCGATTGCCTTGATTGCATGGTGGCACCTTTAAAATTTCAAAGGTCTTTTATAAGTGTGAATTTTTTTTTAAAATAAAAGGAGGGTTTCTAATATAAATAAGGGCATGAATTACAAACTACAATTTTTATAGGCTAATTCTATAGAAAAATTTGCAAACCTTAACTACTTAGTATGAGAACTAGGTTTCTACAATGAATTATTGGGATTTAAAACAAGTTAAAATATAGGCCAATAGACTCATTTTCTATGTATGGGTCCAACATATTGGATTTTGATGAAGGACAACAAAAAAATTATGGAAGAAGCCAAGCTTAAGGAATGCAGTGAATCAGAAAGGGATTTGTTCATGTGCAATATGAGAGATGGAGAAGACTCACTGTTAGCTCTTCCTGAAAATGAATACAATTCGGTAAAGACACTAGAAACATCTCATAAAATTTGGATAACTTTAGAATCTACTTTTGAAGGGGATATACATACAAAAAGGATAAGATTATAGAATTGGATATGCCCTTTTCATGATGCTCAAATGATAGAAGATGAATCTATAAGAAGCTATGTTGGTAGGATATCTGAAATTGTTGCAAGAATCAAGTCATATGGTGGAACCAAAGAAGATGAGGTTGTATGGAAGATCTTGAAAACTTTGACACTACCATTCAAGAAAGTAGCATAGATGATTGAACTTTTGATACCTTGTACTAAGAAGTTCACCGGGGAAACCTTGCTTAGAAGATTGGAAGCAACAAAATCTAGTTTGAGATAGTCTAGAGAATTGATAAGAGTGGAGACAACTTTTCATGCCTTAAGTGTTCATCCATGCTTGTCTAGAAGTACAAGTAGTCATGGAGATTTTCCTAGTGGCACCAAAACTAGATCTAAGTAAACAAAAAGATTGAAGAAGGTATAGCCCTACTTGTAAGAAGAGAACGAGATGGTAAGAGAATCTTTAAATTTTGGACTTGTAATGAAATTGGTCATTATGCATCTAGGTGTCCTAAAAGAGAGAAAAAGTATAAAGGAAATTTTAAGTCTAGAAGACCTGGAAATTTTTTGTATGCAAATGAAAATGAGGAATCTAAGGGAAGAGTTCAAAGTGAAAGTGATGATGAGATAGGATTTGTAGCCATAAAAGAAGATGATCGTGACATAGATATTAGAGAAGAGAAGGCTCTAGTTTCACAAGCAGAAAAGAAATCGGATTGGATAATAGATAGTGGATGTTCACATCACATGACTAGTGAAATGAACAAGGTTGTTAAAGTTAGAAAACATGATGGAGGTATTTTCAGAGTTGGTAACAATGTGGCCTATCACATCACAAGGATATGATCTATTACTCTTGATGGAAAGACTAATATTGATGATGTTTAATTTGTTGACGGTTTAAAGAACAATTTCTTGAGTGTTGGATAGTTAGTGGATAAAGGTTATCAGTTGCAACTCATAGAGAAGACTTCCACTGTCAAAGACACAAATGGAAAGATGATAGGTATGGGTACAATATTCAAAGGTAATTTATTTCAGTTGAATCCTACTGAGATGACATGTTTGGTTGCAAAGGTGGACAACCATTGGTTATGGCATAGAAGGTTTTGTCATATAAAATGTGATAACATAGTGAAGGCTAGTAGAACATTTGTAGTTAGATATTTGCCCAAGATAATGAACCCTAATAATTTTTCTTGCAAATAATGCATCATGGCTAAATAGAAGAAGGTATAATTTCCTTGCAAGATGTTCACTACTATAAAGAAGCTAGAGATTGTTCATATAGATTTAAGTGGCCCTACCAAGAAAAGAAGATTCTATGGAGAAAGGTATTTTATGATTTTTATTGATTATTTCACTAGAATGATGTGAGTAACATTTCTTAAAGAAAAATCTAAAGCATTTGAGAAGTTCAAGATATTTAAGAATAGATTCAAGAATGAATGCAGTGTTAAGATTAAATGTTTAAGATTGGGATAAAGGAGGAGATTTTACTTCTAGAGAAAGGAATTAAGAGACACTTATCATCATCTAGTACCCCTGAATGGAATGGGATAGCAGAAAGAAGAATAATATCAATATCACAGGCAACAAGAGCAATTATGTTTGAGAAAGATGTGTTAGAAAAAATAGTCCACCAAGATAACTGAGAGTGGCAAGGGAGGGGGGTGAATCAGCATCCAATAATTTAAATATTTATCTTCTTTAAACAAAATTAATGATTCAACCAAAGTAAACAACAACCATAATAAGATTCACATAGACAAATACACCAAATATGTTAAACAGGAAAACCCTTGATTAGAGGAAAAACATCGTTGGGAATGATGCCCATAAGATGATGTACTAATATAAATATTCCTTGTTAGAGGATGGACCTTGTTAGGACTCTATTACAAAATTTAGTACATATGAGTCCCTATTAGGATATTCCAACCCTATTAGGAGTTGTGGCAACCCTTTTAGGAGTTGTATTACACTGTATGTAAGAAGGGCCCACTACCCAAACATGAAATTGCAAATACAAGAAGAGATCACTGCTCAAACATGTAATTTACTATTAGTTTCTTCTTTCCTTTATTCTATCAACTGAACTAGATACTATCAGACCTTGTAGACTAGGTCACAAACCTCAAATTCAAATATCAAACCTTGGATCACTCAGCAAAACCTTGGGAATGAAGTTTCCTTCACTTTCACTCTTCTTTTCTCAATTTTGTATTCCATTCTTGTGTCACTTACAAATATCATCTACATACCTTTTATGATAAAGAAAAATTTCCTTCTTTTATACTCCATAAAACAATTCCTGAGTCAATAGTTAGACCTTCTCAATTAATCATTATAGTACCACATTAAGAACATGTTACACTTAGTGATAACATTAATCTTCCAACTTGCATCTGGAATATATTTCTGTACACATAATATTATGACAAAAAAACTTAGCCACATAATCATCAACATGTCTTCTTCATATCCTCAACCTTTATTGCCAAAATAAAAATTCTGCTAAGAGATATAACAAGTTTACTAGAACATGTCTCTATAAACTCTATCTCAGAATAGACATCACCAAAACTTAAATAACTTCTTCTAGACTTATCATTTCTTCATCTGATGTTAATTGCATATACTAGATACTTAGAAGTATCTCCCATAACCTTGAATAGTGAGAATACTCAACTATTTATTCGTACCAACTTGATCTTTCCATTATTCTTCTATCAAATACCATAGAAAACTACTATGTTGACATCAATGACAAACTCAGTCATTAATGTAATATATATTCATAGTAACATATCTATAATACTCCACCATAGGAATATCATCAACATTCATGCTTTCAACAATCTCCCCCTTTGACATTGATGGAAACATAGATGCAAAATATCTAGTTCCAAGAATACCAACAAAAGACTATTCATCTTTCTTTTCAAATCCTCTTTATCAATCATTCTCCCCATTGATATACTTCAATGTGTTTTCTATCAACCTATCATTCCATGTTGTACTTATTCTAAACATGTTGTACTTGTTCTTGCTTGTCTTCTCCTCATGATCTTCTCATGATGTTTTTCCTCATGATCTTCTCATGATTTTTTTGATGCCAAACTTCTCCCCCATTGACATCAATGTCAAAGGTTTTAGCAACCATCAAACTCTGCAACTAATTCTTACTAGCTCAAGTGTCCAAATACATTGTTCAAGAAAACATTCAACAAGAGTCCTAGATGGCTCTATCCATCATAGATACTTCCCCATATAGGAAGCATCAACATTCAGTCTAGACAATCAATGGTGCTTTGTTACACTGGAATGATGCACTCTTGCATCATCTATTCTGATGTAGTAAGGGGCATAACCCCTAGCATACCTTTCAAATACTCAAAAGTCTCTTTAGAAAGAGGCTTAGTGAATATATCTACAATCTATTGTTTAGTACTCACATACTCCACTCTAATTTCCTTTTATGTAACTTTCTTTCTCAACATGTGATACTTAATAGAAATGTGCTTGGTCTTTGAATGCAACAATGGATTCTTAGACATATTTACTATGCTTGTGTTGTCACAATGTATGACAATAGGTTCACTAATTTCTATCATTATATCCTTTAGCATCTGCTTCATACAAACAACGTGATTGCAATTGTTTGTTGCTGCAACATATTCTACTTTTTCTATACTTTGTGATGTACAATCCTACTTCTTGCTTAGCAAAGAAACCAATCCTCCTCCAAGAAAGAAGGATCCACCATTGGTGCTCTTTCTATCATCCATATTGCTTGCCCAATTAGCATCAGTATAGGCACATAAAGTGAAATCAGTAGATCTATCATACCACAACCCAAACTCTAATGTTCCTTGCAAATATCTAAATATCCTTTTGATTGCTACATAATGTGCTTCTCTAGGATCATCTTGAAATCTTGCAACAATTACAATAGCATTTTTTATATATGGCCTTGTGTAGAGTTACCATAGGTGTTCCAATGGGTTTACATATTTCCAAACCAAAAAAATTTAGTAAATCCTTCAAATACTTAGTCTGAGAAATAAAAATTCCTTCTTTAATCTGTACAACCTATAATCCTAGAAAATATTTTATTTCTCCTATCATACTCATCTCAAATTCATTTTTCATCTCTTCTACAAACTTGTCACTTTCATCATCATTTCCTCCAAATATGATATCATCAAAAAATATTACCAAAATCATCAAACCATCATCAATTTATTACTAATAGAGATTACTATCTACCATATCTTTATTATATCCAAGCTTTGTCAAATGCTTTTCCAATCTTGCATACCAAGTTCTAGGTGCTTGCTTCAATCCATACAATGCTTTCTTCAGTTTGTATACTATGTCCTTATCATCTATCAAAGGACAACCTTCAAGCTACTTAATGTATGCTTCTTCTTCAAGTTCTCCATTTAGAAATGATGACATGACATCCATATGATACACTTTTAATTTCTTTTGTCTTGCTTAAGATAAGAATAATCGTATTGCTTCTATTCTAGATGTTGGAGTAGAGGTCTATCATAGTCAATTCCTTCTTGTTTTTAGTAAATTTACATACCAACCTTGCCTTTCTCCTTACAAATTCTCCTTGCCCATTCATCTTGTTCCTAAATACCCATTTAGTTCCTATCACATTCTTGTTTGCTACTCTAGGGACTAATTCCCATGTCTCATTTTTTACTATCTGATCCAATTCCTCTTTCATAGCCTATTTCCAATAGTCATCCTTACATGCTTCATCTATGTTCCTAGGTTCAACTTGAGATACCAAACATAATTCTTCATTAAATTCACTTCTTGTCATCACACCTTTATCTTTTATTTTGATGATTTTCTCATATAAGTGATTCTTTATCATGTTCTTTCTTGGAGTAGGAGTTGCTATCTCAACTCTTGGCTCTACTAAAGTTTTCGAGCTTTGTTCCTATCTTATATTTCCTTTCTTTTACAAATCATTGTTAGTCTCAAGAAATACCTCATCATTCCTTGGCTTAGTAATAACATGATCATCTAAATTGTAATCAATTATTCTCTCCTATATCTTAAATTTCTCATCAATTCTCACATTTACTCTTTCCATAATTGTCTCCAAAACTGTTGCTTCTATTACTTTCTCTTCATTAACCAATCTAGACTCATTAACATAGTCTTTCAAGGATCTTTCCATACTTTCTCTAAATTCTTCAAATTTATTATAAAGTAGATTCCTTCTAGCTTTTCTCAATCTCTTAGGACATCTACTTGAATAATGACCAAATTCTTTACATGTTCACCAAAAAAATTGCATACCTTCTAGCTCTCTCTTTGTAAGTAGATCAATACCTTCTTTTATCTTTGTCTTCTTTTGATCTAGATCTATCTTCACTCAAGCTTTTTTTCTTCTATATAGAAAAAAATGATTCTAGATTTGAAAGCTCAATACTCTGCTCTTTAGACAAATCTAATAACTCACCAAGAATTTCCATCATTTAGGTGTGAAAAATTCTTCTATTAGATGTAGGACTATCTTTCCTAAATATGCTCACCATGGATCTCTCAAAGTTGTTAAATTTTATCTTCAAGGACCTAATGCTCTAATACCAATTATTAGAAACAATAGTAAACCAAGATAATTGAGGGGGGGGGGGCGAATTAGTTATCCAAAAATTAAAAAATTTATCTTCTTAAAAAAATTTAACCATTCAACCAAAGTAAAAAACAACATAAAAAGATGCACATAGACAATTACAGTAGATATGTTAACTAGGGAATCCCTTGATCAAAGGGAAAACCTTCGTGGGAATGATACCCACAAGATGATGTACTAATATAAATATTCCTTATTAGAGGATGGACCCTATTAGGAGTCTATTACAACATTCAATACATATGAGTCCTTGTTAAGAGACTTTGAATCCCTATTAGGAGATTCCAAACCTGTTAGGAGTTGTAGTACAATGTACACAAGAAGAGTCCAATGCAAAAACATGCAATTTCAGCTACAAGAAGAGCTCACTGCTCAAATATGAAATTTACTATTATTTTCTTCTTTCATTTTTTCTATCAATTGAAACAAACATTGTCAGACCTTGTAGACTAGGTCACAAACCTTAGATCCAAATATCAAACTTTAGATCACTCAACAAAACCTCGGCAATGAAGTTTCCTTCACTTTCTCTCTACTCTTGTCAACTCCATATTGTATTCTTTTTTTTCTCATAAATATCATCTACATACCTTTTATGATAAAGGAAAATTTCCTTCCTTTATACTGATTCAATAAAACAATTCCCTCGGTCAACTATTACACCTTCTCAATTAATCATTATAGGACCACATTAAGAACACATTACACTTAGCGATAACATTAATCTTTCACCTTGCATCTTCAATATCTTTATATACACATAATATTATGACAAGAAAACTTAGCCACATCATCACCAACATGTCTACTTCATATACTCAACCTTGATTCTCAGAATAATAATGCTACTAAGAGATATAGTAAGTTTACTGGAACATATCTCTATAAACTCTATCTTAGAACAAACATCACCAAAACTTACATAACTTTTTAGAGACTTATCATTTCTTCATTTGACATTAAATGTATATACTAGATACTTAGAAGTATCTCCCATAACCTTAGACAGTGAGAATACTCAACTAGTTGTCCATACCAACTTGATCTTTCCATTGTTCTTTTGTCAAATACCACAAAAAATTACTATGTTGACATAAATGACAGACTTATTCATGAATGTAACATATCATCATAGTAACATATCTATAATACTCCCCCATAGGAATATCATTAGCATTCATGCTTCCAACAAGATGTATCAAAGACATTTTGGAGAGAAGCAGTCAATACAATAGTGTACACCATGAACATAGTACATATCAGAAAAGGTATGAATAAGATTCCTTATGAATTATGGTTTGGTCATACACCTTTAGCAAAACATTTAAAAATATTTGGAAGCAAGTGTTATATAAAGAGAGATGATGATGTTCGTAAGTTTGATCCAAGAAGTGATGAAGGTATGTTTTTAAGTTATTCATTAAAAATAAAAGGTTACATATATTTTAACCATAGAACATGAGTTTGAAAATGTAAAATTTGATGTGAAGTTTCAAACTAAGGAAAAGATGATGGATTGCAATTTTGATGAAGAAGAAGAAGAAGGAATTGTTAGAGAGAATGTGGAAGTTTTCTTTGAGACTAACAATGATTTGTAGAATGATGTAAAAATTGTTGAGTAGAGAGGAGAATAGAGATCTAAACCAAGAGCTGAGGTAAGAGTTGAATTAGAAACCCCTACTTCTAATTGGAACCTAACAAAGAATCACCCTCCAAGGTAGATAATTGGAAGCAAAGAAAAATGAGTGATGATAAAAAATAGAATAAATGAGGAATTATGTTGATTTTTCAAGTTAAATCTAAGAGTGAAGATGAGTCATGCAAAGATTATCATTAGATTCAAGAAATGAAGGAAGAACTAGATCATATTGTGAAGAATGACACATGGGAATCGGTTCCTAAGCTTAACAACAAGAATGTTATAGGAACTAAATGGGTATTCAAAAACAAGATGAATGAACAAGATGAAGTTGTAAGAATCAAAGCTAGATTTGTATGTAAAGATTATTCATAGTAGGAAGGAAAAATTATGAGGAAACATATGCTCCTACAGCTAGAATCATGGAAGCAATGAGAATGTTTTTGGATTATGAAGAAAATAAGAAATTTGAAGTGTATTAGATGGATGTCAAATCAACCTTTCTGAATGGAGAACTTGAAGAAGAGGTATACATTGAGTAGCCTAAATAATTTCCTTTGATAGAAGACAAGGATATGGTATGTAGATTAAATAAATATCTATATGGTTTAAAGAAAGCACCTAGAACCTAGTATGCAAGGTTGGAGAAGTATTTGGCAAAGCTCAAATTTGCTAAAAGTATGATAGATAATAACTTGTGTTTGAAAGAAATTGAGAATGGTTTGTTGATAATAGTAATATTTGTTGATAAAACAATCTTTGGATGCAAAAGATGAAGCAAGTGACAAGTTTTTTGAAGAAATAAAGAATGAGTCTGAGATGAGCATGATTGGTGAGATGAAGTTCTTTCTAGTTTTGAAAATTATGAAAAATAGTGATGGCCTTTTCATTTCACAAGCTAAGTATTTGAAAGACTTGCTGAAAAGATTTGGCTTAGAAATTTGTAAGCTTTTTGGTACACCACTGATAACTAGCCATAAGTTATCTAGCAATGATGAGACACCTACAGTTGAGCAGAAGTACATATCCATAATTTGAGGTTTGCAATATCTGACTCACTCCAGAAAAAATGTAGAAAATGTAGTTGGGATTGTACCTAGATTTCAAGCTAATCCTAAGGAGTGTCATTATGCAACAATAAAGAGGATATTTAGATATTTCAAGGGAACATCTAATTATGGGATATGGTATGATAGATCAAGTGGTTTCACTTTATGTACCTATACTAATGCGGATTGGGCAGGAATTATGGATGACAGAAAAAGAACCAGTGGTGAAGCATTTTTTCTTGGAGGGATATCGGTTTCTTGGCTAAGCAAGAAACAAGATTGTATTTTAAAGAGAATAGCTAAAGCAAAGTATATAGTATCATTGAATAATTATAATCAAGTCATGTGGATGAAGCAAATTCTAAAGGACATTGGAATAGAATTTTCAGAACCTATTATCATATATTGTGATAACACAAGTACAATAAGTATGTCTAAGGATGCAAATTTTCATTCTAAGACTAAGAATATATATATTAAGTATCATGCTTTGAGAGAGAAGGTAGCAGAGAAAGACATCAAATTAGAGTATGTTAGTACTAAAGATTAGATTGAACATATCTTTACAAAGCCCTTGCCTAAAGATACATTTGAGTACTTGAGAGGTATGCTTGGAGTTATGCCCTTGCCTACTTCTGAGTAGATGATCTATAGATTGCATCACTCTAGTGGTACAAAGTGTTATTGTTTGACTGGACTGAATGCTAATGCTTCCTAAGTGGGGGAATATTTGAGATGAGCATAGTCATCAAGGACTCTTGGTAATTGATCTTAAATAGTGTCTTTGGACACTTGAACTATTTGAAGACTTGGAGTAGATGATTGACATAATGAGGCCTTTATCATTGATTTCAATGGAGGATATATGTACATGAAAAAAATTCTCTAGTTGAATGGGGGAGAGGTAGTTGAACATATCTTTATTATAGAGATTTAGAAAGATTCATGATAAGTATAGATTGATGTATGAGGGAGAAGCTAAGATTTTTTTAGCATATGAAAAACTAATGCCAATTGTAAGAGATGCAAAATACATTGGTGTTCCAAAGGATTTTAGATTTGATTGATGAAGAGGATTTGAAAAGATGAGAACAACAACAACAACATAGTGCTGTTTGGTATTCTTGGAGCCTAGATTTTTTTCATCTATATTGCCATCAATGGCAAAGGAGGATATTTTTAGCATGAATTTTGATGGTATTCCTTTGAGAGAGTATCCTAAGAATTGGAGAGCATGTGGTAGTATTGACATGTTGCATTCATGACCTTGTTTTTCATTGATGTCAACATAGTAGTAATTTTGTGGACTTGTAGCATAGCAAACAAAGATCATGGTTGTATAAAGAGAGGTTTAATGTTTAGATGATGCGCAGTTAAGGATATGTTCCACACCATAACTTGATGATGAGGGTCAATGCACATAACATAAATCAAAGTCATGCAAAAGATATGTGAGATATATAGAGAGAAGTGTAGAGAAAAAGAACCTAATAAACAATTTTTAATGATCAAATTATATCTTCTAATAGAGATATAATCATGATATGCAAAATTATCAAGTGATAGAGGAGAGTTTGATGATGACATCAGGGAGTGCACAAAGTATTGAAGTCCTAAGTGTGAGAAGTTGTATAGAATGTGAGATGATAGTGTTATGTATTATCTTATTGTGGTCATATTATGGGTATGTGAGGGATCATGGTCAACCAAACTATGGCCTTAAATGGCAGTGAAAAATTAGCAAATCAAGGTTATATTGACACATGATTTTAAAGTAGTTATGGGCTTTATATCAAAAATTTTAAGAAAAGATTTTTTAGGAAATTGAATGTAATTTTTAAAATACTAGGACTTATCTAGAGAAAAAATAATTTGATTTGTCAAAATTTTGGATTTTAATGCAGTACTACAAAAATTTTAGGGTGAAAATAAAAAGTAGCTGTATGTTTGACCACCTTAATCAAAATCAAATGATAATATTTTTTAGTATAATTATAGATTAAAAAAATAGACTCATGGTTGGATGTGATGATTATTTTTGGGTATTTGTATTCCAAATAAATAATTAAATATGAATTTTCTACAATAACTTTTCCAAAATAAAAAAAACTCCTGCATCTAACTACCTTAACTAATTGAAAACTTTACCAATTTTTTTTTTTTTTTCCTTATACTAGGCAAAGTATAGAATTTGACACAACTTTTGGATTTTAAAAATGTTATACCATTTGAAAGTTACAGCTATTTTCAACCAGTATGTCAATCAACACTTTATAGACATTTTCATTAAAAAATAACTAATAAATACTTATCGAGCTGAGAATTTGACAACAATTATATCGATGGAATCTTCAAAGTGTTATAAAAAAATTCTTTTTATTTCACTGAATTTCAATGAAAATAATATTGTCAGATGGCTACTTGAAGTCTAAATGCCAGTGAAACATTTCTCAAACACGTTTTTTGAGTTGACCAAACAAGTTTGTTAAATACCATTCCTAATCAGGTACCTGAAAAGTGGTAGCCAAAATTCTTTCAAACATTCATAGCCCAACCAAAATTTGGGAATTGTGGGCATTATTATTATTAACTATTATTATTATGTATGATTATGATTATTATCATTATTATCATTATATAGTAATAATATTATTATTATTAAATATAATATATATATGATTATTATTGTTATATAATCTAGTAATATATTATTATTATTATATTAAAATATACAATATTATATTATTATTATTAAATACAATATTGTCATGAAATGCATCATGCATTGGAACCAACCAAATAGGTCCCTAGGGTTCCTAGGGCCCCTAGGGACATATGTTGTCATGAAATATGTCAAAAGGACCTATGACCCCTTTTGATGCATTTGAAACAACCATATAGTTCCCTAGGGGTCCTAGGACCCCTAAGGACATATGTTATCATAAAATGTGTCAAAAAGGGTCATTGGTTACCCTATGAACCCTTTTGACACATTTAAAACAACCAAATAGGTCACTAGGTGTCCTAGGGCCCTTAGGGATATATGTTGTCTTGAAATGCATCAAAAACCTATGACAGCTTTCGACGTGTTCGAGCCAATTAGGTCCCTAGGGGTCCTAGGGCTGCTAGGGATATATGTTGTCATAAAATGCATTGAAAGGGGTCATAGGTTATCCTATCACCCCTTTCGACTCATTTGAGCCAACCAACTAGGTCCCTAGGGGTCCTAGGGCCCCTAGGGACATATGTTGTCATGAAATGCATTGAAAGGTGTCATAGGTTATCCTATGACCCCTTTCGACACATTCGAGCAAACCAAATAGGTCCCTAGGGGTCCTCGGTCCCCTAGGGACATATGTTGTCATGAAATGTGTTGAAAGGGGTCATAGGATAATCTATGACCCTTTTTGATGCATTCAAACCAACCAAATAGGTCCCTAGGGGTCCTAGGGCCCCTAGGGACATATGTTGTCATAAAATGCATCAAAAAATTGATGCATTTAAACCAACCAAATAGTTCCCTATGGGTCCTAGGGCCCCTAAGAACATATGTTTTCATGGAATGCATCGAAAGTGGTCATAGGATATCTTATGACCCCTTTCGACCCATTTGAACCAACCAAATAGGTCCCTAGGGGTCCTAGAGCCCCTAGGGACATATATTGCCATGCAATGCATCGAAAGGGGTCATAATTTATCCTATGATTCCTTTCGATGCATTCGAACTAGCCAAATAGGTCCCTAGGGGTCCTAGGGCCCCTAGGGACATATGTTGTCATGAAATGAATTGAAAGTGCTCATAGGATATCCTATGACCCCTTTCAATGCATTTGAACCAACCAAATAGGTCCCTAGGGGTCCTAAGGCCCCTGGGGACATATGTTGTCATGAAATGCATTGAAAGGGGTCATAGGTTATCCTATGACCCCTTTCGACACATTCAATCGATTCATATATAATATCCTATTAAATATAATAATAATAATCATATATATATATATAATATTTATAGGTCATAGTAGTAATAATATTAATAATAAAAATAATAATAATATTTATTACTATATTATATTGAATAATAATAATCATAATAATAATATTCATTATAATAATTATATAAAATATTATATTTAATAAAATACTAATATATAATAATGTACAAATTTGTTCACATTACCCACACTCACTAGATTTTACTTCCATCTATAATTTGGGCATCCATTTCAGGTACCCGATATCATATCAAGTATCTGATTTGGGATTAGATACCCGGGCATTGGGTACTCAAAATACTAGCATACTTTTTCCAAGATATTTTGTCACCATGGGCTTGACAATCATATTTTTTGGGGGCCATTTTCACAAATTTGGAGAAAATAATTTCTTGGGGACCATATAGTCAAAAAAGATTTTATAATGTATGATTAGGTTTCTAATATTGTTGTCTAAATGGGGAGAAGTAGTCATCAAAAGGCTAAATGCAAAGGAAGGTATCGAATGAAGACATTGCAGCATATAGGGAAAGGGACAAGGTAAATCACCGAAGGAAGATTCAAGTTGATGATATATTGATCGAAGGTGAAATCATAGAGTAAGATAATGAATATGTATAGTTGGGTAATGAAAATGTACCAACTGATAATGATAATGTTGTGATTGAAAATCTAGAGAATGAAAATTTGGAAAATGAAAATTTGGAAAATGAAATTTTACTAGTTTATAATTTAAATTGCATGATTGACCATGTCAAAATGACAATGCACAGGAACGTTACATATCTCTTAATTATAATCAACATGAAGATTCTAGAACACCAATATGGATAATTAAAATTGATGAAATAATTATTACCAATTTGAAAGGGAAAAAATCACAAAGAACCATTCAGTCATTGGCTTGAGGACTATATAAGATGTTTTTCGACAACAAGATAGTGGTGGAGCAATGTCAACCTTTTATGCACTTATTAAAGATGCAAAAGATGAGACCTATGCTTTCCAAATTGAAGATTTGTGTCAATAAAAAATTGGAAAGAAATATTATTATTGTGAAGAATATTTTCAGTGCTCTCAATAACATTGGAAAAAATAGTAGGGAGAAGGATAAGAGAGTTGCTTGAATGGTTATTACAACCTCTTTGGCAAGTCATTGTTTGAGAAAGGGTAGATATATGAGACAAACTTGTATTGACTTGAACCTAAATCATACTACTTTGAGAAGAGCACTTAGTAGACAAGAAAGAATTGATGATTCTCTTCAAAATAAAATATGGGCTTTTGGTGGGAGACTTCCATGTTTTGATAAGAAGCTATCCAATGATTTGAACAAAGATATTACATAGTTTTGGCACTCTAGCTCAAGAGTATCACCCAATGTTAAAGAAGTGTTAAAGTTGAGAATTGGCATCAAAGACTACACACCACATCCTAAACATTATTTGGAGGTAAGTCAAACTATGTTGTTCAAATAATTTAGAGAGAGTCATCCAAGATTGCATTTATCAAAAAGCACTTTTAAATCTTTGAAGCCATTTTATTATGTGCCACTTAAAATTTGAAATATGTGTTGTTGCAAATACCATGTTGATTTTTTTATGCATCATGAACTATTATGCTCCATCCATTCTACTTTTCATAGTAAAGAAATGTTGAAGAATTGTAGTGCTAGTGGGCTTCCAAAATCATCAAGATACTTTCTAGATCAATTTTTATTTCATAGAGTTGATGGTTGTTTCTTTTATAGAAATGCCTGCTTAAATGAGAAGTGTTTAGAATGTGGTGGCTTATTCAAGTTTAACATATGTTTCCATGAGGTGTGTGAACAAGATCTTGGGAATACAATAGTAAAAGAAATGTTATATGAAATGGTGAACTACACATTGAAGAGTGGGGGTGAAGGCTCTAGATGTGAATTGGTTGCAAAAGAAATCAGGGTGGCTAGTTTTATTTCATATTTCAAGACAAATTTTTCTACAAGTATGCAAGACATAATAATAGGTCTCAATGGTTGGATCAAAAATTTAGAATGTGTAAGGAGACTTTTACCATTGGCACTATTATATCAGTTGCTGACTTTGCTGAGAACTATACATTGCAGCCTCAAAATGAGATATAATCTCAGTATTGCAACTCCATTCAAATTTCTATTTTTATCCACATAACATATACACATGTCCCTAATAGTTCGGAAGATAATTAGAAGATTATTAGAGAGTACCATTTTTATATGACTAATGATAGATCTCACTCTCACAAGTTTGTGCAACATTATTTCGAGAATTATTTTGATTTCTTATAGGAGCATGACATTGCTATGGATAGACATATCATTTGGTTAGATAATTGCATAGGTCAATTCAAGAATGCTTGCATGTTTTATTAGTTGTGTAGGGTGCACATAGAGAGGGGGTTGCCTCATATTTGGAGTTTTTGAGCCTGACCATGGGAAAGAGGAACATGATGGAGTAGGGGCATGTGTGAAGAGAGCTCTAATTAAGGAGAAATTTAAGATTTTAGGAGTGGAGCTTCTTGATGCTCATAGTATTATTGATTGGTGTAGTTCAACATTATCACAAGGGGGACTCTTGATTTAGTTGTACATAGTTTTTTTGGTTGTTTGAGGAAGGCTTCATAGGTGATAGATCAGATTATGCTATAGTGAGAGACTCATAAAAAATGCATCATTTTGGAGCTCTAATTCTAGCACATGGACCTTTTGGACATGATAGCTAGCTTGCTTTTGTCCTAGTTGTTTTTAGTGTGATGAGATCACTATAAGTCGAGTGAGTGGGTGGACACATGGACTCTACATTATCTTACTCCAATGTCTATCATACCCTCTATTAGAAATTATGACATGGAAAGTTCTCTTGAGCATAACCATCTATCATATCTTCTTCAACCAAGACATGTCTTTGCATTGGTTGCACCATAGGGGAATGATGAGAAATTAAATTATTGGTTAGCACATTGTGTAAGAGGTAAACAAAAGCTTGCACAACTAATCATAGATGATTATGGATTCACATATCCTATTGGTTCTATGGTTGTTGGTGGAACATGGCTATGGACATACATTCTTAGAAGGAACGGAATTCCTATATTCGAAGACTGTGAGAAGCACAAAACAATTCTGACATATTCACATCTTATTATAGCAAGAAATGTGAAGTTTTTGAAGCATCAAGGAAGACCAAAAGTAAAAGAAATATTTACTATTACTAATTTTTATCATGAAGCCCTATTAGAGACTCTAAAGTAGAGAGAGGACCCTATTGGAACACTCGACTAGGTATATTTACTTCTTATGTTATTTTGTTCATAATGATTTAGTGAACTCATGATTATCTTGTCTAATACAATAAATTACTAATATTTTTTATGATATAATTGGAATGTAGGTATATCATGAAGAGTAGCCATGCATGAAGATAAAAAAACTAAATAAGGAGCAAAATGAAGAAAAATCCATTCCATTTTTGACATTGTAATTTTTGACACTACAATTTTTGATAGTTGTGTATTGATGTAATAATGATAAAACAGTTGAGATATTGTAAATTTAAACTTGTTGATTTAATATAAGAAACAAAGATGATTTTACTTAATGCAATTTATGTAGAGGGACCTAGAAAATGATGATTTTAATACATACTAACACCAAACTTGCACTATGCTCAATGCCAAAATGTTAGTGTAAATAATTATTATTTATACTTTAATTAAGTTTACTTAGGATAAATGCATTATTTTATTATTTATTAGTTAGAAACCTAGGAGTATGTGTACTCATATGAGTTTTCATGTTGACAACATAGGAGTAAGAAACTCTATTTTAGTACATGGTGTCTACAACACTAGAGTTTGCATAATTAACTGAGTTTTCATGTTGATAACACAATTATTCACACTCTTAATTAAGCACATGGTGTCTACAACATAATTTTACATGACACACCTTTATAGGTTTATCCTCTCATCATCACACTAACTCTTATGCTCAATGGAGGATAATTCACTCTTGGTGGACATGTGCTCAATTGTGAGGCTTATCATATTGCTAACTCCTAGTCATTCTAGAAGAATTCTAGAGGTGTGCTAGTTATTGAGCCTCTTGGTCTTAGGTGATTTTTCCCTAAGGCAAATTCTCACAAAAAAAATTGAGAGAGGTAAAAAATAATGTTTTTACTTAATAATAACCCTAGTAACACCTTGGTTCCAGCCATAGAGAGTTTCCATCATTTGCAGCCACCTCGTAGCAAAGAGTCTCCAAGGTGCTCTAAGTGCATTTAGAGGCCAATCTTCTGAGGTTCATAACTTAGAGCTCATTAGGGCTATCAATGAAATGTAAAATGCTATAGGACTTTCATGTCAAGGCCTACAATAACCTATTTCATTTTTCAAACATTACATTCCATTTGGATTTGGCATAGTGATCTCGCTCAATGCCAAAACCTGTAGTGTGCCTTAGTTTGTAGGTGCATCATAGTGTAACTTTAAAACTGCTAATCTTTGCATCAAATCATCAACATTTTTAGCTTAAAATGGGCAAGTGAACCCTAGTGACACCCTTTTTTTGGCTACGGAGAGTTTCCATCATTCATGGCCAACCCATACCAAAGAGTTTCCAAGGTGCTTTAAGTGCATTTTGAGGTTGATCTTCCTAGAGTCATAACTCAGAGCTCATGGGGGATATCGATGAAATATTGGATACTACAGGATGATCATACTAATGCCTAAAACACCCTATCTCATTTTTGAGATATCACATTCCATTTGGATTTGGCACAATGATCTCACTCGATGCCAAAACTTGTAGTGTGCCTTAGTTCATAGGTGTATCCAGCATAACTTTGAAATCATTGATCTTGGCATTGAATCATCAGTGCTATCAGCTTTGGATGGGTAGGTGAACCCTAGTGACACCCTTTTTTTGGCCATGGAGAGCTTCCATCATTTGCGGCCACCCTATACTGAAGAGTCTACAAGGTGCTCTAAGTGTGTTTCAAGGATGATCTTCCCAGGGTCATAAGTCAGAGCTCGGGGGGGCTATTGATGAAACATTGAATGCTACAAGATGTTTATCCTAAGGCCTAAAATAACTTATCTCATTTTCAAGAGATCACATTTTATTTGGATTCAGCACAAGGATCTTGCTCGATGCCTAAACTTGCAATGTGTCTTAGTTCATAGGTGCATCATAGTATAACTTTGAAACCACTGATCTTAGCATTAAATTATCAATTCCATTAGCTCTAGATGGGTGGGTGAACCCTGGTGACACCCTTTTTCTAGCCATAGAGAATTTCCATCATTTGCAACCACCCTATATCGAAGAGTCTCCAAGGTGCTCTAACTGCCTTTCATGGTTGATGTTCCTAGGGTTACAACTCAAAGCTGGTGGAGGATATCAATGAAATTTCAAATGCTATAATTTATTCATATTGAGGCCTAAAATAACCTATCTTTTTTTGAGAGATCACATTCTGTTTGGATTCACCATAGCGATCTTGCTCGATGCCAAAACTCACAATATGCCTCAATTTATAGGTGCATCACAACGTAACTTTGAAACCATTGATCTTGGCATCAAATCTTCAATTCCATTAGCTATAGATGGGTTGGTGAACCCTAGTGACACCCTTGTTCCATCCACAAAGAGCCTCCATCATCTGTGGCCACCCCGTATCGAAGAGTCTCCAAGGTGCTTTAAGTGTGTTCTGTGGTTAATATTTCTAGGGTCATAACTCAGAGCTTGTGGGTGCTATCAATGAAATGTTAAATGATATAGGATGATCATTCCAAGGTCTAAAATAACTTATCTCATTTTTGAGAGATCACATTTTGTTTGGATTCAGTGTAGAGATCTTGCTTGATGCAAAAACTTGTAGTGTGCCTCAGTTTATAGGTGCATCAATGTGTAACTTTGAAATCGCTGATCATGGCATCAAATTGTCAGCACCATTAGCTCTAGATGGGCAGGTGAATCTTAGTGATGCCCTTTTTTTTTTCCATGGAGATCCTCCATCATTCATGGCCACCCCATACCGAAGAGTCTCCAAGTTGCTCTAAGTGTGTTTTGAGGTCAATCTTCTCAAGGTCATAACTCAAAGCTCATGGGGGCTATCTATGAAATGTTGAATACTACAAGATAGTCATCTTAAGGCATACAATAACTTATCTCATTTTTGAGAGATCACATTCTATTTGGATTTAGCACAATGATCTCACTCGATACCAAAACTTGTAGTGTTATCTTAGTTCATAGGTGCATTACAACATAACTTTGAAATTGCTGATCTTGGCATCAAATCATCATTTTTATTAGCTTTGGATGGGCAGGTGAACCATAGTGACACCCTTGTTCCAACTATGAAGAGCCTCCATCATCTATAGCCAACTTGTACCGAAGAGTCTCTAAGGTGCTCTAAGTGCATTTTCAGGTTGATCTTCCAAGGTCATAACTTGGAGCTCATGGGGGCTATAAATGAAATGTAAAATACTACAAGATGGTCATGCTAAGGCCTATAGAAACTTATCTCATTTCCAAGGTGCTTTAAGTGTGTTTGGATGGGTGAACCATAGTGACATCTTAAGGGATTGCAGAGATTATTTCAAGTTAAATATATATGATAACATTTCAAATTAAACATTGCATCAAAATTTGATAATAAAGGTTGTTAAAATGTTATTCAAAAATTACTACATTTGAATCAAATATAACAAACATGATCAAAATGAATGATATTCCATAAACATGAATAATATTCATGATCCATGATAAATTGAACAATACTATACTAAATTAATATGTATATCATTATGTACATAAATGATAAAAATATATATCAAAATACATGTATCCATAGACAAATTACACAAATATATATCAAAGTGTAATACCCCAAAATTGGCTCATTGGCATCTCAACCAATTCTAGTCTATTTCTGATCAATCCTAAAGTCTTATTCCATTAGGCAAATTCTTATTTGGCTACTCACTACTTGACTTAATTGTCAGATGCAAAAAACCCTAATCTGCATTCATCATGCTTATTATTTAATTCTTATAGTATTTACTCATATTAGTCACATTAAACCTATTGATTAATATTTAATTTAATTACTAAATATTTATACTTTAATTAAATTAAATTATATCTTAAGACTAATGTACTATGGAATTAAATTTATTTAATTTAATAAATGTGCCTATTTTAATTAATTAAACAAAATTATTTAATTAAATGGACTACTTACTTCTAATTAATTAAACAAAGTTATTTAATTAAATGGGAAGCCATTCCTAATTAATTAAATGAAGTTATTTAATTAAATAAGAAAAGTGTCTCTAATTAATTAAAGAATTATTTAATTAAATAGAAAAGGTAATTATAAGAGCATATCTCATTTTATTAAATTAAATATCTCACCAAAATCTCTCTTTAGTTCAAAAAGGAAAATTTCTAGTTCACTATTGATCAAAAAGGAATTAAATCAGTTAACTCCTTATTCTACTCAAATTAAATCAATTAACTCCTTATTCTACTCAAATTAAATCAGTTAACTCCCTTTAATTTGGGAATCTTCCTTTATGACTAAACTTCACCTTTAATCCTGACTGTTGATTGAAATTGATCTCACCGTTGATGGATTCTAGGAAAGTCTATTTAAAAGACCCTCATCTCTTCATTTTGGGAGAGGATGAATTAGAATTTGCATTGAATTGTTGTTGAAATTCATACTCACATTTGCTCATGTTTTTGCATACATCTTGCATTCTTAGTTTAAATTCATTTAGCTTAATATGCATGGGTTAATCTAGTTTTGTTTCAATTGTTCCTAGATTAGAATGCATTTCTCATTCTAGATTAATCTACACAATCATATAGATTAATTTCATTTCTTAAATCCTTCATTCTTAGAGGTTCTAGTTGCTTAAACACCTCAAATCTGAGGATATCTAACAAGCAATTCCCTTTAGATAGAAGGCAACAGGTCGTCTTGCCGGCTGATTTTTAGATGAACAATTCAATGTTCATTCAAGGATGAATCCACATATAATGACCATGTTGAAGTGTGTGTGTGTTAGCAGAGGCCGCATATTCACGCATACATTTCTAGCACCCACCATGAGGCCTAGAAAATTAATTTTTCTGGCCTCTTTCTACATTTTTTTAATCATTTTTTTGTTCTCTGTCAGTATTGTTCTGTACAAATTCAGGAATCTTCACGCGAAACTATTCATTTTCATGCAAGGATTCAAAATCTTCGCACAAAGATTCTTTCCTTATCGTGCAAGAAAGTGCCTGAGTGCATGAAATTTTGCGTGACACTTGTTTCTCCGCACAGGCTGAATATAATTTTGTGCAGGTTGTAAAACTTCTTCGCGTGAATTGTCAAGAATTTCGCGCGAGACTCTGCTGACAGAGGCTATTTTTTGCATTGATTTTTGTGTTTTTTGGTTTTTTTACTAACTGCTCACTATTTCTAGTTTTTTTATGTTTTCTAATTTTATGGAATAGCATAACAGCGGTTTGCAAGACAATTGGAAAAGCATGATAAAGTTGCTAAAAATAGGTAAAACATCTACTAAGAACATTGTGAGGATTACTAGGTAATTCTCTTTGACTGGTAACACTTCATTTGGAGCTAAAATGAACATCTCTTATGTCAAGCTTGTGTGTATTTCCTTCCATGTTCTCATTTTACAACACATGCATAATTTGATACTAGGTTGTGATCTCTATTAGTTTCATCTAGTAGTCTTAGTTACTAGTGATAGATCTAATTAGCTATCTTGGGTTATTGGACTCGCTAATCCACTAGCCCCTCATTTCACCCTGTGGTTGCAAGATTAGCACCACGTTAAAAGGGAGGGATCTAAAGGAAAGAAGCATTAAATTCTCTTTCTAGAGCTCACTAGTTTCTAAGTTGTGGACTCATTTTGACTTGTGTGAGGGGTTAAATGTTCCACATCTTTGGACTCACCTCACAATAGTTAAAGTGTTAAGTGTACCACCTTGTGCTCTTTGATTTCTTTTGAATAGATTTTCTTTCGAAAATTAACATCTGTACACATAGTAATTAAAACCCCATGAACACTATTCATGAATCTTGAGAGAGTGGGTTCCTAGTGAAACTCTTCTCTAAGACAAATTCCTTGTAGGTGGGGAGGATACTTTGAGCATCTCGTAGATAGATGAATCTTCAACTTGTTGATTAAGACATCCTTTCTCTGGAGAGGTTGATAGATCACTGGGAGTTGATATCATAGATCTTTAAGAGATAATCTTAGTTTAGCATGTCGGATTAATTTGCTTGCTTTGATTGGGCTGAAAGTGTAAAGGTGTCAAAACTTTGGATCTAGAAGCTAAGTCCCCTTGTGGTACACTATTGTGAGTCAGTCACCTTTAGAGAGGGTTAACCGTAGCAGAAAATCCCTCTATAGGGCAAATTGTGTTGATGGAACCTCGAACGGTAATAGCCATTTTTCACGTGGTAGTGACAACTACTATATAAATGTCCTTATGGAAGAAATCTCCATGGGTGTGGTTCATTGTGGGTTGTCAGATCTCCCTAGTAGCTCTTGAAGATTAAGTTCTTGAACTATGTTAAAACTTCGGTATGCCGAGATTGGAGGTCACCCCTGTGAGTCATAAAAGTTACAAAGTCAAAACATTACTAAAAACCTTAGAGAGGCCAAACTTTTCATTTTCTAGGAATGTGTGCAATGATTGCAAAACTCTTTGAAAACATACACAAATAGCTCTCCTAGGGATTAGCACAAACTAAGTCACTTGATTTTTCATGTGCAAGGTTGCTTTTGCCCTTTCTCATTGTGTTCAGACGTGCTTGAAATCACCTGCTTGCTGTTCTACATGCCTGTTTATCTGTTTGCTTACTAAAACAATCTAAAAAGTTCAAAAACCTTGTCAAAATCAGTTTATGTTGTAAAATTGGTTTGCCTTCTCATGCAAAATTGTTTTGTTCTCGTGTGAAATCATCTAGTCCTCACACGAAATAATTTTGTTCTAGCACAAAATTAAATTGTTGTTATGAGTCTTTGCATGACCCTGTGAACTTTTTCGCGTGAAATTAAATTGTTGTCATTGACCTTTTTGTGAGAAGGAAAACTTCTTCGTGCGGCTGTAAAACTTCTTCGCGCGACCTGTAAAGGTTTTTCGCGCAAGATCTTGTGTTAGCATTGCCAATTTGGGTTTGTTTTAGCTATCTATGACCTGCACGCTACCTTTTTCTACGTTCGTTTATCACTCTCTATTTGCAAAAAGTCCTAAAATAGTGACACTTCACTTAGCTGAAGACTTGTGTGTTACACGTTGACTAGTCTTGTCTCATAAGTAATTTTTTTGGTCTTTGTCTTAATGCTTGTCATACTTTGTGTCACATTGGTCATAATCTCTAGCTGTTCTAGCCTTTAAATTAGACCATTTGTGCCTTAGTAAATAGAATTCTTACTATTATCTTGTCCTTTTTGAGACTCAATCTTAGTGTAGTCCTTGTCCAGGTTCTAGCTTCTTGTCCTTGTCTATGACTATCACAACCAGAAGTGGCAACATGTTTTATCCTGATAACCTTAGATGTGGTCGTGCTAGGGGTCATAATCATGGTAGAGGTCGCTTACCTTTCGTTACACAATCTATATCTAGTTTGGCTAGTGAGGCATCTTTACAATCTCCCTCACCTGCCAGGTCATCTCAAGTTCAACAAACATTTTCCAATTTGCAACAAATTAGGAATCCCTTTTACCAAGAGGATACTGAGATAGGTAGAGGTCCTACATTCCCAAACACAATGTATGATCCTTTCTCCAAAGACCCTTTTGAAACACAACATACAAAAACTGAACATGTTCCTATAATGACTAATCGTGAACCTAAACATGGTAGTTATAGTTGATATCAAGAACCACCTAGGGATGACAAAGAGAAAGAGAAAGAATATGACACTAATGAGGAATAGGAAGAGGTGGAAATCCTCCTTGAACACATAGAAAAATTTTGAAGAGACAAAAAATTTCAAAAGGTCATGGGAATCCTAATCAATGAAGAGAAGGAAACATACTTTCTCAAACTTTCCCAAGAGGGAGCAAAGTTACCTTCTCATTTCAATGTAGAAATCATTGTCAGAATTGAAGAAGAAACTGAGACCTCCAAACTCCAAAAACAATTGAAAATTATGCAAGACCAATTGGCTCAGATGATGCATGAGAAAGAGAAACCCACAAAGACATACACATTGGACGCTCTTTGTTCATTTCCATTTGATAAAAGCATTAACATGTCGCCTTTTCCACGAGGCATAGAACTACCCAAATATGACAAGTACTTTGGTACTACTGATCCCCAAGATCACTTGCACGAATTTGGTGCTTTTTCTATGGAGTTTATACACAATTAAATGTACCTCATGCATTTATTCCCTAGAAGCCTAGGTGGTCAGGCTTTGGAATGGTTCTCACATTTACCTCCTGGTATCAAGACGTTTGACAAAATTGCCAATTCATTTGTTTAGCAATATTCTCATAACATTCAACATCCTATAAATATTCAAGATCTATGCAACCTTAAACAGGAGGTTGGTGAGCCTTTTTTCACTTTCCTCCAATAGTGGAGACAACTATACACTAAGTATTCCCATAAAATCTCAAAAATGGAAAAGCTTGACATTTTCACTGATAAGCTCTTACTTGATTTTGGGTATAGAGTCCAACTACAAGGTCCACGTACCTTTGAAGACATGATTATAGAGGCTATCCATATCGAAGAATTTATGGTCAAGAAAGGTGAGCTCACTCTTCAGAGAGACACAAAACAAAGTTCCACTTCCAACATGGATAAAACCAAACATGTGAACAAGAATCAAGAAATTATATATGATGGGGTTGTTGACAATGTCACACCCAAACTTGCTAAAATGGCATTTAATCTCATAGACTACCTTAAAGTGGCCAAAAATGTTGAGAAGTCTCCCCCTGACAATAAGACATCTGGGAACAAACTAAGAAACTCATGGACAACATGACCCAAGCAAGAGTATATGCCAAGCTTATCTCACCAATGGATAATCCTCATCCCTATGATCCACAACCATGTCCACCATGGTGGAATGAGACCTCATTTTGTGAGTATCACCAAAAAAAGGGGCACAAAACCAATAATTGTATAAACTTGCATCATAAAGTCTAGGACATGATTGATGCTAGTGATCTTGTGGTAGATGGACATAACAAAAACTCGGACCACAAGGTGTTCAAAGAGCCTTTCCTAGCTTATGAAAAAGGAGAGACTTTGAAACCAAAACCCTACAATAAGGTCAACCATACATATTCCAATGATGACAATGTCATTCACATGGTTGAACCTGTAGATTCTGAATATTGTGACGTTATTACCATAAAGGGCAAGCAAGATAATGACAAACCCAAGACACCATTTGTCTTGAGAGGCCCTACTTCCAATAAGATGGATAATGCATCTTCGCAACACTATGCTAATGTTGTTACTCACTCTCATGCAAAGTTGGTGCTCAAAGGCTCTGCACCTCCTATTTCAAATCTTGAACAACACAAAGACAAAGCCCTTGCTGGTCCATCTGGTAAAGGTGCAAAACACACAACAAACTTGACTACAACTAGTTATAGTGTTCTCGATCAGTTGAAATGAACTAATGCTCAAATTTGCATCTTTGAGCTACTTAAAATCTTGCCTACTCACAGGAAAATTCTGGACAAAGCCCTCACTGAGGCAAATGTTCCTCAAGATTTTGATCTTGAGTGATTTCAATCCATGGTAGGTCACCTGACCTCACCTTATCTTATGACCTTCTCCAAGAAGGATGATAACTCATTGAATCATCCACACAATCAACCTCTACACATTGATGTTATGATCCACCAGACACGTGTTTGTTGGGTACTCATTGACAATGGCATTGGCCTAAACATTGTCTTTGCTACTCTGCTTAGACAATTGGATTATTCTAAGGACTCTATTGATCCTCGATGAAAGATCACTATTAAAGCATACGATGAAGTGGAATGAAAGTCACTAGGTCTTGTGGTTTTACCAATTTGCGTCAGTCCTGTCGAAAGAGATGTCACCTATTAGGTGCTTGACATTCCCTTAGCCTACAACATTCTATTGGGATGGCCATGGATACATGAGATGCACACTGTGCCATCCACATACCACCAATGCATCAAATTCCCATTTCATGGTTCCGAAGTCACTATTCCTGCCACTACTAGCTACACCTACAATATGCTCAAAGCTGCTAAAACTTTCATCCCTGGTAACCATGAGTCTACCGATTGTCATGACAATAAGCTGAAACAAATTGAGCAATCACTCAAATTGAAAGAAACTAGTATGGGAGAGTACCACATTGAACCAGTGATATCATTAACATCTCTCCTAGAGTCCCCTCGACATTTTGGGAGACCCTTAGAGGTAAATAAGCTATTCATGTTGACACCTCAGATCAAGTATAATGGCAATTTTGTTAAGGCTACAGTTCCATTAGAAGATGAAAGTGAAAACAGAGCCATTGCTGCATGGCTTTACAAAGAAGAGGCTCCAATGGACCTAACAGAACAAGCTCGAGAAATCACTCCTAAGAAATATGGACTTGGTCTTAGGCTTATGAAGCATTTTGGTTACAAGGGAACTGGCCCTATTGGGTGCAATAACAATGGCCTAATTGATCCTATCAAAGAAAAAGCTCGAAGCAACAGTGATACAACTAGCCTAGACCTTAAGAAGGCCCCTTTCCATTTGGGATCAAATCAATTCATCCCCAAACCTGAGAGTTCATCTAAAAATGAGTCACAAGCTAAGTCAGATACTCAAGAGGAAGAATCTAATGATGAGGATTCCTACCCTCATCCTATTCCTTATGATCTTGCTAAATTCTTTGTTGAGCCAGATGACTTTGTGCCACGTGTTAGCACTATGGATGATACTAGTGATTCTTCTGAGGACAATACTAAGCAACTCAAATATCATTTAGAAAAGGGAGAATCTAGTCAGTCATGCCATATTGATTATTTGTGTAAGAATCCAGAGGTTGAAGGAGAGTATTTCCCTATCACTGTTGGGGAGTTCTATAGTCTCTCACCATGTAGCACCGACTCTCATGAATATGAGTTTGACAATCTTCCAGAAGCTACTACTGATAAATACATTGACCAAGTGCATGTCTATGAAAATTGAATCAAAGTGGGTGAAATGTCTAGGGTTAGGTCATGAGGGTTTGATTCGACTAGTTTCCTAGAGTCATCAATTCTTGATGTTAGTATTCTGAGGCGTTTGAATACACCTGTGGATGAGGTCACCGTAGGTCTCGAATTGTTGGTCCATGCACTTAATGACTATACTATGAATGTAATTGAACTAGCCACTACTCTCTCACTCACACATCTTGAGCTTATAAACTAGAACACTAATGCATCTAATGAAGTCCCCACGTTCCAGAATGACTATGCTCTCGCCTGTTACCTAAATGCTATTGAACCTGTAACATCTTCCACCAATTAACAGAGTATCAACATGACTGAGGCCAACATCAAATATCTCAGTAACATAATTAAAAAGAAAAAATGCAAGAGGTCCGATGGTGAAAACCACATTGTGGCAGTGTCGGATCCCAAAAAAGTAAAAACAAAAGATTTATCCAAAGGTGAAAACCTCTCTGAGGCACCCATGGATGAGATATTTGATGTCCTTCCCAGTCACTTTTGGGAGAGATCATCAATGTTAATAGAGCCGACACAACCAATTAACCTGAGCACAAAACAACATCCTCATGTGATACATCTGGCGCAGTCATTGTCACCTGAAGAGAAGGAACAATTCGTTGCCTTTTTCAAGGAAAAGAAAATAAATTTTTCCTGGACACATTCTGACATGCAAAGATTGGATCCTAATCTTATCATGCATCACTTTTCCATAGCACCAGGCATCAAACCAGTTAAACAAAAGCTTCGAAAAATGCACCCTCACGTTGCATTGCTCGTCAAAGCCGAATTGGAGAAACTTCTAAAGGTTGGTTTCATCCGTGCAATTGATTATGCTAAATGGATATCCAATATTGTTCATGTTTCCAAGCATGATAAATCTATCAGAGTTTGTACAGACTTCCATGATCTTAACTTGGCATGTCCTAAAGATGACTTTCCACTCCCTAATATTGATATAATTATAGACATGGCAGCTGGATATGAGATGTACTCACTTATGGATGGTTTTTTTGGGTACAATCAGATAAAAATTGTGCCAGAAGACTAGGAGAAAATGGCTTTCACATGTGCATGGGGAACCTTTTGTTGGAATGTGATGTCATTTGGTTTAAAGAATGCTAGTGCTACATATCAACGGGTTGTTACTACAATTTTCCATGACATGATGCATAGAACCATGGAGGACTATGTTGATGATACCTTGGTCAAAAGTGCTAAACACAATACTCATCTACAAGATTTGGGTCTCATCCTAGATCGTATGGAAAATTTCAGTCTTCAGCTCAATCCTAAGAAATGTGCATTTGGTGTCACATCGGGGAAATTGTTGGGATATATTTTTTTTGCAAAGGGAATTGAAGTAGATGCAAAAAAAGTACAAGCAATAATGCACATGCCACCACCTCAGAACATCAGTCAAATGATAGGACTATAGGGAAGGCTTCAATCTATTCGCAGGTTTATTTCACAATTGGTAGATAGATCACAACCCTTCACAAAGACCTTACATAAGGGTGTGAAATTCAATTGGAGCTAGGATTGTGAGTAAAGCTTAACACAGATCAAACAATATATTGTCAATCGAACAATCCTGATGCCTCCTATGCATGGGAAGCCTTTGCTTTTATACATTTTAGCCACTAAAACATCTTTGAGAATCTTGTTGGCTCAGGAAGACAATGACAACAAAGAAAGAGCTATTTATTACTTGAGTCAAACATTTGTCTCTTATGAGAAGAACTACAACATTATTGAGAAAGCTTGCTTGGCAGTTTTCTTTGCTTCTCAAAAGTTGAGACACTACATGCTTGCTCACACTACATGGCTTGTGGCTAAAATATATCCACTAAAGTACTTGCTCAGTAAGGCAGCTCTCACAAGAAGATTGGCTAAATGGGTCATGATACTTAGTGAGTTTGACATCCAATATGTTGAACACAAATCTATAAAGGGACAGACAATTATAGACCAGCTGGCCAAGGCACCCATACAAAGTCTTCTACCAATGAACATTGATTTCTCAAATGAGTCAATTCTGACACACACACCATACATGGGTTATGTTCTTCGATGGGTCCTTCACACAACAAGGATTAGGTGTTGGATTACTCTTCATTACACCATAGAGATACTCATTGCCCAAAGCATTCAAGATTATGTTTCCTTGTACAAATAACATTGTTGAATATGAAGCTTTCATCAATGGTATGAAAATTGCAGCTGAATGGAGAGTAGATCAGTTGGACATCTTCGGTGACTCTGAGCTTGTTACCAACCAAGTAAATGGTATGTATCAAACAAAGGATGAGAAACTAATTCCTTACAAATGCATGGTTGATGACTTGACAAAGTATTTTGCACACATCACCTTCCAACAAGTTCCATGCATAAATAATAAAGTGGTTGATGCCATGGCCACTCTGGCCTACCTACTACAAATGCCAGAAAATGATCTCCGACATGAGTTCTTGGTGGAAGCGTTACACTACCTAGCCTATGACACACCTAATTCCAAGATGATCTATTCTATTGTAGGATAGAATCATCCTGCTACCATCACATCTATTCCTACCTTTGTAATCAAACCATTCTGAAAGGTCTGACCTGGAATGAGAAACATTACCTAATCTGTAATGCTTCATATTATGTCATTATTGCTGACGATCTATATAGGAGAGGTCTCGACAGAACACTCCTTAGGTATTTAGAACCTGACGAGTCCAAATGTGCACTCATTGACATTCACGAATGCATTTGTGAATCTCATTCCAATTGCTTGACACTAGCTCACAAACTCCTTCGTATTGGTTACTACTAGCCTAAAATGGAGCAAGAAGCTGTTAAGTATGCTAGGTCCTACAAGCAGTGTTAGCTACATGGGAATCTCATTCATGCTCTAGCCGGAGAACTGATTCCCTCTACTACAACATGGCCATTTCAACAATGGGCCTTCGACTTGGTGGGGCAGATTCACCCAACCTCTTCCAATGGACATAAGTTCATTATCACAGCTACAAATTATCTCATGAAATGGGTAGAGGCAGTCCCTCTCACAGTTGCTGATGGAAAAATTGTAGCACTTTTCATCACAAAATACATCATCTGTAGATATGGTATACCATCCTCAATCATTACTGAAAATGGAGGAAAGTTCAAGAATAAAGACCTCAAGGAATTGTGCAAGAAATTCAAGATCAACAACATTGGTCTTCCATTTATTACCCCTAGGGTAATGGCCAAGCTAAGGCATCCAATAAGGTGATCCTCAAAATTCTCCATTGCACAATCAGTAAGTCAAGGGGAGATTGGATTCTCCATATCAACCCAGCCTTGTGGGCGTATAGGACAAGCATTAGTACTCCAACGGGCACAACTCCTTTTGCGTTGGTGTATGGGGCGGATGTTGTGCTTCCAATAGAGGTCAAGATTCCTACCTTGAGAATCTCTATGAAAGGCCTTATTACTGATGATGACTACAGGATAGCTCAGCTTCAAGAGCTTGTGTTACTAGATGAATGATGACAAGTGGCATGTGACCATCTATGAGCATATCAACAAAGAATGGCACAAAGCTACAATCGAAGGATCAAGCCACGTGACTTCCAGCTGGGTAACCTCATCCTAAGAGAGAACCCTAAGAATCAACAAAAACGAATGAAAAAGGAAAAGTTTGAACCAAACTGGCTAGGTTCGTACATCATCACTGCAGTATATGGATCTAGTGTTTATCAACTTTCCACAATCGAAGGAGAAGTGCTTAAAGAGCCTGTCAACACTCTCCACCTGAAGTGGTTTTACAGTTGATTTAATCTCAGCAAGCTCTCTATACATATCTCTATGTCCTAAAAAATTTGAAAATATCTAAAAATTGAAAAAGTCTTGACAAAATTGTTACCCTAGTGAAAACCTAGCAATAGGCACCTTGGTAATGAAAAAAAAAAAATCAAAAAGAGAGAAAAATACAAAAAAATTGAAAAAACAAAAAAGTATCATTGGTGAAAACCTAGAAATATGCATCATGGTAGCAAAAAAAAAGAAAATCTTGCAAAGAAGGTGAAAACCTGGTAAACAGGTGCCTCTTGTTCCCAATGCTCCATCTTGCAGCGCATCCCCTGGCTATTCTATACAGTCACTTTCATGCTTTTCCTACTCATGTATCCATGGATTGAATCTTGTCACAGCTCAAGGGCATTCCCCCTTAGTGTCACTATTTTTGAGATTCTCCTCATAGAATCTCCTTCACAATAGTCACCAGTAGTCCTCACTACGTCTGCCTACTATCGCCACTGTCACTCTCTTTTTGAGATTCTCCTCATAGAATCTCCTTCGTGACAGTCACCAGTGGTTCTCACTATGTCTTCCTACTGTCGCCAGCGTCACTTTCTTTTCAAGATTCTCCTCATACAATCTCCTTCGCGATAGTCACTAGTGGTCCTCACTGCATCTGCCTACTATCGCCAGTGTAACTTTTTTGAGATTCTCCTCATTGAATCTCTTTCACAATGGTCACCAGTTGTTTCAATTGTGTTTGCCCACTGTTGCTCAGGTTATGTCTCCAGATTCCTTTATGGAAGATCTCTCTTGTGTCAGTCACTAGTTGTCCTGGCTGTGTCTGCCTACTGTTGCTTAGTCCTTTTTAGGTTCTTCATCATGAAGATTCCTCTTTGACATCAATCCCAAAAAATTGAACTCAAAAATGATATACGTGTTTGGATATGCTGAGAATTTTCTTTGTTTGCTTTGTTTTTGCTTTATCATATCTCCTCGAGCAACTCGATGATGCCATCTTTGACTAGAGAAGTAATGACTGGGGGCATGATCTTTTCTTGGCTTTCTATCTGTGGTTTAGTTCTAACAAGTTGATACGTTCCTATAAAAGGGGTGTCCATAATAAGAGCCTCCATCTCATATTGGATGGCTGTGCGTACCTCGACTCCTTTTATATAGATACGTCAATGACATTGGTTCTTCTCCTTGTTTGTTGGAGTGAACTCTTCATGCTATAGTACATACTGATACTCATCCTGCTAAGTGAACGTATACGTCACTGCAAGTATATCTAGCACACTTCTATCTTAGGTTACAAATGCAAGGGTTGTTGCGGATAGAATGAATACTGAATACTTAGCATAAGAGGGATCTCTTGTGTGTTTGGTGTGCCTGTCATGCAAGCAACATTCAGGTCATCCTAGCATTTATGCTCTAATGCTTATGTTAACTTGCTACATTAAAAGGGACAAATATTCTGGTCATTCTGGCTTCTTGTGCCTTGAATGCTTACATTTAATTTTGACAAACCAATAACGTATGTTATATTCATATTTCCATGATTGTAATGTTAGTGAGAATTGTATAACATACAAGCTTTATTTTATATCCGGTGATGATTAAATATCGAGACTTGGTAACCAGACCTAGGGTTGCATTTAACATAATCTTGCATTACATACTTCATTTGCATTAGCATGCAATTTGATGCTCATTCTATTCATATTCCACATACATCAGATTCCTCCACGACTGTACAAGCATTTGGTTCATTGATCCATGCTCCTCAATGAATAACCTGTGACTGTCAAGCAAAAACACACAACACTACGTGAGATGTCAATTCATACATATGCATTCTATCTAAGTACAACATACATCTCATGTACATCAAAGTAAAACAAAACAGACAATGACATGTACATAGGAATACTTGGCTCAAGATCTCGTATATATATATCAAAAGAATGGGTCAGTACAAAAATGGGCACTACTCGAGCGCAATTGATAAAAAATGATACATATAGTGCTGGGACACCAATTGATACATAGCCAAGGATCAAAATCAAAGATCAAGCACAGAGCGTCTAACTCTATCCCGAACCCTCGCCTCCAAGAGGAGCAGGGGTAGCAGGTGGCAAAGGCAGCGGTGGCATATCTGGCCTGACAGGAGGTCGTGCGCCCCCAGACTCTCACGCATACTAAGAAAGTCACTACACTTGAAGTGTCTAATCAGGTACTGCACTTATATATGCTGCATAATAGTATGCTGCCTAAGCTGACTGGAAGCGAATCTCATCCTGCACCAGCTCTAATCTCTGCTCTGTAGTCTCGGCATGCTCTCTCCAAAGATCAATGTCTCGCTGTCACTCCACCAACTGCACATCTTGGACTACCATCGCAATCTGTAACTCTCCCAACTATTAGGAGGCCTAATGAACCCGCTCTCGATACTATCATACCATGTCCTGCACCCCACCTACGAGCTGATTTGGCATATCCTCATCGAGCATCTCTAGTGCTTGCCACTTTGGTGGTGCCTTTGACTATGGTGGTGCCTGCTACTATGGTATCTCCTGCTCAGGGGCTTGCTCCTTTGTCCTCTACCTCCTCCACCGACTATGTCCTTTCCCACTACCCTTCGCACCTGGGTTTGATCCCATCTAATGTGGGGGAATAGGCATCTGTTGTACCTGGTGCTGGACCTGTAGCAAAATTTGTGCCTGAGTTGGAAACTGTGGCTATGCTTGCTACTATTGGGGCACCTGTCTCTGTACCTACCCTACCATCCCTAGTGGATCTATGAAGCATGGGAATAAATGGTCGATCAAAAATGCCTAATATGCAGGCGTCATCCCTGCATCTACTACCTCTGGCAGGTAGTCCCACTGAACTGCAACTAGACTATGGATGTCTATCATGGATCGCCTTGGATCCATCCATGGAGGCCATCCCCACTCAACATGCTTCTTCACCCTGGCATAGGCACAATACTCATGTGAAATGTCCTAGGGACAGCCATACTACCGCCACACTCGTGAAATAGAAAATCTCTCTATAACTGATGTCGTTCTGCCCACTAGAGTTGAGAACTAAACATCCATGGTAGCTCTCTGGAGGCATCATCCCAGTCCTCTATCTCTCTCCAGGGTCACCATACAACAGACACTAGGTCATCAAGATGCGTCCGCTAGTGCTCAGTCTTACCCAGGTGGCCCTGGGTAATATGCCCTCGATATCTGCATATGTATGGCTCCATGGGCTCTCTGGCATCTTCAAAAATTAGCTGACATACAGGAAGATGCTTCCAGGCCCAAATCTATAATACATAAACTCCAACTGCCATGGTCTTCTTCTCGTGGAAGATGACCTCATGCATCTCATGGAAAAGGTGAGCCAACATGCACTAACCCCACCCAAAAATCTTAGGTGCCTCTAGCATCCTATGAAGCATGGCACCCCACCCACACTCCAAACCATGCTGTCCTCTATTAGGACATAGGAAACAGGTCAAAAATATAGCCAACACTAATGCTAGCCTATGCGTGGGTCCATATGTGTGCATCAGCTCATCCCAACTGATGGCCCTACCCCTCAGTAACTCTCTCCTGAACATAATAGATAGTGCCTCTGTCCCTGCTTGGGGCACTATGTCATAGATGACTCGAGCACCGTGAAAGGGAATTCACAAGATCCTCTAGATGTCCTCCAGAGTGATGGTCATCTTGCCCATCAGCAAAGGGAATGTGTTCATCTTCGAATGGAAATGCTCTACCAAGGCAGTGAGAAGGTCGTGATTCACCATCACGACTGGAATCCAGCACAAAGAAGACAAACCCGATCGAGCAATGTGTGCCCATTCAGCGTCATCAAGACTCTGCAATAACTCTCCATATGGCGGATAGTGTGATCTGAATGAAACATCACCAAAGACCTCCTACATGCACAACAAGAAACGATCAACATCAAGTCAAAACGACGCATCAAAACAAATTAAAATGCAATTTTGATTGCAAAATTAAAATTTTTTACTATAATTGTCACGGGATTTGTAAAATTTCTTGAAATCTTGCACGAAGATCAAGAAATCTTGTGCGAAGTTCTCCAAGTCTCACATGAAGATCTCCAACCTCACGTGAAAAATCTCATCCTCGCGTGAGAAAAGACCTTCGCGTGCAAAAAATGAATCGACTTGCATGAAGAATCTCTTTCTCTGCGCGAGATCTAATGCCTCTCGCATGAAGATTCTCCAGCCATGCACAAAGAAATAGCACACCCTATTTCTTCGCACGAAGAAAGAAGATCTTTGCAAGAAAGCCAATAGGTCTCGCACGAAGAAATATTTAACCCACTAAAACATGCTAAAATGTGCAATAAATGACCTCGAAATGTGTGAAAACAAAAGTACAAAGGAAGGGACTCGATGACTCACCAGTGGTCTATAGTCTACTAGGTGGCTGTGACGTCTGGAGCACTTGAATCAATGATGTCTCACACTAACTGCCATGTCTCTCTCAAAGCTCAAACCAATAGAAGACAAAAAGCACAAATGAATTGAAAATGACCCCTCGAGCCCTTATATAGCTGTTGACCCAAATTTTTCAAAGCGCTCGAATTTGCGCAAAAATCAAACCCCTAGCTAATTGGACCATTCTGGATCCATTTTTGAGATCAAATTCAAAATCTGACACACTTAAGAGCCTCAAAAATGCATTTTAAAATTTTGGGGACTGACGCGATCGAATGCTTGTGTAGCCCAAATCTTTTTGATACTTTGTGATTCTTGGAATCCTTTCAACTTTACATTCTCCATATTTTCAAAATTCATTTTGAAAATAGTCAACTCAAGTCAACTATGGTTAAATTTGGTTAATGTTTGGTCAAACTTGGTCTTTGCGACTTCGCAATCATTTCAAATCAACCCTGAATCTTCTTTTGATCATTCTGATCTCTTTTATATTCTGTTGAATCTTAGATTTTTCCTATATCTCATGATATACTACTTCAAATCATATTTCTAGTGTGTCATCTTTCAATTTCGCTCCTGAGGGGGCAAGATGATTAACATCATTAAATACCTATTGCTTGGGGCATCTAGTTCCCATCTTATGTCCTCATCACTTAGGGCATCTCACCACTAGGGGCATCTTGTTCCCTTCTATCTGGTATCTTTGCCATCTATCTTATCTTTTCATCAATTGATCAACCTTATAACAACTCTTCTTAGAGTTAGATGGATAGGTATTGGGACAGTCTAAGCCCCTTCTCCTGAGGATCAAGCCTCATTCTGGGGATGATTCTACAACTCATGATTGGACCTTGTTATCTTTTATCAATTTTAGGTATCTAGGTGTTCTATTTAGATCATTGAAGGTTAAGCTCCATTCTGGAGATAATCTTCTAAATGCTTTCAATCTCAGGTATCTAGATGTTCTATCTAGATCCTTGAAGATTACGCTTTACTCTGGAGATAGTCTTCTAAATTCTTTTACTTTGGGTATCTAGGTGTTCTATCTAGATCCTTAAAGGTTAAACTTTGTTCTAAAGAAACCTTTTAAATGCTTATCAATTTTAGGTATCTAGACATTCTGTTTGGATCCTTAAAGATTACACTCTGTTTTGGAGATAGTCTTTTAAATGCTCCCAATCTTAGGTATCTAGGTGCTCTACTTGGATTCCTTGGGATTAAGCTCTGTTCTAGAGATAGTCCTTAAAAGCTTATCAATTGGTCTCTATGTCATCAACTTCGGAACCAATCTCATCTGCGCATCATACATTCTGATTTTCTTTGAATTGAACGTGTTGCTTGCACATTCATTCAAAGAGGGGCAAAATGTAATACTCCAAAATTGGCTCATTTCCATCTCAACCAATTTTGGTCTATTTCTGATCAATCCTACAGTCCTATTCCATTAGGAAAATTCTTATTCGGCTACTCACTACTTGACTTAATTGTCAGATGCAGAAAACCCTAATCTGCATTCATCATGCTTATTATTTAATTCCTATAGTGTTTACTCATATTAGTCACATTAAACCTATTGATTAATATTTAATTTAATTACTAAGTATTTATACTTTAATTAAATTAAATTATATCTCAAGGCTAATGTACTATGGAATTAAATTTATTTAATTTAATAAATGTGCCTATTTTAATTAATTAAACAAAATTATTTAATTAAATGAACTACTTACTTCTAATTAACTAAACAAAGTTATTTAATTAAATGGGAAGCCATTCCTAATTAATTAAATAAGAAAAGTGTCTCTAATTAATTAAAGAATTATTTAATTAAATAGAAAAGGTAATTATGAGAGCATATGTCATTTTATTAAAATAAATATCTCACCAAAATCTCTCTTTAGTTCAAAAAGGGAAATTTCCAGTTCATTATTGATCAAAAAGGAATTAAATCAGTTAACTCCTTATTCTACTCAAACTAAATCAGTTAACTCCCTTTAATTTGGGAATCTTCCTTTATGACTAAACTTCACCTTTAATCCTGACCCTTGATTGAAATCGATCTCAACCATTGATGGATTCCAGGAAAGTCTATTTAAGAGACCCTCATCTCTTCATTTTGGGAGAGGATGAATTAGAATTTGCATTAAATTGTTGTTGAAATTCATACTCACATTTGCTCACATTTTTGCATACATCTTGCGTTCTTAGTTTAAATTCATTTAGCTTAATATGCATGGGTTAATCTAGTTTTGTTTCAATTGTTCCTAGATTAGAATGCATTTCTCATTCTAGATTAATTTGCACAATCATATAGATTAATTTCATTTCTTAAATCCTTCGTTCTTAGAGGGTCTGGTTGCTTAAACACCTCAAATTTGAGGATATCTAACAAGAAATTCCCTTTAGATAGAAGGCAACAGGTCGTCTTGCCAGCTGATTTTCGAATGAACAATCCAATGTTCATTCCGAGATGAATCTACATACAATGATCGTGTTGAAGTGTGTGTGTTAGCAGAGGCCGCATATTCACGCATACACAAAGGTCATGTATCCATAGACAAATTACATAAATAAATATCAAAATACATTGATCCATATACAAAATGTGGCTGATCATGCCATCAGAATGTGTATAATATCCATGTTTCTATACATACAATGTGTCATGTATCCATAGACAAATTACATAAATAAATATCAAAATACATTGATCCATATACAAAATGTGGCTGATCATGCCATCAGAATGTGTATAATATCCATGTTTCTATACATACAATGTGGCATATGCCATCTCAAAATGTCTCATGACACATCCTATGACAACTATAGTATCCTATGCTACTGGTGGATGATCAAAATGCAGCCTCTTTGCTACACCAGGTGGATTGAATGCCTCCTACATAAACAAAAAAGGAAAACCCAAAGTTAAAACTACTAAAATTATATGATTCTATGTATCTAACATTGAACTACTCAAATGCATAATGATCCTTTTTTAATGAAGATTTATAGTATCAAACTTTCATCAAAAATACCTCTCTTGTCGACCTCCTACATTGGTCATGAGCCCTCTCATATGTCCTCAGCAATGCTTGAGCCTCGTTGATTATGACCTATGCATGTTCAAGTATGTTTGTCAAATGAAGATCTACAACTTAAACTATAACATTAAAATCATAGCATGCTAAATTTATAACATGTAATCAAGAATTCAAACTACAACTTATCTATGTTGACTCCTCCTCTGGATATAATGGCTGCATCAAAAAATATACAAAACTTTGGCATCCAACCTCTTGTGCACTAGGTGTTTCCTATAAGATACAAAATAATAGTTGTTAATATCATGGAAATCAGTTTTGAATTTATTTATGAAAATAAGAAAAATAAAAAATAAATGATACTTATACATACAATGGGACTCTCACTGTGAATGGAAATGCTAGAGGGTCTACAATGTGGAATCTACCTAGACTCATCAGTAGTAGCCACACCCTATACAATAAAAAATGTAATTAAATTTCATTACCACAAAAATTTTACAAGAATGCATCGATATTTAATAACTTTAAAAGTACCTAATTACCTTTCCCTTGTCAATGGGTTGTGCCTCATCCCCCACACTCTGACCCCTACTAATAGGTGATACCTACAAGAGAAAAGAAAGATTAGAAACTATATATGCTCCAATATAAAATAGAAAAAACAATGAGAACACAACATAATGTACCATAGATTTCTAAAGGACAAATGAAATAGCCGAGAGCATGAAATTATCAACCTGTTTGAGATGCTCCTCAGTCATAAACTTAACATGAATGAAGATCACATACATATATAAGTCAGTATGGGTTAAAAAGTAAAATTACTCTATTATAAAGATTAATTTTAAATTGCATGTCATAAAAAAAAAATGTATACACATACCAACACAAAAGGTTTACATGCCTCTACATGCCTCTCCTCTCTCACATTAGGGTGTGTAGCCTCTGTATGCACATTTGGTGTATCCTCCTCAAATAAAAATTGATACTCAGAAAGAGGGACCCAAAAAAATATTCTTGCAGGTTGTGCAAGTATAGGACACACAAACATGTGATGAGCTCACCGATGATGAACTTGTGCTAGCATCATCAATATGAGGAGGCAACACTAACCTAACCTAGGATATCAAAAGGCTACTTAATCTATGGATGGCTCTAATAGTCTGAGAGCTAGCCTCTACAATGATATCAAGATGCTACACTAGAGGAGTGGGGAGACATCAGTAGGGGGACAAAAGTGTGAGCTTTCTTCTGCTAGGCACATGGTCTATTTTGAGGAGGTCCTCCTCCTACACCCATGTTGGGCCTCATGCTCCAACAATTCACCTTAAGGTGCAACACAAATTCAACATACAATTTTTTAATGAAATAGAATGACACCTCTAAATTGTTGTGTGGAGGGATGTCAAAAACCATCCACCAACGATCCCAAAAGTTTGCATGCATAGCCTCATTTGTGCACCATTTAATTGATAGTTTGGGCTTTGTGCATTCTACTTTTTTACTAGTTTTTGGGTCCACAAAAAGGCTAACTATATAATCTTTAGTTATATTTAGGTGGAAACCTCATCATAGTCCAACCCATCATCAAACATGGCATGCATTTGGTCACGCTAGTGAAGAGTAGCATTTTGTTCATTGGTAAGTGTTTTAATATTATCCACTATGGTGTTTAACATGGGTAACATGGGAGCTAATGCGGGTATAGTGTTATATATGGTTCACAAAACCTTCAGTTTGGCAAGATTTTCAAATATCAAATCTTTAATTCGAGGAGAGTTTTGATGAGGTAGGGGATCATTTGGTGGATGATTTTAGGGGGTACTTGACCATTTGGTGGAGGGTTACAAGGAGCATTATGTCTTGCCTCATTATCATCATTTGGGTCAGCCGTACCTATTAATTTCCAAAACATAATTTATATTAAAAATAATCTAAATTTCAACAATTTCTATTAAAAAAATCTATTTTTTACGAAATTTAATTTAAAATAACTAATTTATAATAATATTCATTCAAAACATTAAAAAAAAAACTTTCCCTTATCTAATACCCATTTGAAAATTTGATACCTATTGGAGCTCAACATACCCGTTTGAAAATCTGATACCCAATTGGAACTCAACAACCAAACAAAAAAAATGCAATGTAAAACAAGTTCTCACATTTAAAAAAAAAAATCTATGTCATAGGTTTTGGGTATCTAATTTCATATTAGGTATCTGATATGAAATCAGATTCCAATTACTAATCAGATACCTAAAAAGGCTTGGTCCTAACTTTTTAGCCTTGATATTAGTATGGGTGGAAAAAAGTCAAAGCAGATTTTGAAATGCTTTTAGACATTTTCAAACTCCACTTTTTTCACATCACCACTTTTTGGCACACCACGATCCTACACATACCTTTATAATTAATTGGGAAAGCCTCAAGGTCGACTCAAGGAATTTTTTTGAGGACTTTGTATAAAGGAAAGTATTTTCCCTGATTATGAAGTGTGATTGGGATGCCAATCAAGAGTGAAGTGTGAGAACAAGAGTAGAGTGTTTGGTAAATGTGAGTAAGCAATCCAAGGGATTATTGGATGCAAAGTTTGTGATTTGGTATCAAGATCAAAAGTCAAGTATAGCTCATTCTATTATTCTGCAATGAATAATATAGAGATCATTTGGATAGTGGGTTCATTGGTCTTGCCCCTAAAGTTGTTTGGATAGTGGGTCCATCTTCCTTCTACAACTCCTAATAGGGTTTTAATCTCCTAATAGGGATTCAAAGTCTCCTAACATGGACTGATATGTATTGAATGTTTTCATAGACTTCTGATAGGGTCCATCCTCTAGCAAGGAATATTTATATTAGTACATCATCTTTTGGATACCATCCCCACTGAGGTTTTCCCTTTGATCAAGGGTTCCCCTAGTTAATATATCTAGTGTTATTCTGTATGAGTATCTTGTTATCATTGTTGATTATAGTACTCGACTATGGTTAATGTATAATAAGGTTGATAATTTTTATAATAGTGGTATAACTAATTCACCTCATTACCCCCACTCTCCCAGTTATATTGGTGGACTATATACTCTAACACTATCTCCAACACTACTAGGATACTCCCCCATAGGAATACCAACAAAATATATACTAACAATCTCCCCTTTTGGTAATGATGGTAACATAGATGAAAAACATCTATCTTCCATGAATACCAAATATATCTTTGTTGTATTGCTCTTTCATTGATGATTTCCATGAACTCCATCATTCACAAGGAAGGTGTTAATATCCCCCATACATCAATATCTTTCAAATTCTCTTCATCAATCAAATCCTCTTCATCAATTAATATAAATATCTTCCTCATGGAAGGTACACGTATCTCCCCAAACATGCATATCAAATGATGTTTTTCATGTACATATTTCTCCCCCATTAACATCATTGTGAAAGGGATCATTATATTAATTCTCTAAGTATGATTTTCAATAAGATCAAGTGTCCAAAGACACTATTAAATACTAGTACCAAGAGTCCTTAATGGCTCAACTCAAACACAGATACTCCCCCATAGGAGAAGCATCAACCATCCAATCTAGATAAATAAATAATGCTCTACCACCACTGGATTGATAAACTCTCTGCATCAACTACTTAAAAGTAGATTGGAGCATAACCCAAAGCATACCTCTCAAGTACTCAAATATGTCCTTTGTGAAAGGTTTTCTAAATATGATATTATCTGCTCTTTTGTGCTAACATACTCCAATTTGATCTTTTTTTTAATAACTTTATCTCTCAAAAAGTGATACATAATAGATATTTTCTTTGTCTTTGAATGCAAAATTGGATCCTTTGACATACTCACTATACTTGTGTTATATTACAATTTATGATGAGAGGCTCTATAAACTCAATCCCAATGTCTTTTAACATTCACTTCATCAAAATAATCTAATTAAAACTATTTTTTGTTGCTACATATTCTGATTCTACCATACTTTATGAAATACAATCCTTTTTCTTTCTTATCCAAGAAACTAATATTCCTCCCAAGAAGAATTCTCCACCATTGGTTCTCTTTCTATCATCTACACTTCCTTCCAAATATGCATTAATGTATGTTTATTATTTTGAATTGGGAAAGCCTCATGACCAACTCAATTATTTTTTCTAGGACTTGGTATAAAGGAAAGGTGATTTCATTGTGGTTAGGTATCTAGTGCAGATATTTTGTAATAAGTGAGATCATATTGTATTGTACGAGATTGAATGAAAATATATTTTGGATTAGGAAAGGGACTAGTATAGTTTAGGCATAGTGAGCTTAAAAGGGAACTATATTTGGCAAGATAAGTTGTTGTTGGATAGTTGTTGATGCACACATTTATTATTTGGTGAGGATAGTACTAAAGTTGTTTGGATAGTGGGTCCATTTGTCTTCTTCTCAACTCCTAACAGGCTCGAAATCTCTTAATAGGAATTCAAAGTCTTCTAATTGGGACTCATGTGTACTAATTATGTTTTATTGACTTCTAACAGGATCCACCCTTTCATAGGAATATTTTTATTAGTACATCATCTTCTAGGCACCATTCCCATTTGGGTTTTCCCTCTAATCAAAGGTCTCCCTAGTTAAAAAATATAGTGTTATTGTGTATGATTATATTTCTATGGTTTTTGTATCTATTGTTTACATGTTTCAAAATTAAAGAAGATATTGAGAATTATTTTAATTGCATAACTAATTCACCCCCTATCTCAGTTATCTTGCTGGACTTTACCTTTTAATAAGAATGACTTTTGAAAAAGATGTACAATTGGATGGGTAAACTTGGAGAGATTGGGAAAATCTTATTCTTCTTGAAAATTATTCCATATGTTTGGATCATATTGTATCCAAGATACAATCTTTTCTTAAATTAACTAAAAATCCCTATATTGTTTACTAGAATTCGAGAAATGGAGGATGAAAAAGTTGTGAAGGATGACCAAGGAGATAAAGAGGGGATATAGCCCATGTGTTTTTTCTTTTATCCATTTTTTGTTATGTTTTGGTTGATTATGAACTATCCGCTTTGTAGAGCTATTATGTATAAGTGGACTTATTGTACAAAGTATAGTAGGATCTTTAGGATTTATTGTTATTATGGTTTTTGGTTTGAACATTAGGATATCATGTTTGGAACTCATGTTTATGCTAGGATGAATGATGGTAATATTTTTGGGAAGATGGAATGTTTTTTGATGTTTAGAAAAGAAGTAGCTTGAATCATTGTTAAATGACTATTGGTTGACCTTCAACCTATTGTATCTCGAGGTTAGACCCCCCCTTTTTCCTTGGATACTTTCTAATACATCAAAAAATGGAATGTGAAAAATAAAAATACTTGAATTCACCATAGATGTAACTACTAATAAGATTGCAATATAGAAGGTTTTGTATCATTGGAAGTGATGACTAAATTGAAATGATGTGGTTCTATTGTGTGCTTTTAATGTGTGGTTAAGATTGTGCCATTACAAGGATATTACCTCAACTTTATGGAAAGTGCATTTGATCTTGTTATATGCATTTTGTTTATTGATCTTGTTAATGATATAGTATCGAGTTTTGACAAATAAATTTCCTTTGACTAAATGCACAAGCATATGCCTTATAATATAAAAAATTGACATGTAAAAGATGGAACTGAGAATTAGATGCAACTTTCATTTTTTATTTTAAAGAAAGGTTGATGTTACGATGACATTAGAATGCTTGGGTGTACTTTTATATTATTCAATTATGTCCATTTTTTTTTCATATGCTAAAATTGAATTAGCCTTATGAGGAAAGTCTTGAGAAGTCCATGATTATGGTACATTAAAATTTGAATGTGTGTACCTAAGTCCTTCAGTTAGTTATATGGATGTATCACATGTAGAAAACATAAGTTGCCATTTTGTATGATTTTGTAAAAATTTGGGCTAACTTGCATAAAAAATGTATACCTTATACTATGTGAGAGATTTATGTGTGCCTATTGCATCTTAAATTTATATACATTTAATAAGGATGAGAACCATTGGAAAAAAATGCATGAATATTATTTATCTATGATGATGCATGCATAGAACTGTTTCTCTAAGTTAGAATAATTCCATGATAATGTCCATTTCTCTAAATAATGATAGAGTATGAACATTATCTTAACCAATTCTATATTCAAGTGAGGGTTAACCTTATATTTGCATATTTATGACATGTTCTTAATATGTATCCATGGTTTTATTGTATTAGTCTATGAGTTTTATTTTGCACAATTTTATTGCTCTTGATAGTTTTTCTTGTTTAGACTACCTCAAGTTGCCAAGATAAGTATCTTTTATGTCAAAAAATATTCTAGGGAAATATAACTACTTTTTGATAGGGTAGAGACAACCTCATACAATATTCTCACCCTTGATTTTTTATGATTAACATGTGTTTTAGACCTTTTAATCAACTAGTTGTCTTCATGTTATCATTTTAAGTTTTAATCAACTAGTTGTCTTTTATACTAGCATTTGCAAACTTATGTTAGTCTCTTAAGTTATTATTATTGTTGCACTTTGATGAATTGGTCAAAGCCTTTTTTTGGGATATTTTGGTATTTGACAACCTGGTTGAGTCTGTTAATGATTATATCTTCTTATATAATTTTATAGAAGTATGTTAGCTAGGTCAACATCTCTTTTTAGTTATAGGATTATCTATCTCATTCTATTTGACAAGTTTTTTGAACCATGTACCTTTTCAATATGATTTAATGAAAATTAATTTTATCTTTTTCATTTTTTAGTATCAACATTTGACTCAGTTAGTTGACATTCATGTCTAACGTGTATTATTGATGTCTCATTTATTGTTAAAAGATTGGTTTATATATTGACGCTTTATTTCATTTTATAATCAAAACATAGTCTATGAATACATATTTAGCTGATTTAAAATATTCAACTTCAAGCAACCAATATCATTATTTCTATATATATTAATTAAGATTCAAATTTGCAAACTCTAATGTGATACTATATTGTTCTATTTTTGATATACCTATTCTCTAAGCCATACTTAATTTTCTTTACACAATTCTTACATAATTGTTCTTTACCTAATGAAGGTTTTTTTAATTTAATATCAAAATAGTATAACAATTCAAAAGGAAAACCTCTTTTAATGCAAAATTTAAGTTATTCTTTGAAAATATATCAAAAGAAAGATAATCCTTGGAGGGCCTTATTTGAGGTGACCCAATGTCACCTTATAAATTCAACTAATATAACATAAAATTTGCCTTATATTTTAAAATTAATAAAATTAAATATTATTTGATGTGCTATTATGATAGCTCTCTTTTCAACCAATAGATAATGTAATTTTTTTATTAGTGTTATTATTTACTCTTATAAGATAAATTTTAACAATCTATTCAAATTTAAAAATATAATATCAAAGGAATAGTGATATTGTCATCTTTTATCTTCATATCAATTTTACTTATTTTGATTAATAGTCATCTACATTAGTTATTTCCAAGAAATATAACAACATTGAAGTCCTTAAAATCTAAGTTTACTTAAATTACTATATTTATTCAATTTCTTATCAATTAACACATAATTTAAATGGTTGATTTATCCTTCTTGTTTACTCATTTGATTTATTCTTTCAAATTTAAAAAATTGATTCCAATAAATATTTAGATATTAATCTACTTCTATATAAAACTCACCAAAATTAGTTCATCAATTATTGTATCTAAGATTTTAGTATCAATATTTTCGATCACATTTGCTAATATCTAAGGAGTGGTAATATCTAAGGAATTTACATTTTTGTGAAATTTTAAGCTGTGAAAAAAAATGTAATGTTGATATGGACATCAAAACATAGAACCATTAAATAATATGTCTATAATGAAAACCAGTAATGTGTTAAAAATAAAAAAATTAAAAATGAACTCAAATCTATGGGGCAAAACTGAACCTATATACTAAAACAAAAATAATTTGGCTAAGATCTTGCCCCACAGAATACATTCAATCACACACATTAAATGTGGGATAAGATCTTGGTCACTATGGTACATTAACTCTGCTGAATTCCTGCATCAGCCTTCTCTTCAATTTCATCTACCTGAAGAAAAATAACTTCTTCAGTGCATCATCATCAGAATCATGGCAGAAGAAGAAAATGCAAAAGAATGGAGATGAGCAACAAAATCCGGATATCAATCAGATTTCCATGCATAGAGCATGTGACAGAAATGTTTAGGACTAGTAAAGATTGTGGAATCCTCAGAGCTCAGATCATGACAATCCAATTTATCATTCTTGTTCTGAACTACTGGCGTGAAAAGAAACATACCGCTGCCCAATCCAGGGCTAAAAAACCAATCATGAACATCCCACAGGATTTGAACAGGCGATCCTGCAACATAAATCGTATCATTTCCCCTGAATTTCCACACCAGTTGTTTCACTTCCACAACAAGTTCCTGATCGATCCGGATGAACAGAGCCGGATCGTAATTAGGTCCTTTCATCTGACATTCAATGGCGACCTCATGTGACCGCCCGCTGATCCCAAATTCCGCCCTGGTCGCAAAGCATTTCTTCCCCAAAACATGCTCTTTTCGGGACACAAGAATCGCTGGATCTTCTTCCGAGCTCGTAGCCATGGCGGCCTTGCAAGCCGCATCGTTCATGTCGCCGAGCAACAGAACCGCCTGGTTATTGCTCACAATGGCGACATAATAGTTATTTTTCGGCTCCGGCCCTGAGCAAAATTTTGCGGCGGATAAATCCCAGAGCACATCGGCGCTCCGTGATTCGTCGATTTGCAGGCGTTTCGATCCGCGCTTCCGCCACAAATTACGCCACGGCCTCAAACGGATCTTGCAGCTTGAAGACTGATTCCCCCGATCGCCGACTGAAACGCAAAGATCTTGTCCTGCTGTGTTCTTCGACCAGGTTACCGTTATATCCCGGCAATGGCCGCTGAATTTCGCTCTGTACGTCGAGGAAACCAGATTCTGTTGACTCTTTACAGCATTGCCTTCGTTTTCTTTGTGTTTCTTGCTCTTCTTTGATTTCTGCTCGCTCTGAATTCCGTTATCTTTGTCTTCTTTGCTTTTCTTGCTCTTTTTTGGATTACAAACCCTAGCGATGCAAAAGCATGGCGGTGTTGCCTCGCTCATCCTTTTTCCCAACTGTTCTCCTTTCTGAAGAAATACTGTTGCTCAACAAGTTTAAATGAAAATCGCCTGAATAAAGTTTTTCCTCAACAATTTCAAATCCTCTGAAGAAATGCTCTTCCACGACAAATTTAAATCGTAGGAAGAAAAAATTCTTCTCAAACTGGAGAAGCCCTCTCTCAAGAAATTCAAACTTAAATTCTCTGAAACTTTCCTCAATATATTGAAATCTTTTGAAGCTCTTCCTTAAAGGAGATTAATCCTGTGAAGAAAAACTCTGCCTCGACGAATTTAAATTTAAATTCACCGAAACTTTTGTCAACAAATTTAAAATTTCTGGGACTCTTTCTCGGAATATTTAAATTCGAACAGTCTGAGAAGAAAACTCTTTCTGAACAAATTTAAATTTAAATTTACTAAAACTTTTGTCAGCAACTTTAAATGCTTCGAAGAAAAGCTCTCATCAGAGCCTTTGATTAAAAAGGTTCCTTCTCAACAAATTTAACTCGTCTGAGATAAGTAATCTTTCTCAACAAATTTAAATCGTTTGTAGAGAAAAATATTTCTCAAAAAGCATAAATCCTCGGAAGAAAAACAAACCAAAGCTCACGTTTTAATTAGCTACTCATGACAAAGCAGTAAATTTACCGAGCACAGACCCTGTGACCTTCCTCATCTTTAATCTCTGGTTTGCAAATAAATCAAACACAGCTTAAAGGCTCGTCACTTCCAAGATTTCTTCACTTAAATTCTTCATCTATTCCGATTCTCTCGATACGCTCGCCGACGTCACGGCTTCGATCGATTTCCGCTGAAATCTGACACCACCATTACACTCAAAACCTTGATTCATCTACTTGACATCTCAGATCTGACATGGATCCCGGTTGTTTTATCCTATATTTATCATCGTCACGCGGACAATTTGACGAATTCAAATTCTTTTCTGTTCGATCGATCAACCTTCATGTAAGCAGGCGGGGGGCGGTTTATTCCAGAGATTTTCGGTGGTAGTTATTCATTCGAGAATCCAGAGTATGACAATAAGATTTTATTTCATTTTTTATACAATTCTTAAAAAGATTTAACTTGATCATTTTGCGTAGAATCCTTTTCAAAGTCTTAAAACGATTTGACCCGGCGGGGCAGTCGTCGAATTTTAATTAAAAAAGACGACTGAAAATCTTCGGGCGAATTTCTCTTTTGAAGACGGCGCCGGCGGCTGTTCTGTTTTGAAGCGGTCGTTGGCCAGCGAAAATGGATCCCATTCTTCAACTTTTCTTCTTGTCTGGTTAAGCGCAAACGTCGTATTCAAGTCATTCGGAGGGCTGGATGCTTGTCCACTCATTGCCAACTACTTCATGATTTTATGTTTTTCTTGTTTCAATGCTTTGCCAACTTGGAATTGTATTAAAAAATGGGTGTGGAGGGAGATCAGATTTGGGCTGATATGCCCTTGGCCATATCCAGTTTGATTGCTTGTCTTGTTATTGACATATATTTTGTTAGGATTTACCTCGTTATCATCCCCCTCGTGGTTTTTCAAGCACACACTTCTCTTAATTATCCTTTAATAAAAATATGTTAATATGTTAATGAGTCTTTGGTTCTTTCATTGTTAATATGTCAATGAGTCTTGGTTCTTTCATGACATTGAAAAGTTCTAAAAGAGTCTATCAGGGATCAAATCTCGGTAAGTCATAGCTATGATATTGAAAAGGGATGAGTTTAGGATAGTGCCTCGCGCAAATTTAGCAGAATGGACACCCCTTAGTCCTTGGCTCTTAGTCAAAGAGGTTTAGTCATAAGGCTCATGCTCTTGTATTAGGTAGCTGCCGATATTTTACATAGGACCCCAATTTTTTTATAAAAAAAAATATGTTAATATAAAATAGATGTCTGTATTTCTTGTCTTTATTTAGTGGATTATAATGAATTGAGAATTAAGCATACATTTAAACTTCAAGCCTCCTTCAACTAAGTAGTCGTAACATCCAAAGTCTAGCCTAGCCCAAACACGTTTCTAGAGTTTTGAACCTTATTAGGTGGCTTCTATATCACCTTCTATGTCTAATTTTGATTTGATTCTTATATATTTTAAGTCCTCATCAGTTATTTTGAATAGATCTTTATTTGCCATTGTTTTAAATCTTTTATAATGAACACGTTTCAACTTGACTTGAATTGACCTTATGTTAATATTTATTATTATTGACTAATTGATATAGAAATGGTTGAAAATTTCAATAATGTTGAATTAATAAATTGTAACACAAAAATAAACAATTGAACAACTATTTTAGTTTATATACATAATGTAGTAGTGTATTGTAATTGTAATTGTGATTGTGTTATAGTCTTTGTTGTTCTCTTGTTTGGACTATCAATGTGTAACTGAGTCTACTCATTTTTTTAATTTAATATTGTAACACTATTTTGGAAATGGTATTGTAGACCTATTCATAGAAAGAAAAGTACTTTAGTCTTTTTAAAGGAAATTAGATGAAGTAGTATTTATAAATATTATATATCAAATAAATATAAATTCAAAGATATGTTTTAATCTAATACAAAAATTTAGATTGATCATTTTTGACAACTAGAGTTGCCTCCGACCCTAAGTTACCTTTGTCAGGGCATATATCTATTATAAGAAACATTAGTGACAGGGACCTGGTTACATACCATTGTGTAACCTCCAGGATTTTAGAATCAACTCGTTCTTGGGGTGAAGAAAAGAATAGAAATTATAAAATTGTAATAAACAATTCCCCTAATTTAGAGACACTTCAAGACTTTGAGGCAAATGTGAGTTCATAGTGGAAACCACAAGGTCTATGCGAAAAAACCATAATAAACCAACATATAGTCCATCTAGAATCAAGCATTCCAAAAGCTAAACAAAAGTTTTGTTGGCATATAACCCATAAAAAGTAAAACGAATCATAAAATAAATCAAAGGATCGAGTGCACGGTTAATCATATTCATGATTTTGAGACATGGTCACAACTTAAGGCATAATAGTAGGGTTCATGATTAAGAAAAGATACAAAGATGATTGTAGGTACCCAAGTTATCCCATAAGGAATTTTCATAGGAGAAACAAGATTTTGATCCTCTGATGGAATATCTAGTATAGATATTTGACTTGTTCTCCATGTTTTTCAAGAGATGTGACCCTTTTTTCACAAAGATACAAATATGTATAGCTCGAAAGGGAGGAATCCTTGCAACTTTAAAAGTGATCTCTAGCCATGTGAATGGTTTTTTTGTTGTAGCAAGATTGAGGAGTCGCTTAATTTATTTGGCTCCTATGGGAGGAGGCATTTAACTTTGTGTCTTGTGTTGAGGAGTTGGTCTCCATTTCCATATTTGGTGACTACTACTTCTAGGTGAATCTAACATTTGGTTGAAAAATATATGGTTTTCCATTAATGCTCTACAATCCCCAATGGTGTGAAAATGTCCCCTAAAGGTGACCATTCCTTGGAAACATGTATCACACAAAATTTTAAAATGGGCAATGTTTTTTTATTGTGTAGTCCTTTTTAGGCTTGGACATGAAGAGTCCATACTACAAGAAGTTAGATACTTGATGAGTGAACATATGATTTTCATGGGGACCAACTTCCTTCTCTAAGAGACCGTTCATGAGTTTGATAAGAAATGAGGTCAATTAAGACCATGTTTTGTCAACAAGAACTGGGAGAAAGAGGGAAACATGTAGCACCATGGTGAAGAAGGATGAGCCACAAAAGAGGAGGTGTACATGAAGTGTTTGCTACTGTGACATGCATTACCTACTATTGATAAAAATTTACATGAAGGAAATACTTTAGGTAAGAAGTGACTTCCTTTAGAGGTGTAAATTAATGTTTACAACTATTGGTGACTCTTTGGGATACCTTGCCTGTTAGATTTGAGAATCTTGGATATCTGAGATTGATAGAAGAATTTGTATTGACTTAAGATGAGACATGTGGAGACTAAGGGGTCAAACCTATATACAAGCAAGAAAAGAATCCCCAAAGAAGATGTCCTAGTAGCAAATAACCACATAGCAGAAACACACCACAAGATACAAGATTTGATACCAAACTTAATTCTTTATTTATAAAACAACTTATTACATGCAATGTGCGAAGCTATAAGGCCTTCTTCATTTTGGCTAAATATAAAGAAAGTAATAGTTCTACAAGATCCCTCAAGATCCAATCCAAAACCCTAACTTGTCCAGATCTGTAGCACAACAACACTATAGTAGAAACCTCTAGTTTCTAGACTTGTGCTCGAAATCCACCAAGCAATCTTCTTTATTTCTGAATTTGCAACTACTAGCTCTTCTCAACTTTGCTCCTCTCAGCTACTCCATGCTAAACTGAATAATAACTCTAGACTCCACAAGACCCCCCTACTTATACCAAACAAAGCCACAAGTCAGCCTAGAAAGTTACAAATTAAATAAACCCTTACATTAAATACATATTTAAGCCACAAGTTAGCCTACAAAAAATATTAAATACCAAATGCCTTAGAAGTCTTACAACACCCATTAAATACACCTAGGACAAATAACCAAGACCCAAATAGGTTTACACAAGCTGCCACGATTTCTCTAAATCACAATCTCATGCCACATGTATTAAATGCTCCAAGATGGTTGACTAAATCCATAGGAACTCCATCCCACACACCACACTACCGAACATCAATACAAACCACAAACATTGCCAAGTTCCCATAATAATTGGTGAGTTCTATAGGTTTTAAAAAAATCAATACAAACCACAAACATTGCCAAGCTCCCATAATAATTGGTGAGTTCTATAGGTGTTAAAAAACTAACACATGTCAAGCACTATTGAGAGTGTTGAGCAACATAGTATAATTTGAGCAATAGTATATTCTGAGATCCTTAGCCAAGACTACACCAAGTAACAACTGAGCACCTTCTTTTGGTGATTGAGCCCTCAACTCTAAAGCCAAAATCCCCCCAACATGTAGGATTGCTAACAGCCAAAATCCCCCCAACATGTAGGATTGCTAACTACCCTAGGATGCTCATGCATTAGAAACCCCCGGTGAAAAAAGATGTTCTCAATAGCGAGAAGAATTTATTCTGGTATTCAACACATAAAAACCAAACTAGTTCTTCACATTCATGTCCTCCAAGTCTTCAACTTTCACACTCTTTCCCTTGTTCCATTTCTACTTCTTCACATCCATCCTCGGCATGCCATAGGTTTTCTTTCCATGCTGATTTCTAACTCTCTCATAATCCTTCAACTCAACTTAGCTACCAATACTCAAGTTCCTTCTACCACGTTCTTCATTTTTTAAAGGAATCAAGGAATGCTTCTTGTCACCTTTCTCAATAGTAATCAAATTCTTGACACAATCATGTATAGTCCCACAATCATACTATCAAGGCCTACTGAGCAATATGTGACAACTACTCATGTCCACAATATCACACAATACTTGATCCTTTTACCACCCAATTTGAAAACCAACAAGACCCTACTCCCTCACTTCCAAAGCATGTTCATCTTGTAACCAACCAATCCTATAAGGACAAGGATGTCTCATTTTTTTCAAACCAAGCTTTTGAACCATCTCCTAGGAAACAAGGTTATCCATACTACCACCATCCACAATCGCACTACAAATTTTACGAGCAAACTTGTTGGTATTTCAAAATGCCATGTTTTAAATTATCCAAATGAGAACATAATACATCTAGAGGTAACTACTTCCCATCTACAACATACCCTTTTAGACACCAAGCCAACTATAAGGCTAGACACTTCTTCTACTTCAGGCTCTACAAAACCTAGGTGGGTGGACCTATAGATTCCTCATATGGTACCAGTGTTAAAAGCATACAATTGAATCTAAATAAAGCAGATAAAACCCTTATTTCTCCTATACTTATGCAATAACACAAATGTGCATTAGCAAAATCCAAATCCTATGAAATCCACAAGCTGAATGATGATTATAAATTTGATTTCAATAGATCCCAAATATGCAATAGTAAGAGACATGTTGATCTTGTAGTTGATCAATGCCTTATCTATTGGGTAGTTCCATAAATCACATACATACATCTATGATACCAGTGACGTATTTCATACATCAAGGTATTAGATCTATCCTATCACTTTGTGAATTAGAAATTAGTGTTCATAAAGACCTCATTCTCATGAAATATCCTTTGCAAATAACCAGCAACCCTGTCAAATATATCAAGCATTTACTTGGCTCTTTATTCAACAACAAAACATACAAGAAATAAAACCTTAAGGGGATGCAAAAGGGTTTAAGTTATTTGTCCCTAAACAACAAAATATTGCAAATTACATAGATAGAAGACATGAATAAGAATAAGACTATGGAGCGTGTTGTTTATTGTATTCATTTCTTTAAAACTATACATTCAATATGCATGTAAATAGCTCATAGAACCACTAAATAGTCCAAAACTATCTATATTAGCTTCATTAATGTTGTTCATACAAGAGAGAAGGGTAAGTGCACCAAGTTGTGGTGCCAAAAGGTGGGTATAAGTGGATACCTTTTTTTGAAATCAATAATTTCTAAACTTCAACAAGAATTTGAAGATAGTCACACTCAAAATATTAAGATATGACAAAAACAAAAGTAGTAGTCCTTTGAATCTAGTTTTTAAACTACTAATTTGTTTTCAAAATGGTTTAGTTTCAGGTCCTCAAAAGAGGGGGGCCAAAAAAAGTGGTACTATTTATTCCAAAAAAATATAACACAATGCAAAGTGTGGCCCCCTTAAAATTTTAGGTTTTTTTTTTTGAAATTCTTTAATTGCTTTGGTCAAAAGTTACTTAACACTATGTAGTTTATCCTAGATTTTTCAGGTGATTTTATAATGTCTATTTCTTTTTTAATGAAAATTTTAATTAGACACATCCGAAAAGTGTGCAATATCTATGTGCTCCCCCTAGAAATTATTGAAAACTAATCTAAAATCAAAACTTCTTTTTCTTCAAAGTGTGTAGAATGGAGTCTAGTTTCTAAAAAACTAAGTTGTTGCAAAATTCAATGAATGAGCTAAAATCTACAACCCAATTAGTACATGTTGGTTTTTAACAAAAAAATTGACATACATTCAAAAGAAATTATAAATGAAAGGCATGAAATAATTCAAATAAAAAATAAATTATATGGTTATATAGCTAACACAGAGACCTACAATGTCATGTAACCTGATCTTATCGATGGTCAACCACGAAGAATCTTGAAGGAGAGCATACAAGAAAAATCAATCATTTTTTGTATGTTTGCAGCAAAACACATCTCAAACCAACTTATAGACTCCAAACTTTTGGGTTGGATCCCCAAGGGAAAAGCAAGCCTTAGGCTTGGTAGAATGCAAAGGTTTGAATAGCATGTATGCCCTATAGTGTGCACACACTATTTAAAGCTTTTTAAATTTGGGTCTCAATAGCGCATGCGCACTATAGTGGACACAGACTATTGAGACCTAAATAGTGCATAGAGAGGGAAGACGAGAGGCAATGAAAGAGTGAGAGAGAGGGGTGTGTGTGTGTGTGTGTGTGTGTGTGTGTGTGTGTGTGTGTGTGTGTGTGTGTGTGTGTGTGAGAGAGAGAGTAGGGGATGGGAGAGGGGAGAGAGAGAGTAGGGGATGGGAGAGAGAGGAAGTGAGAGAGAGAGAGTAGGGGTGGTAGAGAGTATACAAGATAGGAGAGAGAGGGAGTGTGAGAGAGAGTATGAGATGGGAGAGAGAGGAAGTGCGAGAGAGTGAGTAGGGGTGGTAGAGAGAGTACAGGATGGGAGAGAGAGATTGAGAGTAGGGGATGGTAGAGAGAGAGAGTAGGTAGTGGAAGAGGGAGCGAGGGAGGGAGAGAGAGAGGAGGATGGGAGTATGTGTGAGAGAGAGTAGGGCATGGGAGAGAGTGTGAGAGAGTATGGGTGGTAGAGAGAGAAAGTAGGGGATGGGAGAGGGGAGAGAGAGAGTAAGGGATGGGGGAGAGAGTAGAGAGGGAGAGAGTGAGAGAGAGATAGTAGGCAATGGGAGAGGGAGAGAGGGGGGGGGATGGGAGTGTGTGTGAGAGATCTAGAGCATAGAGGATGGGAGAGGAGAGAGAGAGGGGGGATGAGAGTGTGTGGGTGTGTGAAAGAGAGATAGTAGGGGATGGGAGAGGGGAGAGAGAGAGAGTAGGCAATGGGAGAGGGAGTGGGAGAGGGAGAGAGATGGGGGAATGTGAATATGTGTAAGAGAGAGAGAGAGAGAGTAGGGGATGGGAGAGAGAGTAGGGGTGGCTGAGAGAGAGAGTACAAGATGTGAGAGAGAGATTGAGAGTAGGGGAGAGGGGAGAGAGAGAGTATAGGATGGGAGAGAGAGATTGAGAGTAGGGGATGGGGAGAGAGAGAGTAGGGAATGGGAGAGGGGGGAGAGAGAGATTAGGTCAAGAGAGAGTAGGGGATAGGAGAGAGAGAGTAGGTGGTGGGAGAGGAAATGGGAGAAGGAGAGAGAGGGGGGATGGAAATGTGTGTGTGTGTGTGTGTGAGAGAGAGAGAGAGAGTAGGAGATGAGAGAGAGTGTGAAAATGTGAGAGAGAGTAGGGGATGGTAGAGAGAGTAGAGAGGGAGAGAGTGAGAGAGAGAGAGAGAGAGTGAGAGTGAGAGTGAGAGTAGGTAGTGGGAGAGGGAGTGGGAGAGGGAGAGCAAGTGAGAGATAGAGTAGGGGATGGGAGAGGAGAGAGAGGGGGGATGGGTATGTGTGTGTGTGAAAGAGAGAGAGTAGGGGATGGGAGAGGGGAGAGAGAGATAGAGAGAGTAGGGGATGGGAGAGAGAGAGAGTAGGCAGTGGGATAGGGAGTGGGACAAGGAGAGAGAGAGGGGGATGGGAGTGTGTGTAAGAGAGAGAGTTGGGGATGGGAGAGATTGTGAGAGAGAGTAGGAGTGGCACAGAGAGAGTAGGGGATGGGAGAGAGAGAGAGAGTAGAAAGGGAGAGAGTGAGAGAGTAGGCAGTGAAAGAGGGAGAGAGAGGGGGGGATGAGAGTGTGTGTGAGATATCTAGAGAGTAGGGGATGGGAGAGGAGAGAGAGGGGGGATGGGAGTGTGTGGGTGTGTGAAAGAGAGAGAGAGAGAGAGCGAGAGAGGGAGAATGGGAATGTGTTTAAGAGAGAGTAGGGGATGGAAAAGAGTGTGAGAGTGAGAGAGAGAGAGTAGGGGGTGGTAGAGAGAGAATACATGATGGGAGAGAGAGAGAGAGAGAGAGAGAGAGAGAGAGAGAGAGAGTAGGGGATGGGAGAGAGTAGAGAGGGAGATAGAGAGTGAGAGAGAGATAGTAGGCAGTGGGAGAGGGAGTGGGAGAGGGAGAGAGAGAGGGGGGATGGGAGTGTGAGAGAGAGAGGTCTAGAGAGTAGGGGATGAGAGAGGAGAGGGGGGGATTGGAGTGTGTGTTTGTGAAAGAGAGAGTAGGGAATGGGAGAGGGGAGAGAGAGAGAGAGAGAGAGAGAGAGAGAGTAGCAGATGGGAGAGAATAGGGGGTTGCAGAGATATTAGAGAGGAAGAGAGAGTAGAGAGGGAGAGAATGAGAGTGAGAGTGAGAGTGAGAGTGAGAGTGTGAGAGAGAGAGAGAGAGAGGAGAGAGAGAGAGAGAGAGAGAGAGAGAGAGAGAGAGAGAGAGAGAGAGAGAGAGAGAGAGAGAGAGGAGTAGATGGGAGAGAATAGGGGGTGGAAGAGAGATTAGAGAGGGAGAGTAGGGGGTGGCAGAGAGAGTAGAGAGGGAGAGTGAGAGAGAGAGAGAGAGAGAGAGAGAGTGAGAGAGAGAGAGAGAGAGAGAGAGAGTGAGGGTGAGAGAGAGAGAGTAGGAGGTGGGAGAGTGAGTGAGAGATGAGTAGGGGATGGGAGAGGGGAGGGAGAGGAGGGGGATGAGAGTGTGTGGGTGTGTAAAAGAGAGACAGTAGGGGATGGGAGAGGGGAGAGAGAGAGTAGGGGATGTGTGTGTGTGAGAGAGAGAGAGTAGGTAGTGGGAGAGGGAGTGGGAGAGGGAGAGAGAGGGGGTATGGGAGTGTGTGTAAGAGAGAGAGTATGGGATGGGAGAGAGTGTGAGAGAGAGTAGGGGGTGGCAGAGAGAGAGAATAGGATGGTAGAGAGAGTGAGAGTAGGATATGGGAGAGTGTGAGAGACAGTAGGGGGATGGGAGAGAGAGAGAGAGAGTGAGAGTAGGGGACGGGAGAGAGAGAGTAAAGAGGGAGAGAGAGTGAGAGTGAGAGAGATAGTAGGTAGTGGGAGAGTGAGTGGGAGAGGGAGAGAGAGAGGGGGATGGGAGTGTGTGTGAGAGATCTAGAGAGTAGGGTATCAAAGAGGAGAGAGAGTGAGAGAAAGTAGGGATGGGAGACTTGAGAGAGAGTGAGAGAGAGTAGGGGATGTGAGAGAGAGTGAGAGAGAGAAAGTAGGCGGTGGGAGAGGGAGTAGGAGAGGGAGAGAAAGAGAGAGTAGGGGATGGGAGAGAGAGAGTAGGTAGTGGGAGAGGGAGAGAGAGGGGGGATGGGAGTGTGAGAGAGATAGAGATTAGGGTATGGGAGAGGAGAGAGGGTGAGAGAGAATAGGGGATGGGAGAGAGAGAGAGTAGCTGGTGGGAGAAGGAGAGCGAGAGAGAAAGAGTAGGGGATGGGAGAGGGGAGAGAGAGTAGGGGATGGGAGGGGGAAGAGAGTAGGGAGAGAGAGAGTAGGGTATGGGAGAGGGGAGAGAGAGTAGGGGGAGAGAGAGAGAGAGAGAGAGAGGAGAGAGAGAGAGAGAGAGAGAGTAGCCCAAGAGAGAGAGGGGAAATGGGAGTGTGTGAGACAGAGGTAGGGAATATCTCAGAGCTCATGCAAGGTATGGATGCAATTCTAGGTCCTATAGGACCATGTTGCAGAGACCTACAATAACCTCTCTCCCTTTTTGGAGATCTTACTCTATTTTGATTTTGTGATGCCATCTCGGGTGATGCTAAAACTTGTAGTGTTGGCTAGTACAAAGTTGCCAACTACCAAATCTCTCTCACCTTTCATTGTGGTATTGAATTGTCCATTCTGTTAACTACGGGTGGCTAGGTAAACACTAGCCCCAAGCTCATCCCATCTCGTTGAGCACTCAAACACTCTCAGGCATGCCGAATCAAAATTTCCCTAAGGGTCACTAAATGCCATAGGGCAACAATCTTTGACTATGACAACTAGAGATTTCATCTCATCCAATGATGGAGACTCATGATATCCTATACATAATCCTTATTATTAAGTTTATATTCAACAACCTCTTCCCCTCCTAAAATAATGTAGTTATAAATTTAACACCTAGTGCATAGATTTTGGGCTCGGGAATCTTCTGATGAAAGGAATGTACATAGACTTTCCATTTGGTTGGAGTGTCACAATTTCCTTACCCACTAGTATAGTATCTTGGGACCAATCCAATTTAACTTTTTCTCCTAGGTCCCTACAAAAACTCTTTCTTGACATGTCATTACTAACTAGGATATTAGAAACCAAAATAGTTATCTTTAGTGTCTTGCCTGGATGACTGGCTAATGCAAATTGAGAATTTTTTATTTTTTGTACTAGGGGGGCATTCTTATAATCCATAAAAGACCATTTACCAAATATTTTAGTTAGGGGAAAGGGGGGTGGATCTAAGGATTTCAGAACATACAAGGCATTGTGTTGTTAGAGGCCCTAGAGTCAATTATACAATTATTGATCTTATGGTTATGTATGAACATAGAAATATAGAATGGTTTGAGCTTCATATTTAATGAGACATATTTTTCATATGAACCAACATTAGCCTCAAATTTAACAATGGAGGAATGAACTACATAATTTTGACTGATTTCTAAAGATAAAACATTAGTTAATTATTTATCAACAACTTTAGGCACAAGTTGATGACCTATGACATATTCAATCTACTTATCCAATTTTTTAGGGTTCGATCTATGGTACTCATAGGGAGGAGTTTTTTAACTTTTGGATGACTTATAAAAGTATGGATTTTTTTAGCAAATGAGATTTTGGAGTCAATTAACTTCAAAATTTTGAACCAAAGGTTTGACAAAAATGATGTTTACCTTTGTTCAACTACTTTGGGCACAATGTATTGCCCCAACTCTTAAGGATCTGTTGGCTTCTTATTGGAATAGTGCATGCAGGATATTTTGACATTACTAGGATATTGCCCTATTTTTTTACATCAAATTTATATTCAAGATGACAATTTATAGAGTTGACATACATTTAAGGATTTCCTACATTTTCAACCATCTCTTGATAGGAATTACCATTGAACTTAGGCAAGATTTACTTAACTCCTTTGGGTAGGTCATTTAGATTAACACTTGAGAGGAAGAAGCTCCCCATGGTTGAGCCATTGCAGCAATTAGAGTTGAGATAGTGACTTTAGGGGGAAGATTTGTCACATGTAAAGTTTAAGTTTTCCAAATAGTAGGGTGGGAGTTGATTGGGTTTCCTTCAAAGGAGATAAAGGTCTACTTTTTTATTTTCTCCTAGACCCTATAAGGTTTGGTGAGAAGTTAAGGTTTTGTAATTATTGAAATATAGAATTAGGGATACCTTCCCTTTTTTGAGATCTACTGTATTGTCTAGAGAATACAAACTCCAATTTTCCCAACAATGGTTCATAGACTAAGATATTTGGGATTCTTGGTTTCTAGAGGTTATTTAGTTTTGTCTTTGTCTTTGTTGTTGTAGTTGTCTAAGAAAATCATCTATATCTTCTTCCTCCCTAAGAACTCTACTAGCTCTATGCTATATTTCTCAAGTTCTCCTAGACTGCCAAGCAATAATATTTAGCCGACTAAGAATATCTTCTTTCTTGTCATGAAAACCAATATTGGGTTCTAGCATAGGTATAATATTTTCATGTACTTTGTAAAGAAGCATTTAAAAATCCCTAAAACCTATCTCTAACTTGAGGAGCAACCTATTTATGCTTGGAGGAATCCTAATCAAGGGTTGGCAACTCATTTCTCATATGAATCCATACTGTTGGAATGTATGCAGTAGATTGTGACTATTTTAGCATAGATTTTACTAGTTTTTAATCTTGTTTGGAGGAAAATCACATGGCTATTATCATTTTGTTGCATGTTGTAGTTGTAAGATTGCTTGTTTTCCATTTTCCATGCATTAGTTATAGTTTGTGGCCAAGTTTTAAAATATTTTGTAAATTTCTTCAAAGATACCTGTTTGCTACTAGTTTTGGATTTGTTTATCATGAAATGGTTGTAAGTCTTGTCTCCACCGTGGAAATTCCATGGTATTCTAGATTTCAAGGGTACATACCTTAATGTATTATATTATGAAAGCAAGGTCCCTGAAAGTGAGTGCAAATAATTCTTTGACCAAGCCCTAGGCGAGCTAGGCAATGCCCCACTAGGGACTATTAACAAAGAAAGAGCTCTCAAGAGCAAAGCTTGAAGAATGAAGACTTAATCTTCTGAGGGATTGAAGAGGGATATGAGAAAGTTCTAACTTGTGGAGGAGGAGTCTTGATGAAGTGTGGAAGGTATCTTAAAAGTGGGGATAGTAGGTAACCAAGAAAATCCTACCAAACCCTCAATTTTTCTATTTTTGTTGTATGACCTATATGCACCCTAAGACCCTAAAAATCCTTGAGCATGGGTCCTATGTATCAATGGTTATTAAGGCTAGAGGTGTTGAAACTCTAAGAAAAAGGAGCTATTGTCCCTAGAAATCTAGGTGGAGGCCTAATTGGAGGCTCTCCTTGTAGCCCTTTTGTGAAGAAATCTTGAAATTGGGTACAAACCCATTTTTTTTATCCATTCAAGCATAGTACACGTGTTCCAATATAACCTTAGGACATCATGGAAACATTGGTTGGAATAGGGAGTGCTATGGCACCCTAGTAGACCTATAAAACCTTTGGAGGGATACTATTCCTAGAAGAGTAAGGGAGTGATGTTGCAAGTTTGGATTAGTTAACCTGGTGAGGAGGTTGGGCAAGGTCATGGGATGTTCTAAGTAGCAAGAGATCCTATAGACCACATAGGTGTACAGAAAACACCAAGATCCATATATAATATACAAGGTTGCATGGTGATGGGGGTACTTGGGGTACTTAGGGTATGGGTATGGGTACAACTATTTTTTATAATAGGGGATAGGGGTACTTGGGTATGTCAAACTTTATTTTTAATTATACTTCTATATTTATAGAAAACCTGAATTTATGAGCCATGAAAATGATTTTTCAAATCAAGAACAGTGATAAAGTTTGCAAATCTAATGTATTATTTTTAGTTTCAGATTTGTTATATGTTTGTAATAATAAATTATGATAAATGTTTAGATGCATAATATAGAAGGAAGACTTTAAACATAAACAAGAAGATTGTAAATCATATGACAATGAGATATTGCAAATGATAAATTTTTGGCTTTAACACTGATAAAGTTTATTGTTGATCAATATTGTATCAAAGTTTCAAACTGATTAGGTATTGAATTAAGCTTGATATAACTAGTCTGCCCACCAGGCTCTATTCCTGGCCTTTGTTTCTCAGGCTTTGGGCCTTTTGAGGCAGCTTTTTTTTTTTTGTCTTTTTAGTTTTAAGTTGTTTTCTACTGTAAAACTTTGGGTTTCAAGATCCCTGTAAAACCTATTTTCCTAATAAAAAACAAATAATACAGAAGGAAAACCTTAAACATGAACAAGATCATAAATCATATGATGATGACATATTGGAAATGATAAACTTATGCTTAAATAGTGATAAATTTTATTACTAATCAATATTCTATCAAAGTGTCGAATTGATTAGGTATTGAATTAAGCTTGATAAACAACACGCTGATACACAAACAAAAAACCAAAAAAAAAAATCAAAATCTCAATCAAGGTCCTTAGCTATGATGCTCTCCACCGAGTACTCGGTACTTGGGATATGTGTACCTAGGACTTTGGTACATGGGTACGAGTACCAAGGGTGTGGGTACAAGTACCCATGCAACCTCATAATATATTATGATAATCAATAATGTCATATATGAATGAACATATAATATATTATGATAACCAATAATGTCATATATGAATTAACATATAATATATTATGTTAACCAATAATGTCATACATGAAGGAACATATAATATATTATGATAACCAATAATGTCATACATGAACAAACATATAATATAAAATGATAACCAATAATGTCATACATTAACAAACACATAATATATTATAACCAATAATGTCATACATGAACAAACATATCATATATTAACCAATAATGTCATAAATCTAATAATGTCATGCATCAAATAAATGTCATACATCAAATATAAAATGCCATATATACATCAAATGTATATCAAATATGTTCATTGATATAAAATCTAACATATATGTCCGTTGATGCCTATACATGTGTGTCTATCAACTATATCTTCTCCTTCCCACAAGGGGAAGGAAACAAATCTCTAGAGGTCTTCAGTCATCATGTGGAGGGAAATGATGGTGATGATGGGGTCTTCCTCACATGCTCGCTCATCCTCTTGTTGAGGCTCTTCTCTAACTCAAGCTGATACAAACAAAGTAGATATGAATCAATAGTTATTATACATTGAAATAAAATATATGTACATACAAAATTAATTATTTTCTTACCACCATCAAATAGTCACTCTGCAAGTCCACCTTGAAGGCTCATGGATGATCAGGTATAACAAGACCCTACAACAATTCAATCAATATAATCACTTATAAATAACATTAGAAATTTTGATACTAACTATTATAAACAACAACTAAAACCAAGAAAATTCTTTCATACCTCAGTCAATGGATGTGAACTAGCCATAGCTATAGCCACTCCACAATTGACAGACTACTGAAGATGAGGAGGAGTCTTAGATGTCAAGAGCTGCATGTCATACAATACATATTACATGTAACATGAAACATGAAACAAATATAATCAAATGAATTAAATTAACATGAAACAAATGTACCTCTATGAAGCAAGTATCACATCTAGGCTTGGAGTCCATAGTAAATTTTGACGATCTTGTAGAGAATTGATGCACATGCATAATTTTTTTTATCAATCCTTCATATGATTACTTAATAAATATATGTATTAATTTAAATGATTAAATTGATACATACCTTTAGACTCATTGATGGGATGGAAAATGCGATTGGTGGATCTCTACTACGACTGCCAACACTCTGACCCTGAATTTTGAACAATGTCAATAAATGCTAATTAATTAGTCATTCACTATACATATGGAATGTGATCAAATTAATTTGTTATAATTGTAATTTACTTGTGTGTCAATTCCAAATGTCTCATTCAAGAATTGATCAGTGACTAACCCATCATCTGCACTATCTCTAGTATGACTGCCAAATGTGCATAAGGATCCTCACAATGTGCACATGTGACCACGATGCCCAGAAGGCTCCTCCTCAACTAATGGACTCATGAAATGAATGAGGGTTTGCATCAAAATATTAATAGTCCCTAGAGTGTTGGCCTCTACATGTTCCTTCACAACTAAAGGAATAGTCGCATGTTGCACCCTGTGGCTTGACCATAGGTGCCCTAACTACATTAGAGTCATGATGTGCACCCGACCTCTCAAATGATGACCCCCCACCTCTACCCTAAGATTCTAATATATCAAAATAATTGGGGATCTCCCCAAGGACAAAATCACAATACAATTTCCTTAAGAAATACATTGGGAGCTCATGATTATTGTAGGGAGGGGCATCAAAAGCCATCCACCATCTATCCCAAAAATTATTTCTAATACCATCATGTATGCACCAATGGATGGGGAACCATTTAGTTTCCTCTCTAATAGTATTTTGTTCACCAGGCTTTCTAAATAATGCACAAATACTACGTTTTGGTATATCTTTTTTTTTAACATCTTGATATGATAATTTGTTTGCATAATATATTTTTTGTTCATCCCTCTTAACCTACCAAATACCTAACTAACCACTAATAGAAGCTATGTGGGTCATAATGGACTCGAGGGAAGATGCCAATTGAGCTCTCATTGGATTGGTTTGTCCATAAGATTTCAACCTACCAATGAGTGCTTCTAATTCATTTTTGCCTCTTTCTATTTCATTTATTATGTTTTCTTGTTTGCCAGGAGGAGGTCTTCCAATTAGTGCATGTTGTAGAATTTCTTGTTCTTGTTGTGGAGGGTTTTGGTTTGGATCTTGTTGAGGGTTTTGGTTTTGATCTTGTTGGGGATTTTCTAGTTCATTATTCACATTTCTTGATAAGAAACCAATTGCAATCTAAATAAATAAAAAAATTTAAAGAAAAATTTAAAAAACCTACAAAACAATACAAAAAGCATATAAAACAATGCAAAAAGAAGGTTAGACAAGATACAATGTGATTGTGATCTTGAACTTTGATGACAAGGAGGCATATTGATGAGGTGGGTGGTGAAAATCTTTAATTTTCTCAATTCGTGTATGCATTGTGAGGAGAGGAAATTGAAAAATGAGGAAAAATGAATGGGTTGCAGGTTTGTAGCCCATTTATAATAATTTGGGGTTTTAAAAAGTGTGTATGTGCTATAGTGCATAGCTCATACGTGCTATTAAAAGTTAGAAAAAAAAGGGTGTCATCTTGTTGGCACCACAACTTGGTGCACTTACCCAAAAAGTTGAAGAAATGGTGGAATCACAGTTCTAGATCAAACCTTGTGGTATCATAGACCAACTAGAAACAACCCTAGTATCATAGCAATGATAAAATTTCTCCAAAATTGGAACCAACCTTGTGGTATAACACTAGTGAAAATTATCCAATAAACTGGAACCCTTACAATGAGAGAGAAAGATAAAGATATAGGAAAGGAAGAAGAAACTCAATCTGATCTAGAAGTGACACATGTCCACTTGAATCTTCATTCCCTACTATTGTAAAGCATCTCTTATCTTTCTACAACCAACATCTAAAAGGAATCTCATCATTAAGCTTTAACCAACTCAAAATATCTTCTCTAACTGATGAGAAACTCTTGTTCTAACAAAAACATTAGATATGCATCTAAAATGTTGGTAAATCATTCATTAAACTAATTTTAGAGTGAAAAAATCAAAACTAACTACATCCTTACTGCCTCTAGCATTCACCTAGTTCACCATTTTTCCAAAAATTGGATATGAACTGTTATAAGAAAAAATGGTTGAAAAATAGGCACTTGGTACAAAACCCTAAATAACTCAAACCAATGGTTTCCTATACAAAAAAAACTTCAAATACAGAAAGTTCATTCTCTCTTGGTTCCAATGTTATATGATAGTCCTATATCTTCTTATTAGGAATGCTTAGAATCTCCATTTGAAAATTAGGTCCTTGACATGACCCTTAGGACTGTATTTTTATGAAAAATTTAAAATCTCTTATGGTCAAAACTATATAATAAAACCCTTTTAATTTTAAAAACTTCTTGCACATGATTTGAGAGAAAACCCTTTAAAAAAAATATATTTTCTCAACTTTAAAATTTTCCTCTATTTCCCAATATGGATCAACTTTCTTTGACCATCCTGACACCTGTTGCCTTGCAATTGGCTAGCTTCTACTCTATCATTTCCACTTGGATGCCACATGGCACCCTTTGATTGGCCCACTAATTCACCACTTGTCACCTAACACATTGCCACATGGAAACTTCTCATTGGTTCTCTTCCTATACGGTTAGTGTCACATCATCACTTACGAGGCATCCCACCATGTCATTGCCACACGATGCTTCCTGATTCATCAAATCTATCACACCTTTTCTTGGGCCTATCACCATGTTTCAACACATCACTATGTCTCTATGACTATCTTCCTTGCAACATTTTTTGTGACATAGAGACGACCTTTGATTTTGTGCCATGTGATAAAATCCTATGCTTCAATCCTGCCACTGCTATGTCACCACTCCTCCCATGTGGCAACTTGTTGCTATGTCACTATGCCATCTCAACACTACCACATTTCTATCAAAATAGTGACATCGTGACACTTGTCTAACCTCACCATGCCACCACCTCAAAATATGTGCCAGTCTCTAATCTCATTAGCCACATGTCATTCTATGATTTATTGTTGAACTACTACTTTTCAACATCAAATTGGAACCTTCATTGCCATATCATTCACCTTTTTTTTTTCTTAGTCAAAATTACTTCATCATTGCCAAGCTAGCTAGGTCACACCACACATTGCTTCATAGATTCCAAACGCACATTGTCTTTAAGACACTTAAGTATATTGCACTAATTCTTATAAACAAGTAAAATTTCCCTCTTTTAAAAAATGTGTGACTAAGTGAATAATGTATATCATTCACTTATCTTCCTTATGCATGCGTAGGTGGAATCCAAGTTGATATTGCAAAAGTCCCCTTCACTTTAAATGACAACTTCACTTATCTTGACACAATGCTCTCGCTTCCTTCTTTGCCATGGAAATAGAGTGTGTTGACAAGTTGAATATTAATTATACACCCAAGGGGATATTAGAGCTCTTGAGTTTTAGGACACTAAGATCAAGTTTCTTTGTATTGGATTTTTGTGATGTCATAGCTAGTGTGGGAGAGGCCAAGGTCATGGAGCATGGTTTTGTGGTTGTACTTATAGCTTCTATAGTATTCAGAGTATGGGTTCAAGTTGAAGGCTTTGTATCAAGCCTAGGTGAGGTCTTTGTATTTTATGAGCTCACTACAGAGTAGATGGTCCCTTGGCTCTAAAAACCCCTCCCACCTATTCAAACCCAACACCTCCCTCCATGCCTTGCTCAACTTCCTTGTCATGCTCATTCTCTTCATGGTTTCCTCCTTGGGATGGGGGGTCTAGTCAACATGAGAATTCTAAAAATGTACCTTTTTCCCATGATATGAAATTTCCCTATAGGTCATATGAGTTGAGAGTCTCATAGTAGATTTGTGCTTGACTTGACCAAACTTCATGCATTGGGAATTCTTCATGCCTATCAAACTTATATGGAGAATAGTCTAAAGATTGTGATGCACTTTGTGTTAGTCTAGCAAGGCTCTATGAATCACTTGTGCCACACACATAGGCTACATGTGTCCCAAAGAATTTGTTTGTAGTGTTATGCATATCTTCATGCATTTAGTCTCCCAAGAAACTATCTAGGATGCCATGTTGAATGTCTGGAGTTTGAACAATGTATAAAATTTTGAATACAAATGATGCAGGACCAATATAAATCTCTTAATATATTCAAAATTTTAGTAGTCCACACTCATCCTTGATGAGTTCTAAATGCAATGGGAAAACTATTGTGATTTATGAATGGCCAATTTTACTAAAAAGAATTGGTTTTAAAAACATTTAATTTGTTAAAAACATTTATGTTATGAATAGGAATGTTGAAGCATCCCAAATTTCTATTTCATATTTCAAGATATCAAGATCACTTTGACCTCTACAAACATATTTAATCTCCTCCATATCTATCAACCTAATGCAATTAGTCAATGGGCCCCAAAGTGGGTTCGGCTAAAAAAGATTCATTTCAAAATACCTAATCTCTTAAATTGGCCTACTGAACATCTAGCACTGATTAGAATAAAATTTGACCACTCGATAAAACTTTAAAACTCATTTCACCTCTTTCTCTAACTTGTCAATTTCGTGCCAAGGGGTCCTTTGATTGGCCTTAAAAACTGACCAAAACACTTGACTAAGCTCTAAAATTAGACATATTGATTCTTTATTCCATATTCTTGTACCCTATTAGATTTAATCTCATGAAAACTTAGAGGTGACAAGATATTGACCATCAAAGTTCCCTTCTCAGAGCTTCCTGCAAGCAAACATGTTAGAAAACCATAAAATGCATTCGCTTTTGGCTTCAAAAATAGGTCAAACTGACACTTGGGGACATGAAAAATGGGGCACTAATTTATTGTCATGAGGAGAGTATAAATTTGTGATTTGAGCTCATGATGAATAACTAGGTGAATTTGGTGAGCGATCAAAGTGGGGTACTTGGATTTATAGAGCTGGGAACAATGGTAGAAAAGTGATTTTTGCAAATGGAATGGACCTAGGAAAGTGTGCAGATAGATTCATCAAGACTTAAAAACTGACACACTTAAAGTATTTTTAGAGTAGAATACAATAGTATAATCCTTTTGATCTCACCTATCATGGATTCAAAGTTATAGCATCTAAAATAGGGGTACTAATCAATCTACACTTTGTGACACTAGTAAAACTTTGCAAATTGCATATGGAATCACATTTGAGAAAAGATCAAATAGATTTTTCATAGGCTCAAATCTAAAACATAATAAGTCTCTAACCTATAGAATGTAATGTGTAAGGAATTTTCTCATTTTAGTTAACTAGGTCAAAGTTATAACTGGTCAAACAGGGCCTCCCAAAATTCTAAATAATTAACATCAGGATGACAACAGTAGACAACCAACTTTGAGGGATTCAAAACAATTCAAAACATATTGAAATGACTTGAAAATTTAAAATATAAGTTCTTTGATATGCATACTAGATAGTCCTAAAGTGGTGAGTCATGAAACATTATTAGGTGCAAGATATTCATAGCAAACTAGGCTTCCTGTCACTATTTCACACAAGCAAAAATGCAGATTTCAACATTACTCAAAATGAGACTTCATAGAATGAATCACAATAGCCATTTATCAATACTAGATGCATGCATATACTTAATGCAAGGTGTTAGAAACATAAAACATCTCATATGTGTTAAGACAACAACTGGGTACAAATACATTAAAAGTGCTCACAGGGTTTAATTTTTAGAATGGTATTCAAAACCATGGCTTCAATTTTGAGTCCCAACAAGACTTACAATGATTCCTCAAAAAATTACTCCTCTAGAAAGGTTCTAGTTCCCTTTACCAAATAGTACTCATCGAGGCAGCAAGCTCTCTCCCTACTCAGGTTCAATGATCGAGCCTTCAACTTCATTCACAACATCAAATTTTCTATCACTAGCCTTCTTTGAGTATTCACAAGCTCTATGTCCTACTTCACCACAATGGAAAAAATTACCTTGAAAGGAAACCTTACTCATCCTCTTCCTCCACTCAAAAAGTTATAGATCATCTCATGCACTTGTTTTATCCTTTACCAAGTGATCTTGTTTCTTTTTCCCATGAGAACTACCTTGATTTATTCTCTTCAACTTATCTTATGCCATCTAAGCATATTGATAAGCATCCTCAACTGAGTCAATCTTCATCATATTAACATCATCCTAAATATTGAATCTTAAACCATTAATGTACCAAGTCACCTTTTCCTTAGACAATTCTCTGTACCTAGATCGAATAGTCAACTTCTAGAACTACTTAGTATAATCGTTCATAGACAAATCCTTTTGTTTAAAATTTTGTAACCTCTTAAAGAAATCAAGTTCATAATCAATGGTTATGAACTTAGACTTCAATTTTGTCAACATAAATCTCCAATGAGACATATTCATTTCACCTTCCTCTTCCTTGTCTCTTTGAAATTATTTCCACCAAAGAGCATCATGTCCTTTCAACTTAGTCTGTGCCAATCTTACTCTAAGCGGATCACCAATATCCTTTAACTCAAAGTAGTCTTCCAATTTACCAATCCAATTAATTATGTCTTCAAGTTTTAAAGAACTTGAGAAATTAGAAACATCCATCTTATGCTTCAACCTCAACTAATTGTCAAATCTATCTGACCGAAAAACTCCGTCTTCAATAGATCTCTTCACACTATCAATTTTATCTTCACCACTGAATTTAACAACCTTGAAGTCTTCAACAACATCCTCATAACCATATTCTATACCCACATGTTGAGGTACACTAGCTAGAGCTATTGTGATCTCATTCTTCATCAACTTCATCTTAGATCTGAAACCTAATCTAACTTTCTCTAAAATCCTTACTTCTACAACATCACAGAGATCTTCAATTTCCCTAGGGTCTAATATTCTCAGAGACATCGACCAAGATATTCATAAACCCAAAGAAACAAATCAAAAACCAAATTTAACTCTCAACTCTGATAAAATCCACTAGTGTCATAGTGCAAACTGCCTTACCTTTTGTGATTTGTCTACACACTTAGGGAAAACTAGGCTTTGATTCCATATGATGGAGTACAAGGCAAGAGAATCCCCAAAGGAGATATTTTAGCTGCCAAAAAATAACCACATAGTGGAAACACAAAAAAGGATACAAGATCTAATACAAACTCAATTCTTTATTCATAAAACAATTGATTACATGCAATGTGTTGGGCTATAAGGCCTTCCCAGTTGTAGCCAAATACAAAGCAAGTAATAGTTCTTCAAGATCCCCCAAGATCCAACCCAAAACCCTAGCCAGTCTAGATATATAACATAATAGAACCTTGGTAGAATCCTCTAGCAAGATCTAAACTTGTGCTCGAAAGACACTAAGAAATCTCCTTTGTTTCCCAAGTTGCATCTACTAGCTCTTCTCAAATTTGCTCCTCTTAGCTACTCATGCTAAATGAAATAAGAACTCTAGACTCCATAAGACCCCCCCTACTTATATCCAAGTAAGCCACAAGTCATCTTAGAAAGTTACAAATTAAATAAACCCTCACATTAAATACGTATTTAAGGCACAAGTGAGCCTACAATAAATATTAAATACCAAATGCCTTAGAAGGCTTACAATACCCATTAAATACACCTAGGACAAATAAACAAGACCCAAATAGGTCCACACAAAAGCTCCCATGATCACTCCACATTAAAATCTCATGCCACATGGATTAAATGCTCCAAGATGATTGAATAAATACATAAGAACTCCATCCTACAAGCCACATTGTCAAGTGTCAACCAAAACCATAAGTATCACCAAGCTCTAATAAGAATTGTTGAGTTCTATAGGTGCCAAACAACCAACACATGTTGAGCACTATAGAAAGTGTTGAGCAACATAGTATAGGATGAGAAACAATATATGCCAAGATCTTTGGCCAACATTACACCTAGTAATGATTGAGCACCATTCATTTGGTGATTGAGCCCTCAACTCCAAAGTCAAAATCCCTCCAACATGAAGGATTGCTAACTATCCTAGGATGCTCTTGCATCACTTCTATTTGTCAAAAAAAGACTAAAAATTAATTTTAAGAGATTGTGAGAGATCTTTACACATATAGAGATCAATTATAATATTTCAATAAAAGTGAGAAGTAAATGAGTTTATCATTGCACAGTTTAAAAGGTAGAATATTCCTTAAGTGGAACATTCTAGAGTGGGGAGTTTATCCAAAGTTTTCTAAAAGAAGAAAGTGACATTTCTTAAAAATAGTGCAAAGATGTATTTTTCAACGAATGATAGGATCTCCTACAAGGGATATTAAATGTGATAGGGATGAAATAACTCCACTTTTGATTATAAAATGTTTAATGCATGGCCATGAAAAAAGAGAGTTTGGAGGCAGAGTAAATTCTACTATCAAGGCTTGAAGCAATAGACACTCTTGTTTATCTAACAATCTCTATAAGTCTAGAACCATTTTTGGTCCATGTTTATGATGACCTCATTGCTAGTTTGATAGGGTTTGGCTGGTACATGCAATGCTAAAGTTCATCCCTATAGTTTCTTTATAGCAAAGACCACTATCAACTAGATACTAACATTTATTCATGCTTTATGAGCTCCTTGCTAGATTTGGGGGGGTTCTCATGACACCATCACATACTTAGTGTGATATTTGTTTGGTCTAGACATATAAAGGGATAAAGAATGTGATGTTTGTGAAAAGGGGGGTAGGCTTTCCTTTTTAACATAATTATAGTTTCACCTAGAAATCAACTTACATGTGACCTTTATACTAAATTTTTTTAGTCATGCCTATGATTTTCACTACTACTATTTTAAGCATAGGGGGGAATTCCTAAATAGATTATAATAATATAGTGTGCTACTAATAGAAGAAGTAGTGGAAGAGTTCAATAGCTACATGCTTTTTTAGCAAGCTTGGGACTTGTCATTAGAAGTTAGAGAAGATAGTTCGTCGACTAAGAGTTGACCAAAGGATACATCCTAGGAGAGAAGGAATAAAGTTTGTCTTGTTGGGGAAAAAGGATAGCGATGAATTCTCTTTATACAATATGTTTCTCTAGACCACAAAAGAGAGTGAGGAGGGAAGCTATGAGTGCCATAGTGTGAATAAGTTTTGATGTAATAATATGTTATGAATGTTACTTGTCTGTCCTCAAAATTCCACAACAAAACAAACCAAAAATATTTTGAATTTTTTAATCAATATATATATATATATATATATATATATATATATATATATATATATACAACCTTCACAAACACACATACACACAAATATGAATATAAATATATGTTTATATATATATATATATGTAAGTATATATGTATATGTGTGTGTGTGTTTATATGTATGTATATATATGTGTGTTTATATGCAAGTATATATGTATATGTATATATGTTACATATGTATATACATTTATATACACATGTATACATATATATACACATATACATACATTTACACACACACATACACACACACACACATATATACATATACATACATACATACATAAATATATATATTTATATACAATTATATAAACACACACACACACATGTATTGTTCAAATTAACAATGAGGCAATAAACTCTGAGAGTGGGGTGGGGGGGGGGGGGGGGGGGGGGTGAATCAAAACTTTAAAATTCTAACCATAAAATCATTCACCACACATCCATCTCACAATTTGCATGTAAATTGAAATAGCTAGCTACACATGTTCATCTGTAGGATGAAACAAATAATACATAACACAATAAATTTACCCACAAACCCCCCATTGAGAAGCTAAAACTCGACTAGGGATGACACCCACAAATCTTCACTACTATAGTTGTAAAGTGTATCCAATGAAGGTTACAATTATTTCATCATAAACTATGATCTATCCTTTGAAAGGTATGCCCTTTTAAAGGCTTACAAAGACTATTAAAACTTAACCTATTAAAGGATTTCAAAATCATGCTAAAAGTGTGCCTTATTAGAGGACTTCAAATTACAATAAAGTAAGCACCATGTTAAAGGATTTACAAAACCCTATTAGGACTACTTAGTTAAGAGATAGTTCTAAGATATTACCTGTAGTCTTTAGATCTCCCTCCAGTTGGTCAACAAGGCCCTATATTTCTTGTGTGAAAAGATTTACATCACATAACTTGGTGTAAAGAGAGAAAATGTTCTCCAACACCTTTTTCACATCCTCTATCTTGGTTACTAGCTCAACTTGTCATAGTGCAATGACACTAGATATCTTTTCAAGTAATTTTTTCTTAAACTTCTTTTCTAACCACTCTAATAGTCTAGTATTTGAGTCCAAGTCATCTCATTTATCTTGTCAAAAATATATACAAGTTTCTCAATAATAGGTTTCTCTTCATTTGTAGCTAGGAGATTGAAAGAATCAAGAAATAGGTCTTTGATATCACAAATCACTTGCTTCTATTTATGCTCCCTTCTCAGAAAATCTTGTTGTTCCTTCCTATGAAGAGCTTCCTACATAATTCTCATCTGCTCAATGGTGATGGTTGTAAGATCAAACTTTGGAAGTTCAATCACCTCATCAAGACTTAGAACTCCACATGATATGTCTTCTAAGCTTCTTGGTGTCTTTACACTTGGCCCAAATATTTGCAATGGTGTTTCTTGAGTGCTCTACCTTTGAAGAACTATACTGCTAGTAGGAGATACAAAAAGTGGTAAGGTAACCAAACTCTAGATAGAAATTTGTTCCTCTAGAGAAGTAGTCACCTTGAATTCTTTAGGCTTGTCAATCTAACTATCCTCTTTCTTCTCTTCACCTTGTGTTTGTGGTGTAGGTGAAAGACTTCCTTCTAGAACTAATTTGATTTCTATTCCACCCTTCTAAATTGTAATTAATGATTTCTTATGACAAATGAATGGCACTAGAGGTAATGAAACTAGTGTTGTAGTAACACCTTGCAGTTCAATGCTTGCACTCTGTTTCTACAATTTTTACCTCTGGAGGCACACTAGATGTGTCAATTTGCTTCTCCCCTTCTGCTACCATATCTACCATTTTAATTTCATCAATTCTCACTAATATAGGATTTGTGCATAATTGTCTTGCCATGGTGGAACTCTTTAATATCTTCTATGAATCATCCTCTAATGTAGGGGACTCCCCTTAATACCATAAACTCATAATAGAAACAAAGAAACAACGAAAAATGTGAAATGAAATATGGACTTCTTATTATCGCCACAAATGTAGAATTATAGAATTCTCAATTACAATATGCTAATTCAAATGGGCACCTTCATTATAGTAATCTACAAGACAATGTTGCAAACTATCACCCAGAGCTATCTTAGACAATATTCAAGCCTTACTTAAATAAGTAGTTTTATGCTACCCAGGAAGGTTCTAGATGCTCAAACTTAATACTTAGGGCCAACAAACCCTAACGATACACATAGAATTGACGAAATACATCTTTGAAAAATTATTTTAGAAATTTTAGTAGCCCAACTTCCAAAGGCCATAACTCATGAACTGTTTCTATGATTGGCTATTATAAACACATTTAGGAAACCCTAAATCTTGATCTATAGGCTTGGAACTATGCTAGCACCCTTCCATAGAGGTTTTGGACCTCACCCAAGCACTCTAAGGCCACCAATAGTGAGCCTAAAGATTTTTCTGCAAATTTTTCCAGTAAAAATATGCAATAAATTCTCTGATACTAATGCTTGAGCAATGAGATTTTTATTGTAGGCTTACAAATCCAAAATGAACCTTCCTATAGAAAATGAGAACATTATAAGCCTGTATGAAAAACTTACTAAAAATAGTAAGTTCCCACAAATAGTAACCACCTTGTCTACTAGTCCTTATTAAAATAGAAAAGGTTGAAAGTACAATATTTTTGGGTGATGCAAGATTGCTCTTACACCCAGGATGCTCATGCATTAGACACCTAGGTTAACTTGAGAAGTGACCCCATCACATCTCAGGTGTTTAGAGGAAAACCAAGATGGTTAACCTCCTCCTTTGCTAGCCATGATGAATCCTCAACTAGTCTCCCATTCCATTTGACTAGATATTTCTCATAAGTTTTGTTTTAGGTATTTTTTTCAACATGACTATCTAGTATCTCCTGAATATCATTTGTAGCAAAACTAGCTACTAGAATGCTCCACTGTACTTTTGCAACTTCATCTCCATCACCTCCTTCATAATAATCTGTCAAATCTAAAATATTAAATTGGTGAAATATTCAATTCAACAGGTAACTCCACTTCATATGCATTTCTAGAATCATGCTTCTTCACTATCTTGCACGGTCCAAACTTCTTCATCTTCAACATATTATATGTACCTACTAGAAAACACTCCTTTCCCAAATGAACCATAACATCATCTCTAATTTGAAATTCCTTATATCTCCTTTTTACATCTTCCTTAGCCTTATACTATGTATTCATTTTTATGATATTCTTCCTCACCTCCTCATGGATGTTCTTCAAATGTTCAACAAAATCTTTTGCTTCAACACTACTTATCTCTCCCTTATCCAACTTCCTCAATTCATAAACATTTATAGGACTATTCTCATATACAATTTGGAATGGTGATTTACTAGTACTACTATTGACAGAATTATTATATGCAAATTCTGCCTATGGTAAAATCATATCCCATCCTTTTGGTTTATCTCTAACTAAGCATCTCATCAAGTTCCCCAAACTGTGATTCAAAACTTCTGTCTACCCATCATTCTATGGATGATGTGATGAATTGAACTTCAAATCTATCTTCAACTTCTTCCACAATGTATGCTAGAAATACCTAACAAATTTGGTATCTCTATCTGAAACTATACTCTTTGGTAGACCATGCAATCTCACCACTTCTCTTAAAAATGACTCTGCTACATGAACAAAATCACTAGTCTTCTTGCAAGGAATAAATTGTGCCATCATTGAAAACTTGTCAACCACCACAAAAATAGAATCATGCCCACACTATGTCCTTGGTAATTCAAGGACAAAATCAATGCTAACATCCTCCCATGGCTTCTCTGGTATAGGTAATGGCTGATACGAGCTCATATTCTACTTAACTCCTTTTGCCATCTGACATACTTGACAACTTTGTACAAATTTTATCACATCTTTTTGTAACTATGGTCAGCAATAATTTTTAGCAACCAAAGATATGGTTTTATCTTTGCCAAAATGTCTAGCCAATCCTCCACTATGCTTCTCCTTGATGAGATTCTCTCTCATTGAACTTTTGGGAATGCACAACTAGCTTCCTTTGAAGAACATATTATCTTGGATCATGAAATTCAAACACTTTGTCCTGTCAAGTGTAATAGGTTCCTATACAAGCCATCCATGCTTCACCAAAATTAGGATCATCTAGATACAAAGTAATGAGTTCCTTGAAGCCAACCACCTCTATCTACATTTCTATCAGCAAAATTTTCCTTCTATTAAGAGCATCTACAACTTTGTTAGACTTCCCACTTCTTTGTTTCAAAATAAATGTATAACTCTGCAAAAACTCAACCCACTTTAAATGCCTTTTGTTCAATTTTCCTTGACTATTCAAATACTGCAAAGTTCGATGATTAGTATACAAAAAAAACTCCTTAGGGAGAATATAGTGTCTCCAATTCTTCAATGCTTGAACTATAGCATAAAATTCCTAACCATAACCATAATATTTTCTTTTTGCATCATTCAACTTCTCACTGAAATAAGAAACATATCTACCTTCTTGGCTCAAAACAACTCCTATTGCAGTATCACTAGCATCATAGTCTCCTTGAAACACCTTTTTAAAATCAAGAAGTACTAAAATAGGTTGCTCAATAACTTTCTATTTTAATAGATTAAAACTCTTATCTGATCCTATAGTCCACTTAAACTCTTTCCTATCTCCTCTCATTGTTTCAGTCAAGGGTCCACAAATATTGCTAAAACTTTTTATGAACTTTTTGTAAAATGTAGCTAGTCCATGAAAAGATCTTACCTCTATTGCACTCCTTGGAGTAGTCCATTCAAGGATAGCCTTCACTTTCTCTGGGTCCATTTTTAGAACTTCTCCTAAGACTACAAATTCCAAGTACACCAACTCCTTCTTTATGAAACTACACTTCTTCAGGCTTATCAACAACTTTTCTTCCCTCAACTTTTCAAACACCTTGCAAATATGAATCAAATGCTCCTCCAATGTCTTACTAAAGATAAACATGTCATCTAGGTAAACAATGAAAAATTTACCTAGAAACTCCTTCAGTACCTCATTGTCATGTCCCCTTTTCAAATAATTAAAAATAATAATCTTTGCTAAGGCAGGCATGCCCAAAAAGGTGAAGTTTTGGAAAAAGGGGATAATCTTTGGAAGCTAATGGACTGATAAATGAAGATTATTATTATTAAAATATGTTTTATTAACCCCTCTTGGATGTGAGTTAGGGTTATGCCCTCTTTTAAGGGGTTTGGAGGCATTTTGGGCTGATTCCAAAACTTGATTTTTGCTCATTCTTTGTTATTCTTCAGAGGTTGCCAAACCTGTGGAGAAGGAGACCCAAGAATGGGAGTTTGTAGGTTTCCAAGGAGACCCAAGAATAGGAGTTTGCAAGTTTTTAGGAAGGCTAAGGATGGGAGTTTGAAGCCATTCCATGTGCATGCTCATACAGAGTTTGTCTTTGTGCTGAATAGTGCAGATTTGTGGGTTTTCAGGTGTGTTTTTTGTATGAGTTTGGTGTTTTCAGTTGAGTATTTCATATCAATTTGGGTTGCTGCCATATTTCAGACTTTAAGATGTTAAAATAGAGCTAAATATATGTATTGGGATGTGATTAAACTTCTGAGATAGATTATTAGTGTTTTTGTGGTGTTTTCGGGCATTTTTGTGTTAATTTCGAGAGACCGATGAGCATAGTTTTTGTCCTACATTTGTGAACTGTTTTGTAAAGGCTATATAGATCTGAAAATTTTATTTTGTAGGCTATTATGCTGCTGAAATTTCTTTAAAAATGTCCATTTTCAGATTTATTAATAATTTGTGAAGTTGTGAAGCTTTTGGCACTATTTCGGTCATACCCGATTTGGGTTTTATTGAGAAATTGGTGGATCTTTGTAATATTGGTTGTTTGATTTTAAAGATCTGATTTGAGGCTTGAAATATCATGAAAAATCAGAAAAGGGACATTTTAGTGGTATCAGAGCCATGATCTTGCCAGCCTGAGGGTTTGTAGAAGTTTGCATGTCAGTTTTGACAACTACCCAGATTTTGCATGTCAGTTTTGACAACTACCCAGATCTTGCATGTCAGTTTTGACAACTACCCAGATCTTGCATGTTAGTTTTGACACTACCCAGATCTTGCATGTCAGTTTTGACAACTACCCAGATCTTGCATGTCAGTTTTGACAACTACCTAGATCTTGCATGTCAGTTTTAACAACTACCCAAATCTTGCATGTTAGTTTTGACAACTACCCAGATCTTTCATGTCAGTTTTGACAACTACCCAGATCTTGCATGTCATAATTTATGGTTACATGTTGCTTCTAATTAGATGCATGTCAAAATCTATGGTTGCATGCTACTTCTAATCATTTTCATGTTAGTTCTTGGTGAATTTGGTGGTTGCATGTTGCTTCTAATTAGCTGCATGTCAAAATCTATGGTTGCATGCTACTTCTAATCAATTGCATGTTATTTCTTGGTGTTTGAAAAAGTTATAACCTATTGGGGTTACACTCTAGTTTATCCGGAATGGATAGGTATAGTACAGAGTCTCAGAGGACACGATCTTGGACAATTGATATCCAGAGTCAGAACAATAGAAAGGATGGTTATTTAGACATTCGAGATAAACTTAGGAAAATAAGCCATGACATGTCTGAATAGTTGGTTGAGCACCATCGTATAATGAATGACATGTTGTTTGACCCAGCTAAGGTGGATAAGTTGATTGGATTTCTATTTGGCAAATTTTTTCATAGGGCAGATGACACAATTACCAAGAATTTGCATGAAGAGTCTGAGAAACTAGCATATAGCTAGGCAGAGGTCTCAGATTCTACTCCGCCACAGGAGGTAGTGAGAAAAGATATTACACAGATTGATAGTAATGGTCAACTTGATACTCAAATTGAGACAATTGTATACAGGTCATTAAAGGGTGATATCATAGGTATTCAAGATGGTATAGTTATAATAGGTAGTGACTACAGCATAGTGGGTTCAGATGATGATTATGAGGATGTTGTTGTGCATGATGGTGAGATACCTAGTAGAGATGAGCATACATTGAGCATTCATGACTTTGCTAAGAGAGAGTACCAGGCACAGTTAGATGCTTCGTCACATGAGGTTGAGGCTGGTAGTACTTCACACGATTTGTCCAGCCAGCTGAAAGTGAACAAAGATAGTATTATGACTTCATTATCTCATCATGATAGGTATGTGGAGTTAGTTGGTATTGGTCATATTACTCAAGTGAGGATTTTTCTTGAGTTACCAGCTGATTCTAGTTTATAGATATGGACTCAAGATTGTTATATTGGCATTTGGGATTTAGTTGACTGGAGATCTTTAACACTTTTTGGTAGCAGTGTTTGTTTGGGTGCTATCATGGAGTTGATTAGCAGATTGCATGATGTTTTCTTTTCTTGTGCTAGCATCTTGTCCAATGTTGGTATTAGTTTTTATACACTGGTGTTGGGCTTTGTTCATATATCCAGTCAACCATACTTGCTGGAATGTGTTAATGATCTTTCATATTTGGTAGTGTGTACAGATGAGTCCCAGGATCATATTGGCATTGATGACATCTAGGAGGATGTAGTGGGCAGTTTTGAAGACTTAGTTTCCTTGGGTACAAAGGAGTTGGATAGCAGTGCTACAATTTTTGATACTCTGTATGTTGATATGAGCTTTAGAGTTGATTCACAGGATATGGATGGTAATACTCTGGAGACTAGTAACTTTGAGGATACTCCTTTAGATAGTGCATCAGAGGAGGTTTGTAGGAGACAGTCAAGCTAGTGCCATCATGTGTCTAATCAATTAAGAGTTAGTGAGCGAGACATTGCTATCACTTGCCAACATTTCGATGCTTCTCATCAATTGTTAGTAGTTTATGGATGGGGTTCTCCTACTAGTGATGAGCAGGGAGGCAATTATCTTTCCTTGACAGAGTTCCACTCTTTATGGGAGGCTATCCAGATTTTGAGATAGGATTATATGCGGTTGGTAGCCCATAGAGATTATCTTTTGGAGTGGGGCAGTATAGAATACGATGCATTGTTGGCCAAGGAAGATGAGGTGACTTCTAAGATTCTTGAGAGTACACAGTTGGCTTTCAAGGAGTCATAGTTTCATTTGGCTAAGGTGACCATGGAGTTAGAGAAACTACATTCTTTACTAGATCTGTACAGTCAGAAGCTGTGGTGTCTGATGATCCGAGGATGTCCATGGTCAAGATTATCAAAGATAGTGGAGATGGGGATGCATCCATCCTTGATACTAACATTGGCATATCGTGTTCATCCCCACTAGAGTCAGGTTCAGTTGAGTTGGGTGCTATAGCAGATTGTTGTGGTATGCCTAACATGGTGGTGACCTCTAGCACTAATGGCACGAAGACTAGAGATGATGTATCAAAGACCATGTGTGATGTTGGTGAGATGATAGTTGGCATGGTTCTTGCTAGTAATACTACTCCCTTGGCGATGTCTTCAGAGGTAGTAGGTAGTTCCAACTTGATTAGTGATCGATTGCAGTTAGTTACATCTGGATTGCAGTCTGAGCCACTAACTGAGATTGCCGCATTCTATCAGTATTACATTGTGAGGTATGCTCATCAATTTACCTTTGATGACCATGTTGATGAGATGATGATACAGAGATGTACTTTGGTTCCTAGTTCTTATCATCAGTTATGGGATAGTTTGACACCTCAGGATGAGAGTTGTGATGGGCATGACATGGAAATAGGTTCTATAGTTGATAGCTTGATAATACATGACTTAGAGCAGGAGTTTTGGAGTGATGCTTTAGCAGGTGTTGTTATTGATTCTACTCCTTTGGCTATGACATCTCCTGACTTAGCTAGTGATCAGTCACAGTGGGTTGTATCACTTGTTCTTTGTGAGCTGTTGACTGAGGTTGGTTTTTTTTATCAACATTATATTTCAAGGTATGTACATTAGTTAGCATTTGATCTTTGTGTTGAGGAGTTGATGGCAGGCAAATTTGGTTTGGGTTCCATTTCTTGCTCTTTATCTTGTAATGTCTTTTCACCATCAGCAATGCATGGGAGTTATGGTTATGAGACAGTGGTCAGTGATTTGCAGAGTTGTGTTGACTACAGGAGTTGTACAGTGTGTGGATACTCCATACTTGGTACAATTTCATTCAAGAGTGTTCACCATTGTTGCAGAGTTGGATTGTACATTCCGTATAGGCCAGTGGGATATGTTGATGGTATTTACTATGTTGGCAGTTTGATTTGTGCCCTTTACCTGGGTTCTGATGTTCTAAGAGTTTGTGTCTCATGGGTTTTTGACTATGGCAGTGGTGATTTTGGAGTTTGGTTGAGCTATAATTGTCAGTTTGATTATGGATTCCTCTTGGTCATATTGCAGAGGATATTGCAGGAGCCTGTGTTAATTGGTAGTAGTATAGTTCATGACTACATTTGGGATCCAGGTGGATTGATTGGTTTATTGTTCAGACATTTCTTGAGGACAAGCAATATTTGGGAGGGGAGGACTTGTCATGCCCCTTTTTCAAATAATTAAAAATAATAATCTTTGCTAAGGCAGGCAGGCCCAAAAAGGTGAAGTTTTAGAAAAAGGGGATAATCTTTGGAAGCTAATGGACTAATAAATAAAGATTATTATTAAAATATGTTTTATTAACCCCTCTTGGAAATGAGTTAGGGTTATGCCCTATTTTAAGGGGTTTGGAGGCATTTTGGGCTAATTCTAGAACTTGATTTTTGCTCATTCTTTGTTATTCTTCAGAGGCTGCCAAACCTGTGGAGAAGGAGACCCAAGAATGGGAGTTTGTAGGTTTCCAGGGAGACCCAAGAATGGGATTTTGTAGGTTTCTAGGAAGGCTAAGGATGGGAGTTTGAATCTATTCCATGTGCATGCTCATACAGAGTTTGGCTTTGTGCTGAACAGTGCAAATTTGTGGATTTTCGGGTGTGTTTTTTGTATGAGTTTGGTGTTTTTAGTTGAGTATTTCATATCAGTTTGGGTTTATGCTATATTTCAGACTTTAAGATGTTAAAATAGAGCTTAATATATGTATTGAGACATGATTAAACTTATAAAATAGATTATTAGTGTTTTTGTGGTGTTTTCGGGCATTTTTGTGTTAATTTCGAGAGCTCGATGAGCATAGTTTTTGTCATACATTTGTGAACTGTTGTGTAAAGGCTATATAGATCTGGAAATGTCATTTTTTAGGCTGTTATTCTGCTAAAATCTCTGTAAAAATGTCCATTTTCAGATTTATTAATAATTTGTGAAGTTGTGAAGCTTTTGGCACTATTTCGGTCATACCCAATTTGGGTTTTATTGAGAAATTGGTGGATCTTTGTAATATTGGTTGTTTGATTTTAAAGATCTGATTTGAGGCTTGAAATATCATGAAAAATTAGAAAAGGGACATTTCACTCATTCATGAGCCTCATGAAAGTGCTCGATGCATTGATTAGCCCAAAAGCCATGACTAACCATTCATACAGTCCTTCCCTTGTCTTTAAAGTAGTCTTCCACTCATCACCTTCTCTGATAAAAATCTGATGGCACCCACTCTTCAGATCTATCTTTGTGAAATACTAAGCTTCACTTAAACAATCCATAATATCATCCATCATCGAAAAAGGAAATCTATACTTGATGGTGATCTTGTTGATAGCACAAGAATTTATGCACATCCTCCATTCTCCATTCTTCTTTGGTGCTAACACTGCCAATACAATGCATGGAATTAGACTCTCTCTAATCAACCCCTTCTACAAAAACTCATGAAATTTCCTATTCAACTCTTCACTTTCTGCTAGTGTCATTCTGTGCACTGCCTTGTTTGGTAAACTGGCTTTTGGAACCAGATTCATCTGGTGACTAATCTTCCTCATTGGGGGAAATCCATCAAGTACATTATCTGATACAATATTAGAAAACTCTTCCAACATATCTGTAACTTCTACAGGTACCTCCTCTACTTCTTCTTTACTATCTTTAGGAATTATAGTAAAATACATATGCTCATGTTTCATACATTTATGAAACTCTTTTCCATCAACAAAACATATTCTAGCAGCATGACATACCTTTTCTTCTTAATCATCCAATTGTTTTAACTTATGTTTCACTTCATCCTTAGTTAGAGTGTAGGTATTTTCTCTTCCATCATGTATAGTATGCCTATCAAATTTCCATGGCCTACCCAACAACATATGACATATGTCCATAGATATGATATCCCAATCTTGAACTTCACTAAGCATTTCTCATTGACCATAACCTTGTGGTCATTTTGCACCCAAGCAATACAATATGGACACAAGTGTTTCTATCTCTTCAGTGTCAACTTAGTGACCATTGTTTATGACACTAGATTTTTAGTACTTCCACCATCAATGATCACATCACAACACTTATCTTCACATCTACACCTTGTTTGAAAAAAACTCCTTCTTTGATTAGGTTTATTCTCACCACTCAGCAGGACTCTTTTGTTAACTAGGATTTCTCCTCTTTCAACATCTTTAGAATGTGAGGATTTGGCATCTTCATCAACATGTGCAACTCTTGCCTAACCTTTTTTTCTTTAATCTATCCTTCCTTGGTGCTGGGTACATTCAAATGATTTATGCCCTTCTTCTCCATAGTGAAAATATTTTCCACAAAAGCCTCCTCTACTAGATCCTTATCATCTACCTCTTCCTTTCTGATCTCTATTGTTCTAATCATAGAAGTGAGTGGAATTGTTTCCTTTTGGTTCTGGTTGGTATTTCTAGCCTCATCCTTGTTCTTTTGATCATCATTATAGCCTCCATAAGATCATCCACCAAATCTTCCACCACAACCTCTTCCACTATTCTTATTGTCAAACTTTTTTCTTAGTTTCTCCTCAACTCTTAGGCCAAACTAGTATGCCTCTTCAATACTGCTCATTCGAATCAAACTTAGCTCATCCTAAATGCTTGGCCTTCACCCATTAAGATAATGGGTGACTTTCTCCTTATCAGCTTCTGCATGGTTGGTTCTAATGAGAACTTGGTAGAACTCTTTGGTATACTCTTGAATAGATTTTTTGCTTGCTTCATTCCTTGCATCTTCTTCAAAAAATCAAGCTCATAATCCATAAGAATGAATTATCACTTCATTTAAGCTATTATTTGATCCCATTTGGTGATTTTTTCCTTTCCCTTTCTATTTTGCTCCAACTGAACCTCTTGCCACTAGATCTTTATATGTCCCTTCATTTTTGCCTTCATAAACTTGACCCTATCCAAATTCTTCAATATCTTCATACTCAAAGTAGTCCTCTAGTTCATTGATCCAATTGATCAACTCTTCTAGGTTAAGATTTCCTGAAAATGTGGGAACCTCAAACTTAGGTATTTTTCCAATCTTGGAGATGGCCCTAAAAAGCCTTTCTTCCTTTGGATTTAGAACTGCCTCTACTTCAACATTTTCTTCTACTTTGTCCTCATCTTTGCTTTCATCTCTTACAGGAAGATGTATTCCTCTTCACATTTATTCTTCCAATGCTTGCATTTACCTTTGGAGGGCTCGAAAAGCCTCAAGTGTAACACCTAGAACTCTTCTACCACACTCTCTTCATGGAGGCATTTTTGTGCTTCCATTGAAACCCTAGTACAAACTACCTCACAATCAACGATCTGTCTACATGCTTAGCCCAAACCATGATTCTGGTGTGAATTGCCTCATAGTTGGTGATCTGTCCACATGCTCAAGAACTCTAGCTCTGATACCACTTGATGTAGGGGACTCCCCTTAATACCATAAACTCATAATAGAAACAAACAAACAACAAAAAATGTGAGAAAAAAATATGGACTTCTTATTATTGCCACAAATGCAGAATTCCAGAATTCTCAATTACAATATGCTAACCCAAATGGGCACCTTCATTATAGTAATTTGCAAGACAGTGCTGTGAACTATCACCCAAAGTTGTCCTAGACAATGTTCAAGCCTTTCTTAAATAGGTAGTTTTATGTTGCTGAGAAGGTTCTAGATTCTCAAACATAATACCTAGGGCCAATAGACCCTAACAATACACATAGAGTCGGCCAAATACATCTTTGACAAATTATTTTATAAATTTTGATAGCCCAACTTCGGAAGGGCATAACTCACAAATTGTTTTTCTGATTGGCTATTGTAACAAATTTTTGGAAACACCAGCTCCTAATCTATAGGCTCAAATACACACTAGCACCCTTTTGTTGAGTTTTCAAACCTCATCTGGGCACTCTAAGGCCTCCAACAGTGAGCCTAATTTTATTTTTTTGCAAATTTTTCCACTAAAAATATACAATAACTTCTTTGATACTAATGCTTGAGCAATGAGATTTTTATGGTAGGCTTACAACTCCAAAATGAACCTTCTTGTAGGAAATGAGAACACTTTAAGCTTGTATGACAAACTTAATAAAAATAGTAAGTTCCCATAAATAGTAACCACCCTATCTACTAGTCCTTATTAAAATAGAAAAGATTGAATATAAAATATTTTTGGGTGATGCAAGATTTCTCTTACACCCAGGATGCTCCTACATCATCCTTAGTCAAAGGATTGATGTTCTGAGAAGAGTTGTCAGAAATGTCCTTGATTTTCACTAAGTTCTACTGACTTACTTGGTCTTCATGTGGAGGCCTCACAGTTGACACTTGTACCTTAGGTACACTTTGATCATCTTGCTTCTCCTCCTCAGCTATGGCATCTTCTCCTAATGTTTCCTTGCTGCCTTCCACATGACCATCCTTGATTGACTCATCTTTTACAGTCTTTGTTGCTTGCTTAGGTTCTTGTAATGCTTGCTCACTTTTCTTTGTTATTGTAGGAGTGGATGACCTACAAATTGTTTTCCAAATTTGTGTACTCTTGGTCACCACATCCTTAATCTTCCATAGCCTTAATGATTTGTCTTTTATCGAATCCTAGCATTACTTGGGCTAAAGTTGATTCCTTGATTTGTCTTTCTATATGTAGGTTGTATTTCCGTTTCTACTCAACTCAGTCATAGAGACTCTTAGGTAATGAGTTGGAAATCTCTACAAGAGTTGATTTGAATGTAGCCATCATCACATATATGGCTTCCTCCATAGTATTTGGTTCAACTTTTCCTATCTTATCAAAATCTACATGTGCAAAACCAAACAAATCTGCATTTGATTTTATATTATTACACAAATTATCTAAATCAAAGGAGGGACTATGGCTTACCACCTTGAATTGACTCATGTCATCAGATTCTATCATCTCCTTATCTAACTCAGTTGGAGCTACATATTTTCTCCTCTCATATGTCTTCTTGACTGGTTGGATCAGCTCTGCTGAAGTAATAGTTCTCTTACCTTTAGGTTTCTCAACAACCTTGACTTTCTTAGTGGCTTCCCTTGTGCTAGTCCTAGTAATAGGAGTTGCTAGCTTCTATTGTGACAATTTCACAACCTTCTTTATGAATTTCTCCAGTTTAGGCTCTTTAGCCTTTCTTTTCTTTTCAATAGGCTTGGATGCTTCCTCGGCTTCCTCTCCCTCAACACCTTCTTCATGAGCTCCCGCATCTTCTCCTTTTCCTTGAATAATTGCCAAAGGGGCTCAAGAAAGTTCTTCCTCTTCTTCATAACCTTCTTCTTCATATCCCCCTTCGCCAAATCTCTCCTTTAGTTTCTTAACAATTTTGCTCTTCTTTCTTACCACAAAATCTATCCTCAAATCAACTATTCAACTTTAATGACAAAAAAGGGACAATTGTGTTTAGAATTTGAAGATGATGTAAACTAATGAAATGTGTAGAATTAGATGAAGTTTATTTCTATAAATTTTTATTTATTTTTTGAAAATTTTATCATTTTAAATTTTTTTAAACTGTATTTTCTCATGTTTTATAAATGCTAAAAATATAGAGTTTCGATCCAACCAAACAGACATATGTAAATGATCATATTTTGGTCTGATTTTGTATTATGCTATAGTTGACATTTATACCTAATGGACAAAAAAAAAAAATATTGGATTTATATGTTTCAAGTTATAAGTGTTCAAAGTCGAACTTATTAGAAATTGATTGTTTTTTCCTCACCTAATTTTTTTATATATCAAATCTACATATTTTCTATAAAAAAATTACATATTCTTGAAGATGACTCTCTCCTATAGAGGAACACAAATTTTTTTTTTTAAACATTATTTACTATTTTTTTTCTTTTTTTGGAACATACATCTTCTTGAATCTTAAAATACCTACTTGTAATATTTTAAAATTATAGCATATTATAAATACTCAAAATACTAAAAAAATTATATGACCATAATCTTGACCATAATAAGTGAAAATTTTGGAGAAATTACATTTTTTTCTTGTGTGGATGCCACTTAGGATGACACATGGATAGTTATGATTGAAACCCTTTTAGTCGTAACCCTTTTGGCCTAAGAAATCTTCTACTGGCCACAATAGTGGTTTGATATAAAATAAAGCATTTCTTATTTCAATTTATAATAATTATATAGAAAATTGCAAATTATAAAGGAGCATTTTCAAAAATTAATAATTTTTGAAGCTGTATTTATCAATAGTTTCAATGACAATTACAAAGGATCGTCAATAGGGTATTTTTTTTCACCTAGTTATTTTTATGTACTCTATATTGAAACTTATTGAATTATATCTCTTGTGGAATCTAAATTAAAATATTTTCCTATAGATCAAAGTATTCAATGGGTAATAAAAAGGTTAGATCAAGGAAATATGATAGAATACGACATGATAAAATGAAAGGTCATACAAAATGTAATCAAAACCAACCTACTAAAGTTCATGAAGAAGATGAGATTCGTGAAGAGGATGAGATTCAAGAAGATGAACAAATTGGTAGTTCTAATGATAGAAACATATTATTAGGTGTAGGAAATTTTATGGATTTGGATGAGGACCTACTTTTTAGTCAAATTCCATCTACACATTGTTAGAAACAATAGTCCACCAAGATAATTAAGAGTAGGAGAGGTAGGGGCAGGCGATGAATCAGTTATCCAACAATTAAATTTTTTATCTTCATTAAACAAACTTAACCATTATACCAAAGTAAAAAACAACCATAATAAAGTGCACATAGACAATTATGCCAGATTTTTGACTAGGGAAAGCCTTGATCAGAAGGAAAACCCTAGTGGGAATGATGCCCACAAGATGATGTACTAATATAAATGTTCCTTTTTGGAGGATGGACCCTGTTAGGAGTCTATTACAATATTTAGTACAATAAGTCCCTGTTAGAGACTTTGAATCCCTATTAAGAGATTCCAACCCTATTAGAGTTGTGCCAACCCTATTAGAAGTTGTGGTATAATGTATGCAAGAAGAGCCCACTGCCCAAACATGAAATTTCAACTACAAGAAGAGCTCACTACTTAAACAAGTAATTTACTATTATCTTCTTTTCTCTATCCTTTCCTCTATCCTGTCAACCATACCAATTACTGTCAGACCTTGTAGACTAGGTCACAAACCTCAGATCCAAATACCAAACCTTGGATCGCTTAGCAAAACCTCATCAGTGAAGTTTCCTTCATTCCACATTGTTTTTCTCAACTTCACATTCCACACTCTCTACTGCTTATCATCAACCATAAATTCATATCATCACATTTCATGATAAAGAAAAATGTCCTTCCTTTATACCAAGCCCATAAAACAATTCCCTAGTAAGTTGTTAGACCTTCTTAATCAATTATTATGGGACCACATTAAGAACACATTACACTTAGTGATAAACTTAATCTTCTACCTTGCAACTTGAATAACTTTCCATAGACACAATATTATGATGAGTGAGCTTAGCTACATCATCCTTAACATGTCTTCTTCATGTCCTAAATTTCGATCCTCAAAACTATACACTAAGCAAGAAGTTTGGCATGAATTTGTAATAATAGTATGCAGAATTTTGTTTGGTACAAAGCACATTGAGGTATATCAATGGGGGATTATGATTGATGAAGAGGATTTGGAGATGGATAGTCTTTTGCTGGTATTCTTGGAACTAGATGTTTTTCATCTATGTTGCCATCAATACCAAAGGGGAAGATTGTTGGAAGATTGAGAAAGTGTTGGAATATTGGTTGGAAGCATGAATGTTGATGATATGTTACATTCATGACTGAGTTTGTCATTGATGTAAACATAGCATGTTTGATCTCTTCTATGGTATCAGATAGAAGAACAACAAAAAGATCAAGTTGGTATAGATGGCTAGTTGAGCATGATAACCACCTAAGGTTATGGGAGATATGCCTCAGTATTTGGTATATCAATTAATGTCGAAAGTAGTAAGGACAAGTCTAGAAGAAGTTATATAAGTTTTGGTGATATCTGTTTTGAGATAGAGTTTATAGAGGCATGTTCTGGTAAACTTGTTATATCTCTTAGTAGAGTTGATATCTTGAGGATCTAGGTTGAGGACATGAAGAAGACATGTTGAGGATGATCTGGCTAAGCTTGCTCATCATAATATTACATGTATGGAAAATTATTCAAGTTCCAAGGTAGAAGATTAAGGTTATCACTAAGTGTAATGTGTTCTTAATGAAATTCTCTAATAATTAATTGAGAAGGTCTAACAGCCAACTCATGAATTTATTTTATGGACTTGGTATAAAGGAAGGACATTTTCCTTTATCATGAAATGTGAACTCAGTATAAAGGAAGTGCATTTTTTTTTATCATGAAATGTGATCATAAAGTCATATCATCACATTTCATGATAAAGAAAAATGTCCTTCCTTTATACTAAGTCCATAAAATAATTCCCTGAGTTGGTTATGAGACCTTATCAATTAGTTATTATAGGACCACATTAAGAACATGTTACACTTAGTGATAACCTTAATCTTCCACTTTGCAACTTGAATAAGTTTCTATACACACAATATTATGATGAGTGAGCTTGGCCATGTCATCCTCAACATGTCTTCTTCATGTCCTCATTCTTGATCCCCAAGATATCAAGTTTGCTAAGAGAATTATCAAGTTTACCAGAACATGCCTCTATGAACTCTATCTCAGAGCATACATCACAAAAAATTACATAACTTCTTCTAGAATTGTCCTTACTACTTCTAAAATTAATTTCATATACCAAATACTTAGATGTATCTCCTACAATTTCAGGTGGTTATCATGCTCAACTACTCACCTATACCAACTTGATCTTTTTGTTGTTCTTCTATCAGATACCATAGAAGACATCAAACATGCTATGTTGACATCAATGAAAAACTCTATCATAAATGTAAGATATCATCAACATTCATGATTCCAACCAATCTTCCAACAATCTCTCAATCTTCCAACACATATATGGGAAGATAAAACACTATTAAAAAGCATTGCCAAAACATGTGGGATGAATATTTTAAAAACAAAACTATATTTGCAAAGGCATAATTATTTGTCAAGTTATTTAGAAGAAAATATATGAGGCATGTTTTGGAGTTGTTAGGTGTTGATACTAGGAAAAACTATGTGCATAATGTTAATAAAACAATAGTTGAAAATTTGCAAACTACTTATAACAAAATTGACAACACAAATCAAGGAGGCGATTTGAGCACTGCATGTAAAGTGTTGATGACTACTATATCTAGTAGAAAGTTGACACATAGAAAGTAAGTATGTGCAATTTCTAATTTACTACATATATATATCTAGAAGAACTATTCAAAGATACATTAGGAGGAGAAATATGCTAGATGAAAACATTGAGAATAACTGGGTGAATATTTGCAGAGTTCCTTGAAAAGACAAAATTTTTGAAGATGTAAAAAGATAGGTTATTGAATTTTGGACTGCATCCTCTTTGGTTTCTTCCAATAGATGTGATACTATACAAATTAAAGATTAAGAGACAGGGGAAAAAATCAAACATCCAAAACATTTTATAGATATAACACAAAGTAAATTATTTCAAACATTCAAGCAAGAATTTTCAAATGTGAAAATATGTTAGAGAATGTTTAAGAGCCTATATCCTTCTTTGTACACATAAATAAGATATGTGAAACTTGTTTTTGTTGACACCATGTTGAATTTGGTCTACACATGCAATCATATAAAAAAGTTAGGGTAGTACTTAATCTAAATTTGGTCATCCCTAGTAGTATGATACAATTTGTGAAGTCTATATTATGTGATAAATTAGAAGATTTAGATGAGTTCAAAGTACAATGCATAAAATATTAATGTGTAGATTGTAGAGATTTATGTAAATTTCCATTGCAAATTGAGAATATCAATGAATCAACACTAGTTTTATGAATGAGATATGAATATGAGACATACCAAAATAAAGTAGGAGTTGAATCCAAAAAATTTATATTGAAGGAGAGTGAATTGTAATATGATGAGTTTATGACCAAGTTTTTTCCATTGATATATCCACATGTCCAACATTATCATGGTGCATGATGGCAAGCTAAACAATTTTGTGATTCAAAAAATTCTTTTACACCTAGTTGTATTCTTTTAGTTGTAGATTTCTCTGAAAACTATAAATTTTCACCTCAAATAGAGCTTGAAGGAAAATATTTTCATTCTAAACAAGTTGCAATATTTGTGCAAGTGACTTATAGACATGCACAATTTAAGAAGGACGAGATAGAAAGTTTGGATGAAAATGAATGCATTATCATCAAGGAGGTTCATTTCTATATTAACGATGATAGAGTTCATGATATGAGTTATGTCACTCATTTTTTTGCAATGTTCTTTGAAGATCTTAGAAATTGTGGAATAAATTTTTCAGAGCAATAGATTTGGTCTTATGGTTGTGCAAGTTAGTGTACATGTGTACATTTTTATTTAAATTTATTTAAAACTTATATTGATTTTTATGTTCGTATTTCAATTTGATGTATATATAATTATTTTTAATCTCATTTCATGAACTCATAGGAAAATTTAAATCTACAAAAGAATTTAATTGGTTAGCCATGCAAAATGCTAGAAATAATGTAAGATTTATGTGGAACTTCTTTGAAAGTGGACATGGAAAAGGGGAGTACAATGGAGTAGGAGCATGTATAAAGTGCACGCTAGAATTTAAGATTTATGTGGAACTTCTTTGAAAGTGGACATGGAAAAGGGGAGTATAATGGAGCAAGAACATGTATAAAATGTGTAATTTGACAACATAAACTTGTAGGTACATATACATTTAGTGCATTCTTGATCTATTTATAATATATATAGATTCTCTCTAGAGATCTAGATTGTTATAATTCTTTAGAATAACTGGGGGGGGGGGGGTGGGGGGTGAATCACTTATTCAAGGTCCAAATGCCATGATAAAACTGTTTCTATTTTCTCTGCAAATTCTTAATGGTGCATAACCAAACTTATCATGTATGCAATTTAAATATTAAAACAACTAAGAAAAGTAAACATGCATCACACCATAACACTAAGAATTTGATAACCCAGAAACCCTCTGAGAATAAGAAGGTAAAACTAGGGTGGGGATGATACCCACAAAATAATTGCGCAATTAATTTTAACCACTTCTGATGGTCTACCTTGTGAAAAGGCTACCCTGTTAAAGGCTACAACACATTGTTAAATGTGACCTTGTTAGAGGATTTCACCAAACTGTTAGGAATGGGCATGGTTAAAGGACTTTGGAACATTCACTTGGAATGTCACCCTATTAAAGGATTTATAACATGGCTATTAAACCAACCTAAGTCCATAGGTTTTATCTTGACTGTTACAATTTCTAGAAAGTAACAACAATAGCTTTGATCTGATTCAACTTACAACATAACTTGCAGATTACAAATCACACTTCAGTTCAATCCTTTGCTTGGTTTTTAGTTACTTTAGTTCTGTTAGCTTGTCTTTCTCTCAAGCTTTGTTTCCTTGAGTATTCTTTACTCATCAAACCAATGCAATCATATCTGTGGTCATCCAGCGAAACAAAGTATTCTTTGTTCTCTTACTCCTTATCACTTTTCTTTAGCAGCTCATGATTTCATACTTTCTCACCACCACACTACTACTTCGTGACCTTATGACTTTTTAAATAGAAATCTAAAATATCTTTCCCGCTCAATTCTCCCTCTCCAATTTTAGGGTTTCAATGGATTAGGTAGGATACAATGTATCTACCCCATATTTCTTCTTCATCTAGAAACCTTGTCTAGCATCCAATTGTATTTGCTAAAAACCTTTTTACATGGTGGTCTGTGCCACCAGCTCATCACTCTTATCTTCTATCTGGTTTACAAACTTCTAGGTAACAACCTTATCAGCTCAGATCTAGCGAATCTTCGATTTCAAAATAATGCAACAACTCAACATTATTGGTTTATTGATACTCGGCTTGTTCTATGTTACTCGGCACTTGTATCCTGCTTGGCATCTATATCTTTACTCGGCACATATTTCATGCTCGACACTTGATGTTTAATCGGCACTTATTTTCTACTTGGTACTTGGTAATTACTCGGCACTTGTTTTCTGTTCGGGACTTGATATTTACTTGGAACACTCTAAAAGTGAACTTGCTCAGCTTCAACTAAGAATTTGTTCAGCACTGACTTGCTTGCTCAGCTCTCTCTCTCTAATGAACTTAGTTAGACTTTACAAATGACTTAGCTAAAACCTTACATCTTTGCTATGTTTCAGTATGCCCATTCTCTATGTCTTAGAGTATGTCATCAATACACTTTTTCATCAATGGCTTAGCTGATCCTTGTATTTCATTACAACATCATAACTTCAACCTTTCTCTAGGTACTCTAGTTACATCTTATTGATTGTCTCCTCCTTGTCAATCAACCAATTGATAGTATTTGGATCACTAAAGCTATTGTCATTCCTACAAGTAGCAAGTTTGACATCAATGACAAAACAATGACTGAGAACATTCTTTACCAGTTCCATTACTTTTTATGTATAATCTCTTCAGTCATTTCCAACAATCTCCCTCTTTGGCATTGCTGGCAAACCAAACTGATCATTTGATCAACTTAGTTACCATCAAAATTACATATGTTTTTTTGCCACTTTCTATTTCTCCCTCTTTTTCTATAGTTTTACTACTGATCATATATCTTTACTTTTCAATTTCTCATAAGTCTCCCTCTTTCATATATATCTACCTCATGAGTATCTCTCTCTTATTTTTTTTATTTTGATCAGTTTCTTCATATCTCCCTCTTTGACATAAATGCCAAAGATTTAGCATCTTTAACATGTGAAATATAGGCTTTGCATCTCATATTTTCTCCCTCTGTCACCATGCTTGTGACTGATTTAGAGTTTCTACTCCTGTTGTCATCCTCTGCATCATTCTTCTGATATTTCAATGATTTATTCCTATTGATGCAGGGTAGCTTCCTTGTTATTTTTATGCTACTTGAGTTATGCAATGGTTTGGTGAAGATAACTGCAGTTTATTCCTTTGTGTGAATATACTCCATCTTCACTTGTTTGTCTTCTACCAATTCTCTGACATAGTGATACTTGATTGCAATATGCTTTGGTTTTTGCATGCATTACTGGATTCTTGGATATTTTTATAGCACTTGTGTTATCACAATACAATATCACAAGTTTGGTTACCTCTTCTTTCATTCCTTTCAATAAATATGTGAGCCACACAATGTTTGTGCAATTGACTGTTGCTGCCACATATTTTGATTTTGCAGTGGACTGAGACGTGCATGTTTGCTTCTTGCTGGTCCAAGTAACTAATCTTTTTCCTAAAAATAGTGCTCCTCCACTTGTGCTTTTTCTATCATCAATGTTACCTCCCCAATCTGCATCTGTGTATACATTGAGATCAAACTTTTCATTATTTTTATAATATAGACCAAAGTTATCAGTTCCTTTGAGATACCTCATTATTCTTTTTACTTCTATGAGATAATTTTCTTTGGGATTAGTAGAGAATCTAGCCACTATTCCAACTGCTAATGCTATGTCTGGTTTGCTATGTACAACATATTATAGTTTTCCAATCATGGATCTATACATTTTTTGATTAACTTTAGCTGATACATCATTTTTGGATAGCTTATTTCCTATTGACATTGGTGTGCTAATAGGTTTGGAATCTTCTAATCCAAATGTTTTAAGTATCTCTTTGATGTACTTTGATTGTGTCATAAATATACCATGTTTTAGTTGATGTACTTGCAATCTAAAAAAGAATTTGATTTCTCCAAACATAGACATTTCAAATTCATGTTTCATTTTGTCAGCAAAACTTTTGCAAAGCACTTCCTTTCCTCCAAACACTATGTCATCTACAAAGATTTCAGATACAATAATGTCCTTATCTTCTTCTAATTTGAAATACATGTTGTTGTTGTCATCAGTTCTTTCAAATTCGATTTGCACTAGATACTTGTGAAGTCTCTCATACCATGCTCTAGGTGCTTGTTTCAGATCATAGAGTACTTTATGTAGTTTACAAAGCATATCTTTGTTGTTTTCATCAACAAAACCATTTGGTTGTTCAATGTAAACTTCCTCTTCCAATATACCATTCAGAAAAGCAGACTTTACATCCATCTAATAGACTTCAAAACCTTTATATGTAGCATATGCAAGTAAAGTTCTTACTCCTTTCATTCTTGCAATAGGGGAAAACGTTTCCCCATAGTCTAATCCTTCTTCTTGTGCATAACATTTACATACTAGTCTAGCTTTGTTTCTAGTAATTTCTCTATTCTCATCCAGCTTGTTTTTGAATACCCATTTGGTACCAATCACATTTTTGTCAACTGGTCTGGGAACTAAATTCCAAGTTTTTTTCTTCTTAATTTGATCAATTTCTTCTTCCATAGCTTTATACTAGTGACCATCTTGTAATGCATCATACACTATCTTAGGTTCAATTTTTCTTAGTAGACATGATTCATTTCTTAATCTATTTCTTGTCATTGTTCTTGCATCTTTGTCACCAATTATCTATTTTGCAGGGTGATGCCTCTTCACATATTTGGACAATCTTGGTTCTTTCCTTGTTTCCATATTTGATCTTTCAGATTTAGGATCACTATGCACTTCATTGTCAGGTAGCTCTATATCTCTGTCATGTGTACTGACTTCAGAGTCAGAATGAGCATTTTCTTCATTCTACAACTCGGCTTCTGAATGCAACTTGGCATTCACTAGTTGTGAGTTGGTTGACACTAAAACTCGTTGTTGAATCCCAGTTTGATTGATGGTATCTTTATCAATGGGTATTCCTTCATAAAAATACACGAAGGTTCTGTAGTCATCCATTTTCTTTGGTTTTTCAACTTGGACATCTGCATGTTCATCAAGGTTTACATTTGCACTTTCCACAATTTTGTCAGTGTTAGTATTTAAACACTTGTATGCTTTACTTTTAGTGGAGTAACCAAAGAATATGCCTTCATCACTTTTTGCATCAATTTTTCCATTTCTAGCATCTTTAAGGATAAAACATTTGCAGCCAAATACTTTGAAATGCTTTACATTGGGTGAATGACCATACCATAATGCAAAAGGTGTTGCATTTGTACCTTTCTTGACTTGTACTCAGTTCAGTGTATGAACATCCACACTTACAGCTTCTCTCCAATATTTTAGAGCAATAGTCTTTTCCATCATTAATGTTCTGGTGTAGTCAATCACATATATATTTCTTCTTTTAGCAATTCCATTTTATGGGGGAGTTCTTGGGACTGATTTTTGTCTCTTGATTCCTTTGTCATTGCAAAATATCTCAAATTCATTTGATATAAATTCACCACCTCTGTCCAATCTCAGGCATTTCAAACTTTTTCTTGTTTCCTTTTCAACTCTAGCCACATACCACTTAAACATTTGAAAAGCATCAAATTTTTGCTTTAAAAACATAACAGTCATCATCCTAGAATAATCATCAACAAACAACATTATATATTTGTCTCCTTTGTAGCTTTGTACTTCCATTGGACCACATAAGTCAGTATGGACTAACTCAAGTACTTCTTTAGATGTATAGTTTTTACTTTTAAAACTTGACTTGGTCATCTTTCCTAGCTGACATTGTTTGCACATGATATTGTCAAATTTTTTCAGTTTAGGTAAACCTTTGACTTTCTTCATTTTACTAATATTGACCAGATTATCAAAGTTGACATGACATAGCCTTCTATGCCATAACCACACATCATCAAATTTTGCAATGAGACAAGAGGTATTTTCCAAATCAAGATAAAACAGATTACTTCTTGTTTGATCTCCTTTTCCTATCAGTCTATCATCAGTATCATAAATTTTTGTAGTTTTATTTCCAAATTCTACTTTGTAACCTACATTGCCTAACTATGAGACACTTACCAAATTATAGTTTAGTCCTTCAATATAGTATGCACCTAAATTTGATTACACTACCTTGGTAATCAAATTTAGCCATCTCTAAAGGCATCATTAATTAAATTCTTATTTAATTAATCCTCTGCCATCCCTAGTTGATTGATTTAATTAATAATCTATAGTCCTAATTGATAAATCAAATAATCTATTATTTATCAATTAAATCCTTTTCTCCTATCTAATTCCAAAAATCCCCATTTATTAAATAAATCTATTTGATAAATGAAATCCTCAAATTCAAAAACCCCTAACCTATTTCTAATCCTCCATTTAGCCTAATCCACCCCATCCACCCATACTAACCAAGCTTAGCCACTAACTCACCCACCCTCATTAATGCCATCCACTTGCACATCTCTAACATCTCTAATCTAATCCTAAACCCAAGCCTAATCCATCCCCTAATGTTGTCACATTCCTTAAACAAGTTTAAGACTTTCCTAATCCAAACCAAAGTCTCCCCTCAAAAAACCCAACCACTAAGTCATGAGTGCTCTTAAAAAACATAAAAGACTCTTACAAGCCCACTCATGACTCTTACACCCATCTTCCACACTCTTCCCTCTTCCACACTCATTCCTCTTACATCCCTCTTACATACTCAACCCCACTCATCATGCCTTTAACCAATCCTTTACCCTACCCTCTCACACTCATCCTCCTTGTGACAAGTGTCACCTTCCCATTGGTGCTAAACAAGAACAATCCATGTGCTCTCCTTTCAGTGCATCCTATCCCTCCTTAAGCCTTCATCCATCCTTGCATCTAAGCCCTCCATCCATCTACCCCTTAGCCTATAAATTGAATCCCATCCCAAGCCATTTCATCAATAATCTTTGAGCTAAAGTTACCATGCTATTTTGAGAACCAAAGCCATCAATATTACCCTTATAATGCCAAATTGAGAGCTCACAAAGCTACCAATTTGCCATTACCCATCTCCATTGAAGCAACTTTTGAGCATCTTGAGCATACATCCACAGCAAAAGGACACATCTACAGAATCAAGAAAGCATGGAGTGTTTTCTCTTGTGAGGTTTGCACTTCTTGTTTGCTTTCTTTGTCTAAGCATATATGTGAATTTAGTTTTTGATTTGTGAATGTTTACTTTATTTGTTAATGTTCTTTGCATACTAAATCTTGTTCTACATTTTGGCATGCCCGGTGGGACCCCACTATGGGTCATTTAATCATCTATTTTCATCTATATGTCATTTTTCTAACCATCTAATGTTTTTTGTTGTTTGAGTGTGTTGTGAGGGTGTTTTGCTTGTTTTTGCAGGTTAAAGAACGCACTTAGGAAGAAGAAATACCATCTAAAAAAAAAAAATCGTATTTTTCAGCTTTTTTGGCACAGTTTTGGCGTCTGCAACCTATTCTGTCTACGAAAATCCGTGTCTGTGAAAATCGACATCTGCGAAAATCCGCGTTTGTGCAAATCGACATCTACAAAAATCTGTGTCTGCAAAAATTGACGTCTGCAAAAATCTGCGTCTGCGCAAATCGACATCTACGAAAATCCGCGTCTGCGAAAATCCGCATCTGCGAAAATCGTCGTCTGCGAAAATCCGCATCTGTGCAAATCGGCATTGGAGCACATATGGAACCACTAACCATGTTTCTTGCAGGTTTTCATGTTGCTAAAAAAATGAACTTGAATGTTTAACCATTTGTCTTTGAATGCATGTTGCTAAAAAAATGAACTTGAATGGTTAAACACATTTTCCATTGAATGAATGTTGCTCAAAACACACTCTTGAATGTCATGGATTAAAATAAACTTTCCTTGGAATGCATGCTTAAAACAAAAAATCCAATCTTGAATGCCAAGGATCAATTAACCATTACAATATCAAACACTTCATTTGGAGCTTCTAAAATTGAACAAAACAAATCTCTTTTTCACATGCAATCTAGGTAAAGTTTGATTTTTGGACATTTAAGAAACTTTGTTAAGTTAAAATACAAATTTACAAAAATCAATTTGAGTAGTTCCTTGGACTCACCTCTTTTCTAATCACCCATCAAATATTAACCATTGGTTGCAATCTCAGCGCCATTTATGGGGATGGGTCTACTTGAAAAAGGTGTTAAATGTTCCATAATCTAACTCACTCACTTGGTCTTTGAACGTTTGCTTTAACTTTATCAAAATTCTTAAATGGCCAAAACTCTAAATTAAATCGATCACACTTCAAGTTTGGGGCACTAAAATTGAACAACAACTAACATGGAGAGCCTCCGGGCTCGCGCTTGAAATCGAATCTCACACACTTTTGTTTTGGGCTTAAAACAAACTCACACTCAATCTTGAATGCCTTAAAGAAAATTAATCAATACTTGACGTGGAGGGCCTTCGGGCGCGCGAGTTTGCTTTTGTTGACCCTAACTCTTCTTATTGTTTGCATTATTCGATTGATTTACTTTTGTTGGCACTTCAAGTTGGAATTGAACATTGTCTCTTAAACATGAGTGCTTGCAAAGTCTAGATTAGAACACATAAGAGTCAGTTGGTAAAAGAACAAACATGTTTTTTAGCCCAAGGTCATCCAAGTCTTCTCTCCCTTTGTCGTCTTTCGAGGCCATCTTGGGTGCATAAGATTAGGATCCAAAACCTTATTTCTTTTTTAGGAGGCCTTCTTGGGGATTTCATCACCCCTTGGATGACCTCAACTCCAGCGTTCCGGTGGAGTATAAGAATCGGGAGGTGAATCGAAAGACACCTCTCTTGGGATCAAGATTTTGTCATTCGGGCTAAGCCTCAAGGAACTTTATACCCTTGAGAAGTGAAAGAGGAGAAGTGGGTTACCGCTCCTCTCAGCTGTGTGACATCCTTTTGGTCTCATCTACGGATTTGGGCCTCATGTACCTTGCGTATATCGAGGACTCCCTAGCTAAACCAATTGTCAGCCTTGTAGAAAACCATCTAAGATGTTAATGTGTTTGGAGTGACTAATCGAAACATTTGTAGAACATACACACTCCTTGGTGCAAGTATCACATTCTGAGAACCAAAAACTTCTATCTGGGTGTTCCTATCTATTGCTTGTTTTTATTTTACTTGTTGAATGAATGTTTGCCAAACTTGGTCAATCCTAGATTAGGGCACACTTAGCGTAGTCACTGCCTATTTTAGAAGTTAAACAAGTTGAAGCAAAACAACTGAGATTTTTCCCAAAGCCAAGAAAATTCAGGAATTTATGTCGGAACAACCCAAACCTAAACAGAAGTTTCACAAGGTCAAACTCAAGCCATCTCTAGCATACCAAGAACTTTTAGCCAAGAGAAAAGAAATAACACCAAGCCCACGAATTGCCAAACTCCACAAAGCAGAGGAAAAAGCTACCGATGAAGCACTTCAGGAGGCCTGGTTAGAGCATACCATCAAATTTAGCCAACATCCAGGAGTTAATCCTGCTTATGCCTTACCAACTAGGCATGATTTCTATGATTAGACACCCTTGTTTCTCCACATCTTCTTGGATAAGCTTCACTTTAGAGTCATCTTTGTAGAAAAGCCAGCCATCTTAGGTTATCCCCTTAAGCATTATTAGCTCATCCATATCATTTAGAATCATACCATCTAGCCAGTAATCAAAAATCTGCACATCCAAGCTTTCAAAATTGTTGTCACCTTGCTAAAAGTTTGCCATTCCTAAAATCTTCCAAATCCACCAATCTCACCAAGGTTATCCCTTTGACAGAGCTTTGTCTAGGGTAATCTAGCTTTGTCACTTGTTATCCCTCATCACCTTGAGCTAAAGGTTGGGATCCGCAAGTGGTCAATCTCGTGTTCTTCCTAAAGGATCATCAGTCTATCCTTAAGTTGACACAATCACCACCAAGCTTGCACATAGGAAAGCAGACCTTTTGTGCTTTGACAACATATCTTTGAAGTTAGAATCCCCAACCCAATCCTCCTTAGGTTTTGTCATATAGCTTTTCCTCAACCTAGGAAATCATTTGCATAGAAAAGCCTTCCCCCTTTTTGCATCCATCAGCATTATTGCATCTCATCCCTAGGAGCATTTTTCATGCCACCCGTCACTCACTTAGCCAAGAAGAAAGAAACAATGGAGCCCTATCATTTGGATCGAATAGCCTCACCCCCCTTGAGCACTCAACCATCCTTCAGCCCAGAGCCAGCTATGCCATCACCTACTGACATTGAAGCTTTCATGAACCAACTAGGAAATGCAGTATTGGTAAACACCATTATAGACAAAAACAAAGAGACAATCATGGCTAATTTTCGAAGGGACAATGTAGGAACCTTTGACTTTGGAAGACCCCCTCCATTATCAAATCCATCTCACCCATTGTTTGGGCAGCTGCCACCACCCATAGGCTCTTATGATCCAAATTATCCTCAATATATTCCAAAAGAAGAGCCTCCAGCCAATCCATATGACCCAACAGACCTAAACATACCATCATCCACCCAAGTTGAAATCTCCATTCCGCAAGCCAACCCAGCCACCACCACTCCATCCTTGGTTCATACCTCTCCGCTCCAAACCCCCTTTACCCAAAACATCTCACCGTTCACCCCCTTCACTATTGCTGTTGCTCCCCAACCCAGCCTTCCAAATCCACCCATCTCCCAAATCAGTGCTAGCATCCTTGGCCAACCTCAACAATATACAATAGGGATGTCACCCATGGGGCCAAGTAATCAACCTTTCATCACCCCCAGCTTGTTCACTGCAGCCCAGAACACAATCCCATCATTTCCGTTAGGTCTTGGGAGCTCAATACCACCAGCCACAAATCCACAAGCTACTACCTTCACCCCACAAAGCTATCAAATCCCACAAGCTACTGCCAATCTTCTACCAAGCTCCCAAGTGACCCCAGCTCCCGCCACCACTCTACCAAGCTTCCAAATCCAGCCACAAAGCTATCAAACCCCATCAATTCCATTCCCAAGCTTTCAATTCCCACCACCTCCACCACCAACTAATCCATTACCTCCTATTACCAACTACTTTTCAATGCCACTTCTAGGAGGCAATCCACCACCCCAGCCAACCACCAATTATTTGCAGATACCATCCCAAATGGGGGCACAACCCACATATATTGGTCAAACCCCACAAGCCCCCCGATCCTTTCTTCAAGCCTCACAACCATCTTATACCTTACCTCCACAAAGAAATCCATTTATCCCACAGCCAGCTTATGTTCCTCAATCCCAAACTCAAATCCCATATCAACAGCAAGCCTCGCAGCACATGCAGAAATATGCGCCACCTCCCCCTCAATAACCCGTCATCCACCATGCAGCTGCCCAAACAATGTACAATCCCTATCAGCAAATCCCTCATAACCATCCATATTCAATGGCCCCATCCAGCACATACCTACCTCAGGGCACTCCTACATTGGGGGCACCCCATCCATCACCTATCAATTCAGAGTGGGAGCAAATGAAGACAGCTCTGAAAGCCATCCAAGAAGGGAATGATCCAAAGACATTCAAGTTTGAGAATGTGTGTCCTTACCCATTTGACAGAGCCATTACCACGACACCATTTTCCAAACACTTTGAGGTACCTAAATTTGACAAATTCAGAGGAAAAGGAGACCCTTTCACACATATCAAAGAATTTTACATGCATTGCCAGGACGTGGCATACAATGATGTCTTCCTCTTGCGCCTTTTTCCCAAAAGCTTGGCTGGACCAGCTCTTGAATGGTTTTATAGAATCCCCTATGGCACAATTAAAAACTTTGCTGAATTATCTGAGGCATTTGTAGCCCAATATGCCCATCTTGTTGAAACAGAGCTATCAATAGTTGATCTTGTCCACACCAAGCAAAAAGGTGGAGAAAGCCTTGCCGAATACCTGCAAAGATGGCAAACTCTTACCACCTGCATATCCTGCACCTTTCCAGAATGCCATGTGGTGAAAATGTTTATTGATAATGCACATCCCAGCTTGGCTCACCACATGACCATGAACTGTTTGCAGACCTATAAGGATATCAAAGAGAAAGGAAGGATTCTTGAGCAAGGACTCATCAAAGATGGTGTGGTAAAGATTTACAAAGAGGCCAACCAAAATCAATCACATTCCAATGACAAGTCTAGGTATTGGAACAAAAACAAGCATATTGCAATAGATGGGGTTACTGACACCAGACATGTGAATATCATTGGTCCTTCTCAAAACCAGTCTAACCCACCATATCAAACAAACAAACAACAAGCTACCAATTACCAACAACGAAATAACCAAAGCTATCAAAACCACAATACAAGACCCAACTTTCAAGGGTCTAACAATCAAGATAATGCCATCAATGTAGCTACAGGGCAAAAGTCCAGATTCCAACCTGCACCTAGAAACTATACACCCCTTGGTGAGCCATTGGATGTTATTTTTGAGAAATTGGCTAAGGAAAACCTCATCAAATTTCCTCCTACCTAGCAAATTGATCCAAGCCAATCCAAAGCTGCATGGTACAAGGACAATGAGTATTGCAAGTTCCATAGGGTAAACGGTCACACCACCCTCAGATGCATGAAACTGAAAGACTATGTGCAAGACCTCATTGATCAGAAGGAAATCACTGTTGGTGCCCAAACCTCTCCCAATGCAGGCTTACAGATTTATCAAAATGCTTTTCCTCCACACAACAACCAAAATCCTGGAAAAGCACCTATCCAAAACAACAACGACAACCACCAGCCAAACCAATAGCATGGGAAGAACAATGACCACACTTCATCCTATATAGACTATGGTAGCCTTATAGGTTGTATATCTGAGAAAGAGCCTTCTGTCAATGTTATCAATATCTAAGGACCAGATAATGAGTGTGCAGTCACCACTCGAAGAGCGCAATTTAACATCGCAGGCCCACCAGTTTCATCAACACCATCAGCTCCATCAAAAAGTTGGTACAATATCTTGGAACACCTTGGGAACATGCCAGCCCAAATATCCATTTTAGACCTTCTCTGCACTAGTCCTATGTACAAAGACATCCTTGACAGTGCTCTCATAGAATCCCGTGTCCCTTCTGATATCAATGCTACTGATTTTCATAATCTTGTTGGACACCTTTCATCCTCATGTGCCCTATCTTTCAAACCCACCGACATACCCGCGGTTGAGCCAGATCACACCCTTCCGCTTCGTATAGCCATCATGGTATCCAATTTTGCCATGAAAAGAGTAATGATAGATAATGGATCAGCCTTGAACATTTGCACCCTAAAATTTATAAAACAAGCTGGGTATACTGAGGCAGATATGATCAGTGAGGTTATCACCATCAAAGCTTATGACAACTTGGAAAGGACCACAGAAGGGACTATTTTGCTACCAATCAAGATTGGGCCAGTCATTCAAGAGACAGTTTTCCATGTTGTTGATCTAAACCTACCATTTAACATCCTCCTCGGTCGCCCATGGATTCATGCTATGAAGGCCGTTCCATCCACCTACCATCAGTGCATCAAATTTCTGCATCAGGGCACTGAGGTAACCATCCATGCTGATCCAGAACCCTTTGCTTACTGCAATGCGGTTGAAGCTTCATATACAAACCATTGCCCTGGAATAGACATCGGCACAGCCATCGCCAGCTCATCCCACACTTGTAATGACGCAGAAACCATCCTTGCCTCCACCCTATCTACTGTAAAGATCAACAACAAAGGTTGTGGAGAATATAGTCTATCAGATGCATTTGTTGTCGGAGCAATCCCACTTGATCCACATACTCATGGATGGCCAAAATATCACAAAGCTAAGGAGATTCCACCTCCTCGATACAAACAGTTGGCCCAACCACCTTTGTGTCCTCAAAAACCCCTCTTCATGAGGAGCTCACTCCAGATATCAACAATTGGCTACATAAGGATGCACCTCCATGAAATCAAGCACACCTTGATCACTTCAGCCAGAAGTATCCCCAACAACATAAGCTCATCACTGAAAAATGGAACTATCAAGGAGGTGGACTAGGACCAGAAGAAAGGGGCATGCAATGTCCTATCGAAGCACATAATTGGGAAATAAAGTCAGGTCTTGGCTTTGGCATACCCACAACTGGGGGCACCAACGAGAACGGTCATGCTTTTTCGAACATCCACTGCGACCTTGTCGAAATCGAAGACATTCCTGAGGAAGTTGAAAAGAGACCCTACGACGATATCCCAGACCAAATCTTCCTAGGTGACTCTGTTCTCCGTGAACTATCCATCCATCTCATTGACCTACCACTTGCTCATCCACAACTCATAGATTGGGACCAACCAAGTGTCATACATATTGATGAGTTCGCATCAGAGGAAGAACTTCTAAGATTCATGGGAGCTGAAACTCCTCATAAGAAGACAAAGCCAGATTTTGCCTACATCTACAAGCTAGATCCCAAGGGGTATTTTGGAGAAAATCCCCAACCTAGTTTCGATACACCAAAAACTGGAACTAAGGTAAATCTGGGACTAGCTAAGGCAGCGAAGAGAACCCCTCAGCAAGAAAATCCAGAGCCACAAGCAGAACATGAGGATTTAGTATTGCCTCCTCAAGATAATCGACCAGATGTGTCTTCTATTCTAATAGAGGATACTAGAGAAGTCAACATTGGTTCTTCAGAGATCCCTAGAATTGTTCACATTGCTGCATCCCTATCACAAGACCAAGCTGACCTCCTCTTTGAGGTTTTATGAGAGAACATTGGCCAATTTGCATGGTCATATCAGGACATGCCAAGACTTGATCCAAAGCTTGTAGTTCATCATCTTGCAGTCGATCCAAAGATCAAGCCCGTCAAACAAAAGCTTAGAAAAATGCACCCCAAGGTGGCATTACTAGTCAAAGCTAAACTAGAAAGAATGTTAGCTGCTAAGGTTATTCGACCTATCGACTACTCAGAATGGATCTCCAACATGGTCCCTGTCACTAAGCCTTCCGGTGACATCAGAATCTGTACTAATTTTAGAGATCTTAACAAAGCTTGTCCAAAGGATGATTTTCCCTTGCCCAACATAGATATGATTGTAGATCTTACAACTGGACATGAAATCCTATCCCTTATGGATGGATTTTTTGGGTATAATCAGATCAAGATTGCAGAAGAGGATCAGCATAAGACAACATTCACTACCCCCTGGGGAACCTTTTGCTACACCATGATGCCTTTTGGCCTAAAGAATGTTGGGGCTACCTATTAAAGAGCTATGACAGCTATTTTCCATGATCTTAGCCATAGCATTTTGGAAGATTATGTGGATGATATCCTGGTCAAATCTCACACCTTCATGGATCATCTTGCTGACTTGGAAAAAGCCTTTGATAGGTTGGCCCAATATCATCTCATGCTAAATCCCAAGAAGTGTGTCTTTGGGGTCACATCTAGCAAGCTTCTAGGCTTCATAGTTTCTAAACGAGGTATAGAGATTGACCCCAAAAAGGTCAAGGCTATCTTAGACATGCCTCCTCCCCAGACACTATGATAGCTTCGCTCTCTTCAGGGAAAACTTCAATCTGTCCGGCGCTTCATCTCCCAACTTGCAGATAAGTGTACACCATTTTCACACTTGCTAAAGAAGAATGAGAACTTCAAGTGGGATCTTTTATGTCAGTGCAGCTTCAATCAACTCAAGCAGTATCTCACCAGTCCCCCTATCTTGGTTCCACCAGTTCCTGGTCATCCCTTGATCTTGTATATATCAGCAACACCTACTGTTCTAGGGGCACTTCTAGCACAACATGATGATTATAGCAGAGAGAGAGCCATCTACTATATTAGTAGCACCCTAGTTGGTTATGAACTCAATTACACTCCTATGGAAAAAGCTTGTTTGGTAGTTGTTTTCTCAACTCAAAAGCTTCGCCACTACATGCTAAGTCATACCATCCAACTAGTCTCTAAGATTGATCCTCTCAAGTATATGCTCTCTAGAATAGCACTCACAGGCCAGCTAGTGAAATGGGTTATGCTACTAAGTGAGTTTGACATCCAGTATGTGGACAGAAAGGAAATCAAAGGGCAAGCTATAGCAGATCACCTAGCTGATGCACCTCTAGTAGATGCATATCCTTTGCTCACAGAATTTCCAGATGAGCATATCTACCTAATTGAAGAACAACCCCCATGGAAGCTTTATTTTGATGGCTCATACACCTCTCATGGATCAGGGGCAGGAATATTATTAGTTACACCTCAAGGAGATTACATTCCAAAAGCCTTCAAGCTACAATTCCCTAGCACCAACAATATAGTAGAATATGAAGCTCTTGTAGTAGGATTAAAGATAGCTGCAGAATGGAATATCACTGAGTTACAAGTCTTTGGTGATTCCCAACTCATCATCAAACAAGTCTTAAATGAATATCAAACCAAAGATGAAAAGCTGTTACCCTACAAAGAGCTAGTTGATCAGCTGACCCAACATTTTACAAAGCTTCAGTTTACACAAGTGCCTCGAATGCAGAATAAAGCAGTAGACGCCATGGCCACTATCGGCTCGCTCTTGGAAATTCCCCAAGATGCTACGCAGTATGAATTTTTAGTTGAGCAACTCCTCACACCTGCTTATGCAAACGAGGATTCAAACTGTGTTTGTATCTTGGTTGGTCCCCAATCCCCTTGGTACCATGAAATTCATGCTTACCTTAACGATGGTATCATATCCCCTCACCTCACATGTACCCAACGCCAGAACCTCATCTGAAAATCATCTCGCTACATTATCATAGCCAATACCCTATATCGTCGGGGTTATCACGATACTCTCTCTCGATGTTTAGATGAAAATGAGGCCATGATGGCATTAAAAGAAGTACATTCCAGACTTTGCGATGCCCACACAAGTGGTATTGTCCTAGCACAAAAAATCCTTAGAGTAGGCTACTATTGGCCTACCATTGAAGAAGACTCTTGTGACTTTGTCAAAAAGTGTCTCCCATGTCAGCAGCATGCAAATCTTGTGCACGCTCCAGCACAGGATCTACAACCTATTGCACCACCTTGGCCTTTTGCTTGTTGGGGCCTTGATCTAGTTGGAACTATCACAACTCTCTCATCTAATGGACATAAATGGATAATAACAGCTACAGACTATTTCACTAAGTGGGTGGAAGCAGTCCCCCTAGTCTCAGCTACAGGAGTTCAAGTCTCCAAGTTCATCTTGTACCACATTGTTTGCCGCTTCGGCATCCCATCCACCATCTTCACTGACCACGGAGGTAACTTTGAAAATCTCAACATGGAAGAATTATGCACTTCCCTCCACATCCATCACCACTTTTCTAGCCCATATTTCCCACAAGGTAACAGCTAGGCAGAGGCAACTAATAAAACCCTCCTCAAAATCCTAATGAAAGTTGTCAATGATTCCGGTCGTGATTGGCACCTTCAAATAAATCTGGCTCTATGAGCCTATCGAACTTCCTTCCATACATCCACAGGCACAACTCCATACTCCCTAGTCTATGGTGCCAAAGTGGTATTACCTATAGAAGTTGAACTTCCCTCACTACGCATATCTTTGCGAGGGAAAATCTCAGATGAAGAATACAGAGTAGCTCGACTCACCCAGCTAGATCTCTTAGACGAGAAGAGACAACAAGCCTATGACCATCTCACAGTCTATCAAACTCGTCTTAAAAGGAATTTCAACAAGAAGGTGCTCCCATGACACTTTCAGCCAGGTGACATGGTCCTCAAAGAAAATATGAAAGTCCAAGCAGATCGAGAAAAGAAAGGCAAGTTTGAACCTACATGGCTTGCTCCCTATGTGGTTACTGCCTCCTTTGGCTCCAGAGCCTATCAATTATCTACACCAGAAGGAGAACTCTTGAATGATCCCACTAACATCATTCATCTCAAGAAGTTCTATGCCTAAAGATCCTTGGTATACCTAGCTTTTGAAAAATAAAAAAAATAAAAATAGTAAAGAGAAATAAGCATCCAATGGTGAAAACTTGGCAATTCAAGCGCCTTGGATAGGTACCTTGGTGAAAACCTGGTAATTCAAGTGCCTTGTGTGCTAAAGACTAATCCATTATCTATCACTATCCTATCCCTCATTCATCCACCCACCATCCCATAAAATACTTGCTTGTTCCCTTGGTGTTCCAATCAAATATCCAAAATCTGATGGAGCTTGTCAATACCTCCTGTACAGCTTGTAAATCTTGTACCAAAGCTTGTATTATACCTTGTAAATCTTGTACCATACCTTGTATATATTCAAATCTTGTCCAAAGCTTGTACCATATTCCAGCTTGTAAATAATCTTGTATCCTAGCCTGTATCCTATCACATGCACACACAGAATCCCATTTTTCTTAAGCTTTTCACAAACCATCTACCTATCCACCTATCAACTATTATAGACATCCCATCCTTCACAAACATTTCCATCTCACAAAAAAACAAAACATGAACAAAATTGTACATTTGTAACATATCTTGGTCTATTAGCTTGTACATCCTCTTTAGCTTAGTATCATTGTATCTATCTGGCTTTCGTGTTAGTTCATCCTTGGTCAACATCTTGCACACATCGCACACCGTGGTTAGATATTCCAATGCATCCTTTAGCTAGATCTCCTATCACCAAAGTGTTATCCTTCTTAGTTCAGCTTGCTAGATGCATCACTCATTCAGATCCATCAGCTTAGGTGCTCTTTGATAGATTCTTGCAGGATATAGCTTTCCTCATGTCTGATCTTGGTCCGTTAGTACCTCGTCCTACCCATCTCGTTGGCAAACAGTTCTCTTTTGGATTTTCACTTTCTTTTGATTTGGGATCTCCCCTTTTGGGTCTTGAAATATCTTTTCCAAGCAATCTCCTTGTTCCCTCCTCAAGGTTGCCACGATCTTCCATATCATGGTATACTGCAAATGGGGCAATTAGAGCGTAAGGTCTTGATCAGGTCTTTTTCTTGTTTTCTTTTTCTGCTTGTGGGTTACCTAGTGTTGTTTCCACACTGCTTCCTCTGGGATTCATGTGTGATACTGGGGCAATCCTTGTGTGTTTGTTTTGAGTCAGTTCGTCAGTCCTCTGGACAGTTGGTGAAAAGGCCTTGATGTTCTTGGTAACCTTGGAAATTAACCAACAGTCCTATAGCAAATCTAGTGCTCAACTACATGGTGGTACTTCTCTTTGAAGTATCCCCCTGCTCAAAAAGCTTCAATGGATTCCCTTCATCTCCATTATCTCCCATCCATATCCTACATCTGTCGCTCCTACCCTAGCTTATGCATCAGTATCTCTTTGAATCACTCCTCACGCTTAGCTTTAGGGATCCACAATCTTAGTCTTAGGGATCCACCAATCAAATCAATCCACCAAGCCTCATCTTTCGAGATCCACAATCCTAGTCCTAGGGATCTCCGAAACCCATCTTCTGCCAATCTGACTCTTTGAAATCTTGTTGCATCAGCTTTATCATTCTATCATCCATCTCCCTACCATGGATTCCTTTTATAGCACTCCGCTCCTCCATCTCCCCCCCCAATCCTAGAAAGTCTTAAGCTTGCTTTACTATTGTGCCTCTGATTTCCCTTTATCATTCTCCCGTAGTGAGAGTTTGAGCTAATTTAGCCCCTGCTCTTCACCAACCTGCATCTCAACTCATCTCAATTTCTTGTACTTTTCAAGAAGTCATCGAGCCTCATTTCTCTCCCCGCCGCCTTCTTGAGGGGGCATCATCTAAGTCTAGTCTCTCCTCTTCTTATCCGAGACTAGGGCAACCTTGTTGCTAAAACATCTTCCTTGTGTCATCTTCATTCGAACTTCTTTGAAATAGTGTTGTTTCAACACTATGTCAAAGAGGGGCAAAATGTAGACACCTAAATTTGATTACACTGATTTGGTAATCGAATTTAGCCATCTCTAAAGGCATCATTAATTAAATTCTTATTTAATTAATCGTTTGCCATCCCTAGTTGATTGATTTAATTAATCATCTATAGTCCTAATTGATAAATCAAATAATCTATTATTTATCAATTAAATCCTTTTCTCCTATCTAATTCCAAAAATCCCCATTTATTAAATAAATCTATTTGATAAATGAAATCCTCAAATTCAAAAACCCCTAACCTATCTCTAATCCTCCATTTAGCCTAATCCACCCCATCCACCCATACTAACCAAGCTTAGCCACTAACTCACCCACCCTCATTAATGCCATCCACTTGCACATCTCTAACATCTCTAATCTAATCCTAAACCCAAGCCTAATCCACCCCCTAATGTTGTCACATTCCTTAAACAAGTTTAAGACTTTCCTAATCCAAACCAAATTCTCCCCTCAAAAAACCCAACCACTAAGTGATGAGTGCTCTTACAAAACATAAAAGACACTCACAAGTCCACTCATGACTCTTACACCCATCTTCCACACTCTTCCCTCTTCCACACTCATTCCTCTTACATCCCTCTTACATACTCAACCCCACTCATCATGCCTTTAACCAACCCTTTACCCTACCCTCTCACACTCATCCTCCTTGTGACAAGTGTCACCTTCCCATTGGTGCTAAACAAGCACAATCCATGTGCTCTCCTTTCAGTGCATCCTAGCCCTCCTTAAGCCTTCATCCATCCTTGCATCTAAGCCCTCCATCCATCTACCCCTTAGCCTATAAATTGAATCCCATCCCAAGCCATTTCATCAACAATCTTTGAGCTAAAGTTACCATGCTATTTTGAGAACCAAAGCCATCAATATTACCCTTATAATGCCAAATTGAGAGCTCACAAAGCTACCAATTTGCCATTACCCATCTCCATTGAAGCAACTTTTGAGCATCTTGAGCATACATCCACAGAAAAAGGACACATCTATAGAATCAAGAAAGCATGGAGTGTTTTCTTTTGTGAGGTTTGCACTTCTTGTTTGCTTTCTTTGTCTAAGCATATATGTGAATTTAGTTTTTGGTTTGTGAATGTTTACTTTATTTTTTAATGTTCTTTGCATACTAATTCTTGTTCTACAGACATGACATAGCCTTCTATGCCATAACCACACATCATCAAATTTTGCAATGAGACAAGAGGTATTTTCCAAATCAAGATAAAATAGATTACTTCTTGTTTGATCTCCTTTTCCTATCAGTCTATCATCAGTATCATAGATTTTTGTAGTTTTATTTCCAAATTCTACTTTGTAACCTACATTGCCTAACTGTGAGACACTTACCAAATTGTAGTTTAGTCCTTCAATATAGTATGCATTATCACATGAAATTTTTTCTGTAAGCTTAATGGTACCTTTTTTTTTGACTTGACATGGAGCATCATTACCAAATCTAACACAATTTCCATCATACTGAGTAAATTTAACAAACTTACTTTTGTCTCCTGTTATGTGATGTGAGCATCCACTATCTATGATCCATTTATCATTATTGTTCATGCATGTTACCAGTGCTATTGGCTCTTCTTCATCAGATTGGTCCTTCATGGGCACATAAACAACTTCATCATCATTATCATCAGAATCCTCTTCAGCAATATATCACTTCTTTCCTTTGTCTTTGTAATATCTCTTATCATCTTCTCTTTTATTTTTGTAGTTGTTACCTTCCTTGTATTCCTTTTTCTGTTTACACATTGCAGCAATATGTCCTACTTCATTGCAATTAAAACAAATGATAGGCATCTTACCTTTGAATCTTCCTTTGCCTTTGTGAAATCTTCTAGCTAGTAGTGCTTCCAATTGTTCCACATCTTCCTCATCAGTGCTACTGTCATTGGATACATATTTCATCTTTCTTCTTTCTTTCTTTGATTTCACTTGATCAGCATCTTTTAATGATAGCTTAGCTTTGAAAGCAGATTCAACATTCTCAGGTCTGTAATTATCAAAGTTAGATAACTCAAATGCAGTGAGTCTACCTACTATGCCTTCAAAACTTAGATTGTTTCCTAGCACACATCTTAGCTCTTGTATAGCTGATACTCTAATAGCATAGATAGGGAGCAAGGTTCTCAAAAACTTACTATTAATAGTATCATCATCTAATTGACCATTCAAGCATCTTATTGCACTTACCACTTCCTTTATTCTAGCAGCATACTAAACAACATTCTCACCTTCTTCCATTTCCATATCATCAAACTTTCCTATGAGACTTTCTCTTTTTGCTCTTTGGACATTTTGATCTCTTCCATAAATGTCAAATAGGGCTTTCCACATTTTGAATGCAGTGTCACATCCTTTGATATCATCAAATTCAACATAGTTGAGTGCAGAAGTAATTTTCAGCATTGTTTGATTATGTTCCTGTTTGTTTTTTAAATCTTCTGCAGTAGGAGCACTAGTTGGATCAACATGTTCAGTATCAATTGAGTTTCAGAAATAATCTCCTATGGATCCAAGATGTAGCTTCATCAAGCTTTGCCAAGCAACAAAGTTGTCTTTGTTGAGCTTGGGAGCTTTTCTCTTAGGCATTTTGATCTTTTCTACTTCTGGTCTTTTAAACTAAATCAGTAGCCAAGGCTCTGATACCAATTGTTATAATTCTTTAGAATAACTGAGAGGGGGTGGGGGGGGGGGGGGTGTGAATCAGTTATTCAAGGTCCAAATGCCATGATAAAACTTTTTCTTTTTTCTCTACAAATTCTTAATGGTGCATAACTGAACTTATCATGTATGCAATTTAAATATTAAAACAACTAAGAAAAGTAAACATGCATCACACCATAACACTAAGAATTTGATAACCCAGAAACCCTCCAAGAATAAGAAGGTAAAACTAGGGTGGGGACGATACCCACAAAATAACTGTGCGATTGATTTTAACCACTTCTAATGGTCTACCCTGTGAAAAGCCTACCCTGTTAAAGGCTACAACACATTGTTAAATGTGACCTTGTTAGAGGATTTCACCAAACTGTTAGGAATGGGCATGGTTAAAGGACTTTGGAACATTCAGTTGGAATGCCACCTTGTTAAAGGATTTACAACATGGCCATTAAACCAACCTAAGTCCATAGGTTTTATCTTAATTATTACAATTGCTAGAAAGTAACAACAATAGCTTTGATCTGATTCAACATACAACATAACTTGCAGATCGCAGATCACACTTCAGTTCAATCCTTTGCTTGGTTTTTAATCACTTCAGTTCTGTTAGCTTATCTTCCTCTCAAGCATTGTTTCCTTGAGTCTTCTTTACTCATCAAACCAATGCAATCATATGTGTTGTCATCCAGCAAAACAAAGTATTCTTTGTTCTCTTACTCCTTAGCACTTTTCTTCAACAACTCATGATTTCATACTTTCTCACCACCACACTACTACTTCATGACCTTATGACTTCTTAAATAGAAATCTGGAATATCTTTCCCACTCAATTCTCCCTCTCCAATTTTAGGGTTTCAATGGATTAGGTAGGATACAATGTATCTGCCCCATATTTCTTCTTCATCTAGAAACCTTGTCTAGCATCCAGTTGTATTCGCTAAAAACCTTTTTACATGGTGTTTTGTGCCACCAGCTCATCACTCTTATCTTCTATCTGGTTTACAAGCTTCTAGGTAACAACCTTGTTGGCTGAGATCTAGCAAATCTTTGATTTCAAAATAATGCAGCAACTCGGCATTATTAGTTTACTGATACTCGGCTTGTTCTATGTTACTCAACACTTGTATCCTGCTCAACATCTATATCTTTACTCGACACCTGTTTCATGCTCAACACTTGATGTTTACTCAACACTTGTTTTCTGCTCGGCATTTGATATTTACTTAGCACTTGTTTTCTGTTCGACACTTGATATTTACTCGACACACTCTAAAAGTGAACTTTCTCAGCTTCAACTAAGAATTTGTTCGGCACTAACTTGCTTGCTCAGCTCTCTCTCTCTCTCTCTCTAATGAACTTAGTTAGACTTTACAAATGACTTAGCTAAAACCTTACAACTTTGATATGTTTCAGTGTGCCCATTCTCTGTGTCTTAGAGTATGTCATCAATACACTTTTTCATCAATGGCTTAGCTGATCTTTGTATTTCATTACAACATCATAACTTCAACCTTTCTCTAGGTACTCTAGTTACATCTTATTGATTGCCTCCTCCTTGTCAATCAACCAATTGATAGTATTTGGATCACTAAAGCAATTGTCATTCCCGCAAGTAGCAAGTTTGACATCAATGACAAAACAATGATTGAAAACATTCTTTACCAGTTCCATTACTTTTTATGTATAATCTCTTTAGTCATTTCCAACAATCTCCCTCATGATCTTTTTCAATCATTTCCAACACTAGACATGTATATATAGATTTTGTGTATTTTAAATTATATACATGTATGTTACACATTTAGGTAATAAGATAGAGATTGCGAGTGCAATTATTGAATGGTGCAAAGATCATTTTGCTACTTGAGATACTGAATACAAAAAGCATTATTTTTGGGAAATGAAAGGTAAATAATATATATTTAATATAATATATTTATTCAAGTAAACAATTCAATTTTTTAATTTTATATTTATTCTAAAACATGATCATTATCTTCCTTATTTGTAATAGATATAGATCAATCTAATCCTTACAATTGTCAAACAATTAATGGTATTAGAAGTTTACATCAAGTGGTGACTACAAGACACCACAAACCTCTAGTGATTAAAGTAAGAGAGATATCACATTTTTGTGATGACTGCATTAAGGAAAATCCAATCAATGTATGTGAAAATATTGCAAATGGATATGTTTCACATTGGGATTTAAAGGACATAGTCATAAAGCCTCCTTTTGAAGATGTTGACATTGACATTGACATTCATGAAATATAGAGGAAACTCATCCCTCTGTGGCCACTTGTGATGAGTAGCTGACCATCGAGGATATATAAATGGTGCAGCAAACTAATCTATACACTTTGTAGCCAAATAACCTCTAACCCTAAGCATGCCTATAGAAAAGGGAAACATGCTCTTCACCATAGTGGTGGAGACCTCTGTATCAATATATCTATACTTCATAGTTCCAATGACACTATGAGAAAGAGAAGAATAAAAATTTTCAATACTAATATCATCATATGGGTTGTATGATTCAATCGTCTAAATCATACGACACTACTCATCTCTCATAGCAATAATCTTCTTCCTATTAGGGAGAGTGGTAGAAGGCAACAGTGTAGAATCTAGGAACTTGATAGCATGAGATAGCCTAGGAACTATATCTCTAAAAAAAATTTGTCTCTCCTTAGTAGATGACATCGGTCTACGTGTTATACTAGACTTCACACTATGACCCCCTCCTTGAATTCTAGCCTCCCCTGAGGATGTAGGTGCACCAATAATACTAGATGCCATAATGTATGATATACAAAGAATATTTATCTATTAATGTAGAGCTAAGATATGTAAGTATATATAATTTATTGAAAGTTAAATTTAATTTAAAACACATATGTATAAATATGTGTGTGTGTGTGTGTACAAAGTTGAATACCTAAAAAATATAGACCATTTTATTTAATGCACATGTTTAAAAATATATATCATTTTGATGGATAACTTATATGTATATGAACAAAAAATATGTGTGTGTGTATGCATGTGATAAAAAATATTTTGAAATTAAGTTAACTTTCTATCTAATTTTCTACATTTTAAAGGACATATGTTTACTATATGTTTTAATGATTTCTAAAATGTAACTAAATTTTAGCTATAGGTTTGAACAAGTTTTCTAAGTTTTATGTAGATGTAGGTCTATTATACACAAACACACACACACACACACACACACACTTCATAGTGTCAGTGACACTATGAGAAAGAGAAGAGTAAAAACTGTCAATACTAATATCATCATATGGGTTGTATGATTCAATCATCTAAATCATATGACACTACTCATCTCTCATAGCAATAATCTTCTCCCTATTAGGGAGGGTGGTAGAAGGCAACAATGTAGAATATAGGAACTTGATAGCATGAGATAGCCTAGCAACTATATCTCTAAACAAATTTTGTCTCTCCTTAGTAGATGACATTGGTCTACATGCTATACTAGACTCCACACTATGACCCGCTCCTTGAATGCTAGCCTCCCCTGAGGATGTAGGTGCACCAATAATACTAGATGCCATAATGTATGATATACAAAGAATATTTATCTATTAATGCAGAGCTAAGATATGTAAGTATATATAATTCATTGAAAGTTAAATTTAATTTAAAACACATATGTATAAATATGTGTGTGTGTGTGTGTACAAAGTTGAATAGCTAAAAAGTATAGACCATTTTATTTAACACACATGTTTAAAAATATATATCAACTTGATGTATAACTTATATGTATTTGAACAAAAAATATGTGTGCGTGTATGCATGTGATAAAAAATAATTTGAAATTAAGTTAACTTTCTACTTAATTTTCTACATGTTAAAGTACATATGTTTACTATATGTTTTAATGTTTTCTAAAATGTAACTAAATTTTAGCTATAAGTTTGAACAATTTTTCTAAGTTTTATGTAGATGTAGGTCTATTATATATATATATATATATATATATATATATATATATATATATATATATATATATATATATATATATATATATATATATATATATATATATATATATATATATATAGACACACACACACACACACACACACACACACACACACACACTTCATAGTGCCAGTGGCACTATGAGAAAGAGAAGAATAAAAATTGTCAATACTAATATCATCATATGGGTTGCATGCTTCAATTGTCTAAATCATACGACACTACTCATCTATCATAGCAATAATCTTCTCCCTATTAGGGAGGGTGGTAGAAGGCAGCAGTGTAGAATCTAGGAACTTGATAGCATGAGATAGGCTAGCAACTATATCTCTAAACAAATTTTGTCTCTCCTTAGTAGATGACATCAGTCTATGTGCTATACTAGACTCCGCACTATGACCCCCTCCTTGAATTCTAGCCTCCCATGAGGATGTAGGTGCACCAATAATACTAGATGCCATAATGTATGATATACAAAGAATATTTATCTATTAATGTAGAGCTAAGATATGTAAGTATATATAATTTACTGAAAGTTAAATTTAATTTAAAACACATATGTATAAATATGTGTGTGTGTGTGTGTGTACAAAATTGAATAGCTAGAAAATATAGACCATTTTATTTAACGCACATGTTTAAAAATATATATCAACTTGATCTATAACTTATATGTATGTGAACAAAAAATATGTGTGCATGTATGCATGTGATAAAAAAAATTTGAAATTAAGTTAACTTTCTACCTAATTTTCTACATGTTAAAGTACATATGTTTACTATATGTTTTAATTTTTTCTAAAATGTAACTAAATTTTAGCTATAGGTTTGAACAAGTTTTCTAAGTTTTATGTAGATGTAGGTCTATTTTATATATATATATATATATTCTTTTGAAATTAGTTAAAGTTAAAGTTTCCAAGTTTGAACAACTCTAGAAGTTATTATAGTTTAGTTATACCTAATGTCCCACTATACATCTTAGTTATCTATATATAGGTTTACTATGTTAATGTTTTCTAAAATGTAACTAATTTTTAACTATAGATCTGAACAAGTTTTTTGATTTGTCCAGTCTATTTTATGTATAACTTTTGAAACTAGTTAATTTTTAAGTTTCCAAGTTTGCATGTAACTAAAAATTATTATAGTTTAGTTCTACCTAATGTTTTAATACATGTTAGTTATCTATATAGGTTTATATTATGTTAATGTTTTCTGAAATGTAAATAATTTAGTTATCTAGGTCTAAACTTAATTTCTCTATATTTGATGTAAATCTACATCTATGATTAAGTAGATATTTAATTGAAAAATATTATAGTACTCTATCTAACATTGATTTAACTATATAAAAAATTAACTAATCTAAATAACTAACTACTAAAGTACTTAAAATATAATTAATTTAAATAATACTAATGTGTAATAACTAAAAACAACTTGATAAAATAAAAAATAATCCACGTACCACTTATGGCTGAAACACCCTAATTTGTTCCTCACAATTCAGAAACTGCAATAGTTAAAATGCCCTCCAAAAACTATTTTTGAAGATTTATATTTCTTTGTACCATTTCAACTGAAAGAGTTTTGGTCATAACCCTGGCAACCACATTGACCCAAAAAAGTTCCATGCACATACAATTGATAGGGTTACATCCATAACCCTTTTAGTAGTAACCCTCCAAGATATGCCAAAGGGTGACATAGGTTTGTGCTTTTACCCTACTAGTCTATGCTTCATAGACTTCCTAAAGTCTTCAAAATAACTTATCATCACTAACTCAAAGTTATCTCCAAGTTTCTCCATGAGTTCTCTAATCTGAACTGCAGTAGACCTATTCATCTTTGAAACAACTTTACCAAATGAAGGAAATGTGTTCTACACATAAAAGAACATAAAAACTAATAAAGAGACTTAGCACTAGTAAATAGCTTTTTAATATTATGAAAATTTCAAGTTGCAGTTGAATTCGGTTTGCAAATGCAAGAATATCTTGTTGCAATTTTCTTTATTTCTCTTTGTGCACTCTTCAATCTCAAATGAATGCAAATGAGTTAAGAAATGATAGTATAACCTTAAAATTTTGTAGTAAATACTTAATGCTTATATAGTTGTAAGCTCAGTTAATATAGGGTTTCCAACTCACTTCTCTTACACATGAATTCCACTTCACTCAATTCACATAGCATGCTTAGTCAATACTGCAATACCTTCACAACTCAATGCCAAATGAAATTCTATTCACACTTGACAATAATTCTAAAATATTTCATGCTTAGAAACAACATAAAAACTAACAAAACTAAACATTTCTTCTAGGTTCTAAATATTCCATTGCATGTTAATTCATGCATATATAATCTTTTCAGAACTTAGATTCTTGGAACTGATGTAAAATATAACATTGAGATATTAGTCCCACATACCTTTTGATTCTCTAGCTAGGGGTGATGTGATCACCTAATCCATTAGATGAAGTGGCCTCATCTAGACTTTATGTGCTACAATCTTCCTTTTTCTTCCATGTCTTGTTCATCTACACTTTGAATTTCTCAAAATTAATCTACTATTTTCCTTTATTTAATTCACTGTATGGTGTCTTTGACCTTTTTATATAATTTCTATTCATATGACCAGTCTTCAAACAACTAAAGCATCTAGTTTGACTCAACCATCTACTATTTAATCACTTCTAAAATGTGTTCTAATGTAATTCTCAGGAACATGTCCATACTCTTGACAATAGTGACAACTTTACTTTCTGTTGTAATCCCAATTGTAGGATTTTCAATTGTGTTGTATCTATGTCTTCTTGTTTGATGTCCACTTGGTATTAGATCTACATTCATATGCTTTATGTCCATACTTTTGAAAATTATGACAATATCCTTCAAATAATTGTGTGCTTAAGGTCTTGTTCTTGTATTCATGCACATGATGTCCTTGATTGTTGCACTTATGATAGTAACCCATGAATTTATGCTTAGGGTTTGTAGTTCTTACCTATTTTGTTTCTTTTTTCATCACTTTTAGATGATTCTTCTTCCTCAGTGATAGTATATCCCAATCTAGTAGTATCATTGTTAGAACTAGGAAATCTCATCAGTTTCTCAAAGTATTTGATGGTTTCACTAGGTTTGCTAAAATTTTCACTAAATCCCTTTTCTCTTCTTAGTCATTCCTTAGTTGTTCATTCTGTAAGTTTAGGGTTGTGATCTCAATGTCCTCTCCATTCAATTCAAGATTGGCAATCATTAATTGATTCATTATATCCAGTTACAAGCTAGAAATCCTTTGTACCTCTAATGTCTTCTCTTCTAGTCTATTGGTTAGTGTTCTATTAGTTTGTGGTGACTAATTAGGGAAGTACTATACATACTTCATAAATTCTTTGGGGTTGGCTACTATTCACCAATGGTGGGATACTGTTTGCCAATGGCTAATATTCACAAATTAGCTATTGTTTATATTTGCCAATTTATGGTTGACATGTTGTAACTAATTTTAACCCTAAACTAGCAAAAAAAACTTGTATAAAAGGGTTTAGGGTTAGAGATTGTCATATAAGGTGTGATGCAAAACTTTCTTCTTATAGCAGTATTGAGCTATAAGGGATTATAGATTATAATCAGGTTGTAATCACTATATTGTAATAATATTGGAATTGTTATTTGGTGGATGTAGTGTAGGGATTGGGTGAACCACATTAAATCTCGGTGTCTTGTGTTCTTTTTTGTGTGATCTATTATTTTCTAAATATGTTTATGTTTGCATGTAATTTATTTTTCTATCTGTGGTTACATCCTAACAAGTGGTATTAGAGCGAGGTTGTCTTTTGGTTATCCTCTACAGGAAAGCCTCATGGCTGAGTGGGAGTAATGGAAGAAAAGGGTAAGATGAGGGTTGAAAAATTCAATGGGTAGAACTTTCAGTTATGGAAGATGCAAATGGAAGACTATCTTTATCAAAGGGGTTTATGAAAGTTGTTGAAAGGAAAAGACAAGAATTAGGGATCTATGATAAATGACAACTAGTATCTTTTAGATAGAAAGGCACTTGGAAGCATTCGATTATGTCCAGAACCATCAATGACATTTAATATAACAAAAGAAAACACAATAGAAGAGTTGATGGAAACCCTAAAGAAATTGTATGAAAAACTCTCCGCTTCAAAAAAGGTATTTCTCATGAAGCTTTTATTCAATATGAAAATGATAGAAGGTGGAAATGTGATAGATCATTTAAATAAGTTTAATACTATTACTAGCTAGTTATCTTCTATGGGTATTAATTTTGATGAAGAAATTAGGGCTCTCTTGATTTTGTGTTCTTTGCCTGAAAGTTAGAATGGCTTGGTAATGACTATGAGTAATTCTATTTTTGTATCTAATACCCTAAAATATGATGATGTGATTAGTGTTATTTTGAGTGAGGAAACTCATAGAAAAACCTTAGGCAGATCTACATCAGGAAGTGCTTTAAATGCACAAAGCAGAGATAGAACAACTAAAAGAGGAAGTAATTTTAGAAATTGTGGGAAATCAAGAGGAAAATCAAAGGGGAAGAGTTCTCAATCTAGAGGACTAAGAGATTGTTGTTACTATGGTAAAATAGGGCATAAGAAGAAATATTGCTGGACTCAAAAGAATAATGAAGGAGATAATCCAAAAGGGAACAAGGAGGAAAATGAGGTAAGTAACAAATCTGAATAGGATGCTTTGCTTTTGTCTTTGGAAAGTCTTGACGATTCAGGGGTTTTAGATTTTGGTGCTTCATTTCATGGTATAGCTCATAGAGGTTATTTCCTTGATTATGTCCAAGGGGATTTTGGGCTCATTTATTTGGGGGATAATGAACCTTGTCAGATTGTTGGAAAGAGAAAAGTTAAGATTAAGTTGCAAAATGGGAATCATTGACTACTATATTAAGTAAGACATGTCCCAAGGCTAAGTAGGAATTTAATTTCAGCAGGGCAACTCAGTGATGAGGGTTGTGTAGTTACTTTTAATGATAAAAATTGGAAGGTTTTAAAAGGTTTTCTTTGTTGGTATTAACTTAGTATTGCCATTAGTGACAACACATCCATATAAGTATAGCTACCAAGCTTAGCACTTAATTCTCTACTCTCACCAAGCATTCTAGCATTAACCAAGATTTGAAGAGTTCAGTAGTTTACACCAAGCAGATAGTGGCTACTGGGTGAATACAAGTAATATGAAGATCAATAGTGTCTACCAAACTTCACAATATCTATCGAGTAGTAAGCTTGTATCATGCAGATTCTATATAAACCAAGCAAGGTAAACTTAGTATCTATTGAGTGACACTACATCTACCGAGTCACTAGTGGTCACCAAGTTTAGAACTACATTGAGTGATTAGAATGGATCAAACATTCACTTCTATCGAGTGCATGAAGATGTTGAGTAATGCAGTGAACGTCATGTATCAAAAGGTCACCAAGTCAGTTCAATGAACTTGAGTTATTTACTATTGTGCCGACTTTGAAATGTATTTGTTCACTTATGTTTTGGCCAGCCTTGTAGATTTGTAAATTTGAAAGGTATATATCTAAGGTATATTGTAAGATATTATATATATGAAGGGATAGTGAAGTAATGAGAAGTATATGCAAAAGATTATCAGTAGTAGTTCAAGGAACATATCAAGGTCAATATAGAGGCAGAAAAGTTATATCTATCACATGAGGTGATTAGTACAAAAAGGATCTTATCAGCAATCAATTGTAAGCAGATCCACTACTTCATCTTAACAAGTGAATCAGTTTTCTAAATCCTCTAACAAGGTAGACTTAACAGTCTTTGTACAAATCTCTTAACTGAGTGCATACTTCATTGTATGTTTGCAAATCCTCTAACAAGGTGGACCTAGTAGTCCTTTGTGCTCCTAATAGGGAAGATCATTAAAAGTGTTCAATGTAAGCCTTAACAAGCCAACTTTATGCTACAGTATTGAAGTTTTTTGGGTATCATCCCCACCCTAGTTTTACTTTCTATTTGTAAGGTTTCTGGGTCACCAAAATATTGTTTTCTTTTCTGTGATGAATGTTTTAACTTTCAATATTAATGCATACAGTAGCATAGATTGGTTTATGAATAATTCACAAGAAGAATTTAAGGTTATTGATTCACCCCTCCCCTCTCAGTAACCTATCATATATTGAATATTTCCTACAATTGGTATCAGAGCTTTGTGGTTCTTAGGATAAAATCTTGATAGCTTGAGCAAAGATCTAAGGACAAATGGAGATATTTAGACTTGATAAGGCAATTGAAAATGAAAAGCTATATCTAGAGATGGCCATAGCTCAACTCAAAGAAGCAAAGGAGCACCTTTCCCAATCCCTAAAAAGAAGGAAGGAACTTGCAAGAAAAATGGATGACCATTAGTATGTTAAAGAAAAGATTGAAGAATTTTTCCCATCAAGCAGCTTGGATGAAGCTAATGAGGCAATCAAAGAACTCCTAGCAAAGAATGGCTCTCTGCAAGAAGAAGAAAACTTAAAAGAGAACAAAAAATCCAATCAATCAGGTTATATGAAATTTTGGAAAAAAGAAATAAGGCAAATGAAAACTTGGAGCCAAGAAACAATGAAGAATAGAATCAATCCAATCAACATGAAGACCTCAATGATCAAATCATTGAAGCAAATGAAGAAATCAGGATTCTCAAAACATAGAATGAAAGAATAAGAAGTGACCTAAATTATGAAAGGGAAATTAATGAAAGAATAATGAGAGAATTGAGATGTGAAAAGAAAATCATTGAAAAATTGAAGAATGACCTAAATGTTGTAAAAAAAATCAATGAGAGAATGTTGAAATCACAAAAAGACATGAATCAATTGAATTAGCAAAATAAGCAGAATCTTCATAGGCAAAAGGGTAAAGCAAGACTAGGATACAATGAAGAACAAGGTGAATCTTCCAAGAAAGGTGCAAAAAGGAATCTAAAACCCTCATGCAATCATTGTGGGAAAATTGGTCATACATCAAACAAATGTTAGAGCAATGGAAAAGGAAAATTCAATGGAAAGTGCTATAACTGCAATCAACATGGTCACAAAACCAATGAATGCAAGGAGAAACCAAAATTTGAAGGTAAATGTCACAAATGCAAAAAAAAAAATGCTCACAAGGCATCTCAATGTAGATCCAAATCATTCAATCCAGCTGAATAATTAGTAAAGGAAATATTTGGATGGGACTACAATACCTGGTGTAGATGTCATTATTGTGGAGAATATGGATACACTATCATAAATTGTGCAAGGCACCACCTAAGAAAGAAAGATACTACTATAAGGTGTTACACATGCACTAAACTCGATCATATAGCTGAAAATGTCATGAATATAGGAAAAGTTGAAGATGAAAAGAAAGCAAAGGCTAACAATATAAGGAAACAAATGAGGTAACAATGAATTCCTAAATCTACTAAGGATAAAAGCTTGAATCATGGTAGTGAAGTCACTCAAGAAGAGGGTGACCCCATCCCCTCAAACTAAATTCCTAAGAATGAGTTGGAGTTGTACTTAGCAAGAAAATCATAAGCAGTTCCAAGAAATATGAGGAATGCAAATGATCCAATTAGTATTCCAAATACACTAGGAATCATATAAAGGTTATCCTTGGTCAATCTGCATCAAACTCCACCGAGGTAAGTTGGTTGTAGACCTTACTAAGTGAGGTTGGGAATAAAGGAAATTTGGTTTGTTCATTGAGTTGATACTCTTGTTGAGTTAGGTCAGTGGATGATAGTCTGTCACACACTATGTCATAATGGTGTCAAGCATTTATGAAAATTTCTTAACAAAAGGGGAAATTTCAACTTCATTTCTCATTGCATCCATAGCATTCGAAGAGTAGAACAATTTGAAAGGGAATTATAGTGTTTTTGAGCAATTTAGTAGCAAGATCTTCATGAATTTCATCATCTACCAAGCAGCGATGGTGTCTACCAGTGGAAGCAGCACTAAGCCAAAGAAGGGTTCTAAAATACTGGTTAAAGGTGTTGAATGGAAACCACCAAACTTTAAAATTGTTTCGGTCGTTGCTGAGTCACTTGATCCATATGGAGCTCAGTCAAAAATCCCTCCCAAGGTACTCTTAATTAATGACATATAAATTCACTTTAAATGTTCTCTTAAAAAATTAAGGACACTAGAAATGGATACTGCCCTAGCTGAAATGTGTGTTGACAGAGTTTTGAAACCTAAGCATAAACATTTGGAAGTCAAAGGATTAACTCATATCCCTCACATGCCTCAAAATTTCCATGTAAAGTGGATAAGATACATATTGATTCAATTTCACAATGGTCAATTATGGTTGGAACAACCCATTCTGATTACAAAGAAGATGATACACAAGGTTATGGGTCTGCCAATACTAAGCAAGGCCAAATCAACCAAAACCCTAAGATGGGAGGAACTACAGAAGAAAACCCTAGTCAAATGGGATGGTAGAGGTTTGAAATTGAAAAATGTCACTAACATAGAGCTTAGGTTCAGAATCCATATCATTATGCATAAAACCTACAGCTCGAGTCAGTCAAATAGCATTCCTTGTGAGGCAATTGACCTAGCATACAAGGTTATAAAGAAGAAAATTGAATTTGATTTATCAGATGTACTTCTAAAGCAATTGAACAAAAACATTGAAAGTGAAGACTTCCAAGAACAATTCCTTCAAGATCAGTTCATTGCTTACCTATTTATTCTTTTATATTCAAAAAATTCTTTCCATCTAAGGACATAGTTGTATGGAGAAAAGACACCCATGTTCTTTATTAGATAAATGAATCTATTGAAGAAATGGGTGAAAACTTTGAAAGGGTGTTGGATAATTACTTTGAGGCATTCAAAGAGAAAATGAATAATAGATTTTGAATCCCAAACAAGCTTGTGGAAGACTACAAGGATGACATATGCTTCATGGTGGACTATGACAGAGTGTTCATTCAAGTAGTCATACCAAGAGTGGCATGGGTAAAACCATTGCCTTATTAAATTAACATTGATGAAGCTAGAGACATCATTGAGGCTTTAATAAATGAGCTAGCCAATCCAAATCTTCCTGCATTTGGCACTTATGAGGAATCCAAGAAGAGGATAGAACTCAGTATCAAGATTCCTTAGGCTATCAATAGAGGCAAGAAGAGGATTGCAAAATTGAAGAAAAATGAAGGTCCTCTAATGCTTACCGATGTCAAGGGTGAGGATGAAGAGGAATATGATGAAGGTGAAGAAGAAGAATTAGAGAAAGAGGAACCAACAAGGAAGAAAGGTAGAGTGACTATCACTAAACCTCAGAAGAAATCTACTGCAACATTCTCTAGGAGAGGTAGGAAAGGTAAAAGTGAACTAGTATTCATTCACTCTCCACCTACATTTGAGGAAAGGATGAAACAACTAGGAGTTGGAGCAAGAATATGTAACTTTAAAGTTCTCAAATATGAGACTTGGTCTCCAACTAAGCAGAAAGAGATTGAGGACTTATTCATGGAGAAAATGGGTATTTGGAAATACTCCCCTGCTCAGTTGCAACCTCAAATCCATGCAGATCTTTTTGCCAAAACTCAAGTCAGATGGGAGAACATGATGCAAATTGTTAAAGACATCTTTGAACAACAATTGAAATAGTTAGTACCTAATATAACTAATGCTAAAGTAAAGAAGGCAATGAAACAACATGAAGATAGAATGATTCTAATGAATAACATAGAATTAGTAGTTAAGCATGCCTCAAACGTCTGGAGAGATGTATATCATCTCAACAAACCATCAGAAGAAATTGTTATAATTAAATATGTTGATAGTAATGATGATGATAATGATGATGATGAAAACACTCCTTCCATCATAGTTACTAAAGGTGAATTATATGCTCTAATCGAGGAAAAGGAAGAAGAGGAGGAGGAAATAGAAGAAATGGATGAAGACAAGGAGGAAGAGGATGAAGAAGATGACCCAATAAAGATTGCAGTGAAAGCTATTGCATCTCTTCCTCACACTCCACCATACACTGTCACTTCTATGGAAACAACTTCTACTAGTGAAATTGTGAGCACAATAGCAACATCAATTGCTAAATCTTCACCAGTCACCTCCTAGCTCCAAGTGTCTACAATAGAAGTATCAAGCACTTCATCTATAGAGCTGACTGCTACCTCTTCAGCTACCAAGTTAGCTCCCTCTATATCTACATCTTCAGTTTGTGCATCAATAAGCTCTACAGTTTTGTTTTCATCTACATTGTCTACATCTACTCTGATTCTAGTTAGTTTAGACACTTCTATGAGGATTCTACTGAGTGTGGCACCATTTTTGGAAAGTGTTTTAGTTTTTGGTCTAGTTAGTACTTCTATTGGCATTCAATCCTTAAGCCCTATTCCATTTTTCACTACTAGCCCTTCTATCTCTACTATTGTGTCTATTCCAAAGGTCAAACCAATCATCACTGAAGTAAAACCAAGGCAACCATTGAAACTTTTGATCACGAGAAAGGAAATTGAAGAAGAAATTAACTTAGACATAGAGATAATAATACCTAAGGTTGACTATGAGACTGCTACTATTGAAGAAATGAGATTAGCTAGTCAACTCATAGAGATGATTAAAGCTACACAGAAGCAGCTAAGGTCTGAAAGGGACAAGGAGTACATAATAATTGAAAATGCCAAGAATATAATTACAGATGCTATAGGTATTGAAGTGGATTCCACTCAACATAGTTTGATTTAGTTAGAAAAGGCTATACAGAAATATAATGAGGACTCCTCTAGACAAGAGAAGTTAATTAAAAAGGCTGAAAGGAAGTTTGATACTAAAGTGCTAGAGCATATTGCTCAGTAGATTGCAATCAAACAAGTGGAGTTGTCCACATTTTTGGGCAATTTTGAAAACTTCTTTGATAATGCAACATCACTTTTTGCAAAACTTTGTGATATGTTTGGTTTTACCAATGAAATAAAGGAGAAGCTAAATAGGATTGATGCTAACATGAAATCTAGTGAATCAAAGTTGTAGGCTGACCCCTGTTCTAGCTCCTCTCATTACACTAAGGTAAAATATCTAACAGAAGTGCAGGTAGAACTTGTAAGAGAAGAACCAAGAATAAGAGCAACCTTGATTGATATTTAGAACATGATCTTGCCAATAATGTATATAATGCAGAAACATATTGCTCATTACAAGACATTGGTTCAGGATCAAAACTTCTCAATGGTTGATCACATGATCAAATTATCAGCAAAAGTGCAGATTGCTCTCTCTACCTACAAAATTTTGTAAAATAATTGGGATACTTCATTCGCCCTCATTCTTAAGGTACAACAAGAATTTCTCTCTCATTTTGGTGTCACTATATAGATAGTACATGTAGCCCTTTGGCATTACTGTCAAAAAGGGGGAGAGATTATCAACTTTAGTAAAAAGAAGAAATTCTATATATAAGGAGAGATATCAGTATAAGTGAAAAGGGGAGATAACACTTAATAGAGTTAGCATGTATATGTGTATAGCTACGCACATAAGTATCTTTGTATATACATTATATGTCATCAAGGAGATATATGTAGAAATGTATATGCAGTAGCTTTACAAAGATCAATTTTGAAAAACCAAAACTTAGTGAGTCTATTTATGTACATATGTTTTGGCTTATAAGTGTTTTTTCACTAATGCCAAAGGGGGAGATTGTTGGCATTAAGTTAGTGTTGTGGTGTCCACAACACACGCCCCATTCCTCACTAGGAATGGGGAACCCCTACTTTTTTTGACTCATAGACTCAAATTTCAAGAGTCAAGAAAAGAAGAGTTTTATTAGACCTTAGGATTTTAGAGTCAATATTCAAAAAAATCACAAAAAAAATTAAAAAAATTGAAAAACACAAAAAAAAAAATTTTAAAAAAAAATTTGAAGAAAAAAAAAAGTTGAAAAAAAAGTGACTCGCACACCATTCACTTGTGATGCTCATGCTACGCCCGTCGAGTGCCTGAGATGCGTGCTGTGCATGCTCATGAGGTGCATCACATGCCAAGAGCCCGCATGCTCATGCATTGCTATATGCGCCTGCACTCACGCGATGCTCGCGCCATCTATCACGCGCCCGCGCACTGCTCACGCCACCAAGGTTCATGCATGCATGCACGCACATGACCAAGGTGCCTCATGCACATTCATGCCATCGTATTCCCAAGGCACCATGCATGCTTGCCAAGCTACCCTTTCACCTCCAGTTTTTCCTGAGTAGCCATAAGAGGGGTTTAAAATATATCCCCGCTCTGCTCGCGCCGCCAAGGTTCATGCATGTATGCATGTGCATGACCAAGGCACCTCATGCACATTCATGCCGTCATGTTCCCAAGGCACTGTACGTGCTTTCCAAGCTGCCCTTTCACCTCCAATTTTTCCTAAGTAGCCATAAGAGGGGTTTAAAATATATCATTTAAGTATTTCCTTATACTTAAGATATATTTTAATAAATGCGACAAATCTTTTGAGATAGGTTTCAGACCTCCTTGAGATAAGGTAAAGATTCTAAGAAATTTTGAAGCTTTAGAAATCCAAACTTAGCCAAATTTTAGGGCTTCAGGAATCCACACTTAGCCAATTTAGGCCTTCAGGATTTCAGACTTAGCTAGATTTCAAAATTCACCTCCAATTTTGTTTGAGTAGCTGGTGTCTTTGTGATGTATTGTTAACTCTACAGACTAATGTTTGCTTCTTTTGTAGGTAAAAATGGCATCCTCAGCTTGTCAAGGTCATAACTTTTGACTCGGGCCTCAAAATTCAGAACTGCTTACACTGTTGGAAAGAAGAACTAAAGATCTAATTTCAGTCCCTAAAATAGTGAGTTTTTGAATACCCAATTTTAGGGACTAATGAAGGTTCTGACTTGAAAGAAAAAGACCTCCAAAAAGGTCATTTAAAAACAAATTCCTAGAAAATTTATGAAAAAATATGAAAAAGCTACAAACATTTGATCATCTTGGATAATCTAGATCACTTGGTTTCTCGCCAAGAAAGATTAGACAGGTGGAGAGAAGACAAAGGTCAAAGATACAGAGGTTGGACATATAAAGAAAATCAAGTTCCTCATCTTATGTAGCTATTAATGACAAAATTCAATGCAGGTGCGTATAGATTTTCGATTGAAGAAGTAGAGGGAGTGCAAGTTTATGAAAGTAATTGGCTATAAAGAGGGTGTAAATCATCAAAAATGGGCATGGAGTGTGTACAAAAAGTGATCGAAAACTTCATTTGAGCAAAACTCAAAAACTATTTTCAAAATTGAGAACTTTGATTTTTTGGCAAATTGAGCTCTATAGGTCCGTAGCTCTGCAAGTATGCAGGTTCGTAGGTCCGCAGGTCTGCAGGTATGCAACTCCACATTTTTGAGCTTCACAATTCAGAGGTGCACTGATAGTTGATTGCTAGTTCCAAAAATATCACTTTCCATGCATTGGGAGCACATTCTGATGGCAAGTTAACTCTGACACACATCAAGTGAAGGGCCAACTTCTATTTTTGGTGTTTCCATGCACTTCTACTTTGACTGATGGCTTCCTCCTAATTTCTCTCTCATGTTTTCTCTATTTTTGACATGTAAAGGGCTCATGTATCCAATTAATGAATAAAATATGGATGGAGTCCCTCTAAGCACCAGTTAGATTACCAATTTGTATATATTTAGTTTGTTTTAATGTTTTAAAAGCACTTTATTGCATTAAGATCTCTCACTCTCAACAAAAATTGAGGAGATGATTTCTTATAAATACCCCATTGTAAAATGTAACAAGGGCCACCGTTATTATGCAATAAAGATATTCTTTTGGTGCTAGCATTTGGAGTGTAGTTATTCTTGCTCAAATGTATCATTGTTTTGTGAATTTTATTCATGAGATTGTGATTTAGCCAAAGGTTTATTACATTATTTTTGATTGTGCAATCTTTTAGTTCTTGTGTTTGCTATAGATATATGAATTCTGTTGATGTAACGAGCTTGAGAAGAGATCACCCAATTGTGTCTACATAGTTTTTTGTCTCGCATGAGCACACTTTCTGTGGCCTTGTGATTTGATGAAGAGTGAAATATCATTCGATTTGTTAAAGATTCTCACAGATGATTGCATCAGTGAATTCTAGGAAGCACTGCTCCTATTTTTATTGGTTTCCTACTAATTTCTTCAAAGGTTTAACTTGTAGTGTGTTGTGTTCTATAGCTTATTTCCATTTAGAAATTTCAATTTCAAGTTATTTGATTTCATGTTATTTGCTTTCAGTTTCATTATTTTCTTTGTTAACCCCCTATTAGAAGAGGACCTCATAGTAGCTGCATTATTAGAGTTGCATTCATTAAAAAATAGAAGATACAAAAATATTGTTCTTTTGGTGTGATATTTTGAGACAACAAATAGATTTTACTTGATTCCAAGGTAAAAGAGTTTTTAGAACTAGCAAAGGCCTCCTTGTGAACACTCACATTTATCTTCTATTGAGCGGATTTTGGTACATTGCAAGACAAACACTGAACCTTGGAGTGGATCCTTAAAAAGATTTTCTTTTGAAGAGAGGAATTACAATATGGATTCCTGCTATTGACCTCATGCAAAATGAATGCCCAATAGTTAGTATTTCCATTAGTGACAACACTTATCCATATTAGCATAGCTACTGAGCTCAGCACTTAATTCTCTACTCTCACCAAGCATTCTAGTATTAACCAAGCTTTGAAGAGTTCAATACTTTACACTGAGTAGAAAGTGGCTATCAAGCAAAGAGAGGCAATATTAAGATTAGCAGTGTCTATCAAGCTTCACAATGTCTACCGAGAAGTAAGCTTGTGTCATGCAGATTCTATGTAAATCGAGCATTGGGAGAATTAGTGTTTATCAAGTGAAGCAAGGTAAACTCGGTATCTATTGAGTGACACTACATCTACTGAGTCACTAGTGGTTATCGAGTTCAGAACTACATCAAGTGATTTGTATGGACTGAGCCTTCACTTCTACTGAGTGCATGACGATGCCAAGTAATACAACGAATATTGTGTATGAAAAGGTCACCGATTTAGTTCACTGAACCTAAGTTATTTACTATTGGGCTGAATTTGTAATGTATTTATTCACTTATGTTTTGGCTGACCTTGCAGATTTGTAAATTTGAAAGGTATATATGTAAGGTGTATTGTAAGATATTATATATATGAAGAGATAATGAAGTAATAACAAGTATATGCGAAAGATTATCAGTAGCGGTTCAAGGAACACAACAAGGTCAATATAGAGGTTAAAAAGTTATATCTATCACATGTGGTGATCAGTGCAAAAAGGATCTTATCAGCAATTAGTTGTAAGAAGATACACTACTTCATCTTAATAGGTGAATCAATTTTCTAAATCTTCTAACAAGTTAGACTTAATAGTCTTTGTACAAATCTCTTAACTAAGTGCATACTTCATTGTATGTTTGTAAATCGTCTAACAAGGTGGACCTAGTAGTCCTTTGTGCTCCTAATAGGGTAGATCATCAGAAGTGATTAATGTAAGCCTTAACAGGCAAACTTTATGCTATAGTATTAAAGTTTTGTGGGTATCATCCCCACCTCAGTTTTACTTTCTATTTGGAAGGTTTCTAGGTCACCAAAATATTGTGTTCTTTTTGTAATGAATGTTTTAACTTTCAGTATTAATGCATATAGTAGCATAGATTGGTTTGTGACTAATTCATAAAAAGAATTTAAGGTTACTAATTCACCCCTCCCCTCTCAGTAACCTATCATATATTGAATATTTCCTACACCCTTGTAGTAGAAAAAGGTGTGAAAGTAGGCACCTTATATCTTTTTTCTAGTCATATTGTTCCTTCTACTTTGATTGTTTTAGAGAAAAATGAAATTTCAAGAACATTTGATACAATTGAGTAGGGATAACAAATAGCTATTGTATATTCTGGTATAAAAATTTGGCACAACAGACTTAGGCACATGAGTGAGAAAGGTGTGAAAGTACTTCATTCAAATAAATTTTTACCAGGTCTGAAATGTGTCAAAATGGATTTCTGTGAAAGTTGTGTATGAAAAATAAAAGAGAGTGAGTTTTGTGAAGACTAGGAAGGAAAATAAAAGGTAGAAATTAGACCTTGTGCATACAAATGTATGGGGATTGGCTTAGGTATCTTCCCTTAGTGGATCTCATTATTATGTTACATTTATTGATGATGCAACTAGAAAAGTATGGGTTTATTTCCTTAGACAAAAATTGGATGTATTTTAAACTTTTAAGAAATAGAAATGCTTGGTTGAAAATGAGATTGGTAAGAAATTAAAATATCTCAGATTTGATAATGGTGATGAGTATCATAGTCATGAATTTGAAGATTATTTCTCCACTAATGGTATTTTTATATAAACAACTATTCCAAGGACTCCACAAGAAAATAGAGTGGCTGAACGCATGAAAAAAACTATAATGGAGTGTGCAAGGAGGATGAGGTTGCACACTGGATTTCCCTTAGACATGTGGGTGGAGGCTATCAATAATGTTGTATATTTGACTAATAAAGGTCCCTCTACTACTTTGGGTTGTGGTATTCTAGAGGAAGCATGGATTGGTAATAAAGTGAGTTATTCTTTTCTCAAAACCTTTGGTTGTGAAGCATTTGCTCATATAGATTTTGAAAATAGAATCAAGATGGAAGCTAAGTCAAAGAAATGTGTATTTTTTGGATATGGCATTAATAAATTTGGTTATAGGATTTGGGATTTTTAAAATCATAAAATTGTAAGAATTAGGGATGTCATATTCAATGAGAAAGTGTTGTACAAAGATCTATTGCAACAACATGAGAAGAAAGAAGATGATTATGTAGTGTTGGAAGATACTCCAAAAGATGATGTTCTATCCATTCCTCATGATGTGCAACAACCACAACAAAAAATACTATAGACACTAGTGAATGTCAGATGGTCAACAAGGCTAATTAGAGCTCCAGAAATATTTTCTCCTTCTGTCTATTCTATTTTACTTACTAATGCTAGTGAACTTGAATGTTATGATGAAGCTATATAGGTGGATACTAAGATCCAGTGGGAATGTGCAATGAAAGAAAAAATTGACTCTCTGCTGAAAAATAGACACGGGATTTATGCAAGTTGTAGGGTAAACTTTATGAAAGCCACGTCCAAAAAAAGATATTAAATATTGGCAAATCTTTCATTATTAAAAATAAATAAAATTATTTCTATTAGTAAATCTCTCAATTTTTTATTCTAAATATGGTTAATAATGGTGACTTTTTTTGAATCATAATTTTTTTGTATAAAATATTGACAAATCTCAATAATAATAAGTTCATTAATTACTATGTAATATTACAAATCAAAATTGAATTTTTTTTACCTCGTAGAATATTATGAGGATCGTTACATATACTTTAAATCAATAGTGAAAACTAAATATTGGTGATATATCCCTAAAGTAACTAATAATTATGATAATTACTGGTCAGTTAAATATATTTTCTCCAATAATATATTATATTTAGGTGACTCAAATCTAGTCATGTAATGAATATTGTGGTGAATATTTGAGTTTAAGTTTTTCACTTAAATATATTATTGAGTGATTTTAAATATTCTAGAACTAAATTTTATAAAACTATGGTGATTTAGGTTGTATCAAATTTTAAATTATTAGCCAAATTACTAGGTAAAAAATTCTTAAATTAACCACTAAAAAATACCTTGGCAAGTTGCATGTAGGTAAAAAGGCTTTATAAAATAAGTGGATTTATAGGTCAAAAGAAGAGGATGGCAATAAGAAAAGATTTAAAGCTAGGTTAGTTGTAAAAGGATTTGCATAGCAAAAAGACATCAATTTTGATGAGATATTTTCTCCTATTGTTAAAATGACTTCTATCCATTCTATTTTAAGTATTAGGGCTATTGAAGATTTATATTTGGAGTAGCTTGATGTTAAAACCACATTTCTTCATGGTGATTTGGATGAAGAGATATTTGGCTTAACCACATGGATTTGAGGTCAAAGGTAGGGAGAACTTAGTGTGTAGATTGAAAAAAAGTTTATATGGCTTGAAGCAAGCACATCAACAATGCTATCTGAAATTTGATGATAGCTACATTATTTTATGTTTATATGTTGATGATATGCTTGTAGCTGGGTTTAATATGAATCACATTATGAAGTTGAAATGCTAATTAGCACATGCATTTTATATGAAGGATTTGGGGGTAGAAAAGCAAACCCTTGGTATGAAGATTTGTAGAGATAGGAAGAATATAAAATTGAAAAATGAGAAATTGACACTATCTCAAGCTGATTATGTTGAGAAGGTGTTGCAACATTTCTCTATGAAAAATGCTAAAGCTATCAACAAACATTTACCTGATCATTTGAAGTTGACTAAGGAGATGTGTCCCAAGACACATGAAGAGGAGGATAAGATGTCCAAGGTACCCTATGCTTTAGCTATAGGAAGCTTGATGTATGCTATGGTATGTACAAGACTAGATATTACACATGTTGTGGGAGTCGTTAGCAGGTATATGATTCATCTAAGAATTGAACATTGGAATGTAGTTAAATGGATTCTTAAATATTTGAGAGGAACATCTAGTAAATGCTTACACTTTGGGGGCTCTACTACTAATTTACAGGGCTATATTAACTGAGATTTGGCAGGGGATATTGATATTAGGTGGAGTACTATAGGTTATATATTTACTATCGGTGGGGCAACCATGAGTTGGATTTCTAGGTTACAGAAGGTTAGTGCTTTATCCACTATAAAGATAGTGTATGTTGCTACTACAAAGGCAAGTAAGGAGATGATATGGCTTCAATTCTTCCTGGAAGTATTAGAACACCCTTAGAGGGATAATTATTTGTTTATAGATATTCAGAGTGCCATTCATCTTGCAAAGAATTTAGCTCTATATTCAAAGACAAAACACATTCAGTTGTGGTACCATTTCATTCGGTCAGTTTTAGATGATAGATAGTTAAAGCTAGACAAGATACATATAGATGATAATCCAACAAATATGTTTACAAAGGTAGTGACAAGGGAGAAGTTGAATTCATTTTTAGTTTTGGTTGGTCTTCTATATTGAACATGAATAAAAGAACAATAGAGTCTAGGGTGGTTTGATCCAGTGGGAGCCCCATGTGATAGCGGTATTGCTATAGGATTAGTCTCCAAGTGAGAGATTGTTGTCTAGTGTAGAGCCTATTAGTTTGTGGTGACTAATTAGAGAAGTACTATACATACTTCATAAATTCTTTGGGCTACTATTCGCCAATTGGCTATTGCTTATATTTGCCAATTTATGGCTGACATGTTTTAACCCTAAAGAGGCAAAAATACTATTCACCAATGGCAAAAAAATTTGGGCTACTATTTTCCATTTGCTAATGACACAAAATTTTGGGCTACTATTCACCAATTGGCTATTACTTATATTCATCAATTTATGGTTGACATGTTTTAACCCTAAAGAGGAAAAAATACTTGTATAAAAGGGCTTAGGGTTAGGGATTGTTTGATAAGGAGTAATACAAAAATTGGTTCTTATGAAAGCATTGAGCTATAAGGGATTACATATTGTAATCAAGTTATAATCACTAGATTGTAATAATATTCAACTTATTGCTTGGTGGATGTAGCCTAGGGTTTGGGTGAACCACATTAAATCTTGGTTTCTTGTGTTCTTTTATGTGTGATCTATTATTTTATAATATTGTTTATATTTGTATTTAGTTTTTATTTCTGTTTGAGGTTTAATCCTAATAGAGTATGATCAATCCCCAAGTGGGAGATTGTTAGTTTGTGGTGACTAATTTTAACCATAAAGAAAAAAATAAAATGGATTAGGGTTAGGGATTTTCATATAAGGTGTGATGCAAAAATTTATTCTTGCAACAATATTGAGCTATAAGGGATTATAGATTGTAACCAAGTTGTAATCACCAAGTCATAATAATATTAGACTTGCTGTTTGATGGAGGTAGCCTAGGGATTGGGTGAACCATGTTAAATCTTGGTGTCTTGTGTTTTTTTCTATGTGATCTATTATTTTTTGATATTATTTATATTTGCATGTAATTGTTATTTCTAGCAATGGTTAAATCCTAAAATGTTCTTTTGTCATCTTTAAGCATGACCTTGTTTTCCTCAACTTTCTTTTTCTTCTCACTCACCTCACATAGTGATACTAATTGGACTTCTTATTCTATATTAAGATTTATGACCTCTTTAGTTAGGGCACCATTTTTTTTTATTAGATCTACAACTACTACATCAAACTCATTTGAGTTTCTATCTAAAAACAATTTAGTAGTGTCTTCCTCTTGGTAATGTGTGTCATTTTCTTCAATAGGTATTTCTTTCCTTCTCTTTAATGAATGTTTCAACTCATATCTAGTTTCATTGAGTTGATGTAGGGCAAGCTATATTTCAATCTTCTAGTTCTTAATAATTTTTTCGAAGTTGTAGACTTCCATCTTCAAGATCTTTCCTCAAAGTTACAAAGCTTTTCTTTTTAGAGAACAAGGCTCTGATACCAATTGTTGAAATTAACAATGGGAAAGAAAAATCTAAGAGGGGGGTGGGGAGGTGAATCAATACTTCCAAATTTTAACCATAACAATATTCACTACACATCCATCTCACAATTTGCATGTAAATTGAAATAGCTAGCTACACATGTTCATCCATAGCATGAAACAAATAACACATAACACAATAAATTTGTTACCTAGAAACCCTCCAATGAGAAGGTAAAACTAGAGTGAAATTGATATCCACAAATCTTCACTGCTACAATTGTAAAGTGTATCCAATGAAGGTTACAATTATTTTATCACAAACTATAATCTATCTTGTAAAGGTCTACTCTATTAAAGGCTTACAAAGATAATTAAATCTTACCATGTTAAAGGATTTTAACACCTTGCTAAAAGTATGCCTTTTTAGAGGACTTCAACTTACAATAAAGTAAGCACCTTGTTAAAGAATTTATAAAAGCTTGCTAGAACTACTCAGTTAAGAGATTTTCACTAATTCACCTATTAGAATGTTTTATCCTTGATCCATTGGTTAGCACCTCTCTGCTAGATATTAGATCTCCTCTTTCCTGGTGTATACTTGATCCTTCTAATCAGATGTATCTCTTCAATCAATTAAATGTTCTACTCTATTCTCTTTAGCTAATTATATAAATCATACCTCTCTCACAACCTCTTTAGTCACCATGAATGCTCTCTCTTTACTTATCATTCACCCTTCTCTTCTCATCCACACATACAAAATCTTTTGGGTTTTCCCTCCTTAAGAAGACTTAGGTGAGCTAGGGTTAGGTAGGAATCAACATTTATGATTAACCAATTTTTCTACTTAGAACATCCCTTAATATGATTGGTTGCATGTATTGCACAAGGATTCTCAATATACCTTGGTACATATCTTCTAGAATCATAAAACAATCCTTAAGTTGGGCCAAAATGGTTTACATAGGAGATTGTGCCATTACAAAAAACTATGTCTAAAACTATTTACTTGACACTGTAAAGCTCTAATGCTTATAATTCACTATTTTCTTAATTTTGTAACTCGGTTCTCGAATGAATTAGTAACCACTATTTTACTCGGCATAAGAATCACTTGACATAGATGTCTTTCTTGACACTTGAGTGATTCAACACAAACAATATTTTGCTAAGTAATGACTTAGGTGTTTTGTCACTATGTTGTCAAAACAAAATGAGATCAACAATGCACAGATATACACACATTTATATGTACATATATCAATGTATATAAATAAAAAAAAATTTAAAAAATAAAATAAATAAATATATACATATGTACATATATACATACATATATATATGTATGTATGTATATACATATATATATTTACATATATATATATATATATATATATGTATGTATATATATATGTATGTATATATATATGTACATATATATATATATGTATGTATATATATATGTACATATATATGTACATATATATATATATGTATATATATATATATGTACATATATATATGTATATATATATATGTACATATATATATGTACATATATATATACATACATATATATATATATGTACATATATACATACATACATATACATATATATACATACTATTAGAAATACAATATGAGAAGTAAACTTTGAGAGGGGGGATGAATCAATCTTTCAAAACTTTAACCATAAATTCATTCACCACACATCCATATCATAATTTGCATGTAAACTAAAATACCAAATTAAGCATATACATCCATAGCATGAAAATAAATAAACATTCACACATATGACACAAGATATGATTACCGAGAAACCCTCCAATGAGAAGGTAAAATTGGAGAGGGGATGACACCCACAAATCTTCACTTCTATAGTTGTAAAACGTATCCAATGAAGGTTATAATGTTTGATCATAAGATATGATCTACCCTTTGAAAGGTCTGCCCTATTAAAGGCTTACAAGATTGTTAGATATAACCCTGTTAAAAGATTTCAACACCATGTTAGAAGTGTGCTTGATTAAAGGACTTCAACTTACAATAAATAAAACACCCTATTAAAGGATTTACTACATCCTGTTAAGACTACTTTGTTAAGAGATTTAATCAATTCACCTGTTAGAATGTCTCAACAATTGTCCTATGGTTAGCACTCTACTGCTAGATAAAAGTTTTGAAATCTCATAAAAAAAATCATTGTTGAAAAAGGGAGATTGTTAAAGAAGAATGTTTTAATCATTATTTTGTCACTAATTTGAAACCTGCTATTTGCTAGAAAAACTATTTCTTATAAGACTCAAGTACTATCACTTGGTTGATGAAGAGGATTTAATCAATAAGATGTAACAACAACTTCTAGAGGAAAGTTTGAGTTATGATTATGTAATGAAGTACAAGGATCAGTTAAGGCAATGGTGAAATGATGTATTAATAATCTACTTGAAGATATATAGGTTGGCTACACTTAAAAACTTTAGAAGAATAAGTTATAACAAAACTAACTGGAAAGCTTGACTAAAGTTAGTAGTGGGTGCCGAGAAAAGTTAGTTCAAGCCAAGCAGAAAATCAATTGGTGCCAAGTAAAAGAAAATTCTAGTGTGGGTTGAGTGAAGTAGTTGGTGCTGAGTAAGTTTAGGTGTTGAGCCAAAAAAAATGTAAAAGGTGTCGAGCATCAGTAAAACTTAGTTGATGCTGAGTAAATTCTTAGTTGATGCCGAGCTACACAGTATATGTCAAGCATGAGAAGGTTAATAGTATCGAGCTGCTACATTTTTTGAAAAGTCAAAGATTTTTCAAATCTGAGTTGATAAGTTTCTTATGTTGAATTTTGAGAACTAGGTGGAAGATAAGGATGATGAGTTGGTGATACAAAATTTGAAATTTTTAGGCTAATTCAAATAGAAGTTTCTAGAAAAGCTAAGATATGGGGTAGATACATTGTATCTTACCTAATCCATATAAAACCTAATTCAGATGATGGAAAATAGAGCAAGAAAAGTATTCTAATTTTCTATTAAAGGAATGACTTATCAAGAAGCAAAGGGGTTGTGTGCTAGAGTGTTAAGAGGAATGAAGAATTGAGAAATTCAAGAGGACCAAAGGGAGAATAGAGTATAGAGACTCTACTTTGTTAAGTGACCACATTGGCACAAAAAGAAAGAAGGCTTAAGGGGACAAAAGCTGGTCGAGAAAACAAGCTATCAAAGCTACAGAGATTGAAAGCCAAGTAGAATTGAATACAAAATTGAGATCTGAAATGTGCAAGATATGTTATAAATTAAATCAAATCAATAGCCCTTATTGTTACTCTCTAGCAATAATATCAATTAGGAAAAAATCTTTTTGGACTAAAGTTGACTTAATAGTCATTAGAAAATCCTTTAATAGGGTGACATTCCAAGTGAATGTTCTAAAGTCCTTTAACCAAGCTCATTCTAATGGGGTGATTGAAATCCCTTAACTATGTCACACTTAATAGTGTGTGTTCTAACCTTTAACAGAGTTGGCCTTTCACAGGGCATCACTTCAAAAGAGTGAGAAAGGAGTAGAATGTTACTAGTGTTTTTTCCCAAATTGGGTTTCCATGTTAAATCATTTTGTTATGTGTGTTGAACTTTCATGTTTTATTGCTGCATGTTGATTTATCAGTAACTTGCAAAATTAAATGAATAGCTTGGATGCATGAATATTTAGTAAGTTCACTAAGCTAAATGAAAAAGTTTTATTGGGACATTTGGACCTTGAATAACTAATTCAACCCCCCAACCCTCTTGGTTATTCTAAAGAATGTCTAACAATTGGTATTAGAGCCATCTATTGACAGAACTAGTTTGAAGGTACTAGAAACATAAAGATCAAGATGTCCAAGAGAGAAGTGCCCAACCTTAATAGAGACAACTTCCCTACATGAAAAATTCTAATGAAGCTATACCTTGGAGGAATAGGAGATCATGCATAATACTCAATTTTGGTGGAACATGTTGATCTAGCTAGTGTGCCTACTACTGAAGATATGAAGAAAAAGAAGGAGCACAATCAAGCAATGTTGGAGATTGCCTCTGCACTCAGATATGTAGAATTTGATGACATCAAGGGATATAATACTACATTCAAGATGTGGGATGCTCTATCAACTATTCATGGAGGAGATAAAATTGTCCAAAGAGCCAAGGCAAAGAGTCTCAGAGGTAAATTTGATGACATGAGAATGGAAGAAGGTGAGAATGTTGCTTAATATGTTGCTATGATAAATGAAGTTCTTAGTACAATAAAAGGTGCTATTGGTCACATAGATGATGATAAGTAAAGTTTTAAGAAATTTATTAACTATCTATGCTATTAGAGTCTCAGCAGTCCAAGAATTGAGATGTATCTCAAGAAACAAACTAACTCTTGAAGGTCTAGTAGGAAGACTTACTACATTTGAGTTATCCAACTTTGACAACTATAAACTTGAGTGTCTTGAATCTACTTTCAAGGCCAGGCTATTATTGAAACCAAAGAAGAAGAAAAGAAAGATAAAATATGCATCTAGTGAGAACAATATAGATGAAGAAGATGTTGAAGAATTGGAAGCACTATTGGCTCAAAGATTTCATAGAGGCAAAGGTAAGTTCAAAGGTAAATTGCTTATGATTTATTTTAATTGCAATGAAGTTGGACATATTGCAACAAGATGTACACAAAAGAAGAACTATAGAGAAGGGAACAAGTACAAAAATAGAAGAGAAGATGACAATAGAGATTATAAAGACAAAGGCAAGAAGTGCTACATTGTTGAAGAAGATGATTTAGATGAAAATAATGATGAGGTGGTCTATGTTACAATAAAAGATGAATCTAATGAAGATAAGGCAACTGCACTTGTGACTTGTGTGAACAAAAATGATAGATGGATCATTGATAGTGGATGCTCATATCACATGATAGGAGACAAAAGTAAGTTTTTCACCTTAACTCAGTATGATGGAAATAGTGTTAGACTTGTAAATGATGCTCCATGTCTAATAAAAGGAAAAGGTTCCATTAATATTATAGATAAGATCTCATGTGATAATGCATATTATGTTGAAGGATTGAACTATAATTTGTTAAGTGTGTCACAACTAAGAAATGTAGATTGCAAAGTTGAATTTGGAAACAAGACTACCATGATATATGACAAAGGTGAAAAATTGATAGGAAAAGGAGACCAAACTAGAAGTAATCTATTTTACCTTGATATAGAGGATGCTACTTGTCTTATGATGAAATTTGATGATGAATGGTTATGGCATAAAAGGTTGTGTCATGTCAACTTTGACAACTTGATAAATATCAGCAATTTGAAGAAAGTTAGAGGTTTGCCCAAACTAAAAAAGCCTAATAATGTTATTTGCAAACAAAGTTAGCTAGGCGAGATGACCAAGTCAAGTTTCAAAAGTAAAACTTACACCTCTAAAGAAACACTAGAGATAGTTCATACTAATTTGTGTGGACCTTTAGAAGTGCAAATTTACAAAGGAGACAAGTATATAATGCTATTTTTAGATGACTACTCTAGGATGATGAAAATCATGTTCTTAAAGAAAAAGTATGATGCCTTTCAAATGTTTAAGTGGTTTTTGGCAAGAGTTGAGAAAGAAATAGGTAAGAGTTTGAAATGTTTAAGATCAAATAGAGGAGGAAAATTCACATCCAGAGAATTTGAAATGTTCTACAATGATAAAGGAATCAAAAGATAGACATTTGCGCCAAGAACCCCTCCACATAATGGAATTGCTGAAAGAAGAAATAGGTCAATAATGTACTATGCTAGGACACTTATGATGGAAAATAATGTTGCTCTAAAATACTAGAGAGAAGCTATAAGTACAACTATCTATACCCTAAAATGAGTACAAATCAAGATAAGTACTAATGCAACACCTTTTGAATTATGGTATGGTCACTCACCCAATGTGAAATATTTCAAAGTATTTGGTAGCAAATGCTATATTCTTAAGGATACTAGAAATGGTAAATTTGATGCAAAAAGTGATGAAGGCATATTCCTTGGTTAATCCACAAGAAGTAAGGCCTATAAGAGTTTAAATATTAACACTAACAAAATTGTGGAAAGTGAAAATGTAAATTTTGATGAATAAAGAGAAGCTGATTATGCTGAATTAGTTAAAGAATCAGAGGAGTACAAATTATTTGTATACTTCTATGAAGGAATGCCTATTGAAGAAGAAATTTCCAATCAAGTGGAGAACCAATAACAAGTTTCAGTAATAGCTAAGTCACAACCAGTGAATGCCAATTTGAATTTAGGAATCAAGCTATATTCAGATGCTAAGTTATAGAATAAAGAAATAGCACATTGTAATTCTGAAGTCAGTATACCTAAAAGAGAAGCTGATGTACCTAATAGAAATATACATAGTGACTTAGAGTTTGAAAGAGAAAATGAGGAAATATGAACAGAGCCAAGACTATACAAATATGTTAGAAGATACCACCTTCTAAACAAATCATTGGAAATAAAGATGCTAGACCAATGACAAGGAACATACTAAGGAATGAGACATGTCTACTAAGAAAGTTAGAAACCAAAATAGTGAAAGATGCTATGGAAGATGATGATTGGTACAAGAACATGGAAGAAGAAATTGAATAGATAGAGAAAAACAAAACTTGGATTTTAGTTCCAAGACTAGCTAAAAAAAATGTCATTAATACCAAGTGGGTGTTCAGGAATAAACTAGATGAAAATGGTGAGATCACAAGGAACAAAGCAAGACTAGTTTGCAAATGATATAAATAAGAAGAAGGAATAGACTATGAAGAAATATTTGCCCCTGTTGCAAGGATGGAAGGAGTAATAACACTACTTGCATATGCTGCCTACAAGGGATACAAGGTCTTGGATGTTATGTCTGCATTTTTGAATGGCATATTGGAAGAAGTGTACATAGAACAACTAGAAGGATTTGTTGATAACAACAATAAGGATATGGTATGTAAATTGCACAAAGCTCTATATGGTTTGAATCAAGCACTAAGAGCATGGTGTGAAAGGCTTCACAAGTATCTTGTGAAGATTGGATTTGAGAGAATCGATGATAGCAACAATCTATACATCAAAATAGAAAAAGGTAAAGACATACTATTATCTAAAAACTTTGTTGATGATATAATATTTGAAGGAAAACATGCATTTTGCAAGGATTTTGCTAATTAGATGAAACATGAAATTGAGATGTCAATGTTTGGTGAAATCAAATTTTTTGTGGGAATGCAAGTTTATCAATTCAAGTATGGAATATTTGTTACCTAGTCAAAGTACATCAAGGAGATACTAAAAACATCTGGGCTAGAAGATTCAAAATTAGTGAGTACACCAATGATAATTGGACATAAGTTATCAAAAAATGATGAATTAGGTGAAGTGAATCAAACACTATACAAGTCAGTGATTGGAAAGTTACAATATGTTGTACACAATAGACTTGACATAGCATTGCAAGATTTTTTGCAAATCCAAGGGAAAATCATCTTATGGTAGTGAAAAGGATAATGAGGTACTTAAAAGGAACAAAGGACTTTGGCTTATACTATAAAAAGAATGAAAAGTTTGAATCAAGAGCCTACATTGATGTAGATTGGGGATGAAATATAGATGACAAAAAAAGCATTAGTGGGGGAGCACTCTTTTTAGGCAAAAAACTAGTTACATGGACTAGCAAAAAGCAAAGTTGCACCTCACAATCCATAGTTAAAGTTGAATATGTTGTTGTTGTCATAAACTGTATAAACATTGTATGGATCAATCATCTACTAAAAAGTATGAGAGAAGAAATAACAGAACCTGTGATACTTTATTGTGATAATACCAGTACCATCAACATATCAAAGAATCTAGTAATGCATGCCAAGACAAAACACATTGCAATTAAGTATCATTATGTGAGAGAGCTAGTTGAAGATAGAGGTAAGATGCAATATGTCAACTAAAAGGACCAAATTGCTGACTTTTTCACAAAACCATTACCTAAAGATGCATATGAATACCTAAGAGGTAAATTGGGGGTGATACCCCTAGCAAAGGCTACTTAAGAAACATTGGGACTGCCCTATGTCTAATGGGCTAATTGCTAAATGAACATAAATTGATGTAGAGGATCTTACTTTAGGTATTGCCTGAAGTAATGAAAATGCTAAATATCCAAATTAGTCACAAGAAAGGTGATAGAGAGAGAAATTAGAAGCTACTAAAAATTCTATATTTGCATAATAAGATGCTAAAATATTATGTCTTTGGCATTTTTGTCAAAGAGGGAGAAATAGGAAGAAATTGATCAAATCTATAGGATCAAAAGAAGAGAGGGAGAAATAGCAAGAAATGATAGAACCTGAAGCTCAGCTCTGATCAAAGAAAAAGAAAAGAGAGATCAAAGATCTAATCAAAGCTAAAGGAAGAGAAATAGTAGCTAAGAGGGAGAAGATCAAAAACTTAGAGGGAGTTAGTAGAAAAAAGTTCAAGATGTTACATCACAAAAAAGAGATAAGAGAAAGAAGGAAGATCTACATTGTAAGAGGAAGTCATAAGAAATTAGAAGTTTCTGAAAGGAACAAGCATACAACAAGTTTTTTTTTTGGCATTGCCTTACTATTTTAACTTAGTCAATTTTGTCAAGAAAATAATTTAGGTGACTTAGTTGATCTGTTTGGTTTTCCATGAATGCTAAAGAGGGAGATTGTTGAAATCTGATTGAAGAGATCATTGTTGAGAAAGGGAGATTGTTGAAGAAGAATGTTTCAATCATTTTTTTGTCACTAATGTCAAACTTGATATTTGCTAGAAAGACAATCGCTTATAAGATTCAAGTACTATCACTTAGTTGATTGATAAAGAGGATTTAATCAATAAGATTTAACAACAAAACCTAAAGGAAAGGTTGAGTTATGGTTATGTAATGAAGTACAAGGATTAGTTAAGAAAATGGTGAAATGATGTATTGATAATCTACTTGAAGATACAGAGCTTGGCTACACTTAGAAACTTTGGAAGAACAAGTTATAATAAAACTATCTACAAAGCTTGACTGAAGTTAGTAGTGGGTGCTGAGAAAAGTTAGTTCAAGCCAAGCAAAAAATTAGTTGGTGTCAAGTAAAAGAAAATTCTAGTGTGTATCAAGTGAAGGAGTTGGTGCTGAGAAAGTTTAGGTGTCAAGCTAGACAAAATGTAATAGTTGCCAAGCATCAGTAAAACTTAGTTGAGGCCAAGTAAATTTTCAGTTGATGCCAAGCTATGTAGTATGTGTTGAGCATCAGAAGGTTAATAGTGTCAAGTTGCTGCATTATTTGAAAAGTCAAAGATTCACCAAATATGAGCTGATAATTTTGTTATCTTGAATTTTGAGAACCAAGTGGAAGATAAAGATGATGAGTTGGTGGTACAAAATTTGAGGTTAACCTTTTTTAGGCCAATTCAAATAGAAGTTTCTAGAAAAGATTAGATATGGGTTAGATACATTGTATCTTACCTAATCCATATAAACCCTAATTTGGATGATGGAAAATAGAGTAGGAAAAGTATTTTAATTTCCTATTAAAGGAATGACTAGTCACGAACCAAAGGGGTTGTGTGTTGGAGTGTGTAGAAGAGTGAAGAATTGAAAAGGTCAAGAGGACCAAAGGGATAATAGAGTATAGAGAGTCAGATTCGTCAAGTGACCATAGAAGTGATTACATTGGCACAACAAGAAATAAGGCTTATGGGGATAGAAGCTTGAAGAGTGAACAAGCTATCAGAGTTGTAGAGACTGAAAGCCAAGTAGAATTGAAAATATAATTGAGATCTAAAAGCTGTAAGATTTTTTATAATTTGAATCAGATCAACAAGCCTTATTGTTACTCTCTAGAAATTGTATCAATTACAAAAAAATGCTTTGGAATAAGGTTGACTTAATAGTCATTAGAAAATCCTTTAATAGGGTGACATACCAAGTGAATGTTCTAAAATCCTTTAACCAGGCTCACTTCTAATAGGGTGATTGAAATCCCTTAACTGGGTCACACTTAACAGTGTGTGTTGTAATCTTTAACAGGGTTGGCCTTTCACAAGGCATCACTTTAGAAGAGTGAGAAAGGAGTAGCATGTTACTAGTGTTTTTTCTCAAATTGGGTTTCCACATTAAATCATTGTCTTGTATGTGTTGATCTTTCATGTTTTATTGTTGCATGTTGATTTATCAGTAACTTGCAAGATTAAGTCATTAGCTTGGATGCATGAATGTTTAATGAGTTCACTAAGCTGAATGAAAAGGTTTTATTGGGACATTTGGACCTTGAATAACTAATTCAACCCCTTCTTAATTATTCCAAAGAATATCTAACAAAAATATCACCTCTTCGCATGTATCCTTGATCCTTGTTTGATCAGATGTATCACTTCTATCTTCTAACTCCTTTCCTCTATTCTCCTCTAACTGATTTTGCAATGTATCTCAATTCACAACTCCTTAGCAACCATGAATGCTCCATTTGCACATGAAAACTTATCTCTTCACAACTTTATTCATAATTTTTTTAGGGATTGTCCTCCTTAAGATGATCTAGGTGACTTAGGGTTAGTTATGAATCAACAATTGTACTTCATCCATCTAGCTACTCAAATCATCCCTTTAAGTGTTTTTCTACATGTACTACATAGGGATTCACAATTAAGATTTGTTCTTATCATCTAGTATCACAAAAAAATCCTCAAGTTGGCTCCAAAATGGTATACATAGGAGTTTGTGCCATTAAAAACAACTATGTCAAAACTGTCTTAGTCAACATCTGGAGTCCCTGATGCCCAACTATCACTCAACATCTAAATTACTTGGCATATACTGACTACTCAACACTTGAGTGACTTGGCACTAACTGTTTACTTGGTACTCACTAAGTAACTCACTCATCATGCACTATCTGACATGTTATTCTCAACATTCATTACATGAAGTAAGTTCTAATTTGTAAATGACTTAAGTGTATAGACACTCATATGTCAAAACCAATTTGAGATCAACAATATACATATATACATATACATATACATATACATACACACACACACACACACACACACACACACACACACACACACACACACACACGTATATATATACTCATTCACTCCTTCTCATCCACTATTATGGCTATTACTTCTTAGATTATGTTTCTTTGGGCCTTTATTTCACTTTCATAAGGATATCCCCATGAACAATAATCAAAATCTAGAGGTCTATGGAAACCTCAAGCTATATTAATCTCTTCACTATATCTCTTAAACTCGATCATTATGGACTGATCTAGATAGTCCCACTTGAGACTGGTGGAGGAGGTGTGAATGTGTTTGGGGTATATTATGCCCATGGATTATTACCAGAATGGGTTTGAGTGTAGATCTATGAAAAAGAGATTTAAGGATATTGGGAAAAGAGGATGTATTTTCATAAGGTGCAACCATGACTAAGGCTTTACAAAGTTGGAAATCATTCACACAATGGTATTCTAGATGGTTGAATAAATGGGTGTATTACGAAGTGTAATTTTAGGTCTTTCTTGGCATTGCAAAAAAGAAAACTATTGATGGCCAAAGATGCCTTCATCCAAAAGTTGCATTTTCTAGAGCATGAAAGGTCTATGGGAAGTAGTAGTGGTGGTGTGGACCTAATTGGACACTACCTTGAAATAATTGAGATTTTAGGAGTTGGAGTTTTGTGCTTAAGGAGAAGAAAATAATGGATAAGATGAAATTGTAAGAGGTGAAGATGAAATTGTAAGAGGTGATTCACCCAATTTAGAGATACTACAAAACATTGATGATTATATAATTTAGAGTGGAAAACACAAGGATTGTGTAGAACAAATTTCATAGATACAAATATGCTCATAAGTAGCTACTACATGATAACATAACTTAGTAAAGTATGTAATTGTGACTTTATGAATAAAAAATCAACCAAGACATGATCCATCTAGAAACATGTATTGTTGAGGATAACCAAAGTTTTGCTAGCACATAAATAATAAAATGTAAAATTAATCATAGAATAAATCAAAGGGTTGAATGTATGATTAATAATATACAAAATTCTAGATTATCGTTATAGCCTAAAGAACATTAGTATCCTTCATGATTACCAAGACATAAAATAATTACATTTTTCTTAGTTCTCCCTGATGGCTTGTATTTTCACCATTCCAAAATTTTGAAAAGTATTATGAAAATCAATTGAATGTATGGAATTAGGGTTTTCATGTATTTTATTACAAATTTTTTAGCAGAAAAACCCTTAATGGGTTAACCTGTGCCGTAGGTTCTGTTGAGATTTTATGTTATTATTTATAATTTAAGCCTTTGTTAAAATGTTTTAATCATGTCATGCACCTAGCCAAAAAAAATTTCCTATGGTTGACACTTTAATTTTCCTAAATCTTGTATTTGAGTAGGAGTTCATAAGTCCTGATACAAATATTTCTTATTCTTCCTTGATCTCATGACTAAGTGTAAAGTGTAGAGTTGTAAGTCTATGAGAAAAACTTTCTTGACCTTATGCCTAAGACTCAAGTGTATCATCATAGATTTATTTTGTGAAGGTTAAATTGTTTCCTAATCTTACATTCCAAGGGTTAAGTGTAGGTTTGTAAGTCAAATTCCTTATGTTTAAAAGTGAGTCTCCATGATATGATCTAAAAGGAAATTGTGAGTAAGTTATATTGCAAGACTCATCTGAAGATACAATTATGATTTGAGTGTAATGTAAGTGTGTAAAAGGTAATTCCATTATGGTATAAAGTGTCTCTATCTTATGTTCCAAAGGAAAGCATAGAATTGTAGGTGTGCTATAAAGGTTATTTGATCTTATGATTAAAGGTTCTGCATAACAATGTATGGTTCATTTTAATGCTTTTCAAAGCTATGACTAAAATTGAACATAAGATAGGAGAATCATTTTTAAATAGTTTTGATGCTACAATAAAGAATCTTAATTTGCTAGTGTAAGTTTGTGGTTAATGTATCTAACTATATGATAAACTATTGAACCTAAGATTAGAGATCTATGGCAATAAGGTTCATAGGATTATGATGAAAAGAAAGATCTAGTGGAGTGTAAGATTAGAACCCTAACAAGAAAAAAGTGCATAAAGTGATTTTTGCAAAATAGAAAAGGACAAGGGTTTATAGCCAAACAATTTTTTTGGCATAAAATAAGAAGGCTTAATTGGCTATTAATGTCACCAAAATTATGAAGTCACACTCCTACTATAAAATTTGAATCATCTTGGATGTATACATTTAATAGAGTAAATGAAATTGATTAAGCATGCTCATACATAGATACATTCTATTGAGATCTAATTGAAAAAATCATTGTTGAAAAAGGAGATTGTTGAAGTAATATGTGTTTCAATAAATTTTTTGTCACTAATGAAAAACTTGCTATTTTCTAGTGAGAGAATTTCTTATAAGATCCAAAGACTATCATTTAGTTGATTGATGAAGAGGTTTTAATCAATAAGATGTAACAACAGTACCTAGAGGAAAGATTGAGTTATGGTAATGTAATGAAGTTCAAGGACTAGTTAAGACAATGGTGAAATGATGTATTGTTAATCTACTTGAAGTTAAAAAGGTTGGCCATACTCAAAAACTTTAGAAGAATAGGAAATACTAAGACTATCTACAAAGCTTGACCAAGTTGATAGTAGGTGCCAAGAAAAGTTAAGTCATGCTGAGTAGAAAATCAGTTAATGTTGAGTAAAAGAAAAATCTATTATGTGTTGAGCAACATAATTAGTGATGAGAAAAATACAATAGGTGATGAGCATCAATAAAAAATGGTTGATGTCGAGTGACTTTCAATTGATGCCAAGCTATGTAGTATGTATCATGAATCAAAAGATCAATGATGCCGAGTTGTTGCATTATTGCAAAGATCGAAGATTCACCAAATATAACCTGAAAATTTTGTTTTCTTAAAGTCTGTGAACTAGGTGGAAGATAAGACTAATGATCCAGTGGTATAAAATTTGAGGTAAACCATTTTTCAGTGAATTTCAAATGGATTCTAGGAGAAGTTTCTAGAAGAGACAAGATATGGGGTAGATCATTGTAGCCTGCCTAATCCATCTAAACCCTAATTGGATGATGGAAAATGGAAAAGTATTCTAACTTCCTATTTAAAGAATGTCTAGTCATCAAGAAAGAGAGGTTTTGAGAGGTTAGAAACAAGAAGTGAACCTAAGGAAGAATAGAGATAGAAAGTTAAGTACTCTACTTCATTTAGTGACCAAAGTAGTGAATGCATTGGCATATCAAGCAAGAAGATTGAAGGAGACAAATTCTTGAAGGGTGAACAAGCTGTCAAAGATACAAAGAATGAAAACCAAGAAAATAGAGGACTAAATTGTGATATAGAATCTGCAAGACAAGTTGTAAGTTGTGTTAGATCAAATACTCTATTGTACTCTCTAAAAATTGTATTAGTTATGTTAAAATCTTTTAGATTAAAGTTTGACTTAACAGTCATTAGAAAATCATTTAATAGGGTGGCATTCCAAGTAAATGGCCTAAAGTCCTTTAATTAGGCTCACTTCTAATAGGGTGATTGAAATCCCTTAATGAGGTCACATTTAACAGTGTGTATTGTAACCTTTAATAGGGTTGGCCTTTCATAGGGCATCACTTCAGAAGAGTGAAAAAGGAGTAGCATGTTACTAGTGGTTTTTACCAAATGGGGTTTCCACATTAAATCACTATGTTAAGTGTGTAGATGAATTTTCATGTATTATGTTTTATTTTTGCATGTTGATTTAATAGTAACTTGCAAGTTTTGGTAATAAGGTTGGATGCACATACAGATATGAATGTTTAATGGGTTCACTAAGCTAAGTGAAAAAAGTTTTATTGGTACATCTAGACTTTGAGTAAATGATTCACCCCCACTCTTAGTTATTCTAAAGAATTCTAACACATTCTCTTTGCCCAATAAAAGTACCAATTGCCAAAGTAAGAGAAATCACTGAGTTGTAGATTGTTCAAGCTATCATACTACTAAATTATTTCTTGCAAATTTTAGAATTTAGGGTTTATTTACAAAGAAAAATGTTTGAGACTAGAGGTGATGAGGGACAATCGAAGGATGTAGAGATAGTCCAAGCACCAACTTTAGAAATGGGAAAAACTAGGTAGAAAAAGTGGAATAAATATTTAGATGAATGGGCTCAACTCTTGTCTAGATCATTGAATGCTATTTTGACAATGATGATAGTTTAGCAATCCATATATATATATATATATATATATATATATATATATATATATATATATATGCCACATTCCTAGACACAAATGGGTATGAGTTGGTCATGTTTTTCTATAGCATTAGATTCAAGAAGCCTCTAGCCTCAAACTCATGCTAGAGAAATTTGGAAAAGATCATATTCATGGAGGTATATGTAGATATATATTTACTAAAAGCCCTCATATTTTCCTATAACCCTACAACAAAATCCTTTCATATGTAGAATAGGACTATATTATGTACATTGGACCATGCGTCCTTCATTTAAGCTTTTGGGCTTGAAGTTTAGATCTTTTCCAAATTTCTCTACCATGGGTTTGAGGCTAAAGGCTTCTTGAATATATTACTATAGAAAGACATGACCAACTCATACCCATTTGTGTCTAGGAATGTGGCATCTCTGAAATATATATATATATATATATATATATATATATATATATATATATATATATATATATATATATATATATATATATATATATATATATGCCACATTCCTAGACACAAATGGGTATGAGTTGGTCATGTTTTTCTATAGCATTAGATTCAAGAAGCCTCTAGCCTCAAACTCATGCTAGAGAAATTTGGAAAAGATCATATTCGTGGAGGTATATGTAGATATATATTTACTAAAAGCCCTCATATTTTCCTATAACCCTACAACAAAATCCTTTCATATGTAGAATAGGACTATATTATGTACATTGGACCATGCGTCCTTCATTTAAGCTTTTGGGCTTGAAGTTTAGATCTTTTCCAAATTTCTCTACCATGGGTTTGAGGCTAAAGGCTTCTTGAATATATTACTATAGAAAGACATGACCAACTCATACCCATTTGTGTCTAGGAATGTGGCATCTCTGAAATATATATACACACACACACACACACACAGAAAAAAAAAAAACTAAGTAGAGAAAGTGGAATATATATGTAGATGAATGGGCTCAACTCTTGTCTAGATCATTGAATGCTATTCTGATAAATGATGATAGTTTAGTGGTCCATACACACACACACACACACATATATATATACACATATGTATACATATACATACACATATATACATATGTTTATATATATACATATATACACATATGTGCATATATATATACATATACATGTATATATATATATATGTATACATGTATATGTATATATATGTATATATATATATAAATATATATAGATATATATATATATATGTACATATTTATATATATACACATATATATATATATACATACATATATCTATATATATATATATGTACATATATGTATATACATATATGTACATATATATATATACATATATGTATATATACATATATGTACATATATATATATATATACATATACATATATATATATATACATATATATATGTATATATATATATATATATATATATATATATATACATATATAAACATATATATATATATATATATATTTCAGAGATTCCACATTCCTAGACACGAATGGGTATGAGTTGGTCATATTTTTCTATAGCAATAGATTGGACAAGCATCTAGCCTCAAACCCATGGTAGAGAAATTTGGAAAAGATTATATTCGTAGAGGTATATGTAGATATATATTTTCTAAAAGGTTTCATAGTATCCTATAACCCTACAAAAAAATCCTTTCATATATAGGATAGGACTATATTATGTACACTGGACGATGCCTCCTTCATTTAAGCTTTTCAGCTTGAAGTTTAGATGAGTGTAGAGGTTGATGTAATGCCCACCTATAGTTTTATTTATATTATATATGTTGCACTCTTTTAGGCCTATTTCATACAAGTCTTAGTTTCAGAGATATATGGTATGATGTTATTTCATTATTTGAAAATATCATTTATGATTACATAGTTGATTTTTTTCATGTGTTGTTTAATGATTATGATTACTTACGTGTTAATGTTGCTTTAATGATTCTTAGTTAGTAAATATGATTTCTTTTATATCATATGATATCATATGATATGTCATTAGTAATGATTGTTTTACATTCATAGTAATGCATTGTTATATCTGAGCATTTGATAAATTGACTCATGATTCGTTATGGTACTTACCCCATACTTGCATGTGTATGGTGTGCATGTCTATTTTACTTTTTTGTCTGACATGTTTGATGTGGTTAAGGGAGGGAGTTGTAGTCACTTGCTAGTCAGGATCTGCACAATGTATCACACTATGTCATTGCTTGTTTAGTTTAGATATATTTATGCATATGTACATACTCATCTTTTATGTAGGAATGCGGGTACTAGGCATCAACTTCCTTGAATTGCTAGAATGAGTGTGCCTTATCACAATAAATCAATGGTAAGAATGAGAAGATAATGATCAAGTCCAATCCCAACTCTCTACCCCTTTTTAAACTCACAAGTTTGTTTTTCCATGTGTTATTTGAGTTTGGGTTTTGAATGGTTTTGTTTACATGGATTTGACTATGTTATTTATTTGGTAAAAGATTTAATTGTGATATTTAGATTAATCACATAATATTAGAATTATTAAATATTATTTAAATAAAAGGAAGAATTATAATAGCGGGATATTTAATTATTCAAAAAATTTAACTAAATATTTGTTTTTTATTTAAAAGACTTGATTTAAAAAGGCTAAATATAAAAGTTGGAAAAAAGCATAAATTGAAATATTAAAGACTAAATATTGATTTATCATGATAATAAAATTAGAGTTGCACATAATTAGTGGGCTTTAATTTTTCATTAATGATTAAACTAATTATATGGAATTTAATTGCACATTAATTAATAAAATTAAAATAGACTTTTTTAGTGCAAAATAAGATATTTAATTTTAATGAAAGGATATTTATTTATTTTATTATTAAAAGATAAATTTATTTTGTGAAAAGAAAGTAAATAAATAAACATATTTATATATTTAATATTAAAAGAAATGAGGAAAAAAGTAGAAATTATGTATCTCTTTTCTTAAAAAATAAATAAAGTGATTTAATTTATTCTTAAAAAAATATAAGAAGACAAAAAGAGACTATTATTTTATTTTAGTTGAGTTACCTTCTTTTGTAAGTTTACTCATTTTAGAAACCTTAGCTTTACTAGTTTTATTTATTTATTTTTCTTTATTAAGAGGTCATTCAAGTCATTTTAAGAGAGAAGATTTTTGGAGAGCAATAAGATAATTTAGAATAGAGATTTTAGAAGACAATTTATAGGTTATGCATTTAGATTTTGAAGTAAAAGACTTTTTTAAAGCTTGGGAGTAAAGCCTACAATTGGGTTTTCTTCTTCTTCTTAACAAATCAACTCGGTGTTTGAAGGTAAGGGTTTTAAAATCTCTTTGCAATTTTTGTTGGAAATATTGTATTCTCTATGTTTTCCTAATTATAAATAAATTTGTTTGCAGTTACTTGTGTGTCAGTTTGAGGGTTTGAAACATGTGATTTTACTATAAGTTTTATTTAATATATTTTATAAAAAATATAAAGATATTTTTAGATACCAATTTGGATCTTATTTAACATATATGAAAATAATATATAATTTTTTTCTATAGACATGATCAAATATTGATTGTCATGCTAAAACTAGGTCTATTTGAGTTTGATTCTTCAATTAGTGACACACAAATAATCAATTATAACTTTTGCAAAATATATAGTTAGGAAAGTATCTTCTTTGGGATTGTAAATAAGTCTATTATGAATACTTTCCTTGATTTTCATGAAGATCCAATAGTTCAAACAAAAATTATGTTCTTTCATCTAAATTGGTAACCTCCAAATCTGAATATTGCTGCTAGGAAGATTTATATTTTATACCATTCAAATGAAATTTTCTTTAGGATTGGTAATAATGAAAGATATGTGAAATTTAATTATGTTTCCATTTATATAGGTTGTTGATCTATATCATTCCATATGAGATTATAACATTTAAATTACTAGCTGATTTACATAGAGAAAAAACATTAAAAACTCACTGTTATGAACTTTGAAAATGTTTTAACTTTATTGTTAGATATTATTTATTTAAATAAAATTATTAATTCTAAAATTATTAAATAATCAACATATTGAATCTATATACATTTATATACCATATATATCATCAAATAAAACTTATGAAAACAATCAAATCAAAATCATTCGATGGAACCTTGTATTATTTGATGTGTGTTTATTCGAGGTTTTGTGGTATTTGGTTTGTGATGGGTTTTGGAAATTTTTATGTGATGCTTTATTTTATGTTGGCTTTAATGTGAACTATTTAGCTAGCCAAACTAGGATGGGCAGTAGAGACATCTTTTACAATTTCTTTTATGATGGTTATTTGACTAGATTTTAGGATGTACTTTATGATTCAAAATCACGAGGGTTATAATTATGAGATTTTTATTTGGTGAGCGTATATGATGAATTGAGTTTTGAGAACCAACTTATTTTCTAGTTTCCTATTAAGGAACCAAATTGATCATTATGATTGTTGTGGTGTGGGATACAACTATGATTTATGTTCTTAAGGGAGGTTGTATAGATACATGTCTTTGGGTGTGGCGTGCAATAGGGGTCTAGGACCCAAAGTGGTTAGTACCAGGGTAATCTATAGTAATTTTTTAATAAGTCATAACATAGTAATTAAAATATCTTTCCTAGCCTTTTTCCTTGAGATACATGAAAAATATAAGTTAGAGATGTGTCTTGCCAATGCCTTGAGTACCTGCACAAGCTGAGGATGGGAATGAGATGATACCTAGTGAGAGGTATGACTAGTTTTCCTCATCTTTATGAGAGGGTATTCTAGTTCTGCATGTATCACTTTGAGGGTTCGAGGTCCAAAGTGACTAGTCTAAGGTAACTCAGTGCTTTAGGGTTAGGGTTCTAATAAGAGACTAGTCTAGGGTAACTCAAGTAGTTTGACCATGTGATGACACTCCCTAGTATGGAGATTGAGTCTCCTCCATAGATTTTGTATTTGCTTCTAGTGGTGTAGTTATTCATGTTGTACTTATTCTCTATGTTTACTTTCATTAATAGTGATTAATGATTTGTGATGATTGTACTTTTGACATGTTTCTTTTGACTTGAGGTGGATATCTTTTGTGGATTTTATCTCATGATTTTGGTACTTGATATATACTTCATATATTTATGTTGACTTGGTATGTGGTGCTGGTATTGGATGAGTGTTCTTTCAACTTTGGATATCTTTTCTTCTTGAGTATTTTGTGTTACCCTTGAGGTAGATTTGGCTATTAGGATTCCTAGAAATATTTTATGGTTTGATTAGTTATATGTGGATCATTTATTATCTTCTTTGCATGTTGGGAGTGGAAGCCTAAATAAGTAACCATGTGATTGGGAGGTAGTGACTTCTTACCATTTGGGTTCCCCTCATATTTACAAATGTTGGGAGGTCAATGATATAGTTGTACTTTTATCATTCTTATCTCTATCTTGGAGACTTCTATTCAATTGAAGCATTTAGATGTTATCATGTATCTTGTATTTTGATGTACTTGTATCTATTCTCGCATACCCTATTACATGTGTAGTGGATGTTTGTGTTGCATAAAAATGTAACAAAGAAATCAACACTAAGCAACCAACACCTATTCCTACATATTTATGCAAACCTCAAATATGCAAGAGAACATGTAAACAATGAAGACATGAAATCAAAAGAATACAAACTATTCAAAATAACACTAATGCAAAACTCATAAAATCACCAAGTGGTTGCTCACAAATCCTATAGTATAAAAATGGGCTAGATAGTGCTTCATGGAAATGAGGAGAGGGCTCTCCTTTTATAGGAAACAAGATAAAATGGATGGTTGAGATTCAATGCAAGATGAAGGGCTAGGATCTCTTAGGATCAATGAGGTGTCCATGAGGTGGAGGCCAAGTGGACTCCATGTGAATTAGGGTTTTTGACCATTCAAAGGGAGAAAGATTCTCACACATGTGTGAACAACCTTTGAGGTGATAGGTCAGTGATAGGTGGAAGAGATGTGAGAAGAATAGTCTCTCACACATGTATGAGACACCTTGACTCTCATGTGAAGGGGGGACAAACATGCAAGAGGTGTGGAAGGCATGAAGGGTGTGGGAAGTGTGCATGTTCTTCACACATGTATGAGAATTCCTTACACATACATGAGCACACACTTAGCATTAAAAGGGAATTAGCAAGGTGATTAGGAAAAGTAAGTGTGATTAAATGGTGGGAAGGTTTAGAATGATGGGTTAGGTTAGGAAAGTGAGGCTAGGTGAGAGTTAAAGTTAGGAGCCATGTGCTCAAATAGGATTAAATTTAATATTTAATTCCAAGTGGGATTAAAAGGGATTAATTAAGTAAACAAAGTACTTTACTTAATTAAAGTGATTGGGTTAGGATGCAAGTGGGATGAGGAGAAAGGCTAGGATTTAAATAAACCTAAGTTTATTTAAATCAAGGAAATATGAACATAATTAAATAAATGCAAATTTATTTAATTAAAGGTAGGGTAATTAAATAAATAATAAATATCTATTTAATTGGTCATGAAAAGGGGATCTGGACAATTTTAGGTGTCTACATTTTGCCCCTCTTTGATATAGCATTAGTAATGTTATATCAAATAAGAATAAAATATAGTGGATGGAAAAATAAGACTAGTAGCATGATGCCCTAGTCATGGAAGGATGACGGGTGTGGAAAGGTATGCCCCCTTGAGAGGACATACCGGTTAGGAGAACATGAATGTTCTCTCGAAATGGATAGGAGTATGGAAGGGAGGGGAATATGAAAAAAGTGATAAAGTTATGTTGCAATGGTGTGAACAACCTAAGTTTGATATTGTATTCAATAGTATGGACGAAGGTATGAGGAACCAAGATGACAATGTGTCAAGTACATGATAAAAAGGGGTCTAGTACAACCATATGCCTTGTAAAACCATGATATGGAAGACCATGATTCCTGGGGTCAACAGGATGCAAAGACCATGATAAATGCAAAAAATACTAATGTATACAAGTTACAAGCAATCATGCACAATAAACCAAAAGAAAACCAAAATTTTCCCCTAGTCAAGCTGAAAACCAATTAATGGATTGATTGATGTTGATTGATTGAGGATGACAAAGCTAATGATAAGCATAGTGCACATCCGAGGATTGGGAAGGATACATCCCATGATAATGTTTGAATATGGTTAATGGATTATCAGCTGATTAGGTCAAATTAATGAATTAATTAAGGATTGATGTACAAGATTGCATGATTATATTGATTGGATTAGTATTGATAGCACAATGATTGAGATTTTTTTTGATTTTATGGAGATTTGGATGAATATATTGAAATTGAAATGCAAGCAGAAGAATGAACGTGGATGAGATTGGCAGAATGATGTTGATAGGATGAAGAATGATGAGAGTAGAATTGATTTGATGTGAAATGATTAGAATGGAAAATTTATTGAATTAGAGGATAAATGAATTTGATTGAAGTGGGTGGAAGAAGTATATTTAATGTAATATGAAAAAATGTGGGATAGAATGGATTGGGACCAATGACAAGGGAGAACCAAGGCATGGTAAATGGAGGAAAATCAACGTGAGTCAGTGGATGAAAGGAAAGGTGAAAGGATATGAGGGGCCAAATGACACGGTATCGAAAAATGAGGAGCCAAGGACCATGTTTTGAAAGAGTCCAAAGGCCCCATACCAAGGATAGGAAAGTGGAAGGAAATATGGTGGGAAAGGATGCATGAAAATGGAAAGGTGGTATGAAGGTTAGTGTATGGAGGAAGAGAAGGCATGTGCTCTTCCAATGCATGTATGAACATTTTGGTATTGTGCCTCTAATAGTGATTACGAGCATGGGTATGAAAGTAGAATGAGCAAGGGATATGGGAGTGAGGGTATGAAAAAGAGATATTGATATGAAGAGTATGGATGAAATGTGGGATATGAAGTGGATGAAATGGAAGGGAGAACCAAGAGCAAGGACATATGAATGGAGGAATGGAAGTACATAGGAGTATGGATGGAAAATGGATGAACATGATAAGGACTATGAGATGCAAGATATGGATAGCATGTCAAGATCAAATATGTGAAAGTGGATGGAAATATGGAGGATATGCAAGGGATATGTCAAATGAGCATATGAATGGATGAAAGGAAAGTGAAAGTCAAGATCAAAGATGGAAAAGGATAATGAATGGTAGAGGGAAGTATGAAAGATATGTAAGGAAGAGTGATATGGATGGAGCTTTCCCCTAGTGTAGAGTGCAAGTGGAAGAGGAAAAGTGAATGGATGAATGAGTGGAAGTGGAAGACATTGGATAGAAAGGGAGGACTCAAGCATCTAGATACATGGATGGTATCCCTTGATATTTATTTCTCTTTTTCTTTTATTTTCTTTTTTATTTTCAAGGGATTTTGTACTAGTTGCTCATAGATGTTGGTAGGATAGTGAAAAGAAGGATAAAGTGGAATGGGGAATGGAGGACAATGACCTATGAAAAAGTTTGGATTAAGGGGGTGGAGTGGGTGGGAGGAAGACATGGTTGATGGATGCTAGGTTGGAAGACTAGTGAATGAGTGGATGAAGGATGCAGAAAGATCATCATTGGCACACACCATGAAGGGCGATGGAAAGGAGGAAATTGTGGAGGATATGTAGGAGAGAGTTTGGATTTCAAGATATAGGGACCCAAAATGGATGAAGGAGACAATGGATTTAGGATGGTGGATTTGGGTATATAAAGACCCAAAATGGATTTGGAAAATGGAAGCTGGGCTAATTTATGCATGAGGGAAGCCTTTGGATTAGCAAAATTGGATGTCATTTGGAATCTTTCTTTGAGATTCATTGCTATATTAAGTAGCTTTGGGATCCACAAAATTTTTGCATTTTTTATTTTTAGCCTTTGTGGCCTTTTAGTTCTATTTTGGATTGTATTTTTCTTTTCTTGGACATGTGTTTTAGAGGGGACATGTTGATCCTTTGATTTTTGTAGATTTTTGACTTTATTCTCTTTTTATTTGGCATCCAACTTGTTTCCATATGCCATGGTATGGGTGCATGAAGATAAATGGGGTGGAGAGCATATAGTTGGTGAATGTTGTAAGGAATTCAAGGATGTGTACCTTTGTTGATCTTTATTAGGAGCATTAAGGGATGAAGTGGAAAACATGGATATGGAGGATGGATGTATGTAAGGACCTAAAATGGAACGAAGGGATGAAGGATTTGGATGTGGAACATAAGGACCCAAAATGGATGGAAATGAGGAAGGAAGTGGATCATGGATATAAGGTCCCAAAATGGACTTGGAATATGGATGATGGGAACATTTGGGTTTGGATGGAGGAATTTTAGGATTGGAAGGAGTGGAAGGTGTACCAACATCTTGAGACAATATTTCTTCAATGAGATACTTATTATTTTCAACACAGGATGCGAGTCCATGTATATGGGGTTCATGAGTGAATTGGATGGATGTGATAAAATCATGTGGATGATTATGATCATAAGAGAAATCATGAGGGATAATAAGATCTTGAGATGGAGTGGGATCATGAAAGGAAAATGAAGGGGTACTTTGATCTTGAATTAAAAGAGAATCATGTAGCAGAATGAGTGGATCATGAGATGGAGTGATTTGATCTTGATATGGAGGAGTATTAGTGGATGGAGTGGAAGGAACTTCTTCGTGAAGTGGAGGGTCTACGAATGCTAACTCTTGAGATGGAGCAGAATCAGTAAGGTGTGCGGTACATGAAATGCCTTGATCTTGATTAGGAAGGGAATCATGGGATAGACTAGGAGGGATAAATGAATCTTGAGGGATAAGGGAATGATGGGATTGAGAAATACTTAGATCTAGAGGAGAAGGGGAATCTATAACATCATGCTTTAGAGGAAGGTCTTGAGATGGAATTGGGGTATGACTTTGGGTGACTGGATTACTTTAGTTTGAATGTTGTACTTAGAGAAGAATTTGGGTGAGAGAAACCTATTACGAGGTGAGGATGATGTTGATTTTGGAGGATTAGGATTGTGTGAAGGTGGAAGTATGGGTAGGGGATTGGGATGATGGTTTTTGGCATGAAGGTCAAAGTATGGGGAATCACATGGAGGATTGGTGTTGGATGGGACATGGGGACTATGGTCTTTGAAACATGGGGAAGGAGGGCACATGGCATGGAAGGTGGATTTTTTCTGTTGATTTTCTAGGCTCAAGATAGAATTCTTTAGTTCCTCAATTTCTTTGGCCATGTCATTTTTTCTTGCGGAATTGTATGGGCTATGCATGGAATCATATGTGCTTGAAGGATAATGAGGTGGATTTCTATTGTCAAAGGTAGAAGAATAGAAAATGTGAGATGGATTAGAATTGGATATGAAGTTATGAGGATTGATTTGATATGTAGGTTGAAAGGGAGATATAACTCCATATTGCCTACGAAGATCATCAACCATTTGATTAAGCCAATTCTGATCCATAGATGTTAGACGAAGAGTGATGAAAGATTTGATGATGAATGTAATATGAACTTGGGACTAGGAGAAATTTTGGACTTTGTGTTGACTTGATTTGAATTGGATTTGACCTGATATTGATTAGATTGGATTTTATTTGATTTGTTATTGAATTTGATTTTATTTGGTATGAGTTGATATGATTTGATATTGATTGGATGAGGGTTTGATTTGAGATTGATGTGATATTGATTTGATATTGGATGAAGGTTTGATATAGTTTTGATAAAAACCTTATGATATTGAAATAAGTGAATGTGGGATTTGAATTAAAGTCGAATGTTTATGACAATGCTCCTATGTCCAAAGTAGAAGATTTGTTTCAAATTTGAATTAGAAGAAGACATGAATGAAATTAGAAAGATTGATTATGGATGAAGATGTAAATGGATTGAATTAAGAATTTATTAGAAATGACTTGATTTGACAAGGAATTAGATTAGAAGAATGATGATGAAGCATTGGATTAGGGAATTGAAGTTTGATGTGGAATATGAACCATGACTAGGATGGAGATTAGGAATTAGATTGAATGATTAGAAAGATAAGGAAATAATTTGGATGAATAGATATGATTAAGACTTCAAGGAATGGTTTGAATGATGAAGACAAGAGACGTATGAGGGTGATGAATTTTATGGAAAGAAGAAATGATGTGGAATTGGTGTGGACAACTTGACTAAGGGGACTTAAACCAAGACTTCTTTTTGTTGTTTTTGAAATTTTTTAATTTTTTTTTGGAATTTTTGAACTTTTATGATTTTTTTGGATTTTTATGTTTATGATGATTTGGCTTTTTCAAATTTGAGATGAAAATAAAACAATGAAATATGTACAAGTCAAGCATAGATTGTGTGTCCCCTTCAACTAGGGAGGGTTTTAAACACTCAAGAATGTCAAACACACCAACAATCCTATAAGGTTTACATTGGGATGTACAATGATCAACTAGAGGGCATCCTTGATATACACAAGATATGTGAGGCCCAAATCTATAGATGAAAGAAAATAATGCCTCATAGCTAGGGGAAGATGGTAACCCAAATCTCTTCCTTCACTTCCCAAAGGTATAAAGTTCTTTGGAGCTTAGCCAAGAGTGACAAGATTTTACTTCCAAGAGAGGTGTCTTTCAATTCACCTCCTAATTTTTATACTCCTCTAGAACACTAGAGTTGAGGTCATCCCAAAGGGTGATGAAATCCCCAAGTAGGTCTCCTAAAGATAAAAATGAGACCACTTATTTCTTGTGCACCCAAGATCACCCGAAGGTGTAAGGGGAGAGAATATGTAAGTGGCCTAGGGGTTTAAAAGACACACATTTTTTCCCAATGAAACTTTAGGTTTTGTAATCTACTTTGATGACACATGTGTTTATAGCATACAATGTTCTTTCAACTTGAAAAAGTCATCAATAGAAAAATTGGGAGTTTACCAACATAAGTAAATTGAGCATCGTCAACATAAGAAGATTCGATAATGAAAGAATCAAATTCTGTTAGGCATTCAAGATTGAGTGATTGTTCCTTTTAAGAACCAAATTGAAATGTGTATTAAAGATTATGTTATCATCCATTCCATGAAAATTTTCAATTTCCTTATGGGATTCAAGATTGTGTTCGATTATTTTAGCTTTAACCATGCATTCAAAGACAAGTGTTTAAGGTAAAAGTTCATTCCTAAAAAAAACTTAAAGCAAAACCTACAAGCAATATGGTTAGTGATTTCTAGGATTCTCCAACCTTCAATGCATGAGTGAGAAAATATCCCTACAAAACCACAAGTTAAGGCATCAAAAATGTGGGACAAACATGACATAACCCTGCAATGGAAATGTTAACAAAAATTTTGGTCTTTAATAGAAAAAATAGGGATCTAAATAGCATCAAAATCTAATGAAACCAACACCATCACAATGGGCTCGAAATCAGATTTTGGGTGATATTTTATTTTTCAAAAATGGAGTCCGTATGCAAGTTATGAGCAAAAAATCGAAGGCTACTCCTTAGGGTCTAGAAGGGCATGTCGAATGCTAGTGCAGTGATGATGTCAGTGACCTATAGGCTGAAATTTGATGATCAGATGCACGTCAAGGAATTTTTTTTTGGTTTTTTAGTGTTTTTACTAAGAAAATGTCAAATCTAAATGATTGATTAAAAAGATAAACTTCATTTTAAAAAAAAATAAATTTTGAAAAGAAAAGAAATGATTTATGATATTAATTTACATATCAAAATTTAAAAAAGAAATGGGAAGTGCATGGGAAGGGTAGGTGGAGGGTTGCAGGTCGAGTAGAGGGAGGGTGGAGGAAGGGTTTTGGTGGAGGCGGGTTGCAGCAAGGTGGTAGTGGTGGGTAGTAGTAGGTAGAAAGGGGAAAATAGGGGGCTACAATGGAGGTGGTAGGGGTTACAAGATCTGTAGGCAAAGTAAATAGAAGCATGGAGGAGGAGGGTTTGGGCCATAGTGAGTAGAAAGATGCAGGTGGGTGAGGCTACGCTAAGCTTGCGATGTTGATAGGCAAAGAGTTGCAGGTGGCTAGTGGTGATGGGTAGAGCATTGTAGGTGGCTGTGGAAGGTAGAGATAGTGGAGGAGCAATGGAGCAATGGTGGGGGAAGTAGATGTTAGTAGCGAAACTAGGTAGAGCAACTAGGGATAGGGGTAGGGTGGTGAGTAGTGGCTATAGGAGTGCAGGGGTTTCAGCATGAGTGGTGGGATGTAACATGGGGAGGAGGAGATGGTAGAGTAGCTATGGACTGGGGGATGCAGAGTGGTGGCCAAGGGAGGAGCAGGTGGAACAATGATAGAAGGAGTTGCAGGTAGTGGGAGCTGTAGGCTATGGTGCAAGATGAGCCATGAATGGTAGGTTGGAGGGTGGCAATGTGGGGTGGCCACTCGGGGGCGACACTCAATGTATATACACTTCTATGACTTGGAAATAGAGAAATAAGAAATATAGAATTTTATATTTTAAAAAAATCTCTTATGTACTTCAAGCACAATGATGGGCTTTATGGCTTGATTAAAGGCTCCTCATGAAACTTGATCTCCAAGTGCAAGCCTTCAACCTACAAGCTTGAAAACTAACACATAAACTCAAAAATAGGTTAGATGATTAGTTTAAACCTATGTAGTGGGTCCCAACAGGTGTGTCAAAATGCATTGCATAAAAATGTAACAAAGGAATAAACACTAAGCGATTAATGCCTACTCCTACATATTCATGCAAACCTCAAATATGTAAGAGAACATGTAAACAATTAAGACATGAAATAAATAGAGTGAAAACTATTCAAAATAACACTAATGAAAACCTCATAAAATCACCAAGTTGTTGATGATTTCATGGTTGTGGGATGTGGTTTCTCACAAATCTTGTAGCATAACAATGGGCTAGATAGTGCTTCATAGAAATGAGGAGAGGGCTCTCCTTTTATAGGAAATGAGATGAAACAAATAGTTGAGATTCAATGCAAGATGAAGGGCTAGGATCTCTCAGGATCAATGAGGTGTCCATGAGGTGGAGGCTGAGTGGACTCCATGTGGATTAGGGTTTTTGACTATTCAAATGGGGGAAGATGCTCACACATGTGTGAGACACCTTGACTCTCATGTGAAGGGTGGACAAGCATGCAAGAGTTTTGAAAGGCATGAGGGGTGTGGGAAGTGTGAGTGTTCCTCACACATGTGTGAGCACACACTTAGGATTAAAAGGGGATTAGCAAGGTGATTAGGAAAAACAAGTGTGATTAAGTGGTGGGTAGGTTTAGAATGATGGGTTAGGTTAGGAAAGTGAGGTTAGGTGAGGGTTAAATTTAGAATCCATGTGCTCAAATAGGATTAAATTTAATATTTAATTCCAAGTGGGTTTAAAAGGGATTAATTAAGTAAACTAAGTACTTTACTCAATTAAAGTGATTGGGTTAGGATGCAAGTGAGATGAGGGGAAAGGCTAGGATTTAAATAAACCTAAGTTTATTTAAATCAAGGAAAGACAAATATAATTAAATAAATGCAAATTTATTTAATTAAAGGTAGGGTAATTAAATAAATAATAAATATCTATTTAATTCATCATGAAAAGTGGATTTGAACAATTTTAGGTGTCTACAATGTTATCCATTAGATGTATTTTATTGTATCCTTTATATTCATGTATTTCTTATGATATTAATATGCTATATTTATTGATTATGGACATTGTACTCAAGACTTAAACAATTAATAAAAAAATATTAAATGTGACTCAACATGAAAGAGCCATTGAGAACTATCTATATTGTAATTACACGTGTAAATGTTATGTTTGTGTATTGGTTCTGCATTATACTTTGATTTTGTATAAAATTTAGAAAAAAAAAGTTTTTAAAACTTTATAACATATTAGGTTTATTTATTTTGGGTTCCCAAGAGGGGTGTTATAGTTGACATCTATGATTTTCAAGAGAATTTTGAGAGTAATGACAACTTTTATACTAGCAAAGTGATGATCGACCTCATTCCATATGAGCTCAAATTAGTTGGAGACATCCCAAAGAAGGTGGATACCATGCTCCCTATGAATAAGTTTTGTAATTATATGCAAAATACAATCTATGGCTTGCCTAAGGCACTCAATAGTGATGGTTTAGATATCATGGTGTATGGAAGACCTTACCTCATGGCCCTAAATATTCAAGACCCTTTCACAAATATTCAATATGATTATGTGAAATATATCATTGAGAAAATGAAAGAATAGATTGTAGGTGCCTAGAGGGGAGAATTTGGAAACTTCAAATTCCATCATTATTCACTATTGATGCATCTAATTCTATACAAGAGAATTGGCTACTTCAACACATATTTCATTGAACAAACTATAGACCTTAATGGAGATCTACTAGTGAAACTATGAACCCAAGTATGCGATAGGCATTAACCTTACTCTAGCTCCATGTCATGCTTTAATAATTTCAGTTTTGTTGTTATGAAAAGTTAGGTGCCCGACAAGATAGAATTCTAGAGATTATAAGGAGAGTCTCGAGGCTTGTTTATTTAAAGGATGGTGCTAAATTAGATCATAATTATTACAAGAGTGACCCTTATTTCAAGGGTTCTTTTTAGAAGTTTTCTACCCTTTTAGACTTGAAAAATTATTGCAAAATTATTATCACATCATGTCTTAATTGCCACAAGACCCACTAGGAAAAGAAGAGAGACTAAACCTAGACTCTCCTCAACCATATGTAGAACTAGAAGAAAATAAAGATCAACCTAAAATATTTCCATGGGTAGCCAAAATAAATAAGAGGCAAATGATTATCCATATGCCTAAAATTATTAAGGAGAGGACTCTACAATTAATGCCTGACAAGAGACAATAGTTTACTGACATGAGACAAAGTTTCTTACATGAAAGGGTCAAGGAAGCTAAAAGTTCCTTGATAAACTTGCAATTGACTACAACAAGGTTGGATGATAGGATCATTCAAGGAGAGAAGTTCCTAGAAGATGATGAATTTATCAAATCAAAAGAATTCAAGAGCTTTTTGTATAAGGTTAAGCAAAGTGAACTAACATTGATGTTAAAGCCTAGAGATTTAGAGGAGAAAACCAAAGAACTCATTGAGAAACTATTTGCATATGACCTTCATAGTGAAACCATGATAATGAGTGACTCAAGAGACCTCATACAAAGAAGTGGTATGTTGCTAGTTCTTGGATGGTACTTGGGAACAATATTTGTGCTAGATCAAATAAGAAGGCAAGAAAAATCAATTTATTATTAAGCCTTTGGAGCATAGAGTCTACAAAGAGGCCCTAGTTTCAATATTGACAATAAAAAAATTAGCTATGTGGAGTTTTTCTCCTAAAAAAAAGGTCCTAGTTGATGGATGTGCAAGATATAGCTCAGGGAAGTGCCATAATATGGATATTGGATTCAACTACTGGTAGTGAAATCTGAAATACTTTGAACCACTTTTATTTCATGAATGAGGCCAAGGTTGGATAGATTCAACCTGCCCAAAATTTCAAAGAATACATTAACACCATAAATTTGTATGAAGAAGAGCTCAAGAAGAGCAATGTATTGGAACAAAGGGTGAAGGAGATGGGTGATAAAATAAAATAGTTAGAAAATGAAATTGTCACTTTAAGAGAGAAGCTCAAAGATATGGAAGAAAGTAAAAGTGAAATGATGGCTAAGGAATTAGAAAGAGAAAATGAATAAATTTCTCCCATGACAAAAGATAAAGCAATTGGGACTGAGCACATAGTTTTTGTGGTTGAGATTGAAGCTCCAAGTCCAACTAAAATAGGATGTGCTAAAGGGAATGCTGAATCACAAATTAGACGTATTGAAAAGGATACCTTGACATATTCACAATATCTTCATCTCCTTACAAAGTGTAGAACATGTATGCAATGAAGCTCTATCATGGCTCTCCCCTATGTTTAATCAATGGGGTCCATATACTCCCTTCTTTGATAAGTTGATTATTTTGATGGCTACAAATCTAGAGTTTCCTGATAAGATTTTCATAATAAAGGAGGCCTTGGAAATGGTAAAAAAATTGATTGGTTTATTCATAAATAAGCTAGATATAATCCAAGGGAAGATGAAGGTAATGGCTAAAGGTATTGATGTTTTTGTTCCCCCAAATGTTGATAATGAAATTAAATTGAAGGATTGGAAATAGTGGTCAACATCCTTTGATCACATCATGACATAGGAAAAGGTTGCAACTAGTTTTGATGGGGATGTTGATGACAACTTGTTATATGATTTGATTGATTCTTTGTTTAAAATTGAAGTGGACATGGACATATTTGTAATAGAATCAAAGGCCATCATAGATGTCAACTATAATAAATTTGTTAATGACTTGGAAACTATTAGAGGAACTAAATGGCTGACTAAAAGATAAGTTTATGTGTGGGAAGAAGTTAGTGAAATCAAAGCCTTTCCCATGAGTTGTAGTTAAAAGACATGGTGATGAAGATAGATAAAGAAAGTGAAGGACATGAATCATATCACAGTATTATACCTTTACATTCACTTTCCATGGATACACCTACACTACAAACAAAGACTATACCTGAATATGAAGATGCCAACTATCAATTTTGAGCTACTTCATTTTAATCTTCTATATAACTTATTTTTGTGTCATGTAATGACATGTGTCTTCCAATTTCTAAAGCTTGTGGAAATCCTTATTCTATAAAGGGATTTCCAAGATTGGGAAGAGGGGTCCAAATTCTAACCTTTTGATGAACAATATCATATGATTTGGTGTAGTATTTGATGTTAAGCCTTGATATATTTAGCTGTTTTTCTAAATAGGTTTGGAGTTAATTGAGGTTTGGTTTTAGTCTTGTATTTTTTCATAAATCTCATATTAGAAATATTTATCATTCTCAAACAGATTAATATAAGGAACTTTGCAAGATATCTGTGTCTCAAAATTCCATGTCCATTGTTGTGCTTTTATGATTTTTAGAATGAATGAACAACTTTTATTTTATTGAAATGCAATTTAAATGAGTTGTATGCCATTTTAGTGTTTCTTTTAGGTCAAGGAATTAAGTAAATGCTTTAGTGGAATGATAGGGTCATTTAGGATATGAAAAGGATATGATAAGTATAGAATTAGGAGGTTAGCAATTTATACATCAAGTTGCAAGTCAATTAAATAGATCTATTAGCATTAACTAATATGATTCTATTTTGGCAATGGATTAAGCCACTGGTCATTTAGTTTAAGAATCAAGAAAACAAATCTTATTTTAGCATTAACTAATTTTTATAATAAAAAATCACTAAAAATTGTTGTCAGAATGAAATATAAAGTTGGTCATCACTTGTTGTAATAACTTGTCAAGTTCATTAGTGGCTATTATTGACTTGTCATTTGTTTTGAAATTTCAAGAATTTTCAAGACCAAAATCCTCTATAGGGGATTTGTGAAAGAAAACATTATACAGGGTATGTGCAAGATCATGGTCAACCAAACTATGCTCTTAAGTGGCAATAAAAAATCAGCAAATCAAGGTTATGTCAACTTGACATGCAATTATATACTTGTTATAAACTTTATACCAAAAAGATGAGAGAAAAGAATATCTAGGAAATTGAATTTAGTTTCTAAACTACTAGGCATTATCTGAAAAGAATAAAAAAATTGATTGGTCAAAATTTTGAATTTTAATGCAATAGTACAAAAATTTCAGGACAAAAATAAGAAGTAGATGTATGTTTGACCACCTTAATCAAAATCAAATGATAATATTTTTAAATAATATTGTAGATAGAAGAAGTAGACTCATGCTCGAATGTGACACATATTTTTGGGTATTTTTATGCTTAATAAATTAAAAAATATTAATTTTCCAATTTAGAATTTTTGGAATAAAATATCTCTCATATCTAACCACCTTAACTAATTCAAAACTATGCAAATTTAATTTATTTTTTCCTTATAGTAGAAGAATCATAGAATGTGATGCATCTTTTGGATTTCAAAAATGTTCTACCATTTGAAAGTTATAATTATTTTTTAAGCAACATGTCAATCAACACTTTATACATAACTCCATTACAAAATAAGTAATAATTACTTATTGAACTCATAATTTCACAAACCTTACATCTATGGAAATATAAGAATATTCTTAAGAAACTCTTTTCATTTCATCAAAAAGTTGTTAGCTGCATGTTTGAAGTAAAAAACACACAAGAATAGGCCAAAAACACATTTTTGGGATGTTTTTAAAGTTGACCATATAGGGTTGGTATCAAAAGATATAGTAGGCCTTATAAAAGTATTAATTGTTTTCAATTTGTATTAGGATGGGTGGGAAAAAGTTGAAATAGATTTTGAAATACTTTGAGGCATTTCAGAACTACATATTTTTGAGATCACCACTTTTTGGTAGACCGTGATCTTGTAGATACCCTACATGAATTGTCAAATCCTTAGGTTGACCCACCATGGTTTAGTAGAGCCTAAATGGTAGAAAGAATAAGTTCTTTGTTAAGTTGGTCCAACATCAAATAGGATGTACCAAACATGGGATATAGCTAGACCCTAGGTACTATATATTTGTTATTTTCCTAGGATTATTTTTAAATCTATTAAATTAGAAATCAACAAAAATGATGACTTTACTAGGGAGTACTGTAGAGGTAGATTGAAGAATTATAGTACATGTCAAGTCATTTTCCTATTGGGTAAATCATAAATTTTTTGTGTAAAAGAATCATTTAATAAGGACTATCTAGTGAAAGTCAGTCATGTGTATTCAATGATATGTGATTTAGTATAACTCTCAGGGCTTGTTTATTCTAAATCCCAATTCCCATAAGTAGTGGGTAGTGAATCAGAGGTTACATGAACTAGTGTCATTTTATTTTGAAAACTATGGATAAAAGAAAGAATACATAGGATCTTTTTAGTAAGAACCCAAAAGTAAATCTTATGGGGGGGCTTCCTCCAAAAGGAAGAAAGGGTTGGTTAGCTAAGAAAATTGAAACACCAAGAATACTAGACCCTTAGGAGAAAGTTACTACCAATAGGCAATCACATCTTTCTCTCAATAAGAAAGATTCTTCTTATAAAAGCTCTAAGTCTATTAGTGAACTTTTTGATGATAATATTTATGACACCCTAGATGTTATAGGTCAAGAGAAGGTGATACACCAAGATACAATGAATGTAGATCAAAGAAGAAATAAAATTTTGTTCCAAGCCTATAAGAAGTCAAAATGTATGTCTATCCTATGGATACAAACATGAATTCTAGTTTTGAAGATGTCAAATGCTTAGTTTGAGCCACCTTGGTTTAGCAAAGCCTAAAGAGTAGAAAGAATAAGTGCTTTGTTAATTTGGTCCAAGCTAAAATAGGATGTACCAAGAATGGGAAGTAGGTAAACCCTAGGTATTATGTTATTTTTTGTTTAACTATTATTAATTTGAATCTGTTAAATTATAAACCAACACTCCCTAAAAGATTGTCCAAAAGAGAAAAATGGTTTTGATCCTCTGATGGTATATCTTATTGATATCTGACTTGTTCTCCCTCCTTTTCAAGAGCTAGGACCACTTTTTTTTTTCAGACATAAATATATATATAGCATTAATTTGAGGAATCCTTATAATCTTGAACATTATCTATAGTCATGGGAATGGTGTCATCATGTTGGAATGAGAGAGGAGTCACTTTCTTCTATCAAATCCTATGGGAGGTATCAATTCCTATGGGAGGACTTGTTAAACTTTGTGTCCTATACTAAAGATTAAATCTCCATTTCCATAATTAATCATTTTTCACTTCTAGATTAATGTGACCTTTCTTGAAAAATGTCAAGTCTACTCCTGGACCTCCAACGAGAGTCAATTCTCCCTCTACTAATTTTTAAATGTAAAAGTTCATTATAAAGAAGGAATTAAGTACAAAAGGGGAGGTTGATTATACATGGGATGTAATTGAGAAGATATTGGCTATTTTGGATGAGAAGCTAAAAGAATTTTTTTGGGATGTCACTCTTAAGAATAAGAGAATGAGTGAGGTTTCTTGTTTTGCATTGAAAGTTATACATAGCTCTATAGGAACCTTTTATCTTGTGAAAGAGAAGATCCATGAGGGAAAAATAAGTAATCAAGATGAGTATAAAGACCCGTTTAAGTTCCTTATCACAAACTTGGCAAGGATCATGCTATCAAACCCCATTCTTAAAAACAAAGATTAATGATGGTTTTTATTTTCATGTTTTTTTCTAGTCCTTGGTCTTCTATGTGGTGTTAGATTTTTATATATTATGTTTTAGTTTTATTTGGCTTATTGAAAACTATATTCATTATATCCTTTCATGGAACACTCTAGCTATGTTGAAGAATTTTGATGGTTTTGATACTTTAGTATGGGGTTTGATATTAGTATGATCAAATCTTTTTTTCTTTGACAAAAAAAAGCCTAGGTAGCTATTATTTTTTTGTTAATGTGCTTAATGATAATCTACTAATAATACCATTATGGTATGTATCCAAGGACATTACCCTTATTTTTGGTTGCTTCTAACATAAAAAAACCATAGTTGTAGTTTTACTTATTATATGAATAACTCATTTTTAGAAGGTTTTGTTTTATCTACTCTTACACTTGATGTGGTTGTGTGCATCACTTGTAGATTATTGCACGAGTTTATTATTTTTTGTTAATTAATACATAGTGTTATGTCTTTATATTGAAGTTAGTCTAAATATCACATGCTTATTTTTAGATGTTGGCTTTCAACTAGTGTTATACACTTCATAAAACTAATAGGGTTTGTGGGATATTACTATTTTTTTACCAATTTATAGAAATTTTAGTCAAATACATTATTTAATATTTGTTAGCCCTAACTAATGATCCAAGTGAGAATGCTATAAATATATATGAAAGAGTCATATTGAAGTTGTTATTTTTTTATTGATATCAAATTCTTAGTTGGCTAGAAATTATGCCTATTTAGTAGAGTACCATATCATTTGATAGATGAAGAGGATTTGAAGAAAGTATGATAATGAAACAATTTATAAGTATGGTATTCAATGGGTACTTTTATGAGTTGGATAATGATAATATAATTATGTAATTTAATAATTAAGTTTATGTATTCAATTCTATAGTGTGTGTGTGTGTGTGTGTGTGTGTGTGTGTGTGTAGACACACACACACACACACATCAAAGTGAAAATACTACAAATATATGTGAAAGAGTTATATTAATTGTTATGTTTTTATTGATATCAAAGTCTTAGTTGGCTAGAAATTATGCCAATTTAGTAGAGTACCATATCATTTGATTGATGAAGAGGATTTGAAGAAAGTATGATAATGCCATAGTTCATAAGTATGTTATTCAATGGGTACTTGAATGAGTTGGATACTAATAATGTAATTTTGTAATGTAATGATGAAGTTTATATATTCAATTATGTAATGTATACACACACACACACATATACATACATACATATATATACATATATACATATATATGTGTGTGTATATATATGTATATATATACACATTTACACACACATACACACAGATACACACACACACACACATGTGTATATATATGTATATATATACATGTGTGTGTGTGTGTCAAAGTGAGAATGCTATAAATATATGTAAAAGAGTCATATTAGTTGTTATGTTGTTATTGATATCAAATTTTTATTTGGCTAGAAATTATGCCAATTCAATAGATTAAAATATCATTTGATTGATGAAGAGGATTTGAGGAAAGTATGATGACATGAAATAGTTCACAAGTATGGTATTCAATGGGTACTTGAATGAGTTGGATAATGATAATGTAGTTCAGTAATGTAATGATGAATTTTATGTATTCAATTCTATAATGTATATATATATGTATGTATGTATGTATACATATATATCTATATATAAATCTATGTATGTATGTATGTATGTGTGTATATATATATATATATATATATATATATATATATATATATATATATATATATATATATATATATATATATATATATATATATATATATATATATATATTGTACATGGTAGATTCACGTATTCATGAGACTTTAGTATAGAGTGCTATCGAAGTAACAATCACTATTAAGCAAGAACTCCAAGAACATCTCATGTTTCCTTAACTAAAATCACTAAGATTGATCTCAAACTAGCATCTCAGTGATAGTTCTAGAATGGGAGTTGTTAGAAATAGAGAATACTAGGGGGGGTGAATCAGTATTCTACAAAATTTTGTTGCCAATTAGATATTATTAATTGATTTGTACCATGCATAAGAAAGTAAACAAGTAATGCTGAACAAAAATAATAACCATGAATAAAAAGAACTCATAACACCACATTTTGTTAACTAGAGAAACCCTAGCCAAGGGAAAACCCTAGTGGGGATGATACCCACTAGATAATATATTGATATATATGTTCCTTGTTAGAGGATGAACCCTATTAGGAGTCAATGAGAAAATTTAGTATAGAGAGTCCTTGTTAGGAGACCTTGAATCTCAGAGGTTAGGAGATTCCAACCCTATTAAGAGTTGTAGTACAGTTTATGCAAGAAGAGATCACTGCCCAAACAAGTAATTAGTCCTCAGGTAAATAGGTGTTGTAACTTATTTCTTGACTAATATCTAACCTTAGCTCAATCTTAGATCACAAAATTAGGTTCTCAAAAAATTTGCATATATTGCTTCACAAAAGGTTCACATCACTTATTACAATACAATTGCACACTTCTTTTCTCAAGATGTCCTTTGCATAAATGCCATGCCTTTTTCAAAAATTTATGCTAGGTTGGCTAAGACCATAATATAATTTTTAAACTTAGAGTAAACATCTAGGATGTTAGCCCTAATTGGTCAAGTAATTATTTTGTAAATAAAATAATTCCATTACCTTTAATTTTGTTGTTTTGTTTCATTGGCAAAATATGAATGTCTCTTTTCTATAGTGTCCATATTGATGTTTGAGGTTATACACATCATCATCAACATGTATACTATCTCCATCTAACTTCACTAGTAATAATATGATGTTAGAAACATTTTACATATAAAACAATGTACTTCTATAAACCAATTTCATACATAGACAATTTTCAAAGTACCAAAAGCTAAGTATCTTTATTTCTCAGGTTTACCACAAGTATGTAAATCATGTGTTGTCATTAATGATAGAAATTACATCACTTCATATAGCTAATTTTCAACAATCTTCCCCTTTGGCATTGATGGCAACAAAGTAAGAAAAATTGGCTAAGTGACAAAACCTTAACAAAAACTCAAATACTTATCATCTATTACATTACATATTACAAATTCTCATTTACTTAATTTCTCCCCCTTTGAATATGATTTCTACATAAATAACTTACTATACAATTTTCTTCTTCAAATTTTGCCCCTTTGACATAAATGACAAAGGTCAAAAACTAAAATAAAAATTTGCAAAAAGGTTGTCTGACTACTGTCAAAACACTATCCTCACAACATTAATCTATTAAAACCTTCCTACAATCATCAAAATTTTCCTTTAAACTATTAATAACTTTCTCCCATGTATCCTTTGTTACTTTGGCAATAGTGAGTATTGCACATAATGCATATGATGCAATCTCAACTTCATTAAGGTCAGAATAGGTGAAGTTTGCATAAGTTTCTTTAGCTTTGGCACATTCTTCCAATTGTCTTTCAATGGATGATTTCTTCAAATAAATAAACTCTCTAAATTTTGATAGTTGTTTCACAATAAGATCTTTTTCAAATTCTTATTTCTGGATGTTTGAGTGAACATCAACAACTTGAACTTCCAACTCATCAACTCTGCAAGAGGGTTGTTGTATTTGACTAGTTAGAGCTTCTAGCTCACTTAGCTTCCCTTGAATCTTTTTATCCACATCTTTGGTCAACATATGAGATAAAGTACATTTGATGTATAGTACCTTTCCAATTTTTTGACATCTTCATAGTTCCTTGATACAAGTATCAAGACTCAACAAATTATTTTGAATATTCTGAAAAATGGTGCTAAAAAGATTCATTGTGTAAAATTTGAGCCTTAGACTCAACAACATTCAAAAAAATTGTAAATTCATCATCAATTTTTTTTATAACTTCTTGTGCTCTCTATTTGGGATTTTCTTCAGTGTGTTTGGCTATGAGGTTACTATTCAATTTATCAATCACATCCATTAGTGCTCTCCGTAGACTTTTCATCTTCTTATTCTTCTAAAACAATTTTGTCAAGGATGAGATCAAGTTAGATTGATCGTCATCAACACCTATAAGGTTAGCAAGAGATATAGGAGAGGATGAGCTAGATGCTTTCACCTCATCTTCCTTTTGTTTCTCCTCTACTATCTTATTTTATCTTGTCTCTTCTTCTTCCTTCTCTTCTCTTATTTTCTTTTCTCTTTCTTCCTTTTCTTTTTTTTTTCTTTTCCTCTTCCAAATTTTTCTCTTTTTCTTCTTCTCTCCTTTTTCCATCTTCTTTTTGGTCCTTTTCTTCTTCAAGAAATTTCAGCTTGGCTTCTTTAATCTTCTTCTTTTCTTCATCTATCTATCTTTTCTCTTCTTTAATCTATTTCAATTGATCCTGAATATCTTTGGAAAGGAGCTCAGGTTGATTGAACGAATCTTCATCAATGTTAATAGTAACATTTGTTTGATCAATTTGTTTAGTATCACCAATTACTGATGCTTCCAAGGTTTTCTCTATAGTAGAGGGTTCTCTCTTTAATTTTCTCATCATTTGATTGAAAGCTACTATAGTTTCACTTCTAATAACATTCTTTTCTCCTGCCATGAAAATAAATGGCCTCATCTTACTTTGCAAGTAAGGTGCTAGTTTCTTCATCAATTTCTTGATTTCATCTTCATCATCTATCTTACACATAGTTCTCAGCATTGACTTCTGAAGTTCCATGTCTTCTTCATGAAATGGTGTTTTCTTTGCTATAAGTCTATCATAGATCTTTTGATTTACAAAGCCTTTAATGCTCTCAAGTTTGAACTTATTTAGAACCATATATCTCATAGTAGAGATATCAATTTGTTCCTTCTCAATGCCATCGTACAAATCATAGAACTTATTCATTTGTATAAAGTTCCCTTCATTAATAATAGCTATGTTAACCTTCTTTATCTTGGGTTTCCATGGTTGCCTTATTTTACTTGCTGGCTTCTTAGAAACAGTAACTTTTTCTAGCTATTTGTCTTTTAGTTCATCATCTTCTTCTTCATCTCTAGAATCCTCAATTGTCAATAATGTCTTCTTTCTCTTTTTAGGTCCAGTACCCTTTTACTTGACTCTCTTTGACTATCTTTTGGATCTACTTGGTTGTTTGGATGATACAAGAACATATTGAATGCTCTCTTTTGTAGGATTTTCTACAATAGGTATATTGGATGCTTGGCCAATTGAAAGAGGTGTCACATACATTACACCTTGTTCACCAATTTTTTTCATTCTAGGGATAGTTTGTCTTACTACTTGTGATTCTTCTTTTGACATACCAGCCTCTGATAGTGCTTTATTCATTACAGATGCAATCTTCTTATGAAATGCCTTTTCTAATGATGCCTAGTCGGCTGACTAGGTTATTTCCTCATATATTCCAAAAATGTATTATGCTTGATCAATATCTGATTTAAATAATAAATCAATATAATAATAGCTATACCATCACTTAATTCATAACCTAGGGGCTCAAAAAATGTTTCCTGAGGTTCTACTACTTCAATATAAGTTAAGTTAGTGTTCACCATAAAACATATTGTTTGAAATATAAGATAGACTAAGTTACTAAGAAGGGAGGGGTGAATCAATAACTTATAAAATTTAATCTTGATTCACCTATTAATCCTTCATGTGTATTCTAATTTAATTGCATTCATGAAAAATTGAAAGCATTAAAACACTCATAACACTTTGACACAAAATATGGTGACCTAGAAACCTTCCAAATAGAAAGTAAAACTGTAGTGAGGATGATACCCACAAGCTTTTGCATTGTAATATAAAGTTGGCTAGTTAAGGCTTACAATGATCAATTCTAATGATCAACCCTATTGGGAGCAATAGGGACTACTGGGTCCACCTTGCAAAAGGATTTACAAACATACAATGAAGTATGTACTAGGTAAAGAGATTTACAAAAGACTGATAGGTCTACCTTGTGAAAGGATTTAACTATTCCACCTATTAGGATGAAGTAGTGGTTGATCTCTAATCTAAAATTTGATTTTCTAAATGAGATTCCTTTGAGTGTAATGATCACCTTGCTATGATTGATAAATATTTTTTGCTCTTTATACTACTATAGCCATTTTACTTTGCACTTCTGCTTCTTTATATATATTATTCATACTTCTATATATCTTTGGATGTGATAAAATACATTACATATATAGTAATCCAATTTACAATTCATCAAAGTTGGCTACAATAGAATTTTCACCAAAATACACAAAGTTGGCCCAACTAGTTTGCTGCAGTGGCAAAGAAGAGAAACGCTATAGGAGGCAGCATTGTTGAAAATTTAATAGGGAATTTAATGTTATGTTTTAAATGCTTTTAGTTTTTGAAGTTTGTAATAACGTCCTACATGTGGTGGCATACCTAGAGTAGTAGTTCGATAAGCTCTCCAGATATAGCCACCTAGGACCAGGTGTGTGGATCTTAAATTAGAATAGTTTTTTTTTAGTTCATAGGTAGAGTGTTTAATGATTTTTAGAATCCAATAATAGGTAGTAGGCAGTTTTTGGAATATTCCTGACTTAGAAAATGACTGTTTAATATTGGTAGAAAAAATGTTTCAGATTCTTATCCTTTTTTTGGATAGAAGACATTCTTCTTTTCTAAAATAAGAAGAAAACGTTTCACATCCTATAATAGGAAAAAGAAAGTCAGTTTTAAGGGTGAGCCAGTCGGCTATGTAAGAGGACGAATTGAATTTGGAGAGATATGGAATGTTTTTTCATTTTGTCTTTGTGCAATTTTTTGATGGTATGAATTTTGAACAGATTTTTCTTATCTTCTCACTGGAAATAAGTTGATAGTTTGCAGAAGATTAAAAAGTTTTAGTTTTGGGTCGGATTCGGTATGTTTGCAAAAAATTAGTCTCAGTGCATGTGTAATATCTCTCAAATGCACTGTTGGATTTTCATGAGCTTTGGATATGTTATTATAGGCCTAATTACACCCATCTTCACTAGAGCGATTGAAGAATTTTGATCTGGTTCAAAAGTTATACATGTCTGTTCATAGGTCTATCTAGAGACAGCAAGAAGCAATGTTTTGTAGAAAAATGTACTCTAATGCGTGGTCAATATCTCGGGTTTGAACTGTTGGATTTATCTAAAAAAATTATATGTTGTTTGAAACCTAGTTGTGCCAAATCTCAATGCTTGGATTGAGTAAATATTTTCTAGTTCGAAAGTTATTCATGTCTGAGTGCAGATCTATCCGGAGGAAGCAAGAAGAAATTTTGGGGGATTTATTTTCAAAGTTTTGTTTTGAATCTGATTTCAGTGTGTGATCCTGGAGGTTGTAGATGCCCCTTGAAGCAACTTAGTTGAGTGATTGATTCCTCCTAAGTTTTCCAAGGTGTGGCTCTGCATCATTTTTGGTATAAGAGCTCAGCAAAAGGTTTGGAAAAAAAAAATAGTTGTGTATATGTTTGTGTGATTGTGAAAGATTGAGAGAAATAGTCTGAGAAGAAGTCCAGGAGACTAGATAAGAAGAAAATAACCTAGCTGAGGAATGATGGGACAAGAAGAAGTAGCTTTATTGTATCTTTTTAGAAGGTATCAGCAGAGAAAGGATTCTAAACAGAAGCAGATAGAGGGAAAGAAGAAAAGAGAGAAAGAAGAAAGGAGAAAACAAAGAGAAGAGCTAAGCAAGATAGAAGAGGAGATAAACGATTTGAGAAGGAGACTTGAGGAGAATGACGCTAAGTTGAAAGAAGTGCAGCAAGAACACAAAGTGCAGCAACAAGAAGTGTAGCAAGTATCTCTTGATGAGAGTAGTAACAAGACAAGCCCTATTGGATTTGAATGCAAACAATCTGTAGTTGGAACAGTAACATGTCCTTTGAAAATAGAGAAGAGTACAATGTTGGAAGGTACTCCTACAGAAAAGATTTTGGAGGCAACTGATGAAGCCTTAAATATGCATAATGAAGAAAAATGTCAAGAGGAATGGCATGAAGATGAAGCTAAGGAATGTGTAACAGCAAGTTCTAAAGAATAATCTGATTTATAGGAAAAATTTGCAGCCATTGTGGGAGAATGGAAAAGGCATGGCGATAGTATGGAAACTCAGCTTGAAGAAGAAAGGAAAGAGTGCAATACTATTATTGTTCTTCAACAAAGTTGTAATAAGAAAGAGATATTTGAAAGTGAGATTACTATAGAAGATCAAGATGATGATAAATGTTTAATAAAGGAAGAAGAGATAAATACGATTCTTAAGATTCAATATGTGAAACTGGTTGATAGTCAAGAAGAAGATAAGTTTATGGTTACTATTGATGAAGATAGATATGATGCACATTACATGGTGTATAAGGAAGCTCATATTCAACAAGAGAACTCAAATAATCTTAATGCTGATGATATGTTTTCTTCTAATAATGTTTATGCAGGGATGCAGATTTCATGTATAGTGAATCATGCTGGAGAATTTTCTGTGACATTTACAACATTAAAGAATCAAAGCTACAATGTGGAGAAGTTGGATATTATTTTTTTTTTTTTTTGTAGATATGCTCATCCTAGTTCAAAGAAATTGGAAAGTTCGAAAGAAGAATGAGATTTATTTCTACAACACATCATCTCAAGAGGACTTGAGATTCATTCTACAGGGGAGTATGCTGCAGTGGCAGAGAAGATAAACGCTATAGGAGGCAACATTGTTGAAAATGTAATAGGAAATTTAATGTTATGTTTTAAATGCTTTTAGTTTTTGAAGTTTGTAATAATGTCCTACATGTGGTGGCATACCTAGAGTAGTAGTTCGATAAGCTCTCCAGATATAGCCACCTAGGACCAGGTGTGTGGATCTTAAATTAGAATAGTTTTTTTTTAGTTCGTAGGTGGAGTGTTTAATGATTTTTAGCATCCAATAATAGGTAGTAGGCAATTTTTGAAATATTCCTGACTTAGAAAATGACTTTCTAATATTGGTAGAAAAAACGTTTCAGATTCTTATTCTTTTTTTGGATAGAAGACATTCTTCTTTTCTAAAATAAGAAGAAAACGTTTCACATCCTATAATAGGAAAAAGAAAGTCAGTTTTAAGGGTGAGCCAGTCGGCTATGTAAGAGGACGAATCAAATTTGGAGAGATATGGAATGTTTTTTCGTTTTGTCTTTGTGCAAGTTTTCGATGGTCTAAGTTTTGAACAGATTTTTCTTATCTTCTCACTGGAAACAAGTTGATAGTTTGCAGAAGATTAAAAAGTTTTAGTTTTGGGTTGGATTCGGTATGTTTGCAGAAAATTAGTCTCAGTGCATGGGTAATATCTCCCAAATGCACCGTTGGATTTTCATGAGCTTTGGATATGTTATTATAGGCCTAATTATGACCATCTTCACCAGAGCGATTGAAGAATTTTGATCTGGTTCAAAAGTTATACATGTCTGTTCACAGGTGTATCTAGAGACAGCAAGAAGCAATGTTTTGCAGAAAAATGTACTCTGATGCGTGGTCAATATCTCGAGTTTGAACCATTGGATTTCTCTAAAAAATTTATATGTTGTTTGAAACCTAGTTACACCAAATCTTAATGGTTGGATTGAGTAAATATTTTATGGTTCAAAAGTTATTCATGTCTGAGTGCAGGTCTATCCGGAGGCAACAAGAAGAAATTTTTGGGGGGATTTATTTTCAAAGTTTTGTTTATTGAATCTGATTTTAGTGTGTGATCCTGGAGGTTGTAGATGCCCCTTGAAGCAACTTAGTTGAGTGACTGATTCCTCCTGAGTTTTTCAAGGTGTGGCTCTGCATCACTATTGGTACTCGGGTTCTAGAGACAAACTTGGTGATGTTTTGGTACTCAAAAAGCATTATCAATGCTCAGAATCATCATGCACATGGTAGATGTAGAAGCTTGAGTCATGCTGATCACTTCCAAGTAGATCTAACTTGGCCTCCACTGGTGGCTCAATGAACACTGTGAAACTTGGCATATAAACTAAATCACTTGGTTGACACTACATATCTTAGTCAACACTATCTTTATGAGCTTGGTATAAAGTAAATCACTTGGTTGGCACTATACAAAACAGTCAACACTAGATTCACATCACTAAAACTGCAAACTTGGTACACACTAGAAAACTTAGTTTTCACTGAGAACCTTGGTAAACATTATGAAGCTCAGTTTACACTAATAATCACCAACCTAATAGATACTACACTGTGCAAACTAGATATTGTTCCTGGAAATTGGTAGCAACTATAGAACTCGATAAAGCTTGAAGTAATTAGTTAACACTATTAATTATACAATAAGCTTGGTAGCTACTAACCATCTAAATAAGTCTATGCCACTGATAAATAAACCTGATTGAAATGTCAACAATGTCCTCCTTTGGAATTAGTGACAAAAATACTTATCAATCAAAACTAAATTCAAAACAATCATTAGTCTCCATTCTATGTCTTCAACTCGTTAACACGCTCTATTTTTTGAAATGATTGAAAATATCTTTTGTAATAGATGTTTATCTAAATATTTGTACATGTATATGTATAATATTATGATGCTCCCCCATACATATATATTCAATATACTTTACATGCTATATACATCTTCTCATCTTCTCCCCTTTATTGAATCTTTTCATATTCTTCCTTTTTATATCATATCTTCATGTGATAAAAAGTTAGAATGTACCTTTCAAATCAGTGACATTGTCCCATCCCAACTTTCTTATAATGCCTTAAATGTAATGCAATTTGAACTTTTGCTAATAATTCCATCATGTGATTAGCAATGGAGAATTTTTTTATCATGGATGAGAGTTTTAGCATGTGCAATGTGTTTCTACAATGCATCCATGTTTGGAAGAATCATGAATTGTATGTCTATGAGTGTATCTCTTAACCTAGCTTCTTCCCTTAGTAATTATGCTTGCATATCAGTCATAAATCTAATCTTTTTGTAATGAGCATAACTATAGGTTGGGTTAGGTGAAAAATGTTGTGCACTTACCTTCAGATCTTCATCTATCTTGAAGAGTTAATCTTTGATTTCCTTCGTGAAGATAGATGTATCACAGAGTTTATCGAATAGAGAAGTGACATTGGTGGTAGAGGTTTCTAATGAGCTAAGAATAGTAGACAATCTACTTCACATATTGCAGTATTCTATGCTACTAGCCCCAATACTTTATTTTCAAATTTCTTCTCTACTCTTTGCAACAATTCCCTTGTCTATTTAAATCTTCATTGAATTTTTGGACCACTTCTACTAATTGAGCCAAAATAAGTTGAGAAGTATCAACCTCAGTGCTAAGTGGATCTGCAAGAATGTTGATGCAAAGAATCTTACAAATCAACAAATTAATGGGATACATGCTTATAGCTTCAAAATATATGAAATAATTTCATTATATAGAGGCATCTCATGAGGTAAAACACACCATGCTTTAACACAAAAACATCAACCTTTCTCCATTTGCATATCCTGATTTCTATATTTAATTCCATTATTCATAACTCTTAATCCTTAATGTTTGTTTTCAAATCCTTTGGTGTAATTTTAAAATTTTAGGAACAATAAAACATATCTAATTTTTATATCCATAAAATAAACCAATTACAAGTTATAGTCTCTCTACTTAGACCCATTTTCTTTGTCATAAACAAGAAACAAAATTCGTAACCCTTCCTAGCGCATCAAATAACTTGCTCAAAATGGTTCTAAATAAAACCAAACCAATTTTAAATTGATCCTATATAAATCTAGTTTCATAATTTATAATACATTAATTAATCCAATACATAATTCATTGTATAAGATCAAATCCTTGTCTACACCTTCAATGGAGATCCTTAAAAACTAGTCTTTACTCAAATATCCATAACTTACACAAATTTGGATGAAAACAACTTAAAATGATTGGAAATGAAATATAGTTTAGATATATTTCTAATAAAAATAAATAAAGTTCATTTTTCATCAAAATTTGTCCATACCAAACATTGCAATTTGACTGTAGTTTGGCATCCTCAAATATGTAATTTACAAGATTTTCCAAAACTTACATAACTTCTTCATTTCTAAATGAAATAAATCCAAACCAAATCCAAAAAGAATTTTATTCACTACTCTATCCACATATATAAATTTTACATGGTTTCTAAGCTATAAATGGCTATACAAGACCTGGAAACAACACTAAAACTAAAAAATCAATCAAAATAACAACTTAGAATATTACCTAATTTATTTCAAAATGTATCTCTTCCTTTCATTAATGGTTTGTTTTGACTATACATCCATTTTTATAACTTTTTTGGTTGGTTATATCTTCCAAACCACCCTTTAAACCAACCCATTACATTCTTTTAACCCTTTTGCATTTTTGACAACATTTTATGCACTTTATGCATTTTTGCATTTCAACTTTCATACAACAAAAACCTAGACCAAAATTATGACTCAAAAGAATTTAGATGGATACCAATAGATCCATTCACCTATTAAATAAAAATTTTGATATTATTAATCATAATAAGACCTCCTTTTACAATTTTGACAACTTATTACAAATGGCTTCTCTAGCCTTTACATCTTGACCCAAAAGACTCAAATATATCATAAATGGAACACATTAATTCAACATATAACATAAAGACTCTAAACCTCCTTATTATTTTGAAATTTAGGTGGCTCTAAACCATACTCCCAACCTTGAAAATTTTCCAAGTCCCTTGGAAACATGGAACTAATAACCTGCAAGAAATTTAGATCAAAAATCTTCATCTTTACTTGTATTTTCCTTTGTGTCTACATTCCTTTATCATCATCATATTCTCCTTTAATGACATAGGATTTCCCTCAAAATCCCCTTCTCAAATACTCCTTTTAGTGGAGCATTAATGGCTACAACTCCCCTATACCTTATCAATTAGAGATCCATCTTTACAATGCTTATGTTAGTCTCAAAATGGTTTTTGACACTTGAGTACCAACACACTTAATCACTTTCTACATTGGAGCTGAGTACACCATGTATGCCAAGCCACAACATGAGCCAAGTCAGAGAAGCCTTCAGATACTGAGTGATCTTCAGGTGCCGAGTAGCCTTCAAGTGTTGAGTGGAGCTGAGTACACCATGTATGCCAAGCCACAACATGAGCCAAGTCAGAGAAGCCTTCAGATACTGAGTGATCTTCAGGTGCCGAGTAGCCTTCAAGTGTTGAGTGAAGATTAGGTGCCAAGCATGATACAAGTGTCGAGTGACATTTGAGTGCTGAGTCATAGATGATGCCAAGAAATATAGAAATACAACAAGTGCCGAGTAAGCCAGTTTAATATAAGTGTCGAGCATCAGAGATCAGTAAGTGTTGATTAACACAAAATGCACATATGAGTTTGTAACATTATAAATTCAGATGTAAAACATTTTTATCGCCAACATATGATAAATCTCGAAGGATTAAAAGATAAGATCGAATCTTTTATTTTTCTCATGCAATCAACATGTAGCCAATAAGAAAAATGGAGAAGGCATGCAGCCAATTGTAAATGTGCAAGGAATAAGTAGGAAATAGAGATTAAATATGGATCATAGATTCATACCTAACCCTAAGTCTTCAAATGTCTTTATAAGGAAGACGAAGTCACATTAAACCCTATGGTGGATGGATGAGGGTGTACAAGGAAAACTAATTCTCAGAGTGAAGAGTATTAGATCACAGAGGATCAAGATTAGAAAACATAGAGCAAGTGCTTATATTTAGTAATCAAAGGATTGTAAGCTATCAGGTTTATTATACCTAATACTCTCTAGCAATTGTATTAGAAAGAAAATCTGATGGTAATAGGTTAGCTTAGCAGCCATTTTTTAAATCCTATAAATAGGTGACGAAATCCTTTAGCAGGGTAACACTTCTTGTAAAGTGTTTGAAATCCTTTAACGAGGTCACTATTGATACAGTGTAAAGCTTTTAACAAGCCAGGCCTTTAATAGGGCAAACCATCAGAAGTGGTTAAATCTTATTGCTGCAGTAATTTTTGTGGGTATCATCCCCACCGTAGTTTTACCTTCTTATTCTTGGAGGGCTTTTCAGTTACCAAAATCTTAAGTGTTATGCTTATGTGTTTTTCATAATTGTGTGATATGTTTATATGCATGCAATTTACTTTTAGTTAAGAAGAAAAAAAAAGTTTTAATGGTCAAAGCATAGTACTTATGATTCACCCCCCCTCTTAGAAGCATTATTCCTATTTGAATATTCCAAAAATTGGTATCAGAGCTGCAAGGTTCTCACAAGAAGTCTAACAACTTGTAGAAAAAGATCTAAAGATGGAAGTCTTCAAACTTGGGAAGATTATTGACAATCAAGTGATTGATGTGCAACTGGCTCTACACAAAGTAGAGGAAGCAAGGGACGAATTGAGAAAATCCTTGAAGAGAAGGAAGGATATAGCCATAGCTGAAAATGATATAAACTACAAGGAGATTGATACCACAAAACTGTGTACCAATGGAGACACTAAAGAGTTTGATGTAGCAATAGTAGAACTGATGGAGAAAAATAAAGTTCAAGCAGATGAAATAAGATCTCTCAAGATGGAACATGAATCTCAGGCCATAATGTTATGTGAAATCACTGAACAAAAGAAAAGAGCAGTTGAGGATAAAGTCATGATGGAAGATGACAAAAAAAATCTTGCAAATAGACTTGAAGAAAAATGTATTGAATTATCAAGGATCTCAAACATGCAGATAGATACACTTGCCCAAATAATGAATCTTCATCATTAACTCAACATAAGAGATATTGAGATCTCTACATTGAAGATGCACAATGAATAACTATAGAATGAATTGAATAGAGAAAAAGAGGTAGCAAAGAATCTCAACAAATCAAGTGAAGCCATCAAGTACTTTGAAAAATTGATGAAATTTCCAAGATCAGCCCATGATACATCAAGACTTGGATACAACAACACTGAAATTGGAGAATCATCAAAGAGCATTGAACAAAGAAGTGACAAAGGTAAGGATTCTAAACCTAATTCTCATTACTGTAATAAAAGGGGGCATACTACTAATGTTGGCAGGAGTAGAAGAATCAATCCGACAAACACACCCAAAAACAAAAGTTACGATCACAAGTGCAACATGCAAGGACATATGACACAAGATTGCAGATCTAGAGTTACAAGGACAGAAAGATTTGATGGACATTGTCATAATTGTAAGAATTTTGGACACAAAGCATTTGAATGCAAATCAAAGCCTATGTGGACATCAAATCAACAAACAAAAACAAAAGGAAATGAAAATTAATACCATTGGGATTACAACACCAGGTATAGCTATCATTATTGTCAAGAATATGGACATATACCTTAGAATTGCATAAAAAAACATTTTAGAGGGAATTATAGTAGGTGGCTAAGCCAAACCACATGTTTTAGTTGCCTAAAAATTGGTCACATCAACAGAAACTATCCTACAAGGTCAAAAGTACCAAAAATTGAATCAAACAAGGACAAAGAAAAGATTGATGAGGAATACATTAGAAAAAACATGAAGAAGACATGGTAGAAAAAGAATGAATCAAGTACATCCAATGAAAGGGTCACTTCACCCACAAGGTCAAGTGATCATTTCTCATCCAATTAATCTCAAGATGAGTCTACGGGGTTGATACATAGAAGGAAGTATCATACATCAGCCCTAAATCATGAAGAAGCAATGCAAAGTAAAAATCCGCATGAAACAAGATGCCAAGAAAAAATTTTAAATGATGATGTCAAGTTGTCTTTGGATGCCGAGTAAAATCCTAGTGTAAGTCGAGTTCCTAAGGGTGACCAAGTTGATGACTGATGCTGAGTTAAGAAACTCCTATGGAAGCCAAGTAAAATAGAAATGAAGTGCAAGCTGAGTAATGTTAAAAATTCTTCATAAGATGTGTTTGCAGTTGAGCATTTAATGAGATGGAAATAGGGTATATTATCGCGATTTCAATCATTTTTCCTCATCACGATCAAGAAGCAAAGGAGATAAAGAGCATAGAGAAACTTCAAAATAGAGAATCTAGTATTCTAAGCAAATTGCAACCTCCTACAATGTTTTTTCATCGATCTTGAGGTATTTTCATTTGTGTCGAGCTACGCAATTTCATATTTCTATGTAAAAGAAACCCTAGTTTACATAAATGACTTTGAGTTCTGTTGTCACTTAGGTTTGCACCCTTTTCCAAGGCCTATGCACGAGGACAACCTAGTGAAACATGGAAACAACCTCAAAGTTGTGGGACTTGAACTATGAGGTTGAGTCTTCGAAGAAGGCCGGCTTCCTCTTACTATCAAGGTGCACCTAACTACTCTTGGAGAGGAAAAGGGAGAAGGAGAGCATGAAAGAAAATCTACCTAGTCTAATCTAAAGAGGTGATGCACCAAAATAGAGTGTTCAGACCAATCCCTTCCCATATATGCACTACTAAACCAAAATGAAACTAAGGATATACACATCCAGACTTGCTTTGATCTAATAACCACATGCAGATTAGAAAACCAAGATGAATGACACAAGGAAAGAGGTTCACTTATATATCATTCACAGGCCAGCAGAGATACAATCATGTAGATTACAGATTTTCATAAAATAATGGCGAAGGTAAAGAGTTCTTGCACTTTCATACCAATGGCTGAAGGAGATAAGTGGAGAATCATACAATTCAGAGGCATAGGGGAATTTACACTAGAATTATAGAGCAATAGCAGAGAAAAGTCAGAGAAAGGTCCACTAACAAAATTTACAAAAGTTACCTTTATAGTTCAAGCATAACTGAGATCTCTTCCAGTTGAAGTAACCTCATAGCTACCTGCCATTAAGTTCTATAGAGGACAATCAAGGGAAAATGTGATTTGGATGCAGATTCAGACACAATGATTTAGAATAGGGCCTTGAGAAGACCAAAAAGGTGCCATAACTACGCTCTAACCTGGTAGATGGATCCGCCATGATGATAGAATGTCCCTTCTACATTTATCACTCATTCTAGAGTAGTTGAGAATTGATCACAAGATCAAATTTCATGGAAAACTTGACTTCTTCTATTTTTGGTTCATGAATCAGTAGGTCAAAGAGTCAACAAGGTCCCACAAGCTAACTAGGCTACACAGGCCAATCACCTCCCTTCATTTTACCACCTAGGAAGTCTTTCTGTGGTTGACCACCTTCCTTTTATTGATTGGGTGCTATGTCGCTATGGACAAAATACTCAAAATTTTTTATAGCACCATAGTGCCCAGTGGCAAACTTCTATTCAACTAACTGCACCACCCTTTAAACTGTTAATGTTAACTGTGATGTCTCCAAACCTAACCACAATATTAACTGTCAGTTGTTAACTATCAACCTTGGCCGAGCCAGCAAGACACATGTCATCAAGGTGCTAGGTCACTATGGTATATAGTGTGCAACTTTCGATGGTGAGATAGCACTAACCATCGATCTTCCTAAAATCTGACAATCGTGAAGACTCATCATAATACTGTGCTTGTTCTTACCCAGGCCCATCATACCTAGCGCCATCTCGGCAACTGCACCATACTTTGAATGACACCTAGCAATCCTTGGCACATACACCTTGGTGAGACTTGCCCCCCTGATCCATGTGGCAAAAGGGCACTATGTCGCTATGGTTAAAATTTTTGCAGTTCTCCATAGCGAGATAGTGCCTGCCATAGATCTACCTTAGATCTATGGTGCTCAAACTCTTTACAGGATTGCATACCTGGTTAATTAGATAAGCCAATCAGATCCACCTATGTACTCTGACCTATCTGATAGCTTCCATGGAAGACAAGCCACCTATTTTATCTAGCAGCCCACAAGACAAAAATAGACCCACATGCCACATGTCACTGAGGCACTATGTTGCTATGGTATACACCATGCAACTTCTCATGGTGAGATAGTGCCCATCATTGATCTGAACTGATCTAATGGTGAGCACCCTTGTCTAGACTTCTCAGTGCATAGCCAATAAGAACTAGCCACGTGCCAACTATCTGATGAATCCTCGTTGATATCTGATGGGGCACACCTAGGACTCACTGAAAACGCGACAGAAGGGTGCTATATCGCTAACGACAAGAAGCTCAAATTTTTTGATAGTGCCATAATGCCCACTGTGAAACTGGCAAAACCCAGCATCAAAGAAACAATCAAGAAAAAGGGGACCCACCAGACACGCATTAGAAGGGCACTATGTTGCTAACATATTCACCATGCAATTTCTCATGGTGAGATAGTGCCAACTGTCGATCTGCCTTAGATCTATGATGGAAGGCTTACAGACTGTAGAACATATTATAAGGTTTGATTGAGTATTACAATAATACTAACTCTGCACACTAGCTGTTGGCGGGTAAACATTTAAAATTTGAATCCTGGCGGGGCATAAAAATGATAACATTTTTGGTGACTCACAGGTGACACAAGTCTGCTATGTGTATGACCAGTGGCCTTATGTATCGATTGGGCTATGGAGTCAAAAATGGGTCCTATGCATACTATGAAACCCTAACCCTACATGTGAGAGTTCAAAACATGAAAACCCTAAAAAACTCTGCAACCACAACTGGAACTAGAAACAAAACTTCCTCTACAACCTGAAACACCTCAAAATTTACTACTTCACTGAAAGACAACTGTGCCCGCACACTTCTTGAAAAGCAAGAAACAATAGAAGGAAACTAAACTACTTATACACAGGAACTTGACCTTCATCAAAAGTAAGCTTTAAGATAAATCCCATTGATTGGAATGGGCAAAACTTCACCATTTGGCCTGCTCAATTGAAACACATTGGCCTGCTTGCAACTGGCAATCAGATAGGGGCCACTCCATAATGCATCAAATTTTGAGTGTCTTCCTGGTTTTTCCCTATCTGCATCCCACTTTAGAACTAAATCTCCTTCTCTGAAGATTCTGACCCTAGCCTTCTTATCAAAATTCCTCTTCACCTGTTGCTGATGTATCTCTAGGGTTTGCATAGCTTTATTTCTTTTTTCTTCTAGCTCCATCAACTCTGCCATTCTTACTATCATAGCATCATTTTCAATTAGTTCCAACTGATGAGCTAACTCTAGGGCTAGGAACTCCAATGAAATTGGAAGCCTTGCCTCTCTACCATATACCAGTGCAAATAGAGAATTCCCTAATGATCTTTTAGGTGTTATCCTGTCCGCCCATAGTGCAGTCTTCAGCTTCTTATGCCAACATCGTTGGTTATCTTCTATTGTCCTTTTCATGATCCTGATCAGGTTCTTGTTGGATGACTCAGCTGGGCCATTACCCTGGAGGTAATAATTTGAAGATGTGCTCAAATAGATATTGTGATCCACTGCCCATGCACAAATCTGAGCTCCAACAAAAGACTTTTCATTATCTAAAATAATGGTTGAAGGGGCACCAAACCTGGTCACAATTCCATCAAGGAACTCAACAACTAAAGATTCAATGGCATCCTTCAATGCAAGTGCCTTTATCCATCCGATAAAGTAATCTGTAGCAGCTAAAATCCATTTGTGACCAAAACTGGAAGGAGGATTGATAGGGCCTATGAAATCCAACCCCCACTGAGAAAAAGGTTGATCTACCTAGATAGGATGGAGGAGAAGAGCTGCAAGCTTCTATTTACTAGAGAAGGCACATTTTTCACACTTTCTCACATGTCTATGGAAATCATCAAACATAGATGTCCAATAATAACCATCCCTCATGATCTTCATTGTAGTTGTCTTTGCTGAGAACTGACCACCATCAGGGCCATCATGAAGCTCTTTGACTATTCTTTCAGCTTGGTCTATGTCAATGCATCTTAGCAGGGCTCCATTAAAATCTCTCCTAAAGAGGATATTATCAACTATGACATAAGGAATTGATTGTAGCCTATACTGTCTCCTTTTAGCTCTGTCTAATCCTTGAGGGTATCCATTCCCTAATAAGAAACACCTCATGTCATCTATCCAGCTCCTTGGATCATCCTTTCTTACCTCTTTCTATTCTATTAACACCATAATAGCCTCTTAATTAGATTCCTAGCATGATAACATCTATTTGCACAACCCCTTTCCCCTTACTAGCTTGGTAATCTAGATGTCAACATCATATTCCATCACTTTAGTAATCCAGCCAGCTCTCTTTTCACTAATATCCTTGTTTAGCAGGAAATCCTTCACACTGGCATGGGGTACTAACAAATGGATTTTATTGTGGGATAGGAGGTGTCTAAACTTTTTAAAGGCTCTGATGACTGCAAGGGCTTCCTTCTCTACAAAGCTATATTTATCTTCATATTCTTTAAGCTCTTCACTGAAGAAAGCTATGGGCTGCTCTTCATCCTTATCGTTTGTTTGAGTCAAAATAGTAGAGATGTTCGACTTAGCACCTAGGGTATAGAGGATGAAATCCTTTTCAAAAATTGGGATCATGAGAGTAGGGGCTGAGGCTATGGCTACCTTGATCTCTTCAAAACTTTCCTTCCCTTCCTTGGTCCATGCAAAGACCATACCCTTCTTGAGCATAGCTGTAAGAGGTTTCACCATGGTAGCAAGATTGGGAATAAATCTTCTTACAAAATTTATCCTACCAAGGAAACTTTGTAGCCCTTTCTTGTGTTTAGGAAGAGGGAGGGCAAGTATTGCTTTTGTCCTTTCCAGATCAATGGTCATACCATCCTTAGATACAATGTGTCCCAATAGTTTCCCTTGATTGGTGGAAAAGACACACTTGCTTGGGTTAAGGGACACCTGAAACTCTCTACATCTTAGGAATACCTATCCTAGATGATCAAAATGATCTTCTGCATTCTTAGAATACACTATAATATCATCAAGGTAGACTAAGAAAAACTTGTCAATCAATTTTTTGAAGGCCATCTCCATTGCCTTCTAAAATGTAGCACCTACATTGGTTAGCCCAAATGGCATCTTGCAATAAGCATAGGTGCCCCATTTAGTGGTAAATGCAGTCTTATATTTATCAGATTCTTTAACTAGCACTTGATTATAACCAAAGAATCCATCAAGAAAAGAGAATCTCCTTGAACCACTGAATTTGGACAAAATTTTCTCCATGGAAGGGAGAGGATGGTGATCTTTAAGGGAAGCTTGATTAAGGTCCCTAAAGTCCACACATAGTCTGATTTCTCCATTCTTCTTCCTAACAGGGACTAGGTTGGCTACCCATGATGAGTGCTTGATGGCAAAAATTATATTAACCTCAATCAACTTGGATAGCTCTTTTCTCATTAAGGGTTCAATTTTAGGACTCACTGGTCTTTTTTTTTGTCTTACTGGTTTAGCATCATCAACTAAATCTATGGTATGCTAAAATAACCTTGGGTCAAAACCCTTTAAGTCATCATATGTCCAAGCAAATATATCATTAAATTCTTGACATAGATGAATAAAATTTTCTTGCTCAATTTTAGAACATATCTTTCCCATATTTAAGGATCTTCCATCAGCAATCGTGACTGGAGTGTGATCATTTTCATCAGCAGATAGGTTCATGCCTCTACCTCTTGTTTGGTCATCAGGATTAAAGACACTCTCCAAGGTAATGAGACGTTTAGGCAACTTGTTGCAATTGAGGTTGAAGATCTGATCACCATACTGGTCCTGCAGTCTTGACTAGTTTCTATCTGAGAATTCTGCCTCATTCTGCAAGAAACTCACAATTTTCTCATCAGACACAAACACTTGCTAATGAGTTTTGTTGTCAGGGATGGCAGGCCTCACTACCACCTTGATTTTTTTCTTCTTCTCCTCCTCAAGATTCCCTAGCACATCATAAGATGCACCTATTGCTGCAAGTCTATCACCATGTCTATTTTCTTTCCTAGGGATGCTTTGAATATTAAATGCATTGAAACCTTCAAGAAAATCCCATACTCTATGTTTATAAGACTTGAGCAGACCATTCTCGGTAATGTTCTAATTTCTCACTTGATTAGCCACCAACTCACTGTCTCCATATACTTTCAAGGCTTGAATTCCTCTCTTTTGAGCAAGTAGGAGACCTTGAATCAAGGATTCATATTTGGCCACATTGTTGGTGCAACTGAACTGGAGCCTAAATGAGAAGTAGTATCTTATTTGTGTAGGAGAGATCAACATAACACTAGCCCTTGATCCATTTCTATTCCTTGAGCCATCAAAGTACATACTCCATATCCCACTCATATCTCCATTAGTCCCTATGAGATTGGGGACTACATCATCCTTTTCTAAAATATAGTATGTACTAAGGCCCGTCTCAAGAGTTTCTGACATAGGCTCAAACTAATATGCATTTGCCCACTCATCTAAGAAAAAGTTAGGTATCTCTGCTAGGGAAGTGGTGGGCTCATTCACTATGTCATTTTCATCCATCTCTAGGATAGGGAAATTCATGTTGATGGGATTAGGGGTGTAAATTTTAGTATGATGGAGGGCTTGAGGCTCTGCTCTGATTGAAGCATTGGCTCCATATCTTGTTTTAAAAGACATATATGACCAATCAAAAGATATGAAACCACCTATTTGGGCAGTGAAGTCTCTTGACAAATAGATGGCAAAATATGGCTTGACTTCAGCAATAGAGATATCTTGGATTACAGTACAACTAGGGCATGCATGTAGGGCCATCTCCACATTCCTAAGGATCCCTACATTCTTGACAATACTACCGTCCAACTATAATACATCCCTAACAATGGGCTCATATTTCATTCCCAAAGCATCAGCAACACACCTAGGCATCACTGAACTACTAGCCCCTGAATCAATCATGCAATTATGGACTAGTTTGCCTCCTATAATTAGGGAAACATCGAATGGAGGAGGTCTGACCCTTTTACTTGTTTCTTCCTCCCTTGATGGTTGTACTAGGTTTGTGGCACTTTCCATGCTAGGTGTCTAATCCTTTGGTTCAATTCTTTCTAACTCTACCTGTAGCAACCTCCTTTGCATTGGTATAGTAGCAATAGCACCCCACATTGAGATATTCACATTTGTCTTCTTCATTTTCTCTACCACACTAATGGCATAGTAGATGTTTTGGTAGAAACCTTGGGGGCTGTAATTGTATGAGGTTGTGATGGAATAACCTGAGGATCACTTGTATCTTTTCTACCCTGATTTTGTCTTTGCTACTGAAAGGCACTTGATTGATTATTTGTTGCTTGCTCATGAGATATTGCATTTGAAGTTGAGGCCTGATTGGGAGGAGGAGAGACAACATCTTCCATAGCTCTTCTTTTTCTTCTAGTGTTATGAGCAATGGAATCCTGGTTTACATTACAATGCTCCTCCATCTGATGATTCATAAAAGAGCAATCACCCTATCTTTGCATATTTGAGGCATCCTTAAATTGGTCCTCCTTGTATGCTTGCTCATGAGATGCTGCAGGTTCTCAGACTGTCAAGGCCATAAAAAATTCAGCCTTCTCACACATGCAATAGGCATAGGAGTAATTGCAGGAGGGAAAAAAATCTTGATCTTGAGCCATATTGTTTTGAGTGACTATGGCTCTACTTTGGTTTACATTTGAGGCTGAAGCTTCGCCACCCTGCCTATTCTGATTAAAAGGATGGTTCCAATGATTAGGATTTAGAGGCCTAACACTATTTGGAGTTTGATATTGCAATTGATGAGGCTTACTACATTGAGCTTGTTGTCTTTCTAAAGTCACCACCTTATTGCTCACTTTCTGCATCATAGAGAAATTATCCTCCAGCCTCTTTCCTTGGTCTTCTAACTTCCTCCCTTGATCTTGCAATTTTTTTATCAAGGTTCTTCTCTCTTTTGTCCATGTTCTGCATCAGAGATTGCATCATTTCTTTGATTTCATCTAACCCATTTGAAGATGTGGAATCTTGAGGGATTGGAGTAAGAGATTGTGATGTGGAAGTTGTGGGAAGAGGAGCCATTGCTGGTTAGTGATTTGGGATATCAAGAAAGAAGGGCATACGAGGCCTTGGAGCTAGTTTACCTCCTTGTATTAGGATGTTCTCTGATTTTATTACTATATCATAAGCATTAGGCAAGGTATCTCCTCCCATAGTTTGGATTGTAGTGGCAATATCACTGTTAAAAGCTCTAAGGTAATGCAAGAAGGCATTACTAGGGGTAGGTTTCACCGAAGTAGATATTCTATCCCATGTCTTTTGAAATCTATAGTTAAAATTAGTCATACATTCATGGGGGGCTCTTTTTATAGTAGTCAACTGCTCTAAAAGTGACAAATAGTCACTTTTATCCTCAAAATGTTTGCACAATCCTACTCCTAATCCATCCCAATCTATTATAGAAACATGAGCTAAACCTCTATACCATTGTATTGCTTTTCCTTTCAAGGATGAGGCTAGGAGCCTAACTGCAACATCATCCTCTATAATACCATGGATATTGCAGACATTTGCAACCTCTTGAATGTGCTCTGAGGGAGAGATAGAAGTTTCACCAGTAAACTCTAGTATACTCTTGAGTGCATCTATTGGTATGTCATGTCTTTGGGCTAATAAGAGAGGACTCCCACCATTAAAGGTGGAAAAAGTATGAGCTCTAGGCAATGCCATATAGACAAGTGGTCTATTGATATGTATTGATGAAAGTCTAGGTTGAGATCTAACAGTAGGAGGAGTAGAGATATATCTTGTAGGAGTATTTGTTACTGTTGCACTCCTAACTGGCGATAAGGATACTCTAGTCCTCCTTCTTCTAGGGTTTGATAATGAAAGCTCTTGGTAATGAAACTTACCTCTAGAAGATGCCCTTGTCTCAGCTCTGGGCATGAATCACTACAACTTTGGTCTAGAACCAGATATGTATTTGAAGCTCAGAGTCACCAAGTACTTTGAAGAATGAGCCTCTTGAAGGCTTGAATACTGAAGCTAGTACTATCTCTTCAGTATTAGTTTTGAAATCTTCTTTTGACACCAGTAGAGTTTAAATCCAAGTTTTTTGTCCCACTGGGTGTGCCAAAAATTGTTGTCACTTAGGTTTGCACCCTTGTCCAAGGCCTATGCACGAGGACAACCTAGTGAAACATGGAAAATACCTCCAAGCTGTGGAACTTGAACTATGAGGTTGAGTCTCCGGAGAAGGCCAACTTCCTCTTACTATCAGGGTGCACCTAACTACTCTTGGAGAGGAAAAGGGAGAAGGAGAGCATGAAAGAAAATCTACCTAGTCTAATCTAAAGAGGTGATGCACCAAAATAGAGTGTTTAGACCAATCCTTGCCCATATATGCACTACTGAACTAGAATGAAACTAAGGATATACACATCCAAACTTTCTTTGATCTAATAACCACATGCAAATTGGAAAACCAAGATGAATGACACAAGGAAAGAGGTTCACTTATATATCATTCACAAGCCAACATAGATACAGTCATGTAGTTTATAGATTTTCACAAAACAATGGCGAAGGCAAAGAGTTCTTGCACTTTCATACCAATGGCTGAAGGAGATAAGTGGAGAATCATACAATTCAGAGGCACAAGGGAATTTACACTGGAATTGTAGAGAAACAACAGAGAAAAGTTAGAGAAAGGTCCACTAACAAAATTTACAAAAGTTTCCTTTATAGTTTAGGCATACCTGAGTTCTCTTCCAGCTGAAGTAACCTCACAGCTACCTACCATTAATTTTTATAGAGGACAATCAAGGGAAATCTGATCTAGATGCAGATTCAGACACAATGATTTGGAATAGGGCCCTAAGAAGATTAAAACGGTGCCATAACTATGCTCTGACCTAATAGATGGATCCACCATGATGATAGAATGTCCCTTCTATGTTTATCACTCATTCTAGAGTAGCTAAGAATTGATCACAATATCAAATTTCATCACAAACTCGACTTCTTCTATTTTTGGTTCACAAATCAGCAGGTCGAAGAGTATACAAGGTCCCACAAGCAACTAGGCGATGTGGGCCAATCACCTCCCTTCATTTTGCCACCTGGGAAGTCTTTCTATGGTTGACCACCTTCCTTTTATTGATTGGGCGCTATGTCACTATGGGCGAAATACTCTAAATTTGTGATAGTGCCCAGTGGTGAACTTCTATTCAACTAACTGTGCCACCCTTTAAACTGTTAACATTAACTATGATGTCTCCAAACCTAACTGCAACATTAACTATCAGCCATTAACTGTCAACCTTGGCCGAGCCAGCAAGACACATGTCATCAAGGTGCTATGTGGCTATGGTATACAGTGTGCAACTTTCAATGGCGAGATAGTGCTAACCATCGATCTTCCTAAAATTTGATGATCGTAAAGACTCGTCATAATATTGTGCTTATTCTTACCCGAGCCCATCATACCTGGCACCATCTTGGCAACTGCACCACACTTTGAATGACACCTGGCAATCCTTGGCAAATACACCTTGGCAAGACTTGGCCCCCTGATCCACATTGAAAAAGGGTACTATGCTGCTATGGTTAAAATTCTCCCAATTCTCCATAGCGAGATAGCACCTGTCATAGATCTTCCTTAGATCTACGATGCCCAAACTCTTTATAGGATTGCATACCTAGTTAATTGGATGAGCCAATCAGATCTGCCTACATACTCTAACTAGTCTAACAGTTTCCATGGAAGATAAGCCACCTATTTTATCCAGGAGCCCACAAGACAAAAATGGACCCACATGCCATGCATCATTGAGGTGCTATGTCGCTATGGTATACACTGTGCAACTTCTCATGGCGAGATAGTGCCCATCATTGATCTAAACTGATCTAACGGTGAGCACCCTTATCTAGACTTCTAAGTGCATAGCCAATAAGAACCGACCATGTGCCAACTATTTGACGAATCCTCACTGATATCTGACGAGGCACACCTGGGACTCACCGAACATGTGGCAGAAGGGTGCTATGTTGCTAATGGTGAGAAGCTCAAATTTTTTGATAGTACCATAGTGCCCATCGTGAAACTGGAAAAACCAAGCATCGAAGAAACAATCGAGAAAAAAGGGGACCCAACAAACACATGACAAAAGGGCGCTATGTCGCTAACATATTCACCGTGAAATTTCTCATGGCGAGATAATGCCAACCGTCAATTTGCCTTAGATCTACGATGGAAGGCTTGCGGGCTGCAGAACGTATTATAAGGTTTGATCGGGTATTAAAATAATACTAACTCTACACACTAGCCATTGGCGGGTAAACATTTAAAATTTGAATCTTGGCGGGGCATAAAAATGATAACAAGTTCCAAGAAAACCCTAGAAAAAGAATCATTTGAAATCCAACTAGTGTCTAATGAGGTTAGGTAGCCTAATTTTTTCCCTATTCCTGAAGTGGCATACAAAAATGACCCAGCTAGAGCCCTTTCTTGCATACTCCCAAATGTTGTCATGGTTCGGGATGTAAGAAGGTATTACAATTGCAAGATAGGAGCCCTAGGAGACATGGAAATTAGAGAAGCCTTTGCAAAGCTGTGTGTCAATGGAGTATTAAAAGATGAATACAAAATTGTTGAAAGGAAGGGTTTGACACAAGTTTTAAGTTTTCCCACCGTATTCAAGATAGAGTGGATCAAACTTGTATTGAGCAGAATTCATGATGGTAGTCTGTGGTTAGAAGATGTCCCTATCAAATTAATAAAAAGAATAATTCATAGGGTAACTAGATATCCTACCCTAGATTGGCACAAGACCTTGAGAAGTGAATCCAAGGAGGTCATTGAAAAGAATATAGGTGCTTAGTGGAACAAGAGAGGAATGACTATTCATACCATTTAGGATCCTCTAGTTGAGTTTGTTGTTAGAGTTATTGCCCACAAATTCTACCAATCCAATAGATTCAATAGTGTGCCATGTATAGCAGTAGATTTAGGTTACAAACTAGTGAAAAAGGATCATACTTATGATCTTGCTGAACTGTAACTATAGCAGATAAATGAAAACCTAACAGCCATAAGAAGGACAAAGGGTGCTCAATGTAAATTTAGAGCAATTTTGGTTTGTATATTCTTTTATGTTCAGAATGAATTTCCTTCTTTTGGCAAAGTTACATGGAGGAGTGATAGGACTATCATATCCCAAATAGATGAGTATATAGAACAAATGGGAGAAAATTTTGATACTCTAATGAAAAGCTATTTTGAGGATTTCAAGAAATCCATGAAGCAAAAGGTGAGAATACTAGTTTCCTTACTAGAAAAACATATTAATGATATATGTTTCTTAGTTGATATTGACTTCACCTACATTCAAGCTGCAATTCTAAGGGTGAGATGGCTAAGGCCATTTGGTTATGAAATCAATGTTAATGAAGCATCTGCAGCAATAGCTGCATTGTTGGTAGAAGAACAGATAAGAGTGCCCCACATTTTGGCACTTATGATGTTGTAAGATGAAAAAAAAATATGGAATTAAAAACTACCTCCACATTGAAAAAGAAAGATAAATTGATGAAGAAAATTAAGAAGCAATTTGGTGAACGGGTAGAGGCTGAAGCTGAAGACGATGATGATGACAATGATGATGAAGAGGATGAACAAGAGCAAGGCCCAATGGAACTAACTCAAGGCCTAGGTGAAAACAAGAAGGAAGGTGCTGAGGAAGAAGAAACCAAGGAAGCACCAACCCAGGCTAAGCCAAAGGAAAGAAAGGAAAAAGATCACCCTCCAGCTTAGCCCAAACCAAAGAAAGCTGCCATGTCATCACCCTAAAAGCCAACAACTAGAGCTGGAACAAGGGCCTCTACTCAAAAAGCTAAAGAGAAAGCAACAAAGAAGAAACCAATCAAGAAGACATAGGATGAACCTAGGAAAAGAAGAAGATATGTAGCTCAACCTAATACTGATGAAGAAGATCAATCTGAAAAGGTAAGTCATTCTTTAGTTGATATATTATGTAAAAAGATTGGAAATGGAGATTTAAGCAATATAAATAAAGTTGATTTCAATAAGTTCACTAAAGAAGAACATAATAGAATAGAGGAATTAATTTATGGAATGATGGCATAGTTCAAGTACATCCCTCTTGAACTAGATGGACAATTGCTAGATGAACTATCAAAAATTGTAGAAGACAGATGGCATTTTTGTTTAAGAATGGAAAAGGAGATAAGAGAAACAACCCTAGTAAGCATACTGCCTGATTTGACTAAGGAGCAAATAGAAAAAATAGTCAAAAGGCACAATGCCAGGTTTACACCTAAATATAGGGCATTCGTCATTCTCCAAAACAAAATGGAAGATATTGTACAAAGAAAAACCAAATCATGGAAGAACTTGTACAAAAAGATTGAAGATTTTCTTGAAGAAGAATACAATGAAGAAGCTTCTACTCCATAAAAGAAAGAAGAAAAAGGAAAGAAGAGAAGATAGAAGTAGAGAAAGGTAGAGAAGAAAAGAAGGAAGAAGAAAAGAAACAAGAAGATGAGAAGAAGGAAGAATAAAAGAAAGAAACAAAGGAGGAGACACAAAAGAAAACTGAAATGGGAATAGTAGAGGAAAAGGAACAACAAGATCAGAGTGTGCAAGACACAAAAATGCTGCCTTTTAGCCCTCCTCATGTACCTATCACACCTATAGAAAGAATAACTATACAAGATTTTCTTGACACTTCTGCTCAGAACATCAATCCATTAACTACAGAGGATCTCAAAAGAATCGTTGACCACTCTATGCAATAAGTAAGATTATGTGCAGATCCAGTATTGGTAAGTATGGATGGACTACAAAAACTAGTAGAAAACATAATTAGAGATAAGGTGAATCCACAAGAACCACCTTCCATCATCTCTACAGCTACTAGTGGTCAACTTCAAATGCCAACAGTTGTTTCAACAGGCATAGTTGACACCACAGTTCAGAAGCCAAGTGCAATAGCAGACATAGAAATAGAACAAACAAGACAGACTATTACATCTAATCCTACATCACAAACAAAAGGTGCACTTCCTACAATTACAATAACTGATCAAGGTAGACAGAAGGAGGAGAAAATAGAAGAAACCCCTAAAGAGTAGGAGGCAATACAAACATTGATAAATTTTCCTACCTTAGGGACTCCTTCACAAAAGCCTTTACAAATATCAGCCCCAGGACCAAGCTCTAAAAATATTGCAAGGGTACTTCACTATAGAGACCCTAAACTAGATGAGGAGATATTCATACCGAGTTATGACTCAAAAACAATGAACATTGATCAAATCAATAAGGAGTAGGAAGCACTAAATAGAAGAAAGAGGCAAGAGATACTCAGAAAGGAGTATCAACAAAAGCAAACAATGCATGAAATTAAAGATATATTTATGGAAGCTTTCAGTATTCAGTCACTAGATGAGTCAAAGCATATTATGGAACAATTATCAGATATTGTTGAACAGGTGACAAATGAAGACCTAGAAAAAAATGCAAAACTCATGGAATCGTCTGAAAGAGAATTTCAAGGAAAAGTTAATGAGAAAATATCCAGTGAAATAGCACTTTCTCAAATTGAATTGGCAAAGGTCATAGAAAAAGTCAAAAAGGTACTTGAGAATATATTCTCATTATACAAAAAGTTGTGTGAGTTTTCATATTTCACACAAGAGACCAGCCAAAAGATAATGAGCCTGGAGAGAAATTTGAATATTTCTAGCATGCAGCTACCTAAAGATCTAGCTCAAAGTGCAAAGCATTTTACTCAGATGCTTCACACTTAGAAAGAGATAGCTATATTAACAATATAAGAGGCCACCATCAAGGCCAAACTATTATAGCTTCAATCCTCTATAACCCCACATTTGGAAATCCTCCATAAAGAACAAGTCTATGCTGAAATTGCTCTCAAGAAAGACCCTAATCTTTCTCTTTTAGAAGGACTTATTCATCTTGTTGCAGAGATTGCCCTCTAGCATAAATCATTGGAAATTGCTTTGCATAATTGGGATGCAACTCTTAGGATGATTATGGAGGTAAATAGCACATTTTTGGAAAAATTTGGTCTTAACCTTTAAAACCCTCTGACATAAGTGTTAAAAAGGGGGAGATAATAAAAAAGGGGGAGACAAGATAATGGGGGAGACAAGATAACAAAGTTGGAGCGTAATATACAACATCAAATTTAGTTTACCAAGATAGCACTGATAATGGCACAATCAACTTAGGGGGAGTTACAATAATTTTGAGGTATATATATTGTACATTAACAAATTTTGATTAAGGTTTTTGTACTCATAAGGTTAGTTAAGTGTTTTTGTCACTCATGTCAAAGGGGGAGATTGTTAGTCTCAAAATGGTTTTTGACACTTGAGTGCCAACACAATTAATCACTTTCTACATTGGAGCCAAGTACACCATGTATGCCAAGCCACAACATGAGCTCAGTCAGGGAAGCCTTCAGATGTTGAGTGATCTTCAGGTGCCGAGCAGCCTTCAGGTGCTGAGTGAAGATCAAGTGCCAAGCATGATACAAGTGCCGAGTGACATTTGAGTGCCGAGTCATAGATGATGCCAAGCAATATAGAAATACAAGTGTTGAGTAAGCCAGTTTAATATAAGTGTCGAGCATTAGAGATCAGTAAGTGTTGATTAACACAGAATGCACATATGAGTTTGTAACATTATAAATTTAGATGTAAATCATTTTAATGGCCGACATATGATAAATCTCGAAGGCTTAAAAGATAAGATCGAATCTTTTTTTTTTTTCCCATGCAATCAGCATGCAGCCAATTGTAAATGTCTAAGGAATAAGAGAGAAATAGAGATTCAATATGGATCATAGATCCATACCTAACCCTAAGTCTTTGAATGTCTTTATAAGGAAGACAAAATCACATTGAACCCTATGGTGGATGGATAAGGGTGTGCAAGAAAAACTAATTCTCAGAGTGAAGAGTATTAGATCATAGAGGATCAAGATCAAAAAATGTAGATCAAGTGCCTGTATTCAGCAATCAAAGGATTGTAAGCTATTAGGTTTATTATACCTAATACTCTCCAGCAATTGTATTAGAAAGAAAATCCTACAACAATTGTATTAGAAAGAAAATCCTATGGTAATAGGTTAGCTTAGCAGCTATTTTGTAAATCCTTTAAATAGGTGACGAAATCCTTTAGCAGGGTAACACTTCTTATAAAGTGTTTGAAATCCTTTAACTAGGTCACTATTGATATAGTGTAAAGCTTTTAACAGGGAAAACCATCAGAAGTGGTTAAACCTTATTGTTGCAGTAATTTTTGTGGGTATCATCCCCACCCCAATTTTACCTTCTTATTCCTAGAGGGTTTCTAGGTTACCAAAATCTTAACGGTTATGCTTATGTGTTTTTAATAATTGTGTGATATGTTTATATGCATGCAATTTACTTTCAGTTAAGAAGAAAAAAAAAAGTTTTAATGGTCAAAGCACAATACTTCTGATTCACCCCCCCACCCCCCCCCCCCCCCTCTCAAAAGAATTATTACTATTTGAATATTCCAACAGCTTCTTCAACTCAACACAACAACTCACCTTGTGCCTCACCTAATAGTCCTCCTCTTTGCCTCTCTCCCTAGTCTCTTCAAAATCAAATGGACCACTCCTTGGCCCTAGACCTTCTCTTGGCCCTTGAAAAACTTTTAGTGTTTGTACACACAACCCAACATGCAACAAGATGGATGAGAACCTACAACCAAAACTCATCAACAAAATAAATTCCAAATCTCTATGGATTGCCTCCCTCAGTGCTCTACCCACACACTCAATATCTTCAAGCTCTAATACCACTTTGATGCAGATCATCTTACAAACCAAACAATCTTCTAAGATCTTGATGATCTAATATTTGTTGAAATAATTGAAAAGAGGCAAATACTACTTGTTTTCTTCCTTTAACAAAAAAATTCAATATTGTCCCAAGTTTTACAATTTCCAAGAATTGAGTTATTTGACCCACTAAAACACAAAACCAATTTTTTTTGGAAACAAAAAAGTTTGTAGATAACTATAGTAACTATAAACTCATGAAATATTGAGGTCTAAGGACCCCATTTTATTCATAAACAATTATTGTTTTAGACTACAAATTCTAGTCCATATCCCTATCATAATTCATAATTAAAACGTCAAACCCTACCTAGGGCATCCCATATATTTATCAAAGTAAATCCAAATAATACCAAAAAAATATCAAATTTATCCTACATAAATATAGTTTCATACTATATAAGCAATTAATTTATCCAATACATAAATCATTTTATAAGATCACATCTTTGTTTGCACCTTCAATGGAGATCCTTAAAAACTAGTCTTTACTCAAATATCCATAACTTACCCAAATTTGAAAGAAAACAACTCAAACAAATTGGAAATGAAATCTAGTTCAAATAAATTTCCAATAAATATAAATAGAGTTCTTGTTTCATCAAAATGTGTCCATACCAAACATTACGATCTGACTATAGTTGGGCATCCTCAAATCTAAAATTTACAAGCTTTGCCAAAACTTGCATAAATTCTTCATTTCTACATGAAATAAATCCAAACCAAATCCAATAAATTTTATTCACTACTCTATCCATATATATAGAGTTTACATAGTTTCCAGGTGTAATCACCTAAAAATGGTCATCTAGACTATTAGCCCCCTTTTTAACATTTTGGCTAAATTAATTTAATCACTTACCTAAGCCAAATTGCTAATAATCAATTTATTTGATTATAACCTATAGTTTGACTATGCTATCCTAAGTTCATTATTTGATTAAAAGAACATGTCCCCTTTTAATTAAATAAAAGACCCCATTCTTCTAACCCACTTAAAGTGCATACATAAAGTCCTTTTTCTATTTTGCAATTAAAAGAAAAGGCTTTGTGACTTTTGTCTTATATGACAAGTCAACTTATATTCTATTGGTTAAATTGTGTGTGCACATGGATCACTCCTCTTTTTGAATTCCACCATTGATCATCCACCATCTTCATCTTGATCTCTACCGTCCATACATCTTTAAAAGGGAGAGAGCTTTCCCCCTCAACCCATCCTCATTTTGAATATTGTTATGCTGCAAGTTTTCTAATAGGTTTCTTTGGAGCTTTGTGGAGAACTTCTATTTCTTGTCTACATTCTCTCATACCATAGCATTTTAGCTTAGATTCATTTGCATGTTAGTTTAGCTTCTATTTTGCAATAATCTATCTCACATAGCTTAATATTTGGATTGTAACACTCTCATCCATGCTTAGAATAGCTGTACTTTTCATATTCATTCTAGTTTAATCTTTAGTTGCATTGCATTCTTGAGGAACTCCTTGGGACATTTGCATTCTTGCATCTTGTCTTTGGAACCTCCCATTGCATGGTTTACTAGCAAGAAGTACATTTCTAAGGCTTGGCTGAGAGCCTTCATGCTGAAATACTAACTCCTTGCACTCCGTGGATAGGGAGATCTAAGTCGGCATCCAAGCATTCCAACTCATGGAATCCTTTGGATAGAAGGGTTTAGAGTGGGACACTTTCGAGTGTACACCAAGTTGTACATGGTTGTACAAGACCTGGAACCAACACTAAAACTGAAAAACCAATCAAAATAATAACTCAGAATATTACCAAATTTGTTTCAAAATGTATCTCTTCCTTTCATTAGTTCTTTGGTATGACCATACATCCATTTTTATATATTTTTTGGTTGGTTATAACTTCCAAACCACCCTTTATACCAACCCATTACATTCTTTTAACTTTTTTGCATTTTTGACAACATTTAATGCACTTTATGCATTTTTGCATTTCAACTTTCATACAAACCCAGCCTAGAAAAAAATTAAGACTCAAATGAATTTATATGGATACCAATAGATTCATTCACCTATGAAATAAACATTTTGACATTATTGATCATAATAAGACCTCCTTTTACAATTTTGACAACTTATTGCAAATGGCTTCTCTAGCCTTTACATCTTGACTCAAAAGACTCAAATATATCATAAATGGAACACATTAATTCAACATATTACTTAAGGACTCTAAACCTCCTTATTCTCTTTAAATTTAGGTGCCTCTACACCAAATGCTCTTTGCATCTTCAAGCACTTGAAATTCTCTATTTCTTTCCTCTCTAAGCATCTGTTGCTTAGCTTTCTTTTGTAATAGATCTCCTACTATATGTATTTCATTAGGATTTAGAGTAGAGCTATCCCAATTTACAAAAACTATCTCCTCATCAAGATTAATGTCTTCTTTCTTATATTTTCCTTTGCTAGACACTTTAGTACTTGGTTGACACTTTCTCTCAACTGTCTTTGTACTTATTATTTGCATACTTGGAATGGTAACAATAGTGGAAAAGGAAGGAATAGAAAAAAATGTAGATATTGTGTTGATTGAAGAAATACCATTTTGCTAAGTAACCACAACTGATGAAGGAGGAAGCACTGACTACTTAGTAGATGAAGTGTTGGTCACTTTAGTCAATGAAGTACTAAGTTGAACATGTGCAAAGATTGGTTGAGTGCTTGTATTTGTAGTGCTTGACACAACTAATTATGTGGTAACTTTCTCTAAGATTGATGTCTTTAATGCTTTACTCAGAGAGTTAGGAAGTGAGGTAATGGGGACACAACCCAAGCATAGAATGGACATAACAAAAAAGGGGGGAGATTATATTAACTGAGAAAATAAGCTAGTACAAACAGTATAGAGAAAATAAACTTCAAAACATGCCCTAAGGGCTTACAATAGCATAAATCCAGAGATAATTTCTCCTTTCAGTACCTCCTCTCAAACTCCCTCTAAACTACCTTTTACAAAGCTAGAAATCTCCTTAAATAGACCTCAGAGGGTTAAGGACTAGGAGTACATTCTAGAAAGTGCTAGTAGGCATCCACCAACCAAATAGAAGGTTCCAGAAGCTGCGTTAGAAGTTGATGCAAATCTAGAAGAATCTAGAAATGGTAACCGAACTTTCGGGAGGCATAACTTTTGAACCGTAGCTCTGATTGACAAACCATTTACATTTTAGGAAATATCTCAAAGTTCTCTATAGCCTTATGGACGAGCTTTGCTCATCCCCCATTTTTTGGCCCTTGTCAAGGTCATTTAATGCCCCTAACCTGACTTTGAAGCATTCTTAGGAGGTCTCCACAACTTGGAAAACTGCAATAACTTTCAAACCGTGGGGTCTTTTGACCTGATCCTTTTTCTAGAATGCTCTAAATTACAATTACATTCATCTAGCCAATTTACACCTCCTAGTTCACCAAAATGATGGCTCAATTACATACTCCTATTTTTTTGGGATTTACACGAACACTGATAGTGGAACTGTGAGAGTTGGAACCTTTATTTGACCCAAATGGGTATCCAAAAATGAAAACACATGAAACAAAAACTAAGTCTAAGTATTTTGTTTTGGGTGACATAGGATTTCCCTTATACCTCTAGATGCTCCTACATTAGACACCCAGGGTAGATTGAAAAGTGACCCTGTCACTTTATGAATGGTAGAGGAAATCCCAAATGGGAAACCTCGGCTGCTAAAATCCAAGTTGAGTCCTTGATCAGCCATCCTTTCCACTTCACCAAATACTCTTCATGCTGCCTATTTCTAGTACTCCTACTCACATGATGATCTAGAATGTCTTCTATCTACTCCTTCTTAGAAGCAAGAATTGGACATGGCTCTAACAGTGGCTTGTCATCTGCACCATCATCATGATACTCTATTAAGTCTGCAATGTTGAAAATAGGAGAAATGTGAATACCATCTAGTAGCTCCACCTCATATGCATTTCTTGAGTCATGTTTCTTCAAAATTTTGCAGGGGCCAAATTTCTTCATTTTTAGCTTGTTGTAAGTACTGGCTAGAAATCTTTCTTTTTGTAAGTGCACCATGACTAAATCTCCTACTTGGAATTCCTTATGTCTTCTCCTTTAATCAGCCCTAGCTTTATACTCTTGGTTCATCTTGGTAATGTGTGCTTGAACATCCTCATGTAGATGCTTGATATGTTCATCAAATTTCTCAGCTCCAGCACTTGTCCTCTCCCCTTGTTCTATCTTCCTCAGCTCTGGTGTAGTCCTTGGGCTACTCCGATATACAATTTGGAATGGTGATTTTCTAGTACTCCTATTTACAAAGTTATTATAAGAAAACTTTTCCTATGGTAGAATCAAATCCCATCCCTTGGGCTTATCCCCAACTAAACATCTCAACAAATTGCCCAGACCTCTATTTACCACTTCTGTTTAGCCATTAGTCTATGGGTGATGCGTGGAACTGAATTTTAGGTCTGTTCTCAACTTCTTCCACAATGTCCTCTAGAAATACCCCACAAATTTAGTATCTCTGTCAGAAACTATACTCCTTGGGAGACCATGTAGTCTCACCACCTCTCTGAAGAACAAGTCTACAATATGGACAACATCATGAGTTTTGTGGCATGGAATGAAATGTGCCATTTTGGAGAACCTATCAACCACCACAAATACTGAGTCATTACCCCTTTGTGTCCTCGGCAATCCAAGAACAAAATCCATTCTTATGTCCTCCCATGGCTTTGATGGAACATGCAATGGCTGATATAGTCCAGTATTGTGGCTAAATCCCTTAGCAACTTGACAAACTTGAGAGCTCTGTACAAACCTTTTGACATCCTGTGACATTTGAGGCCAAAAATAATGTTCTCTTAGAATGGCAATGGTCTTATCTTGACCAAAATTTCCTACCATCCCTCCACTATGTTTCTCCTTAATTAGATTTTCCCTCATGGAACTCCTTGGAATGCACAATTGACTACCCTTGAACAACATGCCATCTTGAATCAAATAGTCTAACCACTTGGTTCTATCTATAGCAATAGGCTCTTTACAAGCTTTCCATGCTTCAGCAAAATCAAGATCCTCAAGGTACAAATTCTTGAGTTCATCAAACCCAACTACTTCAACTTGCATTACTGTAAGCAACAACTATCTCCTACTTAGTGCATCTGCAACCCTGTTAGATTTTCCACTTCTATGCTTCAACACAAATGTATAGCTCTGCAAGAACTCTACCCACTTCATATGCCTCTATTTCAATTTACCTTGGCTATTTAGGTACTATAATGCCTGATGATTAGTATACAAAACAAATTCCTTTGGCAATAAATAATGCCTCCATTTTTTTAAGGCCTAAACTATTGCATAGAACTCTTGATCATAAATAGAATACTTCTTCTTTGCATCATTCAATTTTTCACTAAAATATGCAATAGGCTTACCTTCTTGGGTTAATATAGCCCCAATAGTGCTGCCACTAGCATCACAATCCACCTGGAACACTTTTCTAAAATCTGGAAGTGCTAACACAGGCTGTTCTGTCACCTTCTTCTTTAGCAATTCAAAACTTCTCATAGCTGCTGCAGTCCATTTGAACTCTTTTCTATCCCCTCTTATTGTATCAGTTAGGAGTGCACATATGCCACTAAAATTCTTAATAAACTTCCTATAAAAACTAAGTAGACCATGAAATGATCGTATCTCAGTAGCAGACCTTAGAGTAGGCCATTCCAAGATGGCTTTTACCTTCTTTGGATCCATTTTGAGACCTTCAGGTGATATAACAAACCCCAAATAGACTAACTCCCTTTTTGCAAAGATACACTTCTTTAGATTAATTAATAGTTTCTCTTCCATTAACCTTTCAAGGACACTATGAATATGCAATAAATGTTCTTCCAAAGTCTTGCTGAAAATTAAAATATCATCCAAATAAACAATAACAAATTTTCCCAAGAACTTCTTAAGTACCTCATTCATGAGCCACATCAAGGTGCTTGGGGCGTTCGTCAATCCAAAGGGCATGACTAACCACTCATAAAGACCCTCCTTGGTCTTAAAGGCTATTTTCCACTCATCTCCTTCTCGAATCTATATCTGGTGATAACCAGTCTTCATATCTATCTTTGTGAAGTACTGAGATCCACTCAAGTAGTCCATAAGATCATCCATCCTTGGCAAAGAAAATTGGTACTCGATGGTTATCCTATTTATAGCTCAAGAATCTGTACACATCCTTCACTCTCCATCCTTATTTAGTGCGAGTACTACAGGTACTGCACATGGACTTAGGCTCTCTCGAATCAAGCCCTTCCTCAATAGCTCCTGAACCTATTTGTTTAGCTCCTTTGTTTCAGTAGGAGTCATCCTGTGAGCAGCCTTGTTAGGCAAACTAGCTCTTGGGATTAAATCTATCTGATGACTGATTTGCCTTACTGGTAGCAATCCATCTGGAACATTATCAAAGATAATATCTCCAAACTCACCTAGTAAATCTGAAACTTCAAGTGGTATTTCACTACTACCTTCTTTATCTTTCCTAGGAATGAAAGCATAGCACATACGTTGATATTTCATGCCATCTAAAAACTTCCTTCCATCAACAAGACAAATCCTAGCACTGCTACATACCTTTTTGCCTTCCTTTTTCATGGGCTTCAATTTTTGGTGAACTACATCCTTTGTTAGAGAGTATGTGTTTGCATGACCATCATGTATTGCATGCCTATCAAACTACCATGGTCTACCCAACAATAGATGGCAAATATCCATCGAAATAACATCACAAAGAACTTCATCATGGTAACTCCCAATTTTGAATTTTACTAAACATTGTTCACTTACTAGGACCTTATGATCATCTTTTACCCAAGCAATCCAATAGGGCTGGGGATGTTTTTCCCTCTTGAGCTTTAGCTTAGAGACCATCTCTTCTGATACAAAGTTATCAGTACTACCACCATCAATGATCACGTCACAACATTTATCCTCACACTTGCATCTAGTATAGAACAAACTCCTTTGTTGTCCTAGTTCAATCTCACCACTTAGTAGGACTCTTTCATTTACCAAGGTCTCTCCTCTTTCTGCATCCTTTGAATGTGATGATTTTACATCCTCATCCACATGAGCAACCCTAGCTTGGCCCTTAGCTCTCCTATCTATCATTCCTTGTCATTGAGGGCATTCAAAGGCACGGTGACCTTCTTCATTGCAATGGAAATAGGTACCATGAAAGCATCCTCTTCCTTTTCCATGTCCTCTACCTCTTCCTCTCTAATTTCCAAAGTCTTGGCCACGAGAGCGGTTGAAGCCCTCATTCCTCTGGTTCTTGCTAGTACCCTCATCTTCATTTTTCTTTTGGGTTTCATTGCGGCCTCCAAATGACCTACCGCTTCCCCTTCCTCCTTGATCGTGCCCTCTTTGTCTTCCTTCAAACCTTTTATTCAACTTCTCTTCAACTTGTAGGGCAAGCTAGTATGCCTCTTCAACACTGGTCATTCTTACCAAACTTAATTCCTCCTGGATGCTAGGTCGCAACCCAATGATATAACAAGCAGCCTTCTCCTTATTTGCTTCTGCATGCCCTACTCTAATCAAGAGTTAATAAAAATCCTCTTTATATTCTTGGACTAATCTTCCTACTTGCTTTAAACCATGCATCTTCTTAAACAAATCAAGCCTGTAGTCCATAGGAATGAACTGCTTCTTCAATTTGTCCACCATGTGATCCCACCTTGCGATCTTCTCCTTTCCTCTTCTGTTTCTTTCCAATTGGACCTCTTGCCACTAGATTTTGGCATGGCCTTTCAGTTTGCGCTTTGCAAACTTAACCCTATCTGGGTCCCTGATATCCTCATACTCAAAGTATTCTTCCAGTTCATTGATCCAATCGATTAGCTCATCTAGTTTAAGATTTTCTGAAAATACACCCACTTCAATTGTAGGTCTTTTCCCAAACTTAGTAATGGCCCTAAAAAGCCTTTCCTCTGCATGATTCAAAACTTCCCCATCAAATCCCCCTTCTAGTCCAATTTTTTCTTCTTCATTGTCATCTTCACTTTCATCACCTGCGGCCACAGTTGTTCCTCTATAGAGTTCCTCTTGCAATGCTTGTACCTGCCTTTGGAGGGCTCTAACCTCCTTAGGATTGATAGCTCTGGCCCTTCTACCATGCTCTCTTCATGGAGGCATCTTCTTAACTCAAACACACAACCACACAGTCCTAGTGCAAACTACCTCATAGTCGGCACTCTGTCTACACACTCAAGAAAACTAGCTCTGATACCACTTGATGGGGACACAACCCAAGCACAAAATGGACACAACAAAAAAGGGGGGAAATTATATTAACTAAGAAAATAAGCTAGTACAAACAATACAGAGAAAATAAACTTCAAAACATGCCCTAAGGGCTTACAATAGCATAAATCCGGAGATAATTTCTCCTTTCAGTACCTCCTCTCAAACTCCACTCCGAACTGCCTTTTACAATGCCAGAAATCTCCTTAAATAGACCCCAAAGGGCTAAGGACTAGGAGTACATTCTATAAAGTACTAGTAGGCATCCATTGACCAAATAGAAGGTTCCAAAAGCTACATTAGAAGTCGACACAAATCTAGAAGAATCCAGAAATGGTAATCAAACTTTCGGGAGGCATAACTTTTGAACCATAGCTCCGATTGACAAACCGTTTACATTTTCGGAAAGCTCTCAAAGTGCTCTATAGCCTTATGGATGACCTTCACTCATCCCCCATTTTTTGGCCCTTTTTGAGGTCATTTAATGCCCCTAACCTGACTTTGAAGCATTCTTAGGAGGTCTCCACAACTCGAAAAACTGCAATAACTTTCAAATCATGGGGTCTTTTGACCTGATCCTTTTTCTAGAATGCTCTAAATTACAATTACATTCATCTAGCCAATTTACACCTCCTAGTTCACCAAAATAATAGCTCAATTACATACTCCTATTTTTTTGGGATTTACACGAAGACTGATAGTGGAACTGTGAGAGTTGGAACCTTTATTTGACCTAAATGGGTATCCAAAAATGAAAACACATGAAATAGAAACTAAGTCTAAGTATATTTTTTTGGGTGACATAGGATTGCCCTTATACCTCTGGATGCTCCTACATCATGAGGCTATAACTGTTGCTACAATCTTTTTAGGGATAATTTTCTCAATGCTCTAATCTCAAAGTGATTCCCCTTGGTGGATTCTTGTTCTTGTTCCTCATTATCTTTATACTCATAAAATGTTTCTTCTTCATCATCTTTGTCCTCTTCTTCCTTGTTATCTTCATCACCACCTTTTTTATCACTAACATTAACAACATAAGCACTTTTCTTATGAAGATTATAAATATTCTTCCATTTATTTGTGGCATTCCTTACCACATGTTCAAATTCATTGACCAGTATTAAGCAAATATTAAATTTCAAAGTAAGTTTCAATTCACTCTAGTTGATGGACTCTTTTATTTCTCCATCATTAAGACTCAGCATGAGTTTCCTTAGAGTCTACTCATATATGTCCTTTGCATTTTTCTTGGCATATTCCCATCTTGGCTTGATTTTATCCATGAGTTCATTTGGAATCTATTACACAAGTTAGTCTGATGAATACTTCCATTTACCTAGTTTAGACATAACCATGTATTCAATTTGCTTCCTTTCCTCTACATTTCCAGTTACATACCTTAATTATTTAAAGTTTTCCATGCCAATTCTTGCATCAATTTCTTTTAGTTTCTCTTGATATGTGGGTGGAGGTCATACGAAAATCACATCATCTTCATCTTCACGCAATTTTAGATTTTTTTGGATGCTCTTCTTGTAAACACTATAGTAGATGACTTGGTAGGTTTGGTTATAATAACCTTACCTTTCTTCTTGACTAGCTCTTCTTCTTCAAATTTTGCTTCATCTACCTTATCTTCTGCATCTTCTTCTTCTATGCCATCTCCATTACCTTCTATGAATAGGAGAGTAGAGCTAGTTTATTTCAATTTAGCTAGCCTCTTCTTTCCTTTGTTGATAGCCTAAGGAAGTTTTATCTCTAGTTCAATTCTTTCTTTAGCTTCATCATATGTGTCAAAATATGTGGCCTTTCCACAAGTTCATTCAAAAATACCTCAATAATATCTTTGGTGTCATCAATATTGACCTCATAACCTAGTGACTTGACCCATGCAATTCTCGGTCTGACTGCTTGTATATATACTTTGTCACAATCTATCATAAAAAAAATATCATCCTTGTAGTCTTCTACAAGTTTCTTTGGGATCCTAAATTATTAATTCATCTTATACTTGAATGCATCAAAATAGTTATCCATTATACTAACATAATTTTCTCCCATTTCTACTATATACTTATTGATTTGATTAAGAATATATGCATCTTTTCTCCATACAATTGTGTCATTTGAAGGGAAATTTTTTTTCACAAAGAAGAATAAATAGGTTAAAAGTTATCCAAACTTACACAAGTTATTCTTTGATAACCTTATGTTCTCCATGTTTTTGTTGAATTGGTTCAACATCAACTCATCAAGGTCGAAGAACATGTTGTTCTTGACCACTTTGAATGTGAGATCCACTGCTTCACATGATACACTATTAAGTTGACTAGAGCTATATATCTTGTGTGTAATTACATGAATTCCAAACTTTAGCTCCATATTAGTAATATAACTGATCTTTATATCCCTTCCATCCCATTCGGCAAGCGTTTTCTTCTCCAGTTCTACTTGACTTAGGGTTTTGGTGATTTTTTCCTTTGCCAACATTGGGAGCTCTATGATCCAATGAATCATTTTCTTTGTAATGAGAATAGTTTGCTCCAACCATAACTACCCCTTGTGCACATGGCTAAGGATAAATCTTATCCACTTAATCTGAAAATCTCAGGGAATGTGAGCAATGTGGGTTAAATCCTTGGTTTCTAGGTGTTGATGCTCAGGTTTTAACAAACCATTCACACACAACTTCTCCAAAGTTTCATCCATTTCTAGGGTTCCTATATTTGGAATTATATAATGAAAATGTGATTGGATATCATTAACGAGAAATACCTTAGATGGAATTTGAGACTAAGCTCTAGTTGGATCAAGAGTTTTCGGAATAGTCAAATTCAACTTGAAATATAGTGCCTTCCATTCAATGCCTTAAACCAACATCTCAAACCCATTCTTTTTCTTTTTGCTAGAGGATTCCATCACTCAGTAGGGTTTGTGAAAAAATAGAAAACTTCAACAATAAATCACACAGGTTTCTCAAATGCATAAAAATTTCTATTCACAAATAGCTCTTAAAAATTCACGGTGATAAATGAATATGGTTTCTCCCTTTTTAACAAATCTAACTTTCCAATCACCATAAATGCTTGGTTCATTCACTTGGTTGATGACATACTTTCTTTGAATAGCTTGAACTAATTTCGTGGTAGGAACATTCATGACTTGGTGTCCACACAACAACTTAGTTACTCCTAACCTTGCTTGGTAGGGTCTTGCAACCCAACCTTGCTCAGTAAGGTCTAGAATTCCTTGAATGCTTAGTGATCCCTTTCCATCTTGAATGCTAATATGGATCTTTCCTTCTAGCTGACTAAACTTGATGTAAGATGTCTACTTTAGAATCTTAGTTCTAGTTATCCTTGTGGGAAATCAACTAGAAGTTCTTGAATCACCCAATTCTTGAGTGACACGTGCTTCATTTCTCGAACTTACATTCTCATAGGATTTTACAATCCACTAATATCTCATTTTTTTTTATGTTATCAGCCTTGGATTTCTTTTCATCTTCAATTCTTTCAGTAGTCATACAATTCTTGGCAATGTGTCCAAGTTCTATACAAATACAATAGCTTCTAGTGGTGTTCCTTATCTTGATGTGATGTTTTACATAATTCATTCCAATGTGTCCAAATTCTCCATAGTAATGACATATACACCATGTGTTGTAGTCCTAACCAAATATAGCTTTTATAATTTGTTCTACTTGATTCAATATCTTGATTTCGCATTTAGAATATTTATGTCCATGCTTCTTGCATTTGTGAAATTTGTCCTCAAATTTAGGATTCTCTGGATTCATTGGCTCTATGATCATGCTTATTACAATTGTAGCATTTTATATTGAATTTAGCTTTACCATTACTCTAACATTTGTTTGATGTATGACCTAGCTTACCATAGTGATTGCAAGTAGGTCTTTGATTCCTTTTAGCTCCTTGCTTGGGTGATTTACCTTCTTCTGTATATCTAATTCTTGTTTTTCCTTTTTGTCTATATTGGATTTTCTCAGTCAATTGATCCATTCCTAGTTGTGATTTCATCATCTTTTCATTGGTTTTCTTTTTAGTGTTTAGATCATTCTATAATATTTCATTTTCTAATCTTAAATTCATGGTTTCTTCATTTTCATTAGTAAGTTGATCAATGAATTCTTCTTATTGAAGGGATTGATGTTGAATTTCATTATTCTTTCCTTCTAAGTCTTCTTTTATCTTTTTTCTCTCTTCCATGACTTCACACACTCTTATTGACTAAATTTCTTGTTCTCTTTTTAGCTTTCTTACTTCTTCTTGAAGTGTACCTTTGAATGCCTCATTAGCTTCAACTGAATTACTTTATGAATGGATATCTTCAATTCTTTCTTCAATGTAGAGTTTTTCATTCATCTTTACTGCAAGATCTTTTCTTCTTTTTAAGGATTGAGAGAGTTTCTCCTTTTCTTTCTTGAGTTGTGCAATAGCTAATTTCAAATCTAGCTTTTCATTGTCAATAGTCTTATCAAGTCCAAATACATCCATTTCCTCTTATCTTTTCTCAAGCCATTAAACTTCTTTTTTGAGAACTACAATGCTCTGATACCAATTCTTGAAAATATAAGATAGGCTAAGTTACTGAGAGGGGAGGGGTGAATCAGTAATTTATAAAATTTAATCTTAATTCACCAATTAATCCTTGATGTGTATTCTAATCTAATTGCATGCATGAAAAATTGAAAGCATTAAAAAATTCATAAAACTTTGACACACAATATGGTGACCCAGAAAGCTTCCAAATAGAAAGTAAAACTAGGGTGGGGATGATACCCACAAGCTTTAGTACTGCAATATAAAGTTGTCCTGTTAAGGATTACAATGATCACTTTTGATGATCTGCCCTATTAGGAGCAATAAGGATTGTTATGTCCACCTTGCAAAAGGATTTACAAACATAAAATGAAGTATGCACTTAGTAAAGAGATTTACAAAAAATGGTTAGGTCTACCTTGTGAAAGGATTTAACTATTCCACCTGTTAGGATGAACCAATGGTTGATCTTTGATCTAGAACTTAATTTTTTGAATGAGATTCCTTTGAGTGTGATGATCACCTTGCTATGTTTGATAAATATTTTCTGCTCCTTATACTGTTGGAGACTTTTTACTTCACACTTTATCTTCTTAAAACATATTATTCATACATCTATATATCTTTGGATGTGATGCAATACATTACATATATATACTAATCAAATTTACAATTCATCAAAGTTGACTACAATACAAGTTTCACCAAAATACACAAAGTCAGCCCAATTGTTGATACTTGGGTTCTAGAGATAAACTTGGTGAGGTTTTGATACTCAACAACTATTATCAACGTTTAAAATAATCATGCACTTGGTAGACATAGAATCTCAACTCATACTAATCACTTCCAACTAGTCTAAACTCAGCCTATACTATGACTTGGCAAACACCGTGAAACTCAACATATAAACTTAATCACTTGGTTGATATTGCATAGCTCAGTCAACACAATCTCTATGAGCTCAATATAAATTGAATGGCTTGTTTGACACTATATATCTCAGTCAACACTAGATTCACATCACTAAAACCACACACTTGGTAGACACTACAAAACTTAGTTTTCACTAAGAACCTTGGTAAACACAATGAAGCTTGGTTTACATTGATGATCACCAACTCGATAGATACTACTCAGTGAGAACTAAATACTATTCTTAGAACTCAATAGCTAATGGGCTCCTAAATTAGCCATCTTTCTCACCACTTTTTGTCCTCTCTCTAAGACATTTTATTGCACATAGGCATGCATTTAGAGTTTTACGCATGTAAACTAATGGTTTCTATGTATATGATTATATATGTGTATGAACATAAGATAAAATGTGGATATCTCTAAATACATAGTATCTACTTAATTTCATGGGTGAATATAATTGTTATACATGTTTTAGGTAGTTACATCCTATAGTCATAGGTTTGCAAGAGTGATAATTAAGACTAACACCTTTTCCTAATATTGATGATGTGGAAATATATATGTGTATATGGTTGGATGTGTGTGCATTAATTATATTGCAAGAGTTGAACATGGATATTAAAGGACTGGTATACTAGTGCAAGATTCATCAAAGCCAACTATGATTGTAGAATCTTCATAAGAAAGTCAATGCCTTCTATTGCATGCAACATAGATTTAGTGTGCACTATATTTTAGAATTGTTCATGGTCAATAATGTTTCAGTTATGAAACTTTATGAGTTGTAACTAATCCTCATTATGGAGTGATTGTAGGTTTAGGAGTTCGTGGTAGTTTCCTTTTAAATAATTAACTATTGTGACTCTTTTAGGAGTGAGTCAAACAAACTGGTTTTTAATACAGAACTCTTGCATACTGTTTCAATCAAGTGTAATTATTTTTATGGATGAATAGAATGTTTAGCTTGAGTTTAAAAATTTTATCCTGATTGTACTTTTCATTCACCCATTCAAGGGGGGGCCACTTGATGATTAAATTGCTTTGTCAATATAGAGTTCATTTTCTATTCATTTAGATGTTTTAGAACTCTATTGTTCCTATAGCCACTGATACCAGAATTAGTAGCCTGTTCCTACAACATAGTTAGTTGGAGTAGTTCCTAACTGTAGTTTCTTTCTTTGATTAGAATACAATTGCTTATTAGTTTTAGTTTAGTTCTCTTGAAGCATAAGCATTTAAATTCCTTAAATAGGATTAGAAGAGGAAGTTTAAAGCATATACTTTGTAGATGCCATTCCAAGTTTACATCCCTGATCAATAATTAAATGAGACTAAATAGTGCATTAGGAATAATTTGGGGTGTCTAATCCTTAATTAAGTAGTCCATTGCTTTGGGTTTCTAATACCATTGTTTGGCCAAGCATTTTTGGCACCATTGCTGGGGATGGTGTTAATTCAAACTAGTCCTTGTAGTTGCATTCTTAGTTTTAATTTAGTACTTCTTTGATAATTTTATGTATAGAATAAGAGATCACCTTGGGATATTTCTTCCTCATAACTATCAAGGAGAACCATTTGATTTATTTAATCCTCAATTGGAAGAACCACAAAGTGAGAGAAAAGAAGAAGAACCCCTTGAAAATCCATTTGCTCATGCTAAGGACATATCCTCTTCATCATTTGAAAAATCACTGCATTTGAAAAATCAATTTTCTAAACCTAAATATCAAGATAATCCACTTTCTCTTGTTGTATATCAGCCACCATGCAAGGTCCTCCTCCCAGAATGGCTATTGAAGCTCCTTTTCCTTTTCCTATACCTCAATAGCAAGGCAACTAGAATTTGAAAAATATACCTTCTACTATACTTCCCAAATTTTATGGCCTCCTAATAGAAGAACCTTAGATTTTTCTCATTGAATTTGATATTCTTTGCAATATTTATGATTATACCACTAATGCCAACAAGCTAAAGTTGTTCCCATCAACTCTGAAAGAAGCTGCTTTGAGATAGTTCATGGAGCTGGGTGCTTATCCTATAGTAGATTGGGATGCCATGCATAAAATGTTTCTTACAAAGTATACTGAGTACTATAGAGGCCAAGATTTGAAAGGTGATGAAATTTTTAAAATGTCTTACAAGGAGGATGAAACATTGGAGGATTATGTATCTAGATTTATGTTTAACTTGTAGCATGATCCTCAACACTAGCTAAATGAGGCATTTCATAAGCACCTTTTCTTAAAATGTGTGAATGATGGAAGAATTGAGGCTTTAGACCATATGGTAGGAGGTCATATCACACAAAAAGAATGTGTTGAAATAAGGAATATATGTGAAAATTACTTAAGGGTTACTTTAAAGAAGGGTAGGGGACTCATAAACCTACCACATAAGTCCAATGGTGGTTCTAGAGTATCTAAAATGGAGTCATACAACTTTCAACAATAGATCCTATTCAATTCAAGTTACTCATCAATGGGAATCATCTAAAACTTTACCACAAAACTATAAGCTATGATGAGTTCCTTAAGAAATTCCATAGCATAGTTGTAGCAACAAATCTTGTAGTGAAAGAATCTGGATCTTCCACCCATGATTCTGTTGATTCTTGATTCCATCCAATACTACCATAATAAAAATTTAAAATTTCATGGAATACTTTCTTTGTAATAATTTTTCATCTCACCCTTCTCTCTTTTCTACCCATCTACCACATCCCATCACTTCATATATGCAAGTGCAATTTTTGGACAACTCTTCCTATAGCACCTTCAAGTTAGTGCCACATATACTCATACATACAATATTTATTCATAAATTTTTAGGATTTTGTGTCATTTTAATTTTCATTCATGCTTAGCCTAGCTTGGTGGGACCCATGCCATTACTTAGTTGGGGGGGGGGGGGGGGGGGGGGGGAGGGTGAAACTATTCCATTTTTTAAAATTTTACTACAACATGACATGATGATTTGTCCTTTTGTGATTGTATCATCACAATCAAAGTAAATTAAAGATATTAAAAGATGATCTCAATTTTTAATGACTTGCTACAACATGTTTAGAGTGGCAGCCTTGGCACGCATGAGTTTTTATGAGATGTTATGTAAAACTCATATCATTAGATTTTGTGCAAGCACATCTTTAATTTTATGATCAAGTTATAGTATGTATGTCATCTTCTTCTACAGTATTTTGTTTTGTAATTCATTGAGGTATGTGACTTTCCATCACTAAAATATGTGATAATTATGTTCTGGAAGTTAGAAATTTGTCTAAGAAAAGCAATGGGAGGTGACCTCCAAAGGCATGAACTAGTGGACCACAGTTTTGTTAAATGACATGCCCAACTATGAAATGTTTAGAAGGAGAGGATGGCTAGATTATTATTTAAGCCTTAAGGGGTTTAATGAGGAAGTTTCTCTACAATTTATGTCCACTTTGAAAGATGGGGTTGGAGAAGTTAAAGGTTTGAAAGTTGAGTTCATAGAAGATGTAGTTGATGAGGTGATAGGGTTGCCTCAAGAAGGTGAACCATGAGTGAAATATTTTAACCTGTGATCAGTAAGAGCATAGTTCACTTTATATGGTGACCCTTAGTTAGATATTAACAAGAAAAAAGGAACTAGGCAATTATCTTTGCCCCTAGAGTTCATTCAGCTTGCTGCATTTATTATTTAGTACTTCACCTATGAGGGGTGCTACAAATACTTGCATGCTTTGCACTTCAAAATTCTTAGTCATCTTTTCCATGATGATCGACTGATAAATCTTCCCAACTTTTTATTTAACATTATGAAAAAGCAATCTTTGGTAGTCCAGTCAGGAAGCAACCAGTCTATTTCCCACCATTTCCTAATGAAATTAATGGTGGAAAAGGAATTGAGTAGACAAAAGGTTGGGACATGGGAAAAAAAATTGCAGATGAATAAGGTTGAACCTGGAATAGCCAGCCCTAAAGGCCATGATGTTGGTAGGAGACAAAAAACATGTAGGTCACCTAGAAAAAGAATTTCCAATTCTAGAGCCTCAACTTCTTAAAGGAAGAAAAAATAAATGTAGAAGTCCTTAATATTCTAGAATCTTCACTGCCCATAAGGTCGAGGTCTACATCTAGGAAGGGTAAGGTAAAATAATGGAACCAAAAGAGGAAATATTTGAATCTTAGCCTAGTGACAATGTTGATAATATGGAAGAAACCCTACCTTCCCCTACAGAAGAACATTCTAAAAACCTTCTTGAAGAACATTCTAAGAATCCTCCTAAAAAGACTCCTAAGAACCCTAGGGAAGAGAATGTTATAAACCCAACTGAAGTAATGGTATAGGAGGGGATCATTGAAAAGAAAAAGAAATGGAATAGTCCTTTGAACTCATCCACATTCCCTATGAGGTGAAGTAAAAGTCTTTTTTGAGAAAGATGTTGAAGAATCTATTCCTATTATTAACATTGATTCTTCTAAATCTATAGGAAATGAACCTTTGAACAATTCCTCTTCTAAGGAATTGAATTATCAACCTATAACTAGTGACACAATTATGTGAGAGCAGAGTCTAGAAATAGAGGTTAGCCTTGGGGCTAACTACTTACTAATAGAAAGTGATCAAGACTTTGAGGACCCTAAAGACACAGAGGAATATGTAGATAATTCTACCTAGCCAGATGTTAGTATGAACTCAGAGGAAATGCTTGACTTTGGGACTAAAATATTGAAGAAGTACCCTAGCATGGTAGTCAGGAAAAGTTGGAAATGCTAGCTAAAGGGGTAGTTGATATTAGTGAAGAAACCAATTTGATTAGGAAAATTGTTATGTGGAAGGGTAAGTCCTTTGAACCTAAAGAAAAAGTTAAAATTCCTCACTTTCCTTTTAGATGGGTAGATATACTCAATCAAGAACGTTTACCCCTAATAGATTTTTCTACAACTCTTGTTGTAGGAATTAATGGGAAAAGACATAATGGAATTTAGAAAAATAAAAATTGAAATGAGTCATTAATGAGAAAAAATCTCAATTGGAGCAAAAATCAGATGTGATTGAGGTATTGAAATGAAGAATTGATCAGATTACTAGGCTAATTCCATAGCTAATGGAATGAAAATCACCCTCACTAGTGTATGCAATATTCCTTCAAGAGAAACTTGTTAATTTCTAATTAACAAGGATTGTAGAAGGCCTCAATCCATCCATATCAACTCCCTGTGAATTTGACCATGCCTTTCAATCTGCCTACCCCAATGAATCTGAAGAATCTATTGTGTGAATTGTACTTGCACAACCTGGCAGTTCCTAATGACATGGAGTGGAATTCACTCCTTTATGTAGGAGATGTACAACTTAGAGTAATTATGTCATGGATGTAGAATGAGATGAGTCATGAACACTAGGTTGTGACATATAGGGAGAAAGAAATGTCAGTTCCTTTAATGATGAGGCTTGAGGTACAACACTCAAAAAGAACATATTTTAACTGAATATTTATCACAAGAAACACTAGTGGAACCAATAAGATCTATCTAGTAAGAGAACAAGCCTTTGCAGATTGGGACTAGCATTCCTCTTAGGATGTTTCTATATCAATTAATGCATCCAAGTAGAGGTGGATAAGGATGTCATAGGATTTAAAGAGAATGGAGCCTCACTCACCTCAAAATTTAACCCTTGCTTCAAGAAGAGTTCCATGGTATACTATGTTCGATAGGACACTCCTTAACTGTTGGGTTCCATTAAGGTTTTAACATCCACTTTTCCTTCATCCATTGCTAGAAATGAATGACAATGCAGTAGATTATGACATGGACTCTAAAGTCCAGTATTGGGAAAGACTCAAAGAGACTCATGGAAACTCTGATTATATTAATGATGAGCCAGGGTAAAAAACAACTAATGATCTGAGGGTCTGTGCCAAGGTTCAAAATTTTATGATTTTTGGGGACCAACAATAGTTTAGTTGGGGGAATTATGGGCTCCTAAATTAGCCATCTTTCTCACCACTTTTTATCCTGTTTCTAAGACATTTTATTGCACAAAGGCATACATTTATGGTTTTAACCATGTGAACTTATGGTTTCTATGTATATGATTATATATGTGTGTGAACATAAGATGAAATGTAGATATCTCTAAAGAAATAATATCTTCTTAATTTCATGGATAAAAATGGTGAATATAATAGTTATACATGTTAATGAAAGGTTTCTCTTCTAATCTATGTTTTGGGTAGTTATCTTCTGTAGCTATAGGTTTGCAAGAGTGATAATTAAGACTAACACCTTTTCCTCATATTGATGATGTGGAAATATATATGTGTATATGGTTAGATGTGTGTGCATTAATTATGTTGTCAGAGTTGAACATGGATATTCAAGGACTGGTATACTAGCACAAGAGTCATCAAAGCCAACCATGATTATAGAATCCTTGTAAGCAAGTCAATGCCTTCTGTTGTATGTAACATGTAGATTTAGTGTGTGCTATATTTTTGGATTGTTCATGGTCAATAATGTTTCTATTATGAAACTTTATGAGTTGTAACTGATCCTCATTATGAAGTGATCATAGGTTTAGGAGTTGGTGGTAGTTTCCTTTTAAATAATCAACTTTTGTGACTCTTTCAGGAGTTAGTCAAAAAAATTGGTTTTTAATACAGAACTCTTGCATACTATTTCAATCAAGCTTAATTACTTTTATGGATGAATAGAATGTTCATCTCAAATTTGCAACTTTTATCTTGATTGTACTTTTCATTCACTCATTCAAGGGGGCCCCACTTGATGAGTGACTTTCTTTGTTAGTATAGAGTTCATTTTCTATTCATTTAGATGTTTCAAAACTTTGTTGTTGCTACAACCAATGATACTAGAATCAGTAGCTTGTTCCTACGACACAGTTAGTTGGAGTACTTCCTAATTGTAGTTTCCTACTTTGATTAGAATACAATTGCTTATCAATTTTAGTTTAGTTTTCCTGAAGCATAAGCATTTAAATTCCTTAAATAGGTTTAGAAGAGGAAGTTTGAAGCATATACTTTGTAGATTCCATTCCAAGTTTACATCCCTGGTCAATAATCAAATGAAACTAAATAGTGCATTAGGAATCATTTGGGATATCCAATCTTGAATAAGTAGTCCATTGCTTTGGGTTTCTAATACCATTGTTTGGCCAAGCAGTAGCAACTATAGAACTTAGTAGAGCCCAATTTACTTGGTTAACATATTTACTATAAAATAATCTTGGTAGCTACTAACCATCTAAATAAGTGTGTGTCACTAATAAACAAACTTGACTAAAATGTCAACACATATATCATTCTTGAATTAGTAAAAAATTGCAAGGGAAATTTTGTATCTCTATTTCATCTCATTCTGAAATGTTCTCATGATCAAATATTCGTTGTCCAAGATTTTCTCTATTGGATGCCTTCTGCATAGATCTATTATCTTGTCCATAGTACATCTTTCACTGCTCATAATATCAATAACTAATAAGAATGCAAATCTCTTAAGTATATGAAAGAAAATTTTCAATAAGTTGTACTCTCAGAATTTCACTTAGATTTTCACTCAAATTCACTTATTCTTTATCAACACATTTCTTATATGCTACATAAATAAATCATGTTGATAACTCATCATTCTTAGAACTTTCACATGGAGAGTATGCAATGATTCTGCTCAAGAATCTTACATCATGTTGTCTAATGGTGTTGATCAACATTTCTTTACCATTTTAGATTGCCTTAGTGTAATTTTCAACCTTTTTCTTAACTATTTTCTCACCATTAGGTACACTACCTTTTTTTCTAAGACTAGTGACCTTGTGAATAAGGTCGATAGAGATGTCAACTATATTATCTCCCATCCAAATCTTTTCATTATGAATTCTACTTAATACGATCTATGTCCATTCCTTAGTATCAAGTTTTTAGTAGAAATGATATTTGACTAAGTCTAAGTCTTTCAAATGATCATAGCTAGGCTTACTAGCCATATCATGAATGAAAACAATTTCTATATCTCTAGTCATAAACTCATTTCTAATAGTTTCAATCTTACTACATAGATAGCTTCCTACATCTTCCAATAACACTACGTTGTTCAGAGTAATTGATAAGGCCAAATTAGGGTTTTCCTATAAGGGTTTCATAGGAACAACCTTCAATTTGTGTCTCTCAATATTCTCAACATTATGAACAATTGACATATCCATGATTACACTGAAAATAATTTTATCAAAGAATTTTTGTGTGGAAAATGATAAAATATATCATTTTTTAGAGTAGATTTTTTCTCAAAATCAAATTTTCAAACTGCTTCTAGGTGCTCTTAGCTTCTAAGATAATTAAAATGTAGAAATAATCAAGTTTATACTCCTTTTATTCATCTGGAACTTGCATTAATTGTGTAGTTCACTCAATCAAAAAAGTTGTTTATTTCTCTTTGAAATCAAATATCTTCTCAAGATCAACTATCCAATCTTTGAATGCTATCCAAGGTTCACCATAGCTTCATTCCATCATGAAATTGCTCCAAGAAACTTCACTTAATTAATTTTTTTGTAGAAATATAGATTTCATCTTCTGTCATAGAGTAAACTATCTTTGTTATAACAATAGCTCTTATTTCCTTCATAACTTGTTCCACTAACCTCCAAATTGCAAGTGAGCTTAACTATATTCCAAACACATTAAGATACATATTCTCTCAACCTTTCTACAAGTATCTTGATTTCTAAATGAGGTTTCCAATTCTATTGTTGTGAACAAGATTAATTCAACTTGGTTGAATCAAACTAGATTGCTGACTTTGATTTCCCTGTCTCTAAATCAACTAAATTTTCCTCTAAAATATTTGATCCATTTACAAATGCCTCATTGAGTTTTTCTTGAAGTTCACTGGCTAAATTTTCTTGTTCCTCATTGTCTTTCTTAGTTCTGGAGTTACTTCCATGATTCTTTCTGTCATTTTAAAAGTTTCTCCCATTGTTGCTTTTGTTTCCAATGTTTATTTCATGATTCCTTCTGTCATTTTCAAAGTTTCTTCCATTATTTTTTTTTTCCATTCTAAATTATTTTTTTGTATGTCCAAATTTGTTTCATAAGTAATAGACGGGGGTTGTGCTTCTAGGATTTTGTTGATCAATAGGTGCTTGATAATTTTGGGCAATGTGTCCAAAGTTGTTACACATATAATACACAATCTGCTTCCTTTCTTCATAAGGTCTAATTTTTCTTGATGTTCTTTCATTGGATCTACTTCTATCTATAGGGTTAATGTTTCTAGACATTCTACTATTTCTTCTACCATTATCATACTTAGGTTTCCTACAATCAATTACATTATGACCAATACCATGACAATTATGATAGTAAAATTTCATAACATGATTAAATTATATATTTGTACTATCTCTTTTCATATCACCTATTTCATTACATGAAAAAACATTTACTCCTAAATTCACACCTAGTTTCCTTAGGATATTTCACTTTCTTAGGTTCATCCAATTTCACAATTTCCTTCTTAACTTGTTTGGATTTATCAGAAGATTGATTGGATTTAATCTTATCATCAAACTTATCTTTCTCTTTCAGATCTAATTTACTTTTAGGTTTCTTTTTAGATATGTTAAATAAATAACCAAGACAAGCCTTATCATAAGTAGGTCTTTGTGTTGACATTGATTCATCAATCTTTTCTCTACTAGTGTAAAGTTTTTCAAGTTGTTTCTTGTACTTAGTTAGTTCTTCTTTGACAATAGTGTTGTACTTATGAAGTTCTTCATGATCTTCCTTCAATGTTTCAAATTTAGATGTGTTCTTCATGAGACTCGCTCTAAGATTTATATTTTTAGTCCTCAAATCAAATTCAATTTTGCTAGGATTATCCTTCTAAGTCAACTTTAGACTAGTAATCTTCAATTCATGCTTCAAGATCTTGTACTCTATTTTCAATTTTAAATAATCATCATCACTAGTTTTAGATTTAGTAGATTTAGGCTTGGATTTGAGATGTTCAAAATTGTGCTTCAATTGTCCAATGTATACTTTGGAGTCTTCATATCTATCTTTCATCTTATCTCTTTCTTTAGTAAGGAGATCAATTTGTTCAAGTGCCTCTTCAATGTTCTTCAATAAATATTCCATAACCATAGGGATCTTACTCAAGCTATTAAGCCTCTTTTGAGTAACTTTTCTCTGATACCAATTGTTAGAAATGAGGATTATTGAGAGGGGGAAGGGGGTGAATCAATATTCTACAAACTTTTGTTGCAAACTAAATATTATTAATTTCTTTGTACCATGCATAAGAAAGTAAACAAGTAATGTTGAATAGAAATAATAACCATGCATAAAGAGAACTCATAACACCCTATTTTGTTAACTAAGGAAACCCTAGCCAAGGGAAAACCCTAGTGGGGATGATACCCACTACATAACATATTGATATGAATGTTCCTTTTTAGAGGATAGAACCTATTAGGAGTCAATGAGAAAATTTAGTATAGAGAGTCCTTGTTAGGAGACTTTGAATCCTTGTTAGGTGATTCCAACCCTATTAGAAGTTGTAGTACAGTAGATGCAAGAAAAGCTCACTGCCTAAACATGCAATTCCAATTATAAGAAGAGTTTACTACCCAAACAAGTAGTTAGTCCTTAGGTAAATAGGTGTTATAACTTCTTTCTCAACTAATCTCTGACCTCAACTCAATCTTAGATCACAAAATTAGGTTCTCAAAAAAATCACACATATCATTTCACAAAAGGTTCGCATATCACTTATTATCACACAATTGCACACATCTTTTTGCAAGATATCCTTTGCATAAATACCATGCCTTTTCACAATTTTCTACTAGTTTGGCTAAGACCATAATATATGTTTCCAACTTAGAGTAAACATCTAAGATTTTAGCCCTAACTGGTCAAGTAATTATTTTGTAAACAAAATAATTCCTTTACATTTAATTCCATTGTTTTGTTTCATTGGTAAAACATGTATATCTCTTTTCCATACTATCCATACTAATGCCTGAAGCTATACACATCATCATCAACATTTATACTATCTCCATCTAATTTTGGTAGTCATAACATGATGTTAGAAACATTTTACATATAAAACAATCTATTGTTGTAAGCCAATTTCATACTTAGACAATTTTCACAGTACCAAAAGCTAAGTATCCTTATTTTTGAGGTTTACCACAAGTATGTACATCATGTGTTGCCATTAATGATAATAATTAAATCACTTTATATAGTTAATTTTCAACAATAGTATGCCATAAGTGTAGATCTATCAAAATATATACTAGATCTATATGAAAATGCAGATTATGTGATGATAACAATACTAGAATGCTAAAAACATGTGCATATGTAAACCTAAATGATATTAAAAATGACATAAAATGAATGCTAGAATGACATCAAAATGAAATTAATTCTCTACAATAACAATGCTGAAAGAGATGATAACGCTAAATGTACCTATAGTGTAGATGCCTAAAACATGGGTTCCTTTGCTCTTGAATTTCCCTCCTATTTATAAGATTTCAAAAGGGGTTGGGGTAAGGATTAGGATTTCAATTTTGACTGGAGGGTAATGGTAAATCCATAAATATCTAATAAGACACTAAGAGGAAGAGTCCAATAGACTTAGTTTGTGAGGATAAATGAGGATTTTCCAATTCTCTTAAATGTTAAAAAGAAGGATTTTCATTTTTGTGAGGATAAATGACTTTTATTGATTTATTAAGTATTTCATTTATTTTTAACTTTTGTCTTTTCCTTTTTCCTTTTTTATTTCATTTTATGATTTTGTGAATAGCTTTTCGTCCTTTTAAAGTGATTTAGGTCCTTTTTTATTTGATAGATGATTTGATTGATTAATGACCTGATGTTACCCTCAATTTGAAAGTCTATTATTTTCCTCTTATTTTATCCTTAATTTGCATCATTTGATCAAAATTTGTTTTGTTTTAGGTGTTTTCCAATTTTAAGGTGTCTACAAATGCCCTTCTTTGAGCCAATATGTGAAGCATATTAGTTCAAATATTGTCTTGATTTTTTGATTTTAGGCTAAATTTTGATGACTGAATATCTAATCGATGATGCTTTATTGGTCCTTGAGATCGATATGATACTTGATTGCTGATAATTTGATGTCTGATTATGGATGATTAAAAATCCTCTATTTAAGATTATTTTTTTGGATGTCTTATTTTTGATTCGATGTTGAAATTTTGTCTAGGGCAGAACATTTTTTATATTTGGAAAAACTTTTGATGCCCCAGTATGATATGAGTATACTGTCCCCTTAGAAATAAAATTAGAAAATTAGATTTTGAACAAAATGGAGTCCAATTTTATTTTTGAAATAGTTGATAGGAAATTTGAGTGGATGGAGGTCACATAGGTGATGTTTGAAGAATACCTAGTTTAGGAAAATGGGTCAAAAGGTCTAGAAAAGGCTTATAATGTTTGCAAAGGTCATAAAATACCTGAAAAGAGGTTTGAATAGGTCAAAAATTACTTTTAACCATTTCATTTTTACACTCTCCTTTTATTGTTGGTGACTTGGAGCTTTAAGCTAGCGAGGATGGTGGTCTTATTGTGAGAGCATAGGTTTGAGGTGAATTTTTGCTTGTATTTTAATATTTACATGTATTTTCTTCATGAATGTGTAGATGAGGCTAGTTTAGTGCTTTTGATGTTTGTTTTAGCATATTTAAAATATTGTAGTACATTCACAACCTTTAGTAGCGCATTTGCAAGGCAAAGTAGTGCTTTTATAATACTAGTTGACTGTTGAAGTAGTGCATATGCAAAAAAAATAGCATATCCATAGCTTTCCAAAGCACCTTTAAATGTTCTAGCACTTATGAGGTAGTTTCCAATGCATATGAAGCATGAAATAGTCTATTTGATATTCAAGTTTTATTGAGTCAAAATAATGGGAAATGTCATGTTGCATGGATGAGTTATATAACTTTATGATAGTTTTCCTACTACATTTGAATGGAGTAGAATAACCATGTGTTGGTATAGTGCCTATAATGCATGTAGTGGCACTTTTGCCTGGTATAGCACATTCACTAATTATGGAGGCTCATGTGCCTAGCAAAAAAGCATATATGGCAGTTGTAGTGCTTTTGTAGCAAATACTAGGATGGTTGATAAATTTAATAGTGCATGTGATTTTTGTAGCATAACTGCATGATAGAAGAGCATATATGATTGATAAAATAGTGCTATGGAATCTTGTAACACTTTTGATGTCTGAGATAATGCATTAGGTTTGTTTGTATAGTGGGTTCACTTAATAATTCAAACAATAGGGATCTTTTGGTCACAAAGTGATGTATAGGATTAATCAATTGATGTTGGATAGGTAGAAAATAATGCCCCCATTAGAATATAGAGTAGGGAAAATGAACATGTTCATCTTAGGATAGAGAGTAAGACAAATAATTGGTCTAAAATAGAACCACTAGTTGAATAGCTAGATGAGGACAAATAGCTGATGTGGAATGATCACTTGTGATAAAAATAGATGTCATTGGTTTTTTGTTTGATGAAATAGGTATGTGGGCACAAGCTCATGGTTTGGGGACTATACCTATGGCCTTTGGAGTCAATAGGTAGGTTGTTTCACTAGTACATTTGGACCCAATTTTTGACCAAGGTTTGTCGCTATTTTTCTCATCAAAATTTCAACCAAATTGCAAGTTTGTTGAAATTTCTATAAATAAATTCATCAAAATTTTGACCAACCTGTAATTTGGTCAAAATTTTGATGAGAAAAATAGTGATGAAACTTGGTCAAAAATTGGATCCAAATTTACTAATGTTTGTGGTAGAACATCAGGTGATTGAAAAATGTGGGTTCACTTATCTTTTAAAGATGCCTCAGTTATAAGTGAATAGAGGTTTATTGACAGCTATGGCTAATCAATGGAACTTGGACCACAACACCTTCCACATGCCCCTGGGAGATGACTATTACTCCTAAGGATATATATCAGATTTTATGGATCCCTACAGTGGGGGATCTTTTGTACTATGATCAGACTGCAGATGTGACTTCTTTCAGAGATGTATTTGGTAATGACAACATTGGGGATGATAGTGTATACTGGATTCAAATGCTACAATACAACCATTGCCTGTCATGTTGGCTAGACTAATAGAAAGGTTTTTCTTACCCAATATAAAAGGATGCAGATGTCTAGTTGGATGGGGCCACCTTATTTGGGATATAATTGACCAGCCATCAAGGTTTGCATGGGGTAGCTGCATATTGGCTCATTTATATCATAATTTTAACTAGGTGGTTTATTATGATGCCTCATCACTATTAGTAGGTGTGGTCTTATAATAGATATGGATGTAAGATCACCTTCCCATCATTAGTGGCCACAAGATATGCCATATATATACATACTTAAGTGTGATCATTCAGCCCCATCTAGACAAGATAGAGTATTCGAGGAAAATGTTGGATGACATGGATTGGATAGTAAGGAGGTGATATAGGTTTACTAAGGCATGGGCCAAGGATGATGATGAGCTGGTATACTTCTTTTCTTTGCAATTTTTTGTTGGCTAGATTCCCTCAGTGATCAAGAGATTTTTCTTTAGGTGGGTAGTGAGATAGTTTGGTCCATGGTAGGTTATACCATAGGGATCAACACATTATGCATGAGTTTAGTCAGAGAGGTAGGTATGGGAGCTGACCTCAGAGTATGAGGCCTACCTCATGGAATTTTTGCAGATAATAGAGACACTGCAAGTATGAGCATTGAGAGATGGAGAGGCAAATGTGCAGATGGAGGGAGATCATGCACAATGGTTCTAGAAGCATCCATTCCCAAGATATATAGATTTGGTAGAGTCGATGCTTAGGATTGAGGAGAAGTTAAGAAAAGGAGAGGATGAGGATGGTGAGGGTGGATGGGGAGAGGTAGGAGTTGGATCTAAGATGGAGGTAGAGCAAGGGTATGAGAGAGATATGAAGGGTGAGGCTAGGAAATAGTATTACCATAGTGGTAGATTTTTGTATAGGGCTCAGTGCAAAGCCTGAGAGAGGTTACAATAGAGAGATCTAGAGAGGTCCATGACCAAGGTGGGATGACTATGAGAGGGGGTATATGTAGTGGTATAGGGTCTAGCCGATTAGAAGATGATATGGGTCAGTGCATGACAGAGTAGATCAGGGCTAGATTACTAGATGATGTATAGTTTATTCATCATCAAAGGCCTTGGATATAGGTCTTGATCCTAGGTGCACAAGGATTATAGCCATAGGAGTAGTAGTAGATACTACCATAGGATCAAGTTGACAAGTATGGTATAGGATTTTATAGCTGCAATAACATTGAGGCCTCTAGCACCACCATGTTGAGGAAAAATGTGGATAGCATGATTTAGATGGAAACCACTAGTTTTATGACACCAATAATAGATGTGATAGAGCAAGTGTTGTGAGATGGGAGGAGTGCCCCCATTGAGTAGGGACCTCCTAATCAGACACATATCAATGATGTAGGTGGTGAGACATAGGGTTGATCTATGAATCATATTGTATTTCACTATTATTGAGTTGACATATGTATCATGTATGATGATGACCTTTCGATGTTGATGTTGATGATTCAATTTTTTGATATATGATTATTCAAGATTTTTGATGTTCAGATGTGTACACTTGTTATATCATGGACTTTATATACTTGATGTTATGGATGGATGCATGTATGTGATGTTGTGATTTAATTTATATGATAGTTGTAGATGTTGATGTAATGTGAATGATTAATGTAGTGTATAGATGCTTAATGTAATAACATCATATGTGGATAGTGAATGTAGAAATAAAGTAGATAAATGACATGTATGAATGAAATGTGCTAATGAGATGTGTGAATGCAATGCATAAATGAAATGAAATGTGATGAACTAAAATATAATGTAATGGCATGAATGTAATGAAATATAGGTAAATGGAATGTGATGTATAAATGAAATGTAATGAAATGAAATGTGATGTAATGAAATGTTATGTATCAATGAAATGAAATGTAGAAATGGAAAGAAATGTATAGATAAAATGGAATGTGAAAAAATGAAATTAAATGAAGTGTATGAATGAAATGTAATGATATTTGATGGAAGGCATCAATGAAACATAAAAATGAAATGACAATAATGAGATAAAATAGAAGAGTGAAAATGATATTAAAAAAATTTTTAAAATGGAAGGAAATGACAAAAATAAAAAGCAAATGTGCAATATGTGATATGTGATGAAGATGGCATGTGATGAAAAAATAGAGTGAAAATGAAAAATGAGAAATGAACTAATGAAGTGAATATGAAATGATTAAAAAATAGGACTAAAGATGAAAATGAATAAGAATGGATATGAAATGAAAATGAGGAATTTTAATGGATTAAATGAAATGAAATGTCATAAAAAAATGATGGTAGGGGTGACATGATGTGAAGAGATGTAACTCAACTATTGAGATTCAAAAGCTGCAAAGGGACCTCAAGACACTAGTGAGAAGGGTAAACTAGTGAAAGCATAGAATATGATGAAAAGTGGGAGAAAAAGAAGTGTGGTAGTGACCAAAATTGTTTGAGATTCAAAGGTCCCATAATGCACTAGATGAGATGAGGAATGTGGCAAAATGAGGCAATGAAATGTGATAAGAGGAAATAGTGACTAGAATCGTTTGAGATTCGAAGGTCATGCAATGTAATAGGTGGAATGAATGTTATGAGATAATGAAGTGTGATGCATGGTGGTGGTGGTGTGATGAGGAAAATTCTATAATAGTTGAGTGTTAAAAGCTCACCTTGATGTTAATGTTGTTGTTTGTCATGTGATAACTAGTCCTAAATTGTGTTTCCAATCTATTGAATGATGTTGTGTAGGATTGCTTGTATAATACTGATATATGTGTCAACCATTTGTTTTAAAGGTACCTAGAATGAAATGCAAACTAGATGGATGTAGGTAACTATCACTCTTTTGTAAACAGATACTAATTAAATGTCATCATTGATTGCCAAAATAATAGGTGACATAGTACAACCACCACTAGCCTAGCTATGGTGATATGAATACCCTATCATGCTAAGAATTATGACAAAAAATAATGTACATGAAAGATAGGACAATGACATAGTGCAAGGCAGGAGAATCCACAAAGGAGATTTCCAAACCCCCAACAGATAGCCACACAATGGAAACTCAAAAACAAAAACAATAATAATGCAAGATCTGATTCCAAATCACAACTCTTTATTAATAGAAATAATTGATTACATGCAATATTCCCAACTATAAGGCCTTTAGGGTTAGGGCCAAATATAGACAACAATTGCAAAATCAGTTATGCAAGATCCAACAAGATCCACTAAAAATTCCAATCCTGGCTAGTCCAAATAGACAACTGGATAAGAACACCAAGAAGAATCCACACTTGCACCCATAGGTCCACCAAGCAATCCTTTGGTTCTCAAGCCATAGCCCTAACTCTTCAAAATTTGCATCTACACTTCTTCTCCAAGCTGGAATAATAGCTACCACTAAATACTCTAGAAAACCCCTTACTTATACCCAACTAAGCCATAAGTCAAGCTAGCTCATTACAAACTAAATCAAATCCCTTACATTAAATATAGGTTGAGCCATAAGTTGGCTACAACACAAATTAAATACCCATACATAAATTAAATGCCAAAACTTGGCTCACAGAAAAATCAACACAATCATAACCAAAATGAATACTAGCACTCAACACATACATGAAAACTTGGTCAACACAAGATCACTATAGTAACTTAGTATCCATTAGGAGCTATAGTAACTTGGTATCCACTAGAGCTATAGTAAATTGGCATCCATTAGAGATACAATAACTCAGCATCCACTAGAGCTACAGTAAATCATCATACACTAAACTCAATAGAAATAGAAAATTAAAAACCATTGGCACTCAACTCTAACATGTAGGATTGCAAGAAAGCCTAGGATGCTCTTGCATCAAAAAACCATTAAGAATAGAAAATATAGCCACAATAAATGAAAACAAGCATACAAATAGACACATGCTAGATAAATAACCTCACCTAAGATATAAGGAAAAACTACTTGAGGTACATAAAGCCTTCCAGACGAGAGGAGGAACTTACGAGTGGACACCAATAATGTGTAAAATAAAAGGATCACTAGAGAAAAATAGTAGAAAATAAGAGCAAATAAAAGATCATGCCTTCATCCTAGTATCTCTAGATAATTACATCATTGAGGTACTAGAAGCTCATAAAAATAGAAAAACCATTATTTGTAGACCAGTGGTGTTGATAGTGGTGTGAAATAGTGTCAAGTTTGTCTAAATCTTGGTGGATACAATTGTTGTAGGAATTTGGTGAAAAAGCATGGGATGTGCCAACAATGATTCACTAGCAGGATCTAGTTTTTTTTGCAAAAGATATGTGTTGGTGGGAATCAGGGTGTTTGAATGTTAGAGTCGAGTGACAAGTGTAAATGATATTGGTATGATGGGATGTATAGAATGAATGTATGGCAAGAAAATAAAAGTGTGAGGTGTGACAAGTGATGATGATAAATAGGTGAGGAATGTATCCACAAAAGGAAGCATGTTAAAGGAGATAGCACAACTACTTAGTTATTTTGAGATGTCTAGTAAGTGTGTGGTTGAAAGCATGTCGGGCTCACCAAATTAGTTGCAACAAGAGGGTGATGTTAGCTAGGGAGGAGGGGTGAGGCAATTACATATGGAAAAATGCATTCAATGGACCTTTAGGGAACTAGTGTATCAGTCCAAACTTCAAGTGTTAGTTCATGAGATGGGTGAATCAAGTCATGTGAGACTAGCACAAGTAAAACCTAAGGGTTTGGGAGTTAAGGTGGAAGAAACACCATTGTTAGCATTAATGATGTTGTTAGGGAGCACAGTGTAGTAGGCATTGTAGATGGTATTAGGTGATGAATAGATGACACAAGTGGAGAATAGTCTACCTGGGGTGACAAAGAGTATGTCAGAAGTAGTGATGGAGGTAGGGGAGATGGACTCTCTGGAGAATACTCCAAGAAAAGATTAGAGAGTAGTAGAAGAAATCAGAGTGGTTGAGGTGACAAGCTTAATAATTGTTGGATACAATTGATTAATTGTGTGTTGTCTTTGATGTTACACAAATGTCATATCAGTTGAAAGTTAGTGCATGTTGAGCTCACTTGGTTAATGAAGATAGTTTTCTTAGTCTACCAAGAATTCCTAAATTTACTCTTTGTAGAAGGCATTTTCTACCAAGATCACTCAAGCATCAAAGGAAGTTAAGTAGAAAAGACTATTAACTAAGCTCACTTGGTTAAAAAGGGAAAGTTGAGCAGAATCAATGTTAACTGATTTAACTCAATTACCAAAGGAATTTCACAAGTTCGCAGTTTTAACCAAGCTCCTATTGGTTAACATAGGAAATCATTTCAAAATTAGTTTCTATCGAGTTGGATCAACATGTAAAGATTAACTAATTTAACTATTGATTCTAACAGATTGAGGTGATGAATATTGGTTATATTAATTTTTATTTGAGCCGACTTGAAAATCTAAAAGGTATAAGTAAAAGGTTAAGTTGTGATTTCAAAGTGTGTAAGATGCAAGTTGAATGAGTTGAAAGACAAGAAGGGAGGAAGCAAACTTGAAGGATAAGTAGATATCCTTATGGAGAAAAAGAATATTATTTGATTAGGAAGGATCAAGTGTGAACTAGAGCAGAGATTTGTAATCAACAATTCATTTGCATCACAATTAGGTCATTTCATTGTTACTCTCTAATCATTGTAGTAGTGAACTAAAGTCTCTTAATAGAGTTTGTTTAATAGCCATTTGTAAATCTTCTAACAAGGTGACAATTATATTGAATTATTTTAAGACCTCTTGCTTGGCCACTCCTAACAGGGTGATTAAATCCTTTAATAGGGTCACACCTAATAGTGTGTTTTGTGACCTTTAACAAGGTTGGCCCCTAATAGGGCTCACTTTAGAAGAGTGAAAAATAGTAACTACTTACATTGGTGGTATTTCCCAAATTGGATTTCTATGTTAAATCCTACTGTCTCATGTGTTCATGTTATTTTTTTCATGCTTTCAAGTAATTACTAATAACATCTTAAAATTCAGTAAAGTAATTCACACTCTGTATTTACCAAGTTATAGCAATTTTTTTTGTATTTATCGAGCATCATCAGCAGTCTATTTTAATAGTATGAATATTATAGCTGACATCTAAGGGATCAAATATTTATTTTAGTGGTAACTAATTCACCCCCACCCCCCCAGTTACTCCACTTATATTTCCAACAATTGGTATCAGAGCTTTTGGTGCTTACAGAGAAGGTTTCAAGGCCTAAGCTAAAGATTAGGATGTCTTACAAGAGAGAGATTTTGAAACTGAATATAGATAACTTTGCAACATGGCAAGGAATTATGAGGCTTCATTTGGCTACCATCAATGATTTAGGATGCAAGTATCTAGATGAAGAATATAAAACTCCCACTAGAACATTATCAGTTGATGATATTGCTAAGAAGAAGAATCATAACATCATGATGATTGATATTGCATCTGCTCTAAGTTATGCTTAATTTGATGAGGTCAAAGAATCTGAAACTACTATTGATATGTGGAACAAGATAAAAGAAATCTATGGAGGAGATGAAAATTAAGAAGAGCCAAAGAAAAACCCTTAGAGGACAATTCGATCAAATGAGGATGGGCAAGATGAAAATGCTGCAAAATATATGGAAAGAATCAAGGCCAATGTTAGTGCAATCAAAGCATCTGGAAGAGAAATCAAAGAGGAAACTAATGTAAGTAAAGTTCTTAGAACTTTTCTTCCCATCTATGCAATTAGAGTGTCCACTATTCAAGAAAAGATACGTGATCCATATAACAAGATAGATTTGGATGCCCTAGTAGGAAGATTGACAACTTTTGAACTAGATAACTTTGACAACTACATTCCTGTTTCCAAGAACATTGAGTCTACATTTGAAGCTAAAATCTCACTCAAAGAAAAATTCAAGAAAGTAAAAGATAATCAATCAGAAAGTGAGGAAGAAACTGAAGAAAGTTCTGATAGTGATCTTGAAATTTCTTAGGCTCTACTTGCAAAGAAATATTCTAGGAATAGAGGAAAGTACAAAGGTAAAATCCCTCTAATCTTTTTTTCTTGTGAAGAAATTGGTCATATTCCTGCTAGGTGTCCAAACAAAGAAGGTGAGGAATAGAAGAAAAGTAACAAGTATAAAGGCAAGAAGGAATTAAAAGGTCACAAATCCTACAAAGACAAAGGTAAGAAAACTGATTTTATGGCTAAAGGTTCTGATAGCAGTGAAGATGAAATAGTATATATTTTTGTAAAAGATGAATCTGATGATGAAGGAGATAAGATGTCACTTGTCTCTCATGTTGGAAAAAATGACACATGGATCATAGATAGTGGATGTTCTCACCATATGATTGGAGACAAAACCATATTTGAACATTATGAAATAGGTAGTGTAAGGTTTAGAAATAATGAACTATGTTGCATAAAAGGGAAAGGTTGAATCTCATTAACCAATGAAATTGTATGTGATAATGCCTATTGGGTTGAAGGACTAAAATATAATTTACTAAGTGTGGCACAACTGAACAACATTAGATTCAAGGTAGAATTCATGAATGACAAGGCAAGACTACTAGATAACCAAGGAAATCTGATTGGATCAAGTAGGCAAACAAAAGGTAACCTATTTTATCTTGATCTTGGTGATTGTTCATGTTTTATTGCTCAAGTAGAAGAAAGCTAGCTATGGCACAAAAGACTATGTCATGTAAACTTTGATAATATGGTCAAGATTAGCAAATTCACAAGAGTAATATGTCTTTCTAGTTTGAAGAAACCTGATGTTGGATTATGCAAAAATTGCCAAATTGGTAAAATGGGAAAGACTAGTTTTAATAGAAAAAACTAGATCAGTAAGAACATGTCTTGGAAATTGTGCATACTAATTTATGTGGACCCATTGGAATAGAAACTTATAATGGAGAAAAAAATTTCATTCTTTTTGTTGATGATTATTCTAGAATGATGACTATCATGTATCTCAAAGAAAAATAAGAAGCTTTTGAGAAATTCAAATGGTATCTTACTAGAGTAGAAAGGGAAACTAGAAAAAGATTGAAGTACTTAAGATTAGATAGAGGTGGTGAATTCATCTCAAATAAATTCAATAATTTTTGCATTGAAAGAGGAATCAAAAGACACGCATTAGCCCTTGGTACTCCTTAGCAAAATGAATAGCTAAAAGAAAAAATAGATCCATCATGGATTGTGTAAGGACACTAATGTTTGAAAATAATGTTGCTATCAAATACTAGAAGGAAGCTATTAGCACTGTAGTTCATACTTTGAACCAATTTTAGTTGAAGAAGGACTCAAACAAAACTCCCTATGAACTATGGTATGGTTATAAACCCAAAGTAACTTACTTGAAAGTATTTGGCAACAAATGTTATATCTCCAAAAAATCTAGAAAATGAAAATTTGATGTAAAAGGTGATGAATACCTATACTTCTAGGATATTCCTATAGAAGTAAAGAATACAAATTTCTGAACTTGTCCACCCATAAAATCATAAAAAGTGCACATGTGACAACTGATTAATTTGCAAAAAAGAGTGAAGAAGAAAGAAAAAGGAACCAAAAGATTACAAAAGGTTTGTCTATTATGAACCTAATACATTGCCAAAAACATTTGAAAAAAAAAAGATTTCATCTCCCAAGCTCTCCAAATCTCCATCAACTACTGAATTATAGGAAGTGCAAATCGAGTCACAATGACTAGAGTCACATTCAGAGGCTATCGAGTTAGTGCATACCGAGTCTGAAGAACTTGAGCCATAGATAGAAGAACCCAAGCCATAAGTTGAAATTCAAAATGAAGATAGTGTAGTTCATTCAAAAGTTAAGGAACCTATATTGGCTAAATATGTTAGAAGGCATCATACACCTTATCAGATTATTGGAGACAAATTTGATGGAACATTGACAAGAAGAAAACTAAAAGGTACATGTTTACTTGCTAAATTTGAACCTAGAAGTGTTAAAGATGCACTGGAAAATGAAAGTTGGTTTGAGACTATGAATGAAGAAATAGAAAAGATAGAAAAGAATAAAACTTGGACTCTTGTACGTAGGCCCAAAGATAAAAATGTAATTGGTACAAAAAGGGTATTCAAGAATAAGTTGAATAAAGATGAAAAGTATCAAGAAATAAAGCAAGATTGGTATGTAAAGGCTATTATCAAGAAGAAGGTATTGATTACAGTGAAACTTTTTACCCTATTGCAATATTAGAAGGTGTTATGACTTTACTTTCTTATACAACTCATAAAGGATTCAAAGTATATTAGATGGATGTTAAATCTACATTTTTGAATGGAATTCTTGGTGAGGAAGTCTACATAGAACAACTAGAAGGTTTTGTTGATCTAGAAAAAAAGGATATGGTCTACAAATTAAATAAAGCCCTATATGGTCTCAAACAAGCTCCTAGAGCCTAGTATGAAAGACTACATAACTATTTGATATAGATTTGTTTTCAAAGAACAAGTGATAATAACAAATTATACATTAAGGAAGGACCAGATAAGAAGATTGTATTGGTAGAAATATTTGTGGATGGTACTCTATTCACAAGAGATGATGACCTATGCAAAGCATTCTCAAAACAAATGAATAAATAATTTGAGATGTCCATGTTTGGTGAAATAAAATTCTTTGTTGGATTGTAGATACAACAGAACAAGAATGGTATCTATATCACTCAAACTAAGTACATCAAAGAGATACTCAAAAAGTTTGGAATGGAGGATTCAAAACCAATTGGAACCCCCTGTGTGCTAGACTTAAGCTTACAAAAGATGATGACTCAAAAGAAGTAGATTAAACCTTATATAGATTAATGATTGAGAAATTGTAGTATGTGGTACATACAAGGCTTGATATTGCCTTAGTAGTTGGGATAGTTGCAAGATTCTCAGTTAAACTTAGAAAAAACCACATGATTGGAATAAAAAGAATCTTAAGATATATGAAAGTCACTAAAGAGTATAGTTTATGGTACAAACTTGGAGGAAACCTTGATCTAAAAGTATTTACTAATGTTGATTAGATAGGAAATCTTGATGATAGAAAGAGCACAAGTGGTGAAGCATTCTTTCTTGGAAAAAGGTTGGTATCTTGGACAAGCAAGAAGTAGAATTGCACATCCCAATCCACAACCAAAGCAGAATATGTAGCAATAGCAATAAATTGCTCTAAATTTGTTTGGTTCAAACAATTGTTGGAAGGAATAAAGGTTAAAATCAAAGAGCCAATAGTGATGTATTGTGATAACACAATTGTAATCAACATATCAAAGAATCCATTGATTCATTCCAAAACAAATCACATTTCTATTAAATATCATTTTGTAAGAGAATTAATATAGGACAAAGAAATCAAATTGGAATATGTGCATACAAAAGAACAAATTGTAGATATATTCACCAAGCCATTACCTAAGGATGCATTTTTGCATCTAAGAGGTAAGCTAGAGGTCATTTCCCAATTTGAAGCTCACTAAATAAAGTTTAGTGATGCATCAATAAGTTGATGTAGTATTGACAAGGACATATTATAGATGAATCTGTACTCAAGGTACATTGGTACTAATCAAAATTGTCTTTAACATGTGTTGTCAAAGAGGGATAAGTTTACTACCATTCCTTTCTAAAATTTTGCAGGAGGAGAAGTTAAGAAATTCATTCACATAGGGAGAACGCTATAAGAGAAGTTTTCTGCATAAAATCAAAGAGGTAGAAACTTTTTGACATAGGGAGTCTTGTTCTCAAAATTTTATTGTGCTATGTCATGTTGTGTTTCCATCAATTCCAAAGAGAGAGATTGTTGGATACAATTGATTAATCATGTGTTTTCTTTGATATTACAAAAATTTCATATTAGTTGACAATCAGTGCATGCCGAGCTCACTTGCTCAATGAAGATAGTTTTCTTAGTCTACCAAAAATTCTAGAATTTACTCTATGTAGAAGGTAGTTTCTATTGAGCTCACTCGTGCATCAAAGGAATTTAAGAAGAAAAGAGTGTTAACTGAGATCACTTGGTTAACAAAGGGAAAGTTGACCAGAATTAGTGTTAACTAAGTTAACTCAATAACCGTAGGAATTTTGCCAGTTTGCAGTGTTAACCAAGCTCCTATTGGTTAACATAGGAAATCACTTTAGAATTAGTTTCTACTGAGTTGGGTTGGCTTCCAAAGGATTTTCTTATTTTGGCATGTAAAGTTTAATTAATTTAACTACTAATTCTAGCAGACCAAGGTGATGAATATTGGTTATATTAATTTGTATTTAAGCTAGCTTGAGAATCTAAAAGGTATAAGTAAAAGGTCAAGTTGTGATTTCAAAGTGTGTAAGATGCAAGTTGAATGAGTTGAAAGACAAGAAGAGAGGAAGCAAACTTGAAGGATAAGTAGATATCCTTGTGGAGCAGAAAGGTATTATTCAGTCAAGAAGGATCAAGTATGAACTAGAGTATAGATTTGCAATCAGTAATCCAGTTGCATCACAATCAGGTCATTTCATTGTTACTCTCTAACCATTGTAGTAGTGAATCAAAATCTCTTAATAGAGTTGGTTTAACAACCATTTGTAAATCCTCTAATGAGGTGATAGTTCCATTGAATTTTTTTAAGACCTCTTGCAAGGCCACTCCTAATAGGGTGATTAAATCCTTTACCAAGATTACACCTAATAATGTGTTTTGTAACCTTTAATAGGGTTGGCTCCTAACAAGGCTCAATTTAGAAGAGTGAGAAACAGTAACTAGTTACATTGGTGGTTTTTTCCAAATTGGGTTTCCACATTAAATCCTAGTGTCTCATGTGTTCATGTTATTTATTTCATGCTTGCAAGTAATTACTGATAACATCTTAAGATTCACTAAAGTAATACACACTCTGTATTTACTAAGTTACAATAATTTTTGTGTATTTACTGAGCATCAACAATAATCTATTTTATCAGTTTGAATATTGTAGTTGACATCTAAGGTATCTGAGTTTTATTTTAGTTGTAACTAATTCACCCCCCCTCTTAGTTACTCCTCTTATATTTCCAATAGTTGTTAGTTGATTAGCCTTGGGATTCTTGGGTAAAACTTGATGAAAGAGGTGGAGGGTGAATTGAGTGTGATGTAACCAGAACCAAAGGTAGAGGGTGGAGTACAAGCAATGAGTGAAGAAGAGAATTTACGAAAAAATATGGCTATAAAGAGAGTCTAGGAAGATAATGCAGAGTAGGAAATTGCATTTTTGCTAGGATTGATGGAGAAATCTTGTGAGGATGGAGCGCAAATATAATTGAAGTAGCTCCATGTGGTGGTAAATTTGGAATGTGCTTGAGTGCATTCATTGGAAGTGGAAATTCAAGTGGAATAGTCATGAGTAGAGGGAAATGATGTGGGTCTATGAGCAAAAGTGACCACAAGTGCAAAGACTATAAGAGTAATTGAGAATGATACAAGTAGGTTTATAAAGTTGACATAATGAACTAGTGTTAGTACAAGCACAATCTAAGTCTTTTAGGGAGGCAATTGCAAAATTGAACATATTGTTGTTGTAGTTGCAAGAGCAATTAGCATTGAGAAAGTCAAAGGTGAGGTAATTATAACAGTGATTGAATGAAGTGAAAGAGGATGTGGAGCACTAGAGAATGGTGACTGATCAAATGCAACATGAGTGGGATGTGGTCCAATGAGCAATCATTGTACTAGGTATAAATAAGCTAGTGGAAAATGTTAGAGTAAATAATTAATTTACTAATTATTTATTCTATTTACTTAATCTTACTTAGGTAAATGCATTTATTTATTAGTTTTAGCCTAGGATTTAGTTATAAGTTGTTGACAATGTGGGATTTTGTTCTCTCCTAAGTCATACTTGTCCTCTCACTTTGTTCAAGGACTTTCCACCTTGTGTGGATGTATGCTTAGTTGTCACACTTATCTTCTAGCATCTTCTAGCTCATTTTGGAAGATTCCTTGAGCTCTTTATAAATGAGCTCCCTCATTGTATTTTCAAATCACTTCTAGCATATTGTAAATACATTTTTTCTTTGTTTGCATATTCTCTCTCTCATGTCTGTTTACAATTTTTTCCTTGCTCCACACTCTTCTCTCCTTGGCTTCTCTTTGATAGGTTTTCACATGTAGGTGATCTTGGGCATCTTTGGAGTTGGATTTCATCAACTCCAACATGGTATTAGAGCCTCCCTACTACTACTTAGTTGAAGAATTTTGAAGCCATGATTTGGAGTCACAAACCTTAATTTGTTTAAGCATTTTTCTTCAAATTAGGGGAACAACGAATTTTAGGAGCACTTTCAGCCCAAATGGATGCTACCATTGGATCCAGAAGACTATTTACAATTAGGATTCATATAAAACTAGTCATTTTTGGAGATAGAGCTCTAGGAGGCAAATTTTCTTTTGCTCACAGGCCCTTCCGTACGGTCGTGTGGACGAATTTCAGCCCAAAAAAAATTTCCAGCACCACATCTATGCCACTGTAGGGCCACCACCACACCACACACACATGGCTTGTAGCAGCTACAGAAGGTAGTGTTGCCCTGGGCACCACCTCCTCCTTTCTACAGCCCACCACCAATAGCTCCCTCGGCAGTGACACCACCTCCGCTACTCTACCATCATTTTTAATTGGCACTCCTCCCTTTATCTCTACTCTGCTAGTGGCCCCTCTAGTTTCACCACCCCTATGGCCACTTGCCCAGTATACAACTATTGCACCCATCAGCACTGTTCAAGGTGTGACACATGGCAAGGTTGCCACGTTGCACTATGCCATGTGGCCTCTGCCACGTTAGCCATACTACCACATGGCATCCATGTGGCACTACCATGTGGCATTCTTTTTTGTGATGATGGCCTTGAAGCTGTCAAATTTAATGGCATGAAATGCTAACATCATCATGACATTAGCACTACATCATCATCCTTACTTGCACATCTCTTAGGTCCTTTTTGACCTACCTTCAGTTTTTTGGCCATAACTTGAGTATACAGACATATTTTTCTAATCTGAAAGAAGCACCAGAAAGCTAGTTCCAAGATAGAGACATTGGTGTAGGTATTTTCAGATTTTGATGTATTTTTATTGCCTATTTTTTTAGTTTAAGTCTGAAGTTGTGTTTTTGACTCTGACATGCATATCTTTTCTATCCCATGTCAATTTTTTGAAAACTTTATATTTTAGGAAAGTTAGTTTTGTCACCTTTTCAGAAATGTGGTCATTTTTCTTAATTTTTGGCCCATGCTCTTTCTATCATGTTTTTAGCATTTTTTCTATATGGTGGATATTTTGAGTGTTTTAGGCTTGAGGATTGTTTTCTTGGCACGATTTCTTTTGTTTTAGGTTGTCTTTTTTTTAGGTGTCAGCTTTTTCCTTTTTTTGATCATTGTAGCTATCATTTTGAAGCACTTTTATGTATTGCACTGAGATAAAGTGCCACTCTTGCATTCTAGGGGTCATGAATGTTGTTTTGAGTCAGTTGTACATGCACTATTTTCATAAAGCTGTTATAATTCTTTAGAATAACTGAGAGGGGGGGGGGGGGGGGGGGGAGGGGGGTGAATCAGTTATTCAAGGTCCAAATGCCATAATAAAACTTTTTTCTATTTTCTCTATAAATCCTTAATGGTGCATAACTAACAATATCATGCATGCAATTTAAATATTGAAATAACTAAGAAAAGTAAACATGCATCACACCATAACACTAAGAATTTGATAACCCAGAAACCCTCCAAGAATAAGAAGGTAAAATTGGGGTGGGGATGATACCCACAAAATAACTGTGTAATTGATTTTAACCACTTCTGATGGTCTGCCCTATTAAAGGCTACAACACATTGTTAAATGTGACCTTGTTAGAGGATTTCACCAAACTGTTAGGAATGGGCCTAGTTAAAGGACTTTGGAACATTCCTTTTGGAATGTCACCCTATTAAAGGATTTACAACATGGCTATTAATCCAACCTAAGTCCATAAGTTTTATCTTAACTATTACAATTGCTAGAAAGTAACAACAATAGCTTTGATCTAATTCAACTTACAACATAACTTGCAGATTATAGATCACACTTCAGTTCAATCCTTTGCTTGGCTTTTAAATCACTTTAATTTTGTTAGCTTGTCTTCCTCTAAAGCTTTGTTTCCTTGAGTCTTCTTTACTCATCAAACCAATGCAATCATATATGTGGTCATCCAGTGGAACAGAGTATTCTTTGTTTTCTTACTGCTTAGCACTTTTCTTCAACAGCTCATGATTTCATACTTTCTCACCACCACACTTTTGCTTCATAACCTTATGACTTCTTATATAGAAATCTAAAATAACTTTCCCGCTCAATTCTCCCTCTCCAATTTTAGGGTTTCAATGGATTAGGTAGGATACAATATATCTACCCCATATTTCTTCTTCATCTAGAAACCTTGTCTAGCATCAAGTTGTATTCGCTAAAAATATTTTTACATGGTGTTCTGTGCCACCAGCTCATCACTCTTATCTTCTATCTAGTTTACAAACTTCTAGGTAACAATCTTGTCGGCTCAGATCTAGCGAATCTTCGATTTCAAAATAATGCAGCAACTCGACATTATTGGTTTACTGATACTCGACACTTGTTTTCTGCTTGGCATCTATATATTTACTCAGCATCTGTTTCATGCTCTATACTTGATGTTTACTTGGCACTTTTTTTTTTTTTTCGGCATCTATATCTTTACTTGGCACCTGTTTCATACTCAACACTTGATGTTTACTCGACACTTGTTTTCTGCTCGGCATCTATATCTTTACTTGGCACTTGTATCATGCTCAACACTTCTTGTTTACTTGGCTCTCTCTCTAATGAACTTAGTTAGACTTTACAAATGACTTAGCTAAAACCTTACATCTTTGATATGTTTTAGTGTGCCCATTCTCTATGCCTTAGAGTATGTCATCAATACACTTTTTCATCAATGGCTTAGTTGATCCTTGTATTTCATTACAACATCATAACTTCAACCTTTCTCTAGGTACTCTAGTTATATCTTATTGATTGCCTCCTCCTTGTCAATCAACCAATTGATAGTATTTGGATCACTAAAGCAATTTTCATTCTTACAAGTAGCAAGTTTGACATCAATGCCAAAACAATGATTGAGAACATTCTTTACCAGTTCCATTACTTTTTATGTATAATCTCTTTAGTCATTTCCAACGATCTCCCTTATGATCTTTTTCAATCATTTCCAACATAAAGCACCATGGGGGATAGTTGTTTGTTGTTTTAGGAATTCTCCCTTTGTCAAGTGAGTGTCCCTTCCACAAAATTAGCCCATGTAGCATCAGTGTGACTGTGTCTTTATGGGTGTTTTGTATCTCTTCATGTCTCATTGTTCTTGGTTTGTTTGCATGAGACTTTGGCCCACCTTCTCAGTTGCCTATCATCTCACCTCATCTGCATTAAGGGGGGGTTATGTTTTTGTTCTAATGCATCTATAGTTTGATGCTTTGATAGTGTGAACTAGGTATTTAGTGGTTGATCCTACATACAAGGTGATTGTAGTGGCTGGCTAACTATGCATTTCGGTGAGATGGATCATCTACCATATAGACATGCTTAGTTTGTGCCTTCTTCTTCCATGGAGGCTTCTTCAGATCAGCAATTTTCTTTCTGATGGTAGATTTTGTAGCTTCTTCATGCTTCAATGATGCTCTTCATGATCACTCCTTGTTCCTGTTTTAGGGGACATTTCCCTAGTTGGAGGATTCTTCATTTCTGCACTAGGTTACCTCTTTTTGGGGGAGGGTTTTTCCCATGTGGTTTTCTCTATTTCCCTATTTTTAGAGGTTGCATTTTGTTGCATTGTACATGAGTACCTAACATGGCCTTGTTGTTGGGACCCATTCTACATTTCTACATTTCTTAATTTTGTGAGCTTAAGGCATTTCCCTAAGTTGCACTTAAGGGGGGGTGTTAGAGTAAATAATTAATTTACTAATTATTTATTCTATTTACTTAAGCTTACTTAGGTAAACGCATTTATTTATTAGTTGTAGCCTAGGAGTTAGTTATAAGTTGTTGACAATACAAGAGTTTGTTCTCTCCTAAGTCATACTTATCCTCTTACTTTGTTCAAGGACTTTCCACCTTATGTGGATGTATGCTTAGTTGTCACACTTATCTTCTAGCATCTTCTAGCTCGTTCTAGAAGATTCTTTGAGCTCTTTATAAATGGGCTCCCTCATTGTATATTCACATCAATTCTAGCATATTGTAAATACATTTTTTCTTGTGTTTGCATATTCTCTCTCTCTCTCTCTCTCATGTTCATTTAGGGTTTTTCCCTTGCTCCATGCTCTTCTCTCCTTGGCTTCTTTTTTATAGGTTTTCACATGCAGCTGATCTTGGGCATATTCGGAGTTGGATTTCATCAACTCCAACAAAAGATGTGTTTGTGGATATGCAATGGAATGTGAAAGACTAATGGGAAGACACCTACTATATGGGGCTTATCACCAATCACTCTTGAATGAGAAACAAAGAGAAACTTAGTTTGTAGATAGGGAATTTACACAACTATTGAATGCTCAATTGCATGGTGGGAGATTTCCAATTCCTATGGATGCTATGTGGGTCCAAGGAGGATTAACATTAGGAGCCTCATCCTCTGGGACTGGTTCTATAGAAATGCCCCTTATCAGATATCCTATCCTACCACCTCCCCAAGAGAAGCCATGCTAGCCTTGTTTTCACTTTAGGTCTATCTAAGTATATCTTAAAGTGAATGTTTTAGGTTCCTTTTGTAAAAATGTGGGTTTAGTATTTTTAATTTTGTTGACCCTAGAAAAACCATAATTTTTGTTTCACTAAATGTTGCCCTGGAAAAGCTTTTACATTGTGTGTCTTTTCAAATTAAATTGAGCAGGAGAAATCATTTTAAAATTCCCCACTTTCTTTTTTCAAGAACCTTTTAAAAGGTTATTTTTATTGCTAAAGCTCTTGAAATAATCTTTAACCATCAGATCTTCTCAAGATTGATAGTGGTCACTATGTCATTATAAGAAATCATGTACCTTGTATTCCTAGCAACATAGTGACCAAGTAGAGTTCTCTTGCAGGACCCAATTAATAAATAAACAATGTTTTAAAGTGAATGACCCACAATGTTAGATCTTCCTATGATTGATGATGGTCACTTTGTCACCATGGGAAACTCCAAAAACTTTAGCCTTGGTGACATAGCAAGCGTCTACCACATGGATTTTGTGGTAGGACCAACTCCTCAAGATGGCACCAAATTTTCTAGGTCATTAATAGCATGTCAGCATGTTATTTTATTAGATGCCACTAAAGAAAATTTACTATTGATCCATACCATTAGATCTCCTCAAGATCAATGGTGGTCGCCTAGTTGCTATGGGAAGTTGCATGAACTTTATTGCTAGCAACATAGTGACCAAAGGGAAATATCATAGGCCCACTCTACTTACAATGAAATTATCATTTATTTCAACCATTCAATGCAAGGGACATCAATGACATTTTTTATGTTGGCAACATGAGTTGCTTGTTTTTTTTACCCTTAGTGACATAGTGAGAGCATGAAACATGTCTAGAGGCACAAGCAGGACCAATGTAAGTCACCAGTAGTAAAAGATTTATCTTATATGGAAGGATTTGATTAGATTGATTGTCAAATTGGATGGTTGAAGCTAACTCATTCAAGGTTTTACTCCTAAATCGTCAAATTTTTCAAAAATCTATGGCTTGTTTTCAAAATTGAAGGATGGTGCCACCTTGGTTTTCTCTATGATGCATTTATGGGAATTAAGGCTCCCTGTACAAAGTAAAAACTAGGGATATAGTATAGAACTCAAATATTTTCTTTGTACAAACATATTTCTAATTTTCTAAGAGCTAAGAACTCGTTGAAGACCTATTTCCTACCTAGTTGAATTGTGAAGAACTTTTTCTATTAGTGATTCACTGTAGAATTCAGAAAGATGAAAATAGAAAGCCAAGTAAGTATCTCAATCTGTGTATTAATTCAAAGCATTTTGGTATTTTTTATTTCTATCAAACATGCCTCCAAAGAAAGGTTTCTCAGGGAAAGTAAAATATTCTAGTAGAAATATACATGATGATTTCCTAGAACAATTAACTAAATCTATAAACATGTCAGCCCAAATGAAAAAAAAAAATCTTGTGAACCTTAGACTCTAGATTGTAGATGGTTTTTATGATAAAGGAAATTGGACTAGGGATTCCATTACCTCTAAAATAGGGCTCTAGCTATTCAAGAAATGGCTCTTAGAAAGGAAATTGTTTGCTCCCCATGGAAATATCTAGAATTTTGATTTGGTTAAGTTAGTAGTCCCTGGGGTTTCCATGGATTTAGAATTTCTCATAGCCATAGCCCTAAATTATGACCTAGTAGCTAGGATAGTGAGGAGAGTAGATGGGGAATTTCTAATAAGAATGAATGCTAAAGAGATTTGAAATTTTTTTGAAGTGGAGCCAGTCGCAGATTATCATGAGATCATTGACTTTTAAGGTTTGGAAAAAGAATACTTGTCTCAAAAAGATCAAGTTAGACATTGTGCATTGAGAGGACACTTGGAAACTATTGGAAACTTGACTTTTGTTATAACATCAACTAAGGATCCTTTCAAGAAGTAGTGTTTTTGGTACTAGGGCCATAGAAATTTACATGACTTTGTGTAGGGATTTTGGTGAGGATAAACAAGATTTTATGCCAATAAAGTTCATGTAGATGATGGAACATATCTCTTCTTTTGGTGTGGATATCATTTATTATTTTTTATCTTATTTACTAGAGGAAATTCACTTAGGTTTAGTTGGGATTGCAAAGAGAAAAGTTGAGAAAATGTTTGGCCATTATTCATTGTTGATGCATATGTTATTGTTTAAAGGGGTTACTTACTTTGAAAAAGAGATGGTTTTAAATAGAGAATATGAGGGAGAAGCTTTGCCAATCTAGTTATGGAGTGCATATAATGACTTGGGATGCAAAAGAGGTTAGCTTTGTGAGATTTGATAGGTACTTTGAATCAATGTTGAGAAACCTCATATTAAGGGACAAACCCAGAATTCTTAAGGCACTGCTAGATTTTATTAGGCCTATGGACAACCTATTGGTTTGAAGGTATCCCACAATTGGGTGGATATCATACCCTACCTTGTGTCTATAGATTTTAGGGTGCATGGATTGTAATGTCCCTTTTTGGACATTAGATTTAAAACCCTGACTGTATAGATCTTTTTTATTATTTTCTTCGATATCCTTTTTACTCTTTGATATTCGATATTTATATGTGTTTTCCAAAGAGTCACATCCTTCCAATAATGATTATTATATTAATAATAATATAATTATATTAATAATAATATAATTATATTAATAATGATATAATTATATTAATTAATAAGGTTAGTTATATTAATGTGATAAAAAATATTAATAATTATATTATTAATATATCAAGTATATATTATTATATTATAATACATTTAGCATTTTCATATTAAAATATATTTTAATAATAATAGTATTATGTATTATATTAGATTAGTATTATATAGTATAATATTACTTTATAAAATATTATCATTTTAATATTATTATTAATATTACTTTATATATAATACTTATTTATTATTTAAATTATATATCAGAGTGGGGAAATCACAGTCCTCCCCTCTTGAATTTGCTTTCCCTCAAGCAAAATCTTTCATACACAAACAAAACATATTTTCATTCAAAAGACAAGAGATATTTATGAAATATGAATGAAAACACAAAGCATACACGAAGTAGACATGATGCAAATAGATGAAGACATGGAGCAAACACGATGCAAACACATCATTCATTATTTTTCACAATGAAGTAGAGCAAAGAGAATAATTTATAAAATATACTTCCCAGTATGTTTTTTGATCATAGATCCTACAACACAAACAATTATTAGCATGTACATGTATATAATAGCTTCAAAGAAAATATTAGTCATGATAAATTAATTCTAAACCAATATCCTACCAAGCCCAAGAGCAGAACTTTGGCCCCCTTGGCCTTGATGGCTTCCATTGACATCCATCAAGGTGCTCTACTTAGATGATAAAATTATTCTTCCTACCTATGCCGAAGAGTGGAACTTTGGCCCTCTTGGCCTTGATGGAAGCCTTTGACATCCATCAAGGTGGTCTACTTAGGAGGTAATATTTATTCTTCTTAAGTATCTTCTTATAAAAAAATCCTAACAAAAGTATTTATATTCTTAGTTTTAAAGAATACAACAGATTTAACTTTAAAATAATCTTATCAAACTATTCTACAATCAATCCATAGTTCTTATAGTGTCAAAAACTTAGTTTATTATTAAAATATAAGAGGAGGAACCAAAATAGGGTGCCATGTTACCCAACTAGTGGGCCTCACCATTCGCCCTCATTATCATTACCTCTCTCCAATCATTATTTCCAAGAAGGTGCCTTTGTATGATGTACCCTAGGATATCCCATCACCATAGGCCTTACCCAATACCTGTAGGTTTTATCAGGTACCCCGAGTGATGTCACCTAGTCCATTCCACCGTAGGCCTTATCTCAACTTGGAGATGATGATCTTAGATAATTTAATCTTATTTAACAACATTCTTTGATTATTATCAACTTAAAAATCAATGTCATTTCCTTATTTGGATAGTAAATATACTATTCAATATTCATCAAAATATCCAAATGTGTCAATAATAAAAAATATAGTAACAATTATTTCATAATATATGAAGAAAAAATATAATTTACCTCATCACCTTTATGGTTGAAGTGGCAATTTATGAGTATGAAGTAATCTTCATATCCATTTTCCATATTAAAGTCTCTTAATTTAGTCGAGCCAATCGAACTCATCTTCTGACATTATTGTTCTTAAAAATTCAATCTCTATTAATTGTATTAACTTCATAACCTCTTATGGTCAACAAATCCTTTCATGAAATATGGGAATCCCACTTGATTTACACCCAAGTATTCACAAAACTTCCACATGCACTTATACAAAGCTTTTTCAATTATATATGAAACATATAATAAAATTATATATTTATAACCTCCTTTAATAAATAAACAAATTAGCATCTAGAATATTTGCATGTTCATATATATAAATAAAAATTATGAAATTAAAACTCGCCAACATTCTATAAGAGCGAAGAAGAAAAATCATACCTTTATCAAGGCCTTATTATAGGTCTTTCTCATCGGTACTACCTTTGGCATGAGAATTGTACAATCAAACTTTTTCCTTAATGTTGATTTACCTTTATAAATGCGGCTTGGTGAGTAGAAGCCATTGGTTGCAATTTTAGAATGTTGTACATCTTTACCTTGTTCATAGGAGCAACCTTTCTATTCGTCAAATGATGTGGATGCCTTATGATTGCTTGGTAAATAGTGATTAAGTCACTTTCTAAAATTAAAAGAATAATTTCACTTTAATTTATCTATTCAATATTGTTGCTGATATCTGTCTTTATATTGGGCATTTGTTTCACTAATAAACATTTGTTTCAATCACTTCCGTATAACTTCATGGTAGACTTATTTCTAACACAATGTTTAACCATTTCTTAATACTAATAGCCCCCCCATAAGATCGCTGCTTTATATTGCTATTTTTGATGACTTATCAGCATCCTAATGCAATTCTTCATAACTTTTATTTATTCAATATCGATGGTCTATATCAAGAAGTTGTTAGGGTTTTGATATGCATAAAGCTTATTAATTCCTTTCTATTATGGGATGAATTTGAAGTTGATTTCCATTCCTTCTGAGCTACTTAGCATTTATCTTATGGCTACCACCTGATTGGATGAGGAAATGAGCAATATGTTCTCTACTAGGGTTAAAACGTTATTGTTAGTCCCCTAATTTTTGCATGGGAAGTCCTTGGTCTATTTGCTACCCAAGATTATTAAAGAAATGTGGTACTTGATAATGACCCACATAGGAAAAATTTAGCTATTCCAACATCAGCTTCCTCATGAAGATTATCTTATTGTAACCCATGCTTTTCCACAACTAGACTTTCTTGTGTTTCATGTGATACATTTGTAGTGACTAGTGGAAGAGCTTGACTAATTTTGTGAGAGAACATGTGTTTTGTAGTTTGACTAGTGAAATCAAGCCTAAAACTAGTGGTGTAGGCATCGATGCACTTCTTCCTATTCAAGAAAATTAGAATTGCCTAATTCCATTCTTGAACATGATCACCTCCAACAAAGACATTATGGAGAAACTCAACTGTTGCTATCAGTGCTTCACAAACTTTGAAGAAGAAGCAAAACTTTTGTGCTGAACAAATCAAAGTTCAATGTCAATTAACCCAAACTTGCCTCTCATAGTTAGTTTTTGAATTGATTATATCTGGGTAGCTAACCCATGGGATACAATTTTTTTGAATAGGATGAAGCCAAGTTGAGGGAACTATGCAAGAAATGAAATAAAGAATGTCAGAGAACCCAATGCAATTACCATGACCCAATAAATCTGCAAGGATCCATGTTGGAAGTTTTACAACATCCTACAAGCATGGTGTCTCCAGTAAATGTCCATTCTCCCTGGTGGGGTGCAACAAAAAGAAATGCGATTAGTGGAGTTAGTGCATCAAGAAACAAGGAGTCCTCATCTATGGCAAAATTTCTAGATTGCACGGACACTTCAATGTCATGGCAACAATTGAGAAGGCTGTCAAAGATTCAACTAGAGTTGACATTGTTGAAACAACTCTCACTCTAGGATTAAGTGACACTGTATTGGTTAATTTGTCCATAGTGTTGGCACTAAAAAATTACATGGCAAATTTTGAGCACCATTGAGAAATTTGAGCCCTATAAACGCTTTTTAATGCGTATGTACCCGGTTGTCAGTATGAGGCCTTAAAGGTGCTCAATGTTTCTAAAACCTTCCATTTAGCCCATGTACCTATTCTGTGAAGTTAAATCATCAATCCAAGTCATTTGGCGCAGTCCTTTTTTGAGCTAGTGTCAAATCTGCATTTTCACCTAATTGTCAGACAGCAATAAGAGGTCATGTTTGCACATGAATATCTTGAACCCAGAAATGTGTCATTACTTACCTCTTTGGGAGTATCTAATATCCATACCTAAGAACCTATGTTTCAGATTTCAAGTCATTTCAAGTTCATTTGATTAGGTTTTGAATCCCTCAAAGTTGGTCAGTTACTATTTTCATGCTTTTGCACTTTGTTCATATTTCTAGGAAGACCTATTTGACATGTTATAACTGTTGACTAGTTGACCCAAGTGCTAAAATTCCTTTTGATTTGTATTGTAAACTTTAGAGGCTTTCCATGCTTCAATTTTTAAGTCTTGACGAATCCATTTGATCAGTTTTCAAACGCATTTCAAAACGCAATTTATGACTTTTTACTGGTGTTAGCACTTGCAGATTTATCAGTACCCCTGTTCTTGATGTTATAACTTGAAAGTCGTGATTGGAAAGATCAAATTTTTTATTCCCTTTTATTGTCCACTGAAAATACTACAAGTGTGCCAGTTTTTAGAACTTGATGAATCCATATGCACGCTTTTCCAGGTCAATTCCATTCACAAAAAATTGCTTTCTGTCAGCATGTCCAGTTGCAAAATTCTGAGTAGCCTACTTTGAATAGCCACCATTTGCGCCTTTTTATTTTTCATAAGCCCAAATCGCAAATCCATAATGTCCTCATGACAGAGTACCAGTGCCCCAGTTTTTAGAACCTCAAGTGCCCATTTGTCCAGTTTTCCAGGCCATTTCCAAACGCACTTTCCAGTTTTCTAACATGTTTATCTGCAGGTGATTTTAAGTTGGCAACTTCGGAGGTCAATATCTTTTGACCTTGATGTCGTCATGCAACGAGATCTGACAGGGTAGAAGTTTGCAAAGAAAAGATTCAATGTGTCAGTTTTCAGATCTTGATCAGGTGTTCAGGTCAATTTTTAAAGGCAGTCAATAGACCTCCTGACACATTTTTCACAGTGGTGCAGAAATGATTCAAAATAAGTTTTAATGGTTGTTTTAGTGGTCAAATTGGTTTTCAATCAGTTCAAGATTGTCAATAGACCAATTTGATAGTTCAAGTGTTTAACAACGAAAATTTTTTAGCTGGACCCACTTGGGGCCCGACTGAATACTTGTGACACGTGCACCATTTTCAATAAGTATAAGTACTATTAAATTGATTCATTGACAGGTATACCACATCAGCAGCATGAATCAATTAGGAAGACACACCTTAAGTTTGATGATGTTACCATCTTTGGACGTTGCATGTAACAAAATAAATAATTTGTCCAAGAACAACCAACTGGGTGAGTTGAGAGATAAGGTTCTTGATGAGTTTTGGGTAAACACCTAGAACCTGCATTCGAAGTTCCATGTGGAAGATGTCAATTTCTATCCCATGGACACATGCTTATTGTTGTTGGAGGACATGGGGGCTATTCTGGTGGAAAGTAGTTCATTTATGCTAAGCAACTTTGTGAAACATTATCTCATCTCTGTTTTGAGAGAGCATTAAGTGTTAAACTGGTGGACATTGTTGACTTCAGCGAAAGTTTCCTCACAAGGGTACGTGATCTTGTAGGTGCAGACCCAATCTTAATGGTTGCGACAAAAGATTGATCTACTTCCAAAAGGGATTGATCTAAATACTGTCAGGGATTGGCTTGTAGAGGCAACGATACAAACAAAAAAAGAAGCCAGTCCACGTCCATCAGTAGGGAAGCTAACAATAAAAAGAAACTCATGTAATGCAGAGGGGCAGACCAATCTTTAAACTACCAATAACAAATCCGCAACAGGGGATTACAGAACAAGCAGTAGGAGACGTTGAAGATCCCATGCAAAGGAGAATTCGTGAGCAACTTGTAGTCAACGCTGGTGAGCAGACTTAAGACGCAAAATTCACGCACTGAGATGAAGACAACAAGGAATCCCCTTGCAAATGGGAGACTCAGCACTGAGAAACATTCCACCAACAACATCAGATGAAAGCATATTAAGTAGCTCACGCATTAAAAATGCAGTCAAACACATAAAGCTGGGAAGCCACAAATAGAGAAAATCATAAGCCGCCAATGAAGTTAACAAGGGGCCCACATGATTAAAAAAGCAACCAGGCTCCCGCAAACACAAAGAAGACTCGTGCCAAACAGGTCCACGCAATCATAAAGGAACCTGCAAGAAAACGAGCAACAGGGAGAGTCTAGTTTAGAGGTTGCTGTCTGGTGAAACCCGCAGCCACAACTTAAAGATACAAAACACAAGAGAAAAGCCTTAATAAGATTTTATCCCATATGCACGGTGTGGGTACTTTTTCAAAAGTTTAAATAATATTGTACACAGCTTCAGTAATGTCTTAATACAAAGCATTTTTGGAAGCTCATGCGTGTGCGAGATCCCCAAATCCATTGAAGTGAAGGTGACATCATCATGACCATGCATAATTTTGAACAAAGAAATAATTGCATTGATGTGGCGAGTTGATGGGCAGACGTGTGAGATGACGCCAGGTGGCAGAGATCGACGGGTGCCTGCTTCCCCGCAATATGAAGTTGCGCTCGATTTAAATAATGTGAGAATGCGGGCAGTTGATGCATGGCGACGGAGTGAGTAGATGGTGACATGGTAGATAAGGAAGAGGTGGAAAAATCAATGAGTGACACGTGTCACTTGGTCAACTGAAGGTTGACCCAGAATTCCAAGGGGAAAGGAAAATGTGAAGGAATAAAAAAATATATTTTATTCTTTTTAAAACTCAAAAAAATGCACGTCAACCTTTTTTAAATTCACAAGGGTCATATTTTAAAGTTTTAAACTTTAGACTCTTTTAAATCTTTCAAAAAATTCAAATGTTAAGGATGCAGACTTGAATACTTCTAGCAGAGGACGTTTTCCAATTGAAGATTTTGGGGGTTTTTGGTATAAAAAATGGGTCCTTCAATATATCACCGAAACCAAAACAAGATGAACTTTCTAATTCTTGAGTTAGTTTTTGCACAGGTGGCAATGTGTTTCTGCTACAGGGGGTTTTGCCCCAGGTTTCCAGATTGCAACTATTTTCAGACCAAGAAGTTCAGTTGTGATTTTTGGCAAGTTAATAGCTTGAATATGCGTAAAAGACAAGGAGATTTCAGTTGGGGGCATCTTTGAGTCAGTTAAAGCAAGTTTTATCAGCATTTTGAAGCAAATCAAATTTTTAGCAAATAAGGGATTTCATGATTTAGCTAAGATATTTGGAAGTCAGTTACAATATAATGATGAAACAGAAGATTAGATCAATGGTAGAAAGAAGAGAGAGATGATTCAGTTGCACAAGATGGATTTCCAAGTGGACACTTGTCGTCTTCATTTTCAATCCGGGAATTCATCTCCTTGCTATATTATTCTTTCTTTCTTCCATTTGAGGGGTTCCAATTTTTTGTTACTGTGAGACCATTGTGGGTGGGAAATTTACAGTGATTCTGTGAAACCACTTTGTTGGATCCAGATCTGTGATTCCACCCTTATTCTTCAGCATTTTTTCTCTTTTATGAACAGCAAGTGTAAAGATAATATAGATAGTTCTGAGATATTAGGTTGTTTCATGTTTTAATCTTATGCATCTGAATGTATAGTTTCAAGGAAATGAATACAAGTGAGCAACAATTTCACTAGTTTTGTTCTGGTTCTTGTCTCCTATCTCAACAATCTATAAGTCTTATGTAGTTTTGGAACAAAGATTTGAGACCCATTTGCATTCTTTTCAGGCTGTATGTTTGATGTATTTTGCTGTTGGACCAAAGGGCCAAGTAAATGCTCGATATGTTTAAACAAGGTTACTGGTTGTTTAAGAAGGATATTTCATGAGAATGAGACCTGAATGAACACTGATGTCTGAATCACAAGGTGGTTGGATAGATCTGAAGTCTGGGTATATGAGATACGTCCTGATGTCATAGATGTATGTTTTGAATTCATGGAATTGCCCAATGGATTAGGCACTGATTAGTTATAGGATCACTGGTTATACTGTTGCATTTTTGAGGTTTTGTTGAATCAACATCATTAATCAAATGCTTTTCCCTTTAATGTTGAAGAGCTATAATAGAATGGCCTCACTCAGCTTTTGAGGTTCCTATATCTGCATTTAGCTACTGTAGAATGATGTTATTTCATGAGTTATCAGGAGAAATAAGGGTTTTATATGCTTCATAATAGATTCAGTGTATGCTTTGACAACTGGTGCCATATAAGGAATCTATAGGTTCACCCACCTAGGTTTTGCAGAGCCTGAAGTGCAAAAGGAGTATAGCCTTGTAGTTGGCTTGGTGTATGAATGGATGTGTTGATAATGGGAGTTAGCTGCCCCTAGATGCATCAGTTTCTCATCAGGGTAATTGGAAATGGGTAACATTTTCAAACACCAACAAAATGGTGACTTTACTAGGGAGATAAGATGACAATCCATTTTGTTGAAAGAACAGGAGCCTCTGATGTGAAACAAAGTGGATATAGCATATCAATAGCAGAATGTGTTCCTTTTCCTTGCTAAAGTTTCATGTTCCCCAGTTAAGCTTTATTCATTATCAGCAGTATGTTGAAACTGGATGAAAATTGTGTTCTATGACTGTCATAGGTCTATCTTCAATCAGTTCAGTTTTTACAAATACTGTTGAGAAAGTTTCAGAGTCAAGAATCAATTTATAAAGTGTATTTTCTTTTCAAGGTGTTAGTGATCTGCAAGTTTTTTCTACATTGAAGGTCTAGTTCAGATTTGTCAAGTGACAAATTATGTTTTATTTCTCACAAAGTGTGAGTGGCGACTCTCAAATCTCTGTACCAGTTTGTTCCTAGTTGATTTCATTGAAAAATTTTAAAGGACTTTCAGATGTATGGGCAGATCTGAAACTGTTGATAGATCTTGGAAACGAAGTTTTAAATTCTTGATAAGTTTTAAAGTGTTGTTTGAAATCTGCTGTTATAAAGAAATTGAAATGTAAAAAATCAATCACAGCAGTGGTTATTTTATTCCTCTTGCAAAGAGGTGGTGACTCTACAAAGTTTTGACCAATGGTGTAAAGGATTTTCAGTCTTGCACCTATGCTAGATCAACAGATCAAAGTTTTCCATCAGCACTTGAGGTATTTTGGTTTTCATGTTTTCTTTTCATGAAAGTCAAATGTTAGAATCAGTGCCTCTATTCAGTGATTTTAGCACTAGTAAGAAGAGGTAGAAAGTTTGTTGTAAGATGGAGTTAGATCTCAGATCTAAGATTAGTTTACCAAATTCAAAGAGTTTAGAAACTGTGAGTAATAACATTACTATGTTGAATACAATGGTCTACAAAAGGATTGTCAATCTTATAAGAATTGAGGTAGGAAATACTAAAGGTTTAAGTGCCGAAAAATGTTATTTAAGGCTTAAGCCAATAATCAATAAGATGCCTTTTCATTGTAGACCTAAGGAATCTTCCTTGCCAAATGTTTTCCTTGATGTTCTACTATCCAATTCAGTCGATTGGCCAGCACCTATAAGGTTACAAATAATTTTACAAACTGAAAAATTCATTGAGGAGATGGAAAGTGGTGATTATAGATTTCATGCTATGTCTCTTGATGATAATGAATGTGCTGAAAGCCAAGGTAGAAATTAATATAATGGATCCGTAGAGCAAGATAATCTGTCTTCTGAGTGTGAAGAGGTGGATTCAAATGTTAATGAATCAGGTAACAACAATCAGCATGAAAAAGATGGATATAAAAGAGAAGATAAATTTTGTTCCAGTACATATGAAGTTGAAGAAAGTTGTAACAATAGTAGATCTAGTGATTGCCATGATAAGAAAGATGTTGTAATTATTCTAATTTTCTAGATTGTTACACTAAGGATCCTGCTGTTGTAAGTTCTTCATATTGTCCAGATGACAATCATAGCCAAGAGAAGATTTATGAGGTAATCTTCTTGAGCTCCAGTGAAATCTCAGAATTGTTGGCTCGTGAGTTTGAGAAGTAGGTAAGTACCTCTAAGGATCTTCATATGTTCTTTCATAATACTTTCTCATTCAGTCAAATCAATTCCCCAAAGTTTGATGTGGAAAAAGAGGTAGAATCTGAACAATCTTTGTTAGACTTTGGAGGTGTAGAGGATAGTACCTCAAATGTCTTTGCACATGACAATTTGCTGGATATAGGGAATGTTAATGAAGGGAAGGTTAATGCTATTTCAAATTATTTTTATGTTGATCTTACTGAACATTGCTTTGATGTTTCATGTAGTGAAGTGGAAAATAGTGATTATTGTCAATCTGATTGTAAATTTTCTTCATATGTTGATAAGTCATGTAAAGATAAGCTCAAGGTGTATTCTGAGTTTCAGTTTGATGAAGAAGATAATAGTGGTCAACATAGTTTAGATCAGCACTTTTAGAATGAGTTTTCAATTTTGGTGACTAATCAGTTGTTTGAAGAATGTGAAGAGGTTTCAGCAAATGATAAATCTAACTTGATGAGTAACATGGTTGCAAGTAGGTAGAAATCATATTCTACATACTCTTCACACCTGGAGGCACAAGGTGAGTTACAAATTGATTCATGTAACTCGTTGAATGAAATAGAGTACCAAGATTTTGTGTTTCTGATTAAAGGAATCCATGATTCAGTTAGACGTGATTAGTTTCAGCTTGATATCAGTTGTTATGGTCATGTTGATCCATTTTTTCATAGTGGGTAAGATGAAGAAAGTATGTCTGATTTTTATTCGCACTATGAAGATGATGATAGTTTTGTTTTACCTATTGAGCTGGTTGTGAATAATGATGTGTTGGTAAGACAAGGAAGAATGAGAGTTTCAGTTTGCCTTAGGAGAATGTGAATGAAAATAAGGTTTATGACAGAGGTAAAAAGTTCTGAAACTTTTCAGTGGCCTGGGGCCATCTCTTGTACATAGTTAAGAGTAGTTTTCCTGTTTTCAATAAAGTTGTTCAAGAAAGTTTTCCTGTTCAAGTGTGTGGTCTACTTCTCCCAGAGATCTAAAATCTTGCCATGCTCGCAAGGGACATGCATCCCCAGACAGAGCCACTGTTGGCGCTAAAAAATTGCATGGCAAATTTTGAGCACCATTGAGAAATTTGAGCCCTATAAATGCTTTTTGATGCATATGTACCCGGTTGTCAGTATGAGGCCTAAAAGGTGTTCAATATTTCTAAGACCTTCCATTCAGCCCGTCTACCTGTTCTGTGAAGTTAAATCATCAATTTGAGTCATTTGGCGAAGTCCTGTTTTGAGCTTGTGTCAAATCTGCATTTTCACCTGTGTCAGACAGTGATAAGAGGTCATGTTTGCACCTGAATATCTTGAACCTAGAAATGTGTCATTACTTACTGCTTTGGCAGTATCTAATATCCATACCTAAGAACCTATGTTTCATATTTCAAGTCATTTTGAGTTCATTTGATTAGGTTTTCAATCCCTCAAAGTTGGTCAGTTACTGTTTTCATGCTTTTGCACTTTGTTCATATTTTTGGGAAGCCTTGTTTGACGTGTTATAACTATTGACCAGTTGACCCGAGTGCTAAAATTCCTTTTGAGTTGTATTGTAAACTTTAGAGACTTGCCATACTTCAATTTTTAAGTCTTGATGAATCCATTTGATCAATTTTCAAATGTGTTTCCAAACGCAATTTATGACTTTTTACTGGTGTCAGCACTTGCAGATTTATCAGTACCCCTGTTCATGATGTTATAACTTGAAATTCGTGATTGGCAAGATCAAACATTTTATTCCCTTGTATTGTCCACTGAAAATACTACAAGTGTGCCAGTTTTTGGAACTTGACGAATCCATATGCACACTTTTCCAGGTCAATTCCATTCACAAAAAATTGCTTTCTATCAACATGTCCTATTGCAAAATTCTGAGTAGCCTACTTTGAATAGCCACCATTTGCGCCCTGTTATTTTTCATAAGCCCAAATCACAAATCCATAATGTTCTCATGACAGTGTACTAGTGCCCCAATTTTTAGAACCTCAAGTGCCCATTTGTCTAGTTTTCCAGGCCATTTCCAAACACACTTTCTAGTTTTCTAACATTTTTATCTATAGGTGATTTTAAGTTGGCAACTTTGGAGGTCAATATCTTTTGACCTTGATGTCCTCATGCAATGAGATCTGATAGGGTAGAATTTTGCAGAGAAAAGATTCAATGTGTTAGTTTTCAGATCCTGATTAGGTGTTCGGGTCAGTTTTTAAAGGCAGTCAATAGACCTCCTGACACATTTTTCACAGTGGTGTGGAAATGATTCTAAATAAGTTTTAATGGTTGTTTTAGTGGTCAAATTGGTTTCCAGTCAGTTCAAGATGGTCAATAGACCAATTTGATGGTTCAGGTGTTTGACAATGAAAATTTTCTAGCCGAACCCACTTGGGGCCCGACTGAATACTTGCGACATGTGCACCATTTTCAGTAAGTATAAGTACTATTAAATTGATTCATTGACAAGTATACCACATCAGCAGCATGAATCAATTAGGAAGACACACCTTAAGTTTGATGATGTTCTCAATTCACCGTCTTTGGACGTTGCATGTAAGAAAATAAATAATTTGTCCAAGAACAACCAACTGGGTGAGTTGAGAGATAAGGTTCTTGATGATTTTTGGGAAAACACCTAGAACCTACATTCGAAGTTCCATGTGGAAGATGTCAATTTCTATCCCATGGACACATGCTTATTGTTGTTGGAGGACATGGGGGCTATTCTGGTGGAAAGTAGTTCATTTATGCTAAGCAACTTTGTGAAACATTATCTCATCTCTATTTTGAGAGAGCATTAAGTGTTAAACTGGTGGACATTGTTGACTTCAGCGAAAGTTTCCTCACAAGGGTACGTGATCTTGTAGGTGCAGACCCAATCTTAATGGTTGCAACAAAAGATTGATCTACTTCCTAAAGGGACTGATCTAATTACTGTCAAGGATTGGCTTGTAGAGTCAACGATACAAACAGAAAAAGAAGCCAGTCCACATCCATCAGCAGGGAAGCTAACAATAAAAAGAAACTCATGTAATGCAGAGGGGCAGACCAATCTTTAAACTACCAATAACAAATCCGCAGCAGGGGATTACAGAACAAGCAATGTGAGACGTTGAAGATCCCATGCAAAGGAGAATTCGTGAGCAACCTGTAGTCAATGTTGGTGAGCAGACTTAAGACATGGAATTCATGCACTAAGATGAAGACAACAGGGAATCTCCTTGCAAATGGGAGACTCAGCACTGAGAAACATTCCACCAACGACATCAGATGAAGGCATATTAAGTAGCTCATGCATTAAAAATGCAGTCAAACACATAAAGCTAGGAAGCCACAAACAGAGAAAATTGTAAGCCGCCAATGAAGGTAACAAGGGGCCCACGTGATTAAAAAAGAAACCAGGCTCCCGCAAACACAAAGAAGACTCACACTGAACAGGTCCACGCAGTCATAAAGGAACCTGCAAGAAAACGAGCAGCAGGGAGAGTCTAGTTTAGAGGTCGCTGTCTCATGAAACCCGCAGCCACAACTTAAAGATACGAAACACAGGAGAAAAGCCTTAATAAGGTTTTATCCCATATGCACAGTGTGGGTAATTTTTCAAAATTTTAAATAATATTGCACACAACTTCAGTAATGTCTTAATACAAAGCATTTTTGGAAGCTCATGTGTGTGCGAGATCCCCGAATCTTTTGAAGTGAAGGTGACATCATCATGACCATGCATAATTTTGAACAAAGAAATAATTGCGCTGATGTGGCGAGTTGATGGGCAGACGCGCGAGATGATGCCAGGTGGTGGAGATCGACGGGTGCCCGCTTCCCCGTAATATGAAGTTGCACCCGGTTTAAATAATGCCCTCACTCAGCTTCTAAGGTTCCTAGATCTGCATTTAGCTATTGTAGATTAATGTTATTTCATTAGTTATCAAGAGAAATAAGGGTTTTATCTGCTTCATAATAGATTCAGTGTATGCTTTGACAACTGGTACCATATGAGGAATCTATAGGTTCACCCGCCTAGGTTTTGCAAAGCCTGAAGTGCAGAAGGAGTATAGCCTTATAGTTGGCCTGGTGTATGAATGGATGTGTTGGTAATGGGAGTTAGCTGCCCCTAGATGCATCAGTTTCTCATTGGGATAATTGGAAATGGGTAACATTTTCAAACACCAACACATAGGATGGTAGGAAAGCTGCCTTGATACCACTTGAATGTCCCTTTTTGGACATTAGATTTAGAACCCTGACTGTATAGATCTTTTTTATTATTTTCTTCGATATCCTTTTTCACTCTTTGATATTCGATATTTATATGTGTTTTCCAAAGGGTCACGTCCTTCCAATAATGATTATTATATTAATAATATTGTTATATTAATAATATTGTTATATTAATTAATAAGGTTTGTTATATTATATGAATAATAATATAATTATATTAACAATGATATAATTATATTAATAATGATATAATTATATTAATTAATAAGGTTAGTTATATTAATGTCATAAAGTATATTAATAATTATATTATTAATATATCAAGTATATGTTATTATATTATAATACATTTAGCATTTTCGTATTAAAATATATTTTAATCATAATAGTATTATGCATTATATCATATTCGTAATATATAGTATAATATTACTTTATAAAATATTATCATTTTAATATTATTATTAATATTACTTTATATATAATGCTTATTTATTATTTAAATTATATATCAGAGTGGGGACATCACATGGATTCCAAGGGAATCCCCATGTACTTCCCTACCAAGTACCATTGAAAGTAGGAATAACTAAAATGCTATGGTAGATATGTGGGTTAGAGGAAGCACAATTTACTAGTTGGTCTAGAGGCTGAATTTTCCCATCTTGCATAGTTTCTCACCGATTCATAATCACCAAGGATGGTTGGTTATGTTTGTATAAAATTTTAGATCAATATAAAATGGCTATTTCTCATGTTCATTTCAATTATAGTGAGGAATTCTTTGATATATTCAGATAGAGGGATAAGAGTGGTGCCAAGGATCATCAACCTTACTTCCTTGAGGACATAATAAGGAATGAATTCTATCTTCAAGAACAAGAGATTAAAAAGGAGAAGCAGAGAGTTTATTCCAGGGCTTTAGAATTTATTAATTATTTTGATAAGGATTAGAAGCCTCTAGAAGATGCAAAGATAGAGGTAGATAAACTAAATAAATTGATGATTATTTTTCCTGAGATTATGGAAGTCATGAATGAAAAAAATACATTTTTAATTAATTCTTATCCAGATAAGGCCCAAAAGGTCATGAGAAAATTTTCTTTCACCCCTTCAGTAGGATCAGGGTAGTTGGTTATTGAGAGGAATCTTGGTTATAATGTCATTTAGAATAAGAGGCCTATAGAAGACAAGGGAAAATGAATAATTGAATCTATGAGTTTTGTTTCAGAGGAGAGGCTTGATGAGCCAATGCCTAGGAGGTAGAAGATAGAAGAAAAATAGGAGTACTCACCTACCCAGTCCCCATTGCATCTAGGAGATGACCAACTCACTAGGGAGAAGATGGAACAATTGGGATCCCAGGGGGGGTACCACTGTTTCAGAGTTGGAAGAGGGGAATCCTCAAGAGCCTACCATGCCTAGCCTAAAATTAACTATTTCTAATTATAAAGGAAGGGAATGGACCCTGTGGTAGAGAAAGCTAGTCAGGAGTTTCTTGTCGATGATAGTTTTGTTAAATCTAGAGTCTTTTACCAGTTTGCATGAAGGACAAATATTCAATTATTTGAGAAAGATGTAATAAGATGAAAATAGAGCACCATAAGATGGAAGAGGAAACTCTAAAAAACTAAATCAAGGATGAAATGATGCAATAATTTCAGAGCCTAGCCCCTAAAGATGGGAGGAAAATGATAAAATCATCTAGGGTCCTACTTCTGTTAAATTGGGACATTATTGATGTAATGGCCTTTAATTTTGTTACCATTAGCTAATTGTCAACAATCTTACCCTTTGGCATTTATGGCAATAAAATAGGGAAAATTGGCTAAGAAGGTAAAGAAAGAGTTGAAAGGTGCCAAGTTTAGTGAGGATCATGTTGCATTACTGATCTAGTCAATGAGAAAAGGATCTAGAATCAACTCTTCCCAGCTTGATGATACTAGCCTGACGGGAAATTTGATTGTAAAAAGGGTGGAGGAGACTGCAAGTGAAGAGGCTAGAGAGCTAGATATTGGAACACCCAACCTCACCCTTGCCACAATCTTGAGTGATAAAAGGGAAAGATAAGAGCTACAAAGAAAATATGAGAAAGTTCTAGTAGCATATAATAAAGAGGTGCAAAAGAGGATAGAACTTGAGAATACATTGATAGGGCACCAAGGAAAATCTAGCTAGCCAAAAATCACTTATCCTCATCCACCAATGGAGACTTTTAAATCCACTCCTATAATTGAAATTCTTGATACACCATAGAGACATCAATACTATACTATAGAGGATTTTGAAGAAGAAAAGAGAAAATTATGGGCATTGCACGAGGAACTAGATATTTAGTATGAGGATAGATTGAGGAAAGAAATCATGTATTTAGTGTCTACAAAATTGGTTGGCCCACATTTTATGAGCAATTAGAAAAAATAATAAATATTTGGGATGAGCTGAAAGGAAGTGATGATGCCCTAAGGCCAATTTTTAATAACTAGAATAAAAGGGATAGAGATGCTACTCTATTGTGCTCTTCAATTATCAATTTAACTTGTGAACAGATAGAAAGGACTTTTGATTTAACAAATGATCTCTCTAATTTTGACAATAAAATAATACATTGAAAAAGAGAATCATAAACTATATTGACAAATATAAGAGTAGAAACTTTGTACTCTTCCCACATGCCTTAGATAAAAAGGATAAGTTGAAGAATAGAAAGGAATGGGCCCAGGAATTGGATGACCTATTATGTCTTAGGATGAATAGGGTCATAAATGAGAAGGGTAATGCATGGTGGGTAAATACAACAAAAGAAATTGTAAAAGTGTAAATATTTTATGATTCTTTAAGAGAAGATTTTATTGAGATTGATAAATTAGGAGAATATGTGATAAAGTAGCATGCGATTCTAAATTTTAATTGGCCAGATGACACAATTTTTGACAAGTGGATGGCAGATTTTGTTCATGCAAAGAAATTGGAACTTGATAAAACTAATGATTATGAAGTAGAGTAAGATGAAGAGAAAATAATTGAAACATTGGTGAAAAAAAGAGAGCATAGAGGTAAGAAACCAATTGTAGTTATGAGCATAGAGGTCCAAAAAAATGACTTGGCAATAGGACATTTAGATGTAACTATCAATCTATCAGTACAAGATGACATGGATGGAGAACCCTAAGTTCAGCTCAGTTTTCAAGTACTAGAACAAGGCCCATCACATGAAAGTCCAATGGTCATCTACTTTGAGAAGAAAAAAAACAACAACAAAGCCAATCATAAACTCCTTAGCAACAAAAGGTATAGTAGAAGTAGTCCCACAAGAGAATATTCATGATCAAAAACATTTTGTTGCACCAATTTTTGTCTTTTATGATAGTAACCTTGTGAATATCTCTCTAGCTTAAGGACAACTGTTAGTACTCTCTAGACTTGAAGCTTGTTGCATCTCACATTATATAAGTGAGATTCCAAGGGTAGAGTTGGGGTCCAAACTATTGTATAACTTTTAGTTCTGCTAGTTTATTTCTGTCAAGTTTCTTTATGTTATTTCTATGATGTATTTTCTTTACAATTCTGAGAATACATTAATTTTCTAGTATCATGGTGTCTTGTTTTTAGTTGTTTTGAGTTCTATTCCAATATTACATAATTTTCAAAGAGAATTAATAAAACAATGAACTGTCCCCATATCTTTTTTCTCTGAATATTATCTCCATTTTTATTTACTAGTTATTTTGAGATTACGTGGGTAATGTTTGTTCAATTCAATACAACTAGGATAGGTTGTGTATTAGACCACTATTGCTTTTAATTCAATGAGTTAAGTAAATTCTTTAGTGATATGATAGGATTTCTAGGCAGTAACAAGCATATGCATAAGAATGAGGAAGATTTACTGATAATATTGATTGTAATTAAATCAATTAAGTCAAAAGCTTGGCTAGACTCTGAACCCCAATGGATGAGGCACTGATCAATTATTTTAGTTAGCATATGAAGATATCATGGATAAGCATCAAGCACAATCTTAAAATCAGAATTGATTTTATTTTAAATGTATGAAGAATTTCATAGCTAGTCAATACTTATTTACATTTAAACTCTAAGTTATAGTTAGTTGTTGTCACCCAGAATCACTTCTAAATCTGAGAAGAATTATGACCAATCTACTATAGGGGATGAGTATTGAAATAGAATTTCATTGAATGAATAAAATGTGAAAGTCATATCAAGTTTTAAATCTTTTATCCCTTAGGTGCACCCGCCTTGGTTTTGCAAAGCCAAAAGAGTAGAATTTTTTTTATGATTTTGTTGAAGTTGGGTTCAAATCTAAAGACCATCTAGCTAATCATGGGAAATAGCTAATCCTTAAGTTATTTTGATCTTTACCACCCTGGTATCAAGTATTTTGTTGCTTGGTAGTGTAAAAACATCAATAGGCTAGAATAAATGATCTGCTAGATGTTATTTGAATGTAATATTGTTGTTGCCATTGTAATAGAATAAAAAGTGTGTTGTGTTTGTAGCAAGCAAAAGAGTGACTAGTTCTTATGTTAAATGGCCCTCATAATGGCTTGTAAGAGATTTTAAGGGCATGTAAGAGCATTGAAGGCTTTGTGGTTGGGATATTTTGAGGGAGGAGACTTTGGTTTGGCTTAGGAAAGTCTTAAGCTTACTTAGGGAATGTGAAAAGGTTAGGGGGGGGATTAGGCTTGGGTTAGGATTAGATTAAGGATGTTAGAGCTGTGCAAGTGGATGGCATTCATGAGGGTGGATGAGTTAGTGGCTAAGCTAGGTTAGTATGGGTGGATGGGGTGGATTAGGCTAAATGGAGGATTTAGGATAGTTTAGGGGCTATTAGATTTGAGGGTTTTATTTATCAAATAGATTTATTTAATAAATGAGGGTTTTGGAATTAGATAGGAGAATAGGATTAATTGACAAATAGTTGTTTATTTGATTTATAAATTAGGACTATAGATGATTAATTAAATTAATCAGCTAGGGGATGGCAAAGGATTAATTAAATAGAAATTTAATTAATGATACTTTTAGAGATAGCTAAATAGCATTACCAAAGTGGTGTAATCGAATTTAGGTGTCTACATTTTTTCCCTCTTTGACATAGTGTTGAGACAACACTATTTCAAAGAAGTTTGAATAGAGACGACACAAGGAAGATGTTTTAGCAACAAGGTTGCCCCATTCTCGGATAAGAAGAGGAGAGACTAGACTTAGAGATGCCCCCTCAAGAAGATGGCAAAGAGAGAGAAGACAAGGCTTGATGGCTTCTTGAAAAACATAAGAATCTGGGATAAGCAAGGAGACTCAGAGTGGCAAAGAGAAGGGGTTGAATGAGCTCAAACTCTCACTATGGGAGAATGATAAAGGAAAATCAGATGCACAAGAGGAAGCAAGATTAAGACTTTAGGGAAGGTGGAGGATGAAGGAGTGGAGTGCTATAAAAGGAATCTAGGATAGGGAGAAGGATGAGAAGGAAGATAAATCTGATGCAACATGGTTTCAAGGAGTCAAATTTGATGGAAGATGGGTTTCCAAGATCCCTAGGATGAGGATTGTGGATCTCAAAAGATGAGGCTTGGTGGATTGATTTGATGGGTGGATCCCTAAGACTAAGAGTGATGATTGATTCTGAGAGATATAGTTGCACAAGCTAGGGTAGGAGAGACAGATGTTAGATATGGATGGGGGATAATGGAGATGAAGGGAATCCATTGAAGCCTTTTGAGCAGGTGGATACTTTAAAGAGAAGTACCACCATGTAGTTGAGCACTAGATTTGGTATAGGACTATTGATTAATTACCAAGGTTACTAAGAACATCAAGGCCATGTCACGAACTATTTAGAGGACTGACGAACTGACTCAAAACAAGCACACAAGGATTGCCCCAACATTGCATATGAATCCTAGAGGAAGTAGCATGGAACTGACACTAGGTAACCCACAAGAAGAAGAAAAAAGAAAAGATGAAAGACTTGATCAAGACCTTGCACTCGAATTGCCCCATTCGTAGCACACCATGATAAATGTGTACACTAATACGTTAGCAAGAAAACACTAATCTATTTAAGAACCAAAGCATTAACTGACAAAATCAATATAAACTTTTAGATGAGACAAAGTGAGGTCCTCAGATGAGAATATGAGCCATGGATGGGCTCTCTCAATGAGGATGCTCACTTGATTTGGGGAGGTATCCTTTGATATGGATTTGGGATGTATGCTCAAGCTTCAAAAGTGGCTTCAATGGAGATGGATTTAGGATTTTTGGTGTGGATATGTGAGAATGGTATGAACTTGGCTTCTCAAACTGACATGGTAACTTTAGCTTAAGGATTGTGATTAAAATGGCTTGGGATGGGATCCAATTTATAGGCCAAGGGCTTGAGGGATGGAGGGTTAAGATGCAAGGAGAGATGAAAGCTTAGGGAGGGCTAGGATGCACTCAAAGGGGAGCACATGGATTGTGCTTATTTAGGACCAATCAGGGAGTGACACATGTCATAGGGTCATTGGGTGGAGGAAAGGGCAAGGATGAGTCAACAAAGGAGGCTCAAGGCCTTAAATGGCCCTCATAATGGCTTGTAAGAGATTTTAAGGGCATGTAAGAGCTTTGAAGGCTTTGTTGTCAAGATAAAGTTTTATGGTTGGGATATTTTGAGGGAGGAGACTTTGGTTTGGCTTAGGAAAGTCTTAAGCTTACTTAGGGAATGTGACAAGGTTAGGGGGGGGATTAGGCTTGGGTTAGGATAAGATTAAGGATGTTAGAGATGTGCAAGTGGATGACATTCATGAGGGTGAGTGAGTTAGTGGCTAAGCTAGGTTAGTATGGGTGGATGGCGTGGATTAGGCTAAATGGAGGATTTAGGATAGTTTAGGGGCTATTAGATTTGAGGATTTTATTTATCAAATAGATCTATTTAATAAGTGAGGGTTTTGGAATTAGATAGGAGAATAGGATTAATTGACAAATAGTGGTTTATTTGATTTATCAATTAGGATTATAGATGATTAATTAAATTAATCAACTAGGGGATGTCAAAGGATTAATTAAATAGGAATTTAATTAATGATACCTTTAGAGATAGCTAAATACTATTACCAGAGTGATGTAATCAAATTTAGGTGTCTACATTTTTCCCCTCTTTGACATAGTGTTGAGACAACACTATTTCAAAGAAGTTCAAATGGAGATGACATGAGGAAGATGTTTTAGCAACAAGGTTGCCCCAGTCTCGGATAAGAAGAGGAGAGACTAGACTTAGAGATGCCCCCTCAAGAAGGCGGTGGAGAGAGAGAAGATGAGGCTCGATAGCTTCTTGAAAAGCATAAGAATTTAGGATAAGCAAGGAGACTCAGAGTGGCAAAGAGAAGGGGCTAAATGAGCTCAAATTCTCACTATGGAGAATGATAAAGGAGAATCAGATGCACAAGAGGAAGCAAGCTTAATACTTTAGGGAAGGTGGAGGATGAAGGAGTGGAGCACTATAAAAGGAATCTAGGATAGGGAGAAGGATGAGAAGGAAGATAAAGCTGATGCCATAGGGTTTCAAAGAGTCAGATTTGATGGAAGATGGGTTTCAGAGATCCCTAGGATGAGGATTGTGGATCTCAAAAGATGAGGCTTGATGGATTGATTTGATGGGTGGATCCCTAAGACTAAGAGTGATGATTGATTCTGAGAGATACAGTTGCACAAGCTAGGGTAGGAGAGATGGATGTTGGATATGGATGGGGGATAATGGAGATGAAGGGAATCCATTGATGCCTTTTGAGCAGGGGTTTACTTTAAAGAGAAGTATTGCCATGTAGTTGAGCACTAGATTTGGTATAGGACTGTTGGTTAATTGCCAAGGTTACCAAGAACATCAAGGCCATGTCACTAACTTTCTAGAGGATTGACAAACTGACTCAAAACAAGCATGCAAGGATTGCCCCAACATCGCACATGAATCCCAGAGGAAGTAGCATGGAACTAACACTGGGTAACCCACAAGTAGAAGAAAAAAGAAAAGATGAAAGACCTGATCAAGACCTTGCACTCGAATTGCCCCATTTGTAGCACACCATGATATAAACGATCATGGTGACCATGAGGAGGGAACAACCCAAATCACTTGGAAAAGATACTTTAAGAACCAAACTTGAAATCGCGAAAAGAAAATAAATCGAAAGAAAATGTAAATCCATAAAAAGTTAACCGTTTGCCAAAGAGATTGGTAGGACAGGATACTGACAGAGCAAGATTGGACGAGAGGAAGGATGCATCTTGCAAGGATCTATCGGTAATATCAAGGACTATGATGAGCTAGGCAAGTAGAACTATTTAAAGACAACATTTTGATGACAAGGGATCTTAGATAAGGATTTTTTAAAGCACTTAACCAAGAGAATTGTAATTTGTGATCAAGCAAGAAATGATGTAAAGAGAGGAGAGATATACAATGGGACTGAGCAAAGGATTAATGCGCAAGGAAAAGATAGCTAATAGATCTAAGGATGTACAAGGGATTACGATACAAAAGTTCAGCATGATAGGATAGTGGTAGGAAAGATAAAGATGAAGAGATAGTGGAAGATAGTGGATGAAAAGCTTGAGATGGGGAGGTAGAGGAAAAGTATGGGATAAGGAGATAGAGGGGATGAAAAGCTGAAAAGGAGAAGATGGTTTGTGAAAAGCTTAAGATAGCGGGAGTAAAAAGCTTAGGATGAGGAGATAGTGGAGGCTATGGATTTGGAAGGATGCATCCAATGATGATGATAGATGTGTGACCAAGGATGGGGATAGTGCTAAGCTTGGTGGTAGCTAAGCTGATAGATGGTGCTAGAGTGAATGGCTAATGAGAGGATGGCATTGGATTTGCATGAGGATATCCTAGAGTGAGATACTAATGACAAGGGAGGATGGACAAGACAATATTTCCAAGGAATATAGTGCCCCCAGTCAAAAGATGACATGCGAAAGGAGGTCTTCTGATGGAAGTGATAGGATTGAAGCTAGGATGGAAAAGCTGAAGGTGCTAGGGAGATGGATGATAGCTAGGATGATGGGGTGAGGTTGCAGAAGATAAGTGGATAGTGATAGGTAAAAGATAGAGGATGAAAGATAGGTGGATAAATTGGAAGATGGAGCTAGATGGCAAGATGTGACCAAAAGCATGAGGATGATAGGCTAAGCTGGGGATAGTTGGATTATGCATGATGCTTGTTTGCCAAGTTTTCATCATGGTACTTGTCCAAGGCACTTGAATTGCCAAGTTTTCACCAGTGGAAGTTTTATTTATTTATTTATTTATTTGAATTTTTTACTTTGGACTTAGTTGGAATGATTTTGGCTTTCTTCAGCTATTTTTGGCTTTTTTGGCCTTTTTCACTGGCTATTGGAATGTTCAATTTTGTTGCTAGCTGTTGGTACACTAGATGTGTGATTTATGCAATAGATCGGATTAGATGGGATTGATGGTAGGAGATGGAGGGATGAAAAGGTTGGAAAGGAGCATGAGATGGGGATTCTTTCATGATCAAAATTGGCACATATTTTGACGGGTGTGAAAAGAGCATATGGGGGATAGATGGTAGATGCAAGCTTGATGGAGGATTTGTGGAAGTGCGCTTGGGGATATAGGCACCCAATATGGAGTTAGGAGATGGGGGACATGAATCACTAGATGGGGGATTAGCAATGGTGGATGCCATTATGCATTGGGTTTCAACTTCTTTCTTTGAGATCCACATGGTTTTGGATTTTCTTTTCATAGGCTTTTGCATTGTTTTGCATTCTTTGATTGGATTTTTCCTTTTTGGAGTATGCCTTTTAGAATAGACATATGATTTCCTAGGATGTGGATTTTTAGCTTTATGCATTTTGAAGTTTGCATTCACATTGCTATGGTAAGCTTTGGGAAGATGGTTAGGAGAAGCTTTGTGAGATGGAGAGGATATGGAAGAGCATGTAGGGGGATGGTGATGGATGATGTGCCCTGATATGTGCCTTTTTTGATCTTGCATAGGAATGGAGGGAATAGGATTTTTATGATGGCTGATAGGAGGATGGAGGATGGTAGATTTTGGGACATGGGGACCCAAAATGGATTTAGCAGATGAAGGGGGGATATGGTAGGCTATTTTGGGGTGCAAAGATGGTGGAGGGGGGATGACATAAGATTTCTTGAAGGAGTGATGGGAGGTTGGCATGGTGGGCCTGGAGATAGGCTTGGTTTGGGGATGGCGTGTACCAACACTTTTAGATGGTGAGCCTTTGGATATATATCCAAGACCATGAAATCCTAGATTCTTTTGTGCAATAATAGGCATTCTGATTCCTTGCTCTTGTGGTCCTAAACCTTGACCTTGATAAGGCTATTGATTGAGCATTTGAATGAGCTAAGGAAACTTTTTGCTTGTAGAAAATGGTAGAAGTGCTTTATTAGATGTACTGCAATGGAAAGATATTGTTCTTAATTCTTTTGCTGAGAGGGGGCCACCATGGATGAATGTAAGTGAACTAGGAGGGTAGATTATAGATGGTGGAATAGCTTGGATAGGTAGTAAGATGGAAGCATGGAGCAGAGGAGATGGTAGGATAAGATCTTGATTTAGCTGATGGGATGAAAAGATATCCTACAGTAGAGGAGGTATGGCTTGAGGTTTTGGAGATGGAGGGGATGGTGACTGCACTATGGATGGAAGACATGGTATGATGATATCTTTGTTTATGCTTTGGGGAATGTCAACATGCTTTTGGATAGGATCTTGATATGATTGGATTGGAGTGGATGGTGCGATAGGAGGTGAAGGGATGGATTCTTCAAAGGCAGCGGATGGATAGATGGGAGATTCGGTAGTGGAGATGGCTGAGTAGAAGATGGATGCATAAGGGTCATTATGGGAGATTTAGGAAATTCTTGGAGGTGATGTGGATAGGATTTGGAGGGATTTGACAGGTGGTGGGATTTTGATGCTTGCTGGAAGTGGAAGGATTTTAAGAAATTTGATGGATGGTATGGGGATGATAGCTGTGGGAGATGGAGGTGATATTATAGATGGGGAAGCTTCATCACTGACTACTTCACATGGTTGGATTAGATGACATGGCTTATTGATTGTTGGAGGTAGCTTTTCTTGTATTCCCTCTAGGAGATTCCTAGGAGACTCGTGTGTGGGAGGTGGAGGTGGTGAATTGACAAGAATAGCTAGTGTGATGGGGGTGGAAGATTGGAAGCTTGGTTGATTGGGTGATGGAGGAGAAGCTAGGATATGAGATGGCATGACTAGATAGTTTGGAGGAATGCTTGGATTTTGGGGGATGGTTGGTGAAATATCTCTAAGGCTTTCAATATATCCATCATAGTTTACAAGATCATCATCATCACTGGAATAGGATGGAGTGGGAGAAAGGAAAATGTGACCAAACTCATCATGATAGGGTTGGGATTTCATGTTTTGATAATGAGTTGGATGGGGATGGGGTCTTGCATATGGATGAACATAGAAGCGCATGGTTGGATTTGGATTAAGTGCAGATTTTGGATTGGCTGATGAAAGATTTCTAAGGAAGAGTCAAAGCTATATGAAAAACCTAAGGAAGATTGGGTTGGGGATTCTAACTTGAAAGATATGTTGCCAAAGCTCAAAAGGTCTGCTTTCCTATTTGCAAGCTTGGTGGTGATTGTGCCAACTTAAGGATAGACTAATGATCCCTTAGGAAAAACATGAGATTGACCACTTTTGGATCCCAACCTTTAGCTTAAGGTGATGAGGGATGACAAGTGACAAGGCTAGATTACCCTAGACAAATCTCTATCAAAGGGATAACCTTAGGGAGATTGAGGGATTTGGATAGATTGATTGGATAGCAAACTCTGGTATAGTAACAACAATTCCTTAAAGGCTTAGGTGATTTGGATTGGGTTGCTAGTTGGCTAGGGGGATGATTTGGATGGACTTTGGATTTGGTATTTTTCTAAAGCAAAGAACTAGATAGATTTAGTTGGGGTAGGGGAGCTTGGATGATTTTTTGATGAGGCAGTGACTACGCTAAGTATGCCTTGAGCTGGGAGATTTCTGCTTTTTTGGGATTTTGACCAAAGTTGGCAAACATTCATTCAAAAGATATGAACAAATAAGCAGACAAAATTTTGGAGCAAGCACGTCAAACACACCAACATCCTAGGAAGCTTTCTACAAGGATGAAATTTGGTTTAGCTAGGGAGTCCTCGATATACGCAAGGTACGTGAGGCCCAAATCCATAGATGAAATTAAAAACATGTCACACAGCTAAGAGGAGTGGTAACCCACTTCTTCTCTTTCACTTCTCAAGGGTATAGAGTTCCTTGAGGCTTAGCCTGAGTGACAGAATTTTGATCCCAAGAGAGGTGTCTTTGGATTCACCTCCCGATCTTTATACTCCATCGAACTGCTCGAGTTGAGGTTGTCCCAAGGGGTGATGAAATCTCCAAGAAGGCCTCCTAAAACTTAAACAAGATTTTGGATCCTAGTCTTATGCACCCAAGATGGCCTGCAAAGATGACAAGGGGAGAGAAGATTCAGATGACCTTGGGCTAAAAAGTAGAGTTCTTTCACCAACTGATTCTTAGATTGTCTGATCTATTGAAAACACAAGTGATTAAGATATAGATGTTCAATTCCAACTTGACAACATTGTTAGCATAATGAAAAATGAGGGATCATCAACATAAGAAATGTGAGTGTCATTAAAATGTGTCAAAATCATGCAATGTTCATTGATTTTTAAGCATTAAAGATTGAGTGAATTCTTTTTAAAACCCAAAGTCGAAGTGTTTTGTTATTTTAAGCATGCATTCCAATAAAAAGTTGATTTTAATCCCTGGCATTTGAGAGTGATTTGAGCGACATGCATTCAATGAAAGATGTGTTTAAACATGCAAAAAACCTACAAAAAACATGATTAGGTTTTTAAAGATGCTCCAACCTACAATGCTACGAAAAAGTGATTTGATTAGTTACCCAAAAATCACCAAAATCAAAGCTTAACTATGAGAAAAAAAATTTAACTTTTTTTGTTATTTTTGATATGCGTAAAAATTCTTAGAATGGTCCATATCCTATGATTTGATAATGAGCATAAAGATATGATGATTAAACCTACCAAAAACAAGTTAGAATACAAACATGCACTAGAAAATGTAAAAAAACTTGAACCAAGAAGATATCAGAGTGAACCCGCGGGTTAAGAATGCATTCTTGAAAGTGAGGGAATGCGAGAACTATTATTAGGAATGCAGCAAATGTGAAGTAGAGTTTTGGTCAAAAAGGAAAGGTGATCCCACTGGAGTTCCTGTTCACGGGAATGACAATCCCGCCATGAATCTGGATCACGAGACGATAGGAAAGACTATTAAAAAAATTAAAACCATGAGCCAAAAACCCGAGAGCTCTTTCTGACAGAGTGATCCCATGGGTTTATGCCATTACAAAATTCTCGCAAGCGTGAATGACAATCCCACTGACAAAATTTTATTACAGTCCCGAGAAGCTTAAGATAGGAAATGGCAAGGCGAGAATGACAATCCTGCTATTTTTGAGGCGCGTTCCCACTGGAGTATTTTTTGGTGAGGATGAAGAGGTTGTTTGTTGATATGTGGCAGAGACTATTTATCGATGAAGTGCAAACTCACGATTGTGGGTTCGCGTTCCTACTGAAGAATAGCAGTGTTCCCGTGTCGCGGGATCACATTCCTAGGGTCGTAGGGATGCAAAAAGTTTTGTGTTTTTGACCGTTTGCTGGGTGAAAATTGAGGATAGGGTTAGGAGCGCATTCTTGAGGCATTCAAAGTGGCCCTATAAGAAAAATCAAAAGGTAACACAAACAAAAGATATGTCCATTAATGTTAGCTTTGCATGGTTAACCAAAATATGAAAAAAATAATATAAAACTAACATAAATGAGGATTAAAATGACCCTTGCAGGGTCTCACCGAGCATGCCAAAATGTGTACACTAATATGTTAGCAAGAAAACACTAATCTATTTAATTACCAAAGCATTAACCAACAAAATCAATATAAACTTTTAGAGAGGTCCTCAAATGAGAATATCAGCCATGGATGGGCTCTCTCAATAAGGATGCTCACTTGATTTGGGGAGGTGTCCTTTGATATGGATTTGGGATGTATGCTCAAGCTTCAAAAGTGGCTTCAATGGAGATGGATTTAGGATTTTTGGTGTGGATATGTGAGAATGGTATGAGCTTGGCTTCTCCAATTGACATGGTAGCTTTAGCTTAAGGATTGTGATTAAATTGGCTTGGGATGGGATCTAATTTATAGGCCAAAGGCTTGAGGGATGGAGGGTTAAGATGCAAGGAGAGATGAAAACTTAGGGAGGGCTAGGATGCACTCAAAGGGGAGCACATGGATTGTGCTTGTTTAGCACCAATCAGGGAGTGACACATGTCATAGGGTCATTGGGTGGAGGAAAGGGCAAGGATGAGTCAACAAAGGAGGTTCAAGGCCTTAAATGGCCCTCATAATGGCTTGTAAGAGCTTTTAAGGGCATGTAAGAGTATTGAATGCTTTGTGGTTGGGATAAAGTTTTATGGTTGGGATATTTTGAGGGAGGAGACTTTGGTTTGGCTTAGGAAAGTCTTAAGCTTACTTAGGGAATGTGACAAGGTTTGGGGGGGATTAGGCTTGGGTTAGGATTAGATTAAGGATGTTAGAGATGTGCAAGTGGATGGCATTCATGAGGGTGGATGAGTTAGTGGCTAAGCTAGGTTAGTATGGGTGGATGGGGTGGATTAGGCTAAATGGAGGATTTAGGATAGCGTAGGGGCTATTAGATTTGAGGGTGTTATTTATCAAATAGATTTATTTAATAGATGAGGGTTTTGGAATTAGATAGGAGAATAGGATTAATTGACAAATAGTGGTTTATTTTATTTATCAATTAGGACTATAGATGATTAATTAAATTAATCAGCTAGGGGATGGCAAAGGATTAATTAAATAGGAATTTAATTAATGATGCCTTTAGAGATAGCTAAATAGGATTACCAAAGTGGTGTAATCAGATTTAGGTGTCTACAAATGAACCATGCAATTGAAAATGTTAGATAAACATCATCATTTATGGTGTTGATATTTGGATATATTTTTCACATTTTTGGAATATGTGAATGTTTTTGATTTTTTGTAAATATTTGACTATTTTTAGAATTTTTTTGGAAAATATTTCAATGTTTTTGTTATTTTTGCAAATATTTGGAAGGATGTCAATCTCCATAAAAGTGGGAACAATGAGATATGTAGATGAAGATTGACCTTCACTAATGTGTGGAAACCAAATGTTGATGTGGGCTCGTAATGAAAGATGTACAAACTTGTGTAACATTTGGAGAGTCATGGTGTGCAAGGTGGAAAAAGTAGGAAGTACTAAACCATGAATTGCAAGGCACAATTTTGTATATATTGATGACCTTTATAGACAAGCCATGAGCCAAAGGTCAATTTTTTCTCTAGGTATGGGTTGAGACAAACACTTATGAGGCTTGTGTAAGGTGTTTGGGCCTATGCGAGGCTATGATGGCCAGAAAAGCTGCTAAAGGGGCCTTGAAAAAGGCATTTGGAACTAAAAAGGTGAGATCGGGACTTGAAAAAGCCATTTGGGGCCTGAAAAGATGAAACCAGGCCTTGAAAAAGGCCTTGTGGCCTAAAAAGGCACTATAGGATCCTAAAAAAGGTATTTGGGCCTAAAAGGTGCTAGTGAGGCCATAAAAAGGCAAAAGGTCAAGAAAAGGCACTAAGGGGCCCTGAAAAAGGTTCCTAGGCCTAGAAGGTGCTAATAGGGCCTTAAAAAGGCATTGGGGGCCAAAAGAAAGCACTTGAGGACCTTGTGATGTCTCAAATGTATGCTTACTTATTCTAAGCCCCTGTTAGATGGTGATGAAAGAGCCTGCCAGATAATTGGACCTTTGGGATAGCATTGATATATTTGTTGAAAGGTTGTTCAATCAATAATTATCACTACAACATAAATAAGACTAGAAATCTATTGGCAGTTTTTGTTCTTGACAGGAGGAGAGCCAAGGGACTCTATCAAAACCTTTTCCATTATTCACATTGTGCCAGACTTTCCAAAGCCTAGTGAGATGTTTTAAGACATAACTATGTTGCTTCTTAATAAAAAAATGCTCTTTTTTATTATTTTTGTTGAAGGTAATAGGGAAATAAAATATACCATAAAATATTTAAATATTTTGAACTAGAGTGGGCCTCACCATTGATTTCATATAAAAATGGTTGAGGTACACAAACATGTCTTGAAGGAGCAACAATTATAGATAGACACTAGCTCGACATGAAATCAATCGATCATTGGATTGAGAAATATAAAAATAATTCATGCAAAATTAAATAGACTATTTGGGATGAGGTTGTTATTGTTTGGTCCAAGTTTAGGGCTGTTTGTGACATTTTCAAGATTTTTTGACTATTTTTGATGATTTTATATATTTTTTGGATGTTTTTGACATTTTTTGATTTTTTTAAAATGTTCTTGAAATTTTTTTATCTAGTGTAAGGAAACAAAGGATGTGAGTGAGATTTGTTGGAATATTAAAATGACCAAGGCCTTGTTAAAGCACATTCAAAGTCAAGGAGACCAAAAGTGGACTCGGAGAGCTATATTTGAGACAAAGGAGGCAAAAAAGGATCTTTGGGACTTAAAATGGATTTTATGAAGGCTAAAATGGATTTTGGGAACTATTGGTTGTAGCAAATATTTGAGATGTGCACTTATTTTCTTGCAATTCATGTTTGTGATATCTTAGAACATTATCAGACTCCATGTTTCCTCTCAGTTGCATATCTCCCATTTTTTGTTGTTTTCCTAATTGTCTCCCTTGCTATGAATTGTGTCTAAAGCTAAGAAACTATTGAACCATAACCCACAAGTGTTTCCCAATTAGGTATGTTCAAAATTAACTCAACTGTACTAAGTAGTGAGGCGAGATGGAGTGAAAAGGTCACAAACAAGAAAAATTTGTCTCAGAGAGGGTTGTTTAGGTCATGCCCTATTGTAGTTCCACATTGAAAGACTTGTGTTGTTTAGGGAAGTCCAAAGGTGTTATTTCTCCCTCTGTTTAAGACTAAAGGTGAAATATCTCAATCCTTTTGTATCAGATCAAAAATATATATAAATTTTAAAACTTTTTTTGAATGTTTTCTAGTTTTTTGGATTTTTGTGTTATTTGATGTTTTTAAATTTTTTTAGTAATGAGGTGTTCTTCAAAGCTTTAGACGTAAAACCGCTTGAGATGGATATTATTGATGGGTTCTATTAGTTCTTTGCTATCACAATTTGAAAGTCTATAAGTACCGGTCTCAAAAGGATTTTGTGATAATGTAAGGACCAATCCAATTAGCCTCTCATTTCCCCTTATTTTCCCTAGCTACCTAATTATTAGGGTTTTCCTGAAGAACTAAGTCTCCAATTTGAAATACACAGGGTTTGACCTTTTTTTTGTAGTGTCTAGACAACCTATTCTGATACGCTTTGAGATGCTCATGCTCTATACACTAATATTCTTTTAGGAGTTCTAGCTACTCTAAATGGGCCACTCTATAGTCTTCATATGATAGGATATCATGGAGGGAAACCCTCAAAGATGGAATCTCAACCTCTAATAGGAGAATGGCCTCACTACCATAGACCAAAGAGAAAGGAGTGACACCCATAGGTTTTCAAACACTTGTCCTATACGTCCATAAGGTAGGGTTTAGCTATAAGTACCAATCACTACCAGTATTAATGACAATTCTCTTGAGAATGTTAATGATTTTCTTGTTGGTGGCCTCTTCTTGACCATTTCAATGGGGACAATAGAATGATGATGAATGGTGTATAATGTGTAACTTCTCACATAACTGTTCAACTATTTGATTTTAAAAATACAAGTCATTTTCTGTTAGGATGGCATGAAGTATGCAAAACTAACAAATGATATGGTTTAATATGAATGGAGATATTTTTTTCCAATAGAGTCTACAAGTGGTGTCACTTCGACCCACTTGATAAAATATTCAGCTACAGCAATGATCCATTTATGTTTGTTGGAGGAAGGTGGGTGGATTGTACCAATCAAATCAAAATCCCACTGATAGAAAGACCATGGTGTGGCTAAAGGGTTAAGTTCTTGTGCTAGTGCAAAAATAAGATTGTCATGGATTTGACATTTTTTACAAGTTTTTACATAGTCAATAGAATCATTTTCCATGGTTGGCCAGGAATAGCCCATTCTAAGAATTTTCTTTTCTAATGTAAATCCATTAGAATGTGACCCAAAAATACCTACATGAAGCTCTTGCAAAGTGACCCTAGACTTGTCCTTTTTTAGAAATCTAAATAAAGTACCATCAAGACCTTTCCTATATAACATATCAACCACCAAAGTGTAATGTGAGGTCTGTCAAATGAAGTTACAATTTTAGTATTGTGAGAGGTCAAAAGGGATAGTGTTATCATAGAGATGGGTGGTAATGGAGTCATACCAAGGAGATTTAAGGGTGTTTAAATGGAAAATAATGTTGGATTTAGGTTGAATAAATGTGGGCCAAACCACCTCTTCCACTATGAGCTCATACCACTCATGCTAATCTGGTAGCTAAAGCAAGGAGGCTAGGGCAACCATGACATCAACTACCCTATTCTTGTCTCTACAAATTTGTCCAAAAGTAATATGAAAAAATAATTCCTTAAGTGTAGTAATCATATGATTTTAAGGTAACAATTTATCATCTTTAGTTTGATACATGTATGTAACTTGATTGATGACTAGTTGAGAATCCCCATGGACTTCAATGCAATTAACTTCTATTCTAATGCTAGCTTGAGACCCAAAACCAATGCTTCATATTCTACCATATTGTTTGTGCATGGGAAGAGTAGTTTTTAAGACTTGGGGATGCTTACACCTAGAGGTGTGATGAATAATATGCCAACACCTAAGCCATGGTGTGTGTAGGAACCATCAAAGTAAAACTTCTATGTGACTAGTTCTATTTAGAGAATGTGAGTGTTTAGAAATTTTGCTAGGATAGGATTTGAGCTTTTGATGGGTGCATCTACCAATTGATCAACAATGGTTTGTCCTTTTATAGCTTTCCTATTAATGTACTCAATGTTGAACTCACTCGGGATCATTACCCATTTGGACAATTTGCTTATTAATGTTGTATTTCTCATAAGATATTTGAGAGGGTCATTTTTTTATATGAGCTTAACTTTGTGTGTCTAAAGATAGTGATGTAGTTTTTATGAACCAAAAACTATGGCCAAGAAATATTTCTCAATAAAAGTATAATTTAGGTCATAATTGATTAGGGTATGACTGATGTAATAAATAGCTCTTTCTTTGCATTGATCGGTTTCTTGTGCAAAGAGGGCTCCTATCAATTTGTCTATTAAAGAGATCTAGAGAAACAAAGGTTTTTGCAATATCAAAGGTACCAACATAGGTGGATTCATTAGATATTTTTTGAGAAGATTGAAGGGCATCTGACACTAACCATCCTATTTGAAAATTATATCCTTATGGTGAGATGGGTGAAAGGAACACACTTTTTTGCTAGTTGGGATATGAAGTGGTGAATTGGCCAAAGTCTCCCTTGGAGGAAGCATAGCTAGCTCAAGTCCTTAGTAGGTTGCATGTTGATAATGACTTGTACCATTTTGGGATCAACTTCGATTCCTTTGGCTGAGATAATATACCCTAAGAGCTTTCTAGATTTCACACCAAAGGCACATTTCTTAGGGTTTAAACTAACTTTGAGAGTTTCTAAGTGGGTGAATAGCATATCTAATATAGGAAGATTATCCTTGTAAGTATGATATTTTGAAAGAAGGTCATCTACATAATCTTCCATAAAAGTGTGCATCATGTCATGAAAAATGGTGGTCATGGCCTGTTGATAGGTAGCCCTTGCATTCTTGAGCACAAAAGGCATGGAATTCTAATAGAACATTCCCCATGCACAAGTAAAAGTTATCTTTTCTTGGTCCTTTGGTGTTATTATGTTTACGTTGTATCCCAAAAAACCATCCATAAGAAAGAACATGGAATGTCCTACTACTAAGTCCACAATTGTGTCAATATTTGGAAGGGGGAAACCATCTTTAGGAAATGCTTTATTAACATCACAGAAGTCAATACAATTCTATATGTTGTCATCTTTCTTTAAGATAGCTACAATATTTGATATCCATGATGCATAGGCTAATGGTTTAATGAAGTTGGTGCTAAGCAATTTCTCCAATTCTATTTTGACCAATAATGCTATGTAAGGATGCATTTTCCTATGTTTTTTTTAATGGGCTTGGCATCTAAAGAAATGTTGAGATGGTGGAGCATTAGATTTGGGTCTAACCCTGGCATGTCAACATAGGACCATGCAAAATTTATTTTCCTTTATTTGAAGAAGAGAATGAATTCACTTATTTCCTTTGTAGTTAGGGACTGTTCCAAATGAATTGTCCTAGGGTTTTTTTCTTTTCCAATGCCAAATTTCTCTATAGGTTCAATTATAATAGATGACCTTTCCTCTAAATTTTTGGGTAAGGTATCAATCATCTCATCCATGGGTGCCACAGTTGGGTTTTCACCATTGGATGCATCATTTCTAATTGTTTCAATTTTTTCTCAAGATTACCCACTATGTGGTTTAGGTTGTTGGTTCTTTGATGTGTTCAACCCTTTCTCATATGACTAAGATGATTGATAGAGGACCCATCCATGTGTGTTTCTTTTGTTCTTTGGGAATGAGATGGTTCAAGCACATTAAGGTATACAAATATCCTTGTCAATGTCAACATTTGGGATGTTGTGATGTTTTGCTATGTACCAGATGATGAGCTTGGGATGGATTAAGGATAGTGAATCATAGTATGGATGGGATTCAGATGGTTCAAATACATGACCTCAATTGATGAATCATATGGTATATTAGTAGGTCTATAATGTGTGTCTATTCTAAAGTGTCTGAGAAAGTAGAACTTGCGAGTTGCCCATAATACTCATCTTTGACCTATATTAGGAAGAAGTTTGCAAATATGGTTTGAAAATGAAACCCATTATTAGGTTTCTCATCCTTAGGTGATGTGATTTCACATGTTTGGTTTGTATTATCTTCTAAACCATTCTAATTTGTAGTGACTCTTGATGGTGAAGTGAGGTTTGATTGATAAGTGAAACCTTGCAGTATAGAATTGTTGGTTGCCAGAATCTAAAAAAATTCACATTATTTATCGTGAATAGATTTTTTAGATAATGATTCAAATTCCCACTTGGTGGAATTTTCATCATCTTCATTATTAGGGGTGTCCATGGATAGTTCTCTTGTATGATGTGAAGTAGAGAAGGATAGATTCACATTCTTAGTATCAACTAATTTATGGTTTTTTACATCCTTTTCTTTGGGTGCCCACACCAAAGTGGAGGAGGAGGAATCACCATGTTTGGAATAGGATATAGAAATGGATTTTTCATTTTCTTGTTCTAGATATCCTACCCCTATTTTTTATTTTTGGATTTGAACTATGCTACTAGGGGTTCAACAACACCTTTTCCTTTCCCTAAAGGACTATCACCTATATAACCCAACTTCTTCATTAGATCGAAGCCTTTTACAAAGAGGTGAGGGGAAATGTCAATATTTTATATCCACTCACTTGCTTCCTCCATGGAACTTGAAGACACACTACTTTCTTTGACAAAATAGTCATGATAAGGTCCAACGGTTGAGAATGGTTTTTTCATGAGATTTTGGAGATAGGGGAGGATCAAAAAATGAAATGGAATATTCACCTACCCCTCTTTGTTGTAACTTACAATTACAATCAAACTCTTTCATCATGCAATCCATTTTCTCATAATGTGACTATCTAGATTTTATTGATGATGATGGTGAAGGAGTGGAAGAACTAGAATAACCTACATTCTCTTTCCCCTTAGTTGATGTGGATGTGTAGTTTCTATAATGACCTTTAGACACTGAGGTGTCTACTTATGTGGATTGAATAATTACATATTTTGGAGTGTTGATCTCTTCCTTTTTGTGAGATACAAGGGAGTTATAGTACTATGTATATTTTTGATCCCCTTGTATCATCACCTCTTGGCCCATGTAAGGAAATTTGAAACATTGATGGTAGTTGGAGGGGAAAGCTTGCATGTCATGAATCCATGGTCTTCCTAACAAGATGTTGTATGTCAAATTCAAATCTAAGACTTGGCAAAGAGTTTCTTTTACTACAGGGCCAATCCTTATTGGTAGAATGACCATGCCTTTAGAGGATCTCTCGTCATCATCATATACCTTAATCATGATTTTATTTTTGGGATCAATGACATCTTTGATATACCCTAGTGACTTGACCAAACTCATAGTGAAAATATTTAGTCCTATCCATCATTCACCAAAGCTCTTTTGACCCTATTTCTATGAATAAAGACCTCAATGTGTAAGATAGATTTTTTTGGATGTATGATAGACATGTTATCTTGGGCTGAAAAGGGTACACAATGGGGAGCGATAATGCTACTTCCATATTTTGAAATCTTTTAACATCAAGGTTATTTGGCACTAAATCTTTGGTAGGGATCTCTTTATGTTATGGTGATATTTGCAAGAATTCAAAGATAGAAATGTGGGTAGGAGTCTTTAATAACTGGTTGAGTAAACTATATTTGGATGCAATGGAACTTGTGGTTGCATGATCTGAAGTAGTTATTGACCCTAATAGAATGACTTTGGAGGCTTGACCTCTGGTAGTAGAGTTTACCAGTTGCTTCTTGTGTTTATCTTTAATTAGATAACATTTATGACATTGTTGCACCCCAAGATCATATTTATTGTGTTATCATAATTATGGGTGTAATTGACATTATCATTGGAAGATGTAATATAGTTGGCTCTGAATAATTCTCCCTTCTCATGGCTTATGAAAGTGTTTTTGAAGGCCACGTGGTGTTCATTGTTATGAAGATTATTTACTTCAATAGTTCCAATATTAATAAGATTTTTATGTCATTTTTAAGGGTGTAACAATTGTTGGTTAAATGCCCCCTATTTTTGTGGTAGGCACAAAAGTGCTTGTCACTCCACCACTTAGGTTTAATTTGTGGTTCATAGGGCTTAGCTTCTAGTAGGGTAATAATTTCATCTGCTAAAAGCATTTGAAAAGCACTCTCATAAGACACCCTGATGGGTGTGTATTTTGTGGGTATATCAAAAGATTGGTATCCTCTTGCAGGAGGAGCTTGATTGTAGGCTACTTATTGATTGGAAGTTGAAGGAGTTGTTGTATTTCATCCATAGAATAAATGAACAGTTTCTTATTTGGGTAGATATTGTTTAGTTTTTAAATTGGTATTATTGATGGTCAGGTACTACTAGTTTGGATAAGGGTGAGGTTATGATTTAACACAAATTTTTTCAACCACCCCATCATTGACTATGTTTTGTTGTTATTTCTCTACCATGACTTGTGTTTATCAAGCGATTGATTAGATAAGTTGTGTGTCTATGATGAGTTATTCAAGAAACCTTTTCCATATTTTGATAGCTTAATGATGTCATTATTTATTAGGGTTTCTTCTACCTTAGTAACATTTTCTAAAGTAGTCTTGAAGTCTTTGGGCCCTTAAAGTTGGAGTTAGTAGTTCATAGATTTCAAGAGACTATTGATGAATATGTCTATTTTGTCATTGTTTGGGATGTCTTGGTGGTATTTAGAAAAATTATGTCTCCACCTTTGTAGAAAAACTTTAGAGGACTCTTCAAAGAGTTTCTTTGTGTTACATAAATCGATCATAGTAACTTCTCTTTTAAAATTGTATGAATATTGTGTAATAAAAACTAAGGCCAATTGATCGAATGACTTAATGTTGGAGGATAGATTGGAGAACCACTCCATGGCTTCCAATCCTAGGCTTCTAAGAAACAATAACATTAGGTAGGTCGTGTCATGGAAAAATTCCATACTTAAAGTATAGAACTACCTGAGATGATCTTGGGGATTAGATGTGCCAAAATACTTATCATATTTGGGTAGTTGTAAAGTCTATAGAAAGGGTATGAAGGTGACACTTTTATCAAAAGGGAGGGGACATACCTTTTCAAGGCTAAATTTGGTAGGTTAGATCTTTCCTATTTTTATTTTTTCCATTTCTAGTTGTAGATCTTGGAGATTTCGTGTGACAACTTCCAAGGGTGATTCTTATTCATCCCACTTATGGTATTTTATGTCAAATTCAAACATTAATTTGGCACCTTTTTGTGTCAATGATAGTAGGCATCAATCTGTATGATATTCAAGTATTTTTTCCATTATATTGCCAAGCTTAGGATTTTGTTGGAAATCCTTGATTTTAGTTTCAAGACTTCTTTCATCCCAAATGTTAGAGAACCCATTTTGTTAAAGGGTTCTAAGTTCTATTTAGATAGGGATGATTCATTGGTGGTATTCAATAAGTAGTCAATGGGTGTAATAGGATCAATGATGCTCATAGATTTGATCTTGATTTTTGTTATCCTAGAACTTACCTATATGGGTAATATTTAAGGCTCTTTCTATTTTGTAGCTACATTTATTTTATGTAGTGACATGAGATGTCGATGAGACTCCTTCAACTTTTCTACATTTCTATGGTACAAGGATTTATTTTAGACCAATATTTGTGGGAATAGAAAGATATGTTTCAACAAGAAAGTGTTTAGTAATGTTGATAATGACAAACTCAATTTCATGAAGTTACGTAGGGGATGAATGTGTTTTCCCATTCATTTCAAACTTGATATGTAAAGGGTGAGCAATGATAACTACTAGATAAAATATTTGATATTAGGTTGGAACATGGGTTGCAACTACAAAAATCCTTAGTTTTGTAGAATGCTGACAAAGAAAAAGGATATCAAAATTTCTTGTTCATTTATGAATATTGTGATCACCAATAACCTCTTTTTAAATATTTTCTTCAAATGCACTATAGAAAGCTTTAAATGTACTATTTTAATGTTTGTATGTGATGTTTTATAGTGTGTCAAGCATTATTATGTAGGCTATATGTGTTGTTTTTTAGTCAAATGCACTATTAGAGGAGGCAAATGTGTCATAGAAAGGGTCAAATATGTTGTTTCAAGTATTGAATGCATTATTTTAGGGAAAGCAACAAGACTTGTATTTGGTTTTGCATTAGTTTTTAGTTCCATTTTTCGAAAGGACTATGATATGAAGTTTATTAACATGAATTACAAAAGACACATCCAAACACAAAAATAGTAGAAATGATAATGAAATAAACCCACACACACCTTGAAAATAAAATAAATGGCTTCCTAACAATGGATGGCTAAAGTTGGTGGCTACAGGGTTTTAGTGTTTGAGCAATAATGTTTGAATTTACCTCTCTTGTAATGGAGAGCCTCCCATCAATGTTAAGGAGGTTTGACACAAATGTTGAAGATGATGAAAGATCAACCCCATAGCTCCCAAGAATTACCTACATGCAAACACTTATTATAGAAGAGAGAAGCAAAAGACCATGGATGTAGGAATTGCCAGATCCATATAAGAGACATTCTTGATGAGGAAAAATATGGATTTCTATAATAAAAAATGAATTAATCTCAATTCTCAATGAATGTTTACAGTGAGAGATTGTCCTTATAAAGGAGATCAAAACCCAAAAAGATGTAAACTAGGTTGCACCAAAATAATTAATAAGAATTAATTATTAGATGCTTAAAGTTTAGCTTAAGCAACTAAAGTTAATAAGGAAATATCTAACTACTCTAACACCCCCTCTTAAGATAAACTTTGAGAGTAGCTAAAAACCTAGAAACTACTATAGAAAGTAGAAATGGGTCCTAAAAAATAAGGCCTGATGAGGTACCCAAGGACAACCAAATCTTTGAAAAGAGGAGAAATAAAGAAAACCATGTGGGGAAAAATCATACTCCAGAAAGAGATGGAAAACATGCTGAAAAGACTAGTAAATGATTGAAGAAGCCTCCAAACTAGGGAATTTTCCAAAAGATAGGAACAAGAGATGATCATGAAGAACATCACTAAAGAATGTAGAAGCTGCAAAGCTTTGTCAAAAGAAACTGTTGATCTGAAGAATCTCCACTGAAATAGAACTTGACCAAATAGAGAAGACTATAATCTACATCAAACCAAGAGGCACACAAAGGTAAACAACTAAACTTGAAGATACATATGTCATGAAACACCAAAGCCTAGAGAGCTAATCAATCAAACCAAGGAAGCATGACAAACAATAGAAGAACCCCCCTAATGCAGACAAGGGTGAGGTGATAGACAACTAGAAAAGTGGTCCAAAAGAACTACATGTCAAGGAACTATGATCAAGATGCACAAAAGAGTACATATGTGTGTACTAAGATGATCAATCTCAAACATTTCATGAGGCTAGTGTCATGGAAGGGACACTCAATGAACAAAGGAAAAACATCAACCCCACATGGAACTTTATTAGAGTAGTGCATGTAAACTAAGGTACATGATATGTTGAACCCCAAGAATATAGTGATATTCATGAGTTCCCTTAGATGACACTACTCAAATCAGAATATAAAACAAGGTAAAAGAACCAAAATGAAAATACAGATGTAGTATGGCACTGTATCTCACTACATTTACAAAAATACATACAAATGATGTCTAAATAGACTAGAAGAGACATAAGACTAGTACAATATATAGTATAAGTCATGATGACTCATCTAAAGAAACAAAATCGATCCCCAAATTTAAAACAACCAAGCTATCCACTAGAATGCAAAAAACAAGAAGACTAAATAGAATGTGCTTGGAGAAGAATCTAGAAAAATAACTAGCATCATTGGAAAGAGCTTGGAAATACCTTTTCAATGATTATAAAGAATTCCAAAATTAGAGATTGGATGCTCAAGATATATCTGTAAGAGTGCAAAAAGGAACTCCTACCTTTGATAGAAGAAAATGCCATCAAAAAAGGCATCAAAACTGAAAATCTACTATACCACTATGATAGGCTCGGAACTGGCTTTTTGATGATATCTCATGTTTAGAAAATAGAGTTCATATACCTATGATATGAGAAAAAATGCAAAGGTAGGTCCAAATAGAGGTCGAGGAGGTGATAGTGTATGCTAATGAAGTGCTAACATGGCATTGATGTTAGCAAGTAACAAGCCTAAATTTGATGGGAAAAGGGTCGTCAAGGGGAAAAAAAAGCCTAAAAAGTAACCCCTAGCAAAAAACATAAATTCAATCACTAGAAACAAGATAGATGAAAAAATCTATCATGGGTAAAAGATTTGGTGCCAGATGAAAAATTTGGTGGCCAAAAAATAAGCATGTTTTATGTGCTGACTTGGTATCAAAATTGGTGGTCTTCTTCCAAAAAAAAATGCCTGAGATGACCAAGGTTCCCAATGTACTTGGTGTCATGAAAGAAAGCATGTGAAATGATGGGAAAGGTCCCCAAACCACCAAGATGGGCCATTATGAATGCATATAATATAGAAAGGAGACCAAAAAACTTGGTACCAATCACCAAGTAAATCTAAGAATTCGCCATCGAAGGAAAAACACAAAATCACTGAGCCCAAATCTTCACAAACAATAATGCATCATCTCAATCAAGATCAAGACTCCATCATGAGAAAGATTACATTCACCTTCCATATCTAGATTTAAGTCAAGATCATGTTGAAGTTGATGTGGTTTTGAAGATACCCAGTGCATGAAGTTGAGACAATGCCATAACATGGTTTCTCTTCATAGAAAACCCTAAGAAGTTGTTGCTTCTCAACTTGAGCAGGGAAAAGGAAGGAATCTTTTTTTGGTGCCCATGTGAATTATGTAAGGCACAAGCCTTGAGTAACTTGGATTGTAAATGCAACATTCACAATGAGAGCTTTAGGTGGCACATCCTAATTTGGTGTGTTACATGGGCAAAGCAACAATTGTGGTTTTGAATCCTGTTATGCTCCTAAAACAATGCAAGGGAACATGAATAGGATTTTAGTGATCAAATTGATGCTCTTAATAATAAAATCATCTTTAACATTCTCCCTTCCATCACATAAGACTCTTGTATGCTCCATGTTGGTAATTCCTAAGAATGGAAAGTGAATTCTTTGATGTCCCAAGAATGGCCAAAAAATGTTTTTTTTGCTAAACAAAAAATGGATACTTCTCACATTGCCAGCTTTAGCATGCACCATGTGGGAGAGAGGAAAGAGATGGAAGGAGGTCTATGGGGGATTGAAAAGTTTCATGAACTGGAAAAAGCCAATGGATTCCATATTCCTTACTTTGCACCTGATGTCCCCCAATCCGCAAGGCCACTAAATAGATGAGGTAGGTTGTTGTTGGGGGCAAGGCTGTGAGGAAGGTTAGTCAAGCAGAGGGCAGAGTAGTGGAGAGGAGGCACTAATGGGGGAGGAGGAATGTCAGAGGATGACAAATTTGGAGAGGCCAAAAATTATGGCAAAGATGCCAGTCTAAAACACCACTACATTGACCAGAATTCAAGCCACTAATCACCACATAGCTTGAAGTCTCCAATGAAAAATGTCATTCACACATGTCAGTGATAATATTAGTGCAATGTAATTCACATTATGTTCTCTCCATAATGCACTCCACATAATCAAGCATAAACTATCAAAACATTCACTCCGACCACCTCACAAAACACTCTGCCACTAAGAATGTCTATCAAAACACACCCAATAAGGAAGTGACAAGCTAATAGGGCCTTTATAAAATCATATAGCCAAGGAAAAAAAGTTGACTTTAGTTCCAAGAGCTACATGGAAAGCATGGGAAATGCTTTCGATTCCAAGACAAAAGAGTGTAGACTATAGGAGGTCCTCATCCCACAAACCACCAATGAGGTGAGTGAGAAGCACAAAAAAATAAAAATGTGATACCCCCTCACAGTGAAACGCATGCATGTCCCCAAAAATATACCAAATTTTGCCAAAATAATATCGTTCCCCAACAAAAGTGCTTCAAAAGCTCATCCACTTTTAAATTTTGCAAAAAAAAAATTTGCAAGAAATTTTTTGACAGCAAATAAAGAAATGATTTCCTGAATTTGCGTGTCCAAGCCAAAATGTCTTGGGTGCAAAAAAAAATTTCCTCAAATTTCAATAGCATCCAAAATGAATGTATCTTATATGGAAATGAGGGTATTTGAGTGCTATGAGCTCTATAATGATTTTTTTTTAGTCAAAGTGCCTCAAAAATCAGTGACCCCCATATCCAATAAAAAAATGTTAAAATCTCAAATCTAAAAAATAATTCCAAATCTTTCAAGAAGAGAATAGATGCATGAAGATTTGGAGCTTTGATACCATGTTGAAGTTGAGAAAAGATCAACCCCACAACTCCCAAGAATCACCTACATGCAAACACCTATTACAAAAGAGAGAAGCAAAAAGATATGGAAACAAGAATTGGTAGATCCATAAATGAGACATTCTTGATGAGAAAAAAGATGGATTTCTATAGTCAACAATGAATTAATTTCAATTCTCAATGAATGTTTACAATGAGAGATCATCCTTACAAAGAATATTAAAACCCTAAAAAGGTGTAACCTAGGTTGCATCAAAATAATTAATAAAAGAATTAATTATTAGATGGTTAAAGTTTAGCTTAAGCAACTAGAGTCAATTAGGAAATATCTAATTACTCTAACAACAATCTCTTATGAGACTACTAGAGGAAGGCTATATTTCAAACATGATTGGCTTGCCTTCAATTGGGAATGAAAGATGGAAGGTGATCCCTCTCATTGGCCCTACTAAGGAGTAGCCCTTCTACAACTAAGTAATGTAGCTAGTAAAAACTAGGAAAAGTAAAAAATAGAAGTAGGTTTGGGAGTTTGATCACTTGAAAAGAGTGAGAGCATATCCCTACTACTTTTATCTCCCCAAATATGATAGATAAATATTATTCAATTATAAGCCTTTACCTATAGAAAAAAAGAGGCTCCTACTTAACTCTACATGTTTGTTCATTCCCCACTTAAATGCTACTGACCCTATAGAAGGTTTTGCATTCTAATCAACATGATGAGTTGAGAGCATAGGCCTACTTCTTGATAAATTAGTGAAACCAACTTTCTTCTTAAACTAGGTTATAAATTTAGAAATTCCTCAATCTAAATGAAAATGGTTTAGACCTACCTAATTTGACACTAGCAAAGGCTTGGCACATTTTTGAGTGTCTTCATTCCCTTTTCACAAGTTTGTGATCTATGAGTTCCTATTAGCCCAGAAGAGATTTGTAAACAACCCACAATCAGATCTAGAAATTAGATATGGTGATTTATAACTTTGATCAGATGTGCTATAGAAAATGACATATGCATTATAGAAATATTTAAATACACTATAATAGTCAAATGTGTTATTTAAACATGGAAATGTGCTATAGAATCTAGAAAATACATTGTAAAATAAAGCAGATGTGTTATAGAACACTTTAAATATGTTACAAAACACTTCAAATGTGTTAAAAGACTATGTAGAAGTGATAAAATAGTGTCCAAAAGCTTCAAAGTGTTAGAGGAGTCTTAGGTCCTATGTTCATGAGCTTGAGAATGTCTTCAAATGTTCATTGTCATCGTTTTGGATCTTCCTAAATATTGGAAAACCTGCAACAAGTCAGATATGCACAAGAAACTAGAGAAAAACATAGATCTAAGATACAAATAGAAGATTAGTAAGAAAAATTAAAGAATAGGGAGGCCTCAGGATAAAGCCCCATGGTGGGCACCAATTTTACATAGTAGATTCACATATTCATGAGACCTTAGTGTAGAGTGTCATCGAAGTAACAATGACCTATTCTAAACCTAAGAATTCACTATTAAGCAAAAACTCCATGAACATCCCATGTTTCCCTAACTAAAACCATTGATATTTCTCTCAGACTAGCATCTCATTGATAGTTCTAGAATGTGAGTATGCCATGAATGAAGATTTATCAAAATATATACCAAATCTATATAAAAATGTAGATTATGGATGATAACATCACTAGAATGCTAACAACATGTGCATATGTAAGACTAAATAGTATTGAATGACATGAAATGAATGCTAAAATGACATCAAAATGACATGAATTCACTATAATAATAATGCCTAAAGAGATGATAACTCTAAATGTGCCTATATTGCAGATGCCTAAAACTTGGGTCCCTTTGCTCTTGAATTTCCCTCTTATTTATAGAATTTCAAAAGTGGTTGGGGTAAGAATTAGGAATTCACTTTTGATTGGAGGGTAATGGTGAAATTGTAAATATCTCATAAGGCACCAAGAGGAAGAGTCCAATCGACTTAATTTGTGAGGATAAATAAGGATTTTCCAATTTTTTTTAATTTAGAAAAGGAGGTATTTTCACTTTTGTGAGGATAAATGGCTTTTATTGATTTATTAAATTTTCTGTTTATTTTCAAATTTTGTCTTTTCCTTTTTCCTTTTTTATTTCATTTTATGATTTTTTGAATTTCTTTACCTCTTTTTAAAGTGATTCAAGTCCTTTTTGATTTGATAGGTAATTTGATTGATTAATGACTTGATGTTACGCTTGTTGGAAATATTCAAGACTATGCTAGGTTACTGAGAGGGGATGGGTGAATTAGTAACCTATAAAACTTTACCAATTTCAGTACTTTATAGCAATATAGCAATTATCATCTATTGATCTAATTGCATGCATGAGAAACTAAAAACATAAAACATTCATAACACTTGAACACAATAATTTGGTGACCCTGACACCTTCCAAATAGAAAGTAAAACTGGGGTGGGGATGATACCCACAAAACTTCAATACTGCAGCATAAAGTTGGTTGGTTAAGGCTTACATTGATCACTTCTCATTATCTACCTTTTTAGGAGAAATTAGGACTACTAGGTCCACCTTGTTAGCGGTTTTACAAATACACAATGAAGTATGCACTCAGTAAAGAGATTTGTAAAAAGACTGTTAAGCCTACCTTCTTAAAGGATTCGGAATGGTTCACCTATTAGGATGAAGCAATGGATCTCTAACTTATAACTAAATTGATGATAGAGATTCCTTGAAGTACTAATCACCTTTATGTGATGGATTTTTCTTTTGGTACTCCTTTTCTGATATGGCCTTACAATATACTTTTTCTATTGTTGATTCACATTCGCATGCTTCTTTTTCACATTACTATTGCACTTGGATATGGTATAATACATTACATACATATCAATCCAATTTAGATAATTGCAAAGTTGGCCATCATACAATTTAAAACCAATGTTACAAAGTTAGCCCATATGTAGATACTTAGGTTCTGAAGACTGACTTAGGTTCTAAAGACTGACTTGGTGAAGTTCTAATACTCGACATCCATTTTCATTACTCCACATCATCATGCACTTGGTAGAAGTAGAAGCTCAATCCATACTAATCACTTCAATTTAGTCTTGAACTCGATTTTCATTGGTGACTCGATAGATACTGTGTAACTCGATATAAATTGAATTACTAGTTTACCACTCGATAAACACTAATCATCATACAACTTAGTTAACACTAATTTCACTTTACATGAACTGCTAGCTCGATACAAACTACAAAGCTTGGTAACCACTTAAGTGCTCAAGTTGAACTATTGGACTTCATGTTGATTGAATTCAATTGGTAACCATTGAAATGCACAATAAGAACTGTAGTGCTCAGTGGCTACTAAATTACATGGCAAACATTATAGAATATTTAATGAGCTTGGTAGCCATACATAATTTGAATAAGTGTTGTCACTACTAACAAACTTGACTGAATGTCAACAATCTTTGCCTTTGGCATTAGTGACAAAAACACTTATCAGCCAAAACTTATATACATCATAATGTGATACTAGCTCGATATGGTATACTATTTTTGAGATTTTTCAAAATTTGTCTTTGTAAGTATATACAATATACTATATTTGCAAATTCTCTACTATATACACTTTCTTGCTTTGCATGTTTTTCCCCCATACAATATACATAACATCTCACTATACATAGCATAATAAGTATCTCTCCTCATATATAGAAAATTTAGTGTCTCTTCCCCTTTTTGACAACAATTCCAAAGATTTATTCAAAAATTATTTACATGAAGACACCAAAATGAGAAAGAAACTTAGAATGTACCTTAAGCATAAGTGCTAGATTTTTATCCTAGTTCTCTTGCAAAAAATTTCACGTATGTGGAGCAACTTGCACTTCTATAGAGAGTTCTATCATGTGATCTACAATGGAGAAGTTGTTGTTATGGATCAATATTTTTGAATAAACAATATTCTTCTACATTTTATCCATGATGGGAAGGATCATATTATAAATATCTATCAGTGTAGATTGGATCCTTGCTTCTTCTCTCAACAACTTTATATGCATATCTGACAAGAATATGATTTTCATATGATGTGTAGAGCTTGAACTAGAGCCAAGTTGCAACTACTGTGCACTAGCCTTCAAATCTTCACCAATCTTTCTCAATTTTCTCTTTATCTCCTTTGTGAACTTGGTAACATTACACAACTTTCCAAAAAGTGATGTTACATTTGTACAAGATGTTTCAAGATTGGTCAAAATTTATGAAAGCTCCACTTGTTGAATGAAAATTTGCTAAGCAATGTGCTCAAGCACTTTATTATCAAATTTCTTTTCAACTTTCTCAATTAACTTCTCTTGACAACTAGAGTCCTCATTAAACTTTTGGACTACCTCTTCTAATTAAAATGAAATAGGTTGAGAAGAATCCATCTCAATACCTATTACCTCAGAAAAAATGTTCTTGGCATCATCAATAATTTTGTATTCCCTATCTCTTTCTTCTCTCAATCTCTTCTACTTTTCTTTCTTTTAGAGGAGTTGACCAGCTATATGCATTTGATTTGCAGTGAGATTATTAAAGTCCCATTTGGGAATTTCAATCTCCTCATCTAAATCTATATCCTCCTCTATCTCCTTTCCTTTACTCAAAAATCTTGTACTTGGTTGAGGCTTAGGTTCAATTGTCCTTGTACTTAATGCTTTTGAATCTAGTATGGAAACAATAGTAGAGATAGTAGGACTAGTAGTGAAAATTTGTACAGTGCCAATAGATGGAATACTAATTGGTATCCTTACTAAATCCAAAATTTTAGTATCCAAAATTGTAGTACTTACTATGGAAGAGCACAAAATTGTAGAACATACTATATCCATTGCTGATAACTACAACGCTAGAATTGAAGAAGAGGGAGGTTGTAGCTTATTAGATGAAGTGGAAGATACTTCTATCAATGATGTGTTGAGCTATGAGGGAGTGAAGAGTGATTACATTTGAAGTACATGTAGTTGTCACAATCAAACTTGCTAAAGCTATCTGTGAGCTTGATGTAGTTGTTAGTTTGCTTGGAGAGCAAGGAAGTGAGGTAGTGACTGCAACTGTTATCTTCATAGGGTTAGTCTCCTCATCATCTTCTTTGTCTTCCTTGGTAGCTTCTTCCTCTTTATCTTCTTCAACTTCCTCATTGTCAAAATGTGTGGTCTCAATTTAAGTTTCTTCTTCCTCATCATCACTATCATCATCCTTAACATCTACTTGGAAGTCACTTTGTTTATGCAAATGATAAATAGTCTTCCACATATGTGTGGCATTCTTAACCACATGCTCTATATCCTTGATCAAAATTAAACAAGTATTAAATCTAAGATTCATATTATCTTCATTTTTTTTTAAGGACTCTTTTACCTCAGCATCTGTCATGCTAGGTAGCAACTACATTAGGGTTTGTGCATAAATATCTTTTTCTATTTGCATAGCAAGGTCCCATCTTGGCTTTATTTTCTCCAATAATTCATTAGATATTTGGGAGTCTATTTGATCTAGTGAATACTTCCATTTTCCCATTTTGGTTAACACTAGTTCTTCAACCTAGTTCTTTTTTTCCTTTGATCTTGTTTCATACTTCAAGGATTTGAAGTTTGTTATGGCTACATCCTCTTCCAATTGTTTCAATTTTTCTTGGAAGGTGGGAGGAGGTTTGCTAAAGAAAATTCCACTTCCTTTCTTCCTAGACATCCTTGTAAATATTGTAGTGGATGGCTTGTTGATGATTACCTTTCCTTTCTTCTTTAAGGTTTCTTCTTCCTTTTTAGACTCATCCTTTGCCTCTTCATCTATATCTTTTCCTTTTCCCTCAATTAACATTAGAGGTATGCTTGATTTTAGTTTTTCTATCCTCCTCTTGCCTTTGTTAACTACTTGTGAAAGTTTTATTTCAAGCTCTATCCTTGCCTTTGCATCATCATATGTTCCAAATTGTGGTGCCTTTGGATCAATAGGTTCATTAATCAAGGCTTCAATTATGTCCTTTACTTCATCTATATTCACCTCATAGGGAAGAGGTTTTACCCATACAACTCTGGGTTTTACTACTTGAATGTAGACTCTGTCACATTCTTAAATGAAGCATATATCATCTTTATAATCTTCTACTAGCTTCTTGGGTATCCTGAATCTATTATTCATTTTCTCCTTGAAGAAATCAAAATAATTATGCATTATGCTAACAAAATTCTCTCCCATTTCAAAAATATATTCATTAATGTGATATAACACTAGCACATCATTTCTCCATACTATGGTGCCTTTTGAAGGGAAAAACTTCTGAACATAGAAAAATAAGCAAGTCAACAGAGAACAAAATTTGTAAGGGTTGTTTTTGGAAGTTGTGATACTTTCCATGTTCTTGTTGAACTGCTTCAACAACAAATTTGCAAGATCATATGACATGTTGTTCTTCACAACCTTGTATACCAAGTCAATAGCTTCACATGACACATAGTTGAGATAGCTAGAACTATAAATCTTGTGAGCTATCACATGTATGCCAAATTTTAATTCTAAATCAGTTACACTACTAATATTCATATGTCATGTCCCCTTTTCAAATAATAAAAAAATAATAATCTTTGCTAAGACAGGCAGGCCCAAGAAAGTGAAGTTTCAGAAAAAGGGGGGTTAATCTTTGGAAACCGTTGGAATAATAAATGAAATTATTATTAAAATATGTTTCATTAACCTCTCTTGGACGTGAGTTACGGTTATGGCCTCTTTTAAGGGGTTTGGAGGCATTTTGGGCAGGGAGGAGAACTTGATTTTTGCTCATTCTTTGTTATTCTTCAGAGGCTGCCAAACCTGTGGAGAAGGAGACCCAAGAACGGGAGTTTGCAGGTTTCCAGGGAGACCCAAGAACAGGAGTTTGCAGGTTTCCAAGAAGGCTAAGGATGGGAGTTTGAAGCCATTCCATGTGCATGCTCATACAGAGTTTGCCTTTGTGCTGAACAGTGTAGATTTGTGAGTTTTTTGGTGTGTTTTTTGCATGAGTTTGGTGTTTTCAGTTGAGCATTTCATATTAGTTTTGGTTGCTACTATATTTCAGACTTTAAGCTGTTAAAATAGAACTGAATATATGTATTGGGACGTGATTAAACTTCTGAGATAGTTTATTAGTGTTTTTGTGGTGTTTCCAGGCATTTTTGTGTTAATTTCGGGAGCCCGATGAGCATAGTTTTTGTCCTACATTTGTGAGCTGTTGTGTAAAGGCTATATAGATCTGGAAATGTAATTTTGTAGACTGTTATGCTGCTGAAAAATCTGTAAAAGTGGCCATTTTCAGATTTATTAATAATAGGTGAAGCTGTGAAGCTTTTGGCACCATTTCTAGCATACCCGATTTTGGGTTTCTTGAGAAATTTGGTGGATCTTTGGGATATTAGTTGTTTGATATTAAAGATCTGATTTGAGACTTGAAATATCATGTAAAATAAGAAAAGGGAAATTTCAGTGGTATCAGAGCCATGATCTTGCCAGCCTGAGGGTTTGTAGAAGTTGCAGGTCAGTTTTGACAACTACCCAGATCTTGCATGTCAGTTTTGACAACTACCCAGATTTTGCATGTCATAATTTATGGTTGCATGTTGCTTCTAATAAGCTGCATGTTAAAATTTATGGTTACATTCTACTTCTAATCATTTTCATGTTAGTTCTTGGTGAATTTGGTGGTTGTAGAAGTTTGCATGTCAGTTTTGACAACTACCCAGATCTTGCATGTCAGTTTTGATAACTACCCAAATCTTGCATGTCAAAATTTATGGTTGCATTCTACTTCTAATCATATGCATGTTAGTTCTTGATGAATTTGGTGGTTGCATGTTGCTTCTAATCAGCTGCATGTCAAAATTTATGGTTGCATGCAACTAAGTGAAAGAGAAAAAAGATATTTGCAGCGAGAAAAGAATAAAGAAATTTTGATCAAACGTCCAGTTGAAAGTAAAAGTAAAAAATCCAAGGAAGGGAAAAGTATGGCTGATCCAGATGAGATGGCAAAGAAATTCTTCCAAGACATCCAAAATACTCAGAAGCAAACAGTGGATAGTTTGGCAGAAACTAGAGAGGCTTTGCGAATATTGATAGAAAAACTACAAGGAGTTGCATCTATTAATGAGAAAGGGAGCACTTCAGAGGAGCCAAGAAATTTGAAATCCACACCATCTAAATCAACCAAAACTATTTTCTTGCCTGCAGATGAGCCACCAGTACCAAATCCAGCCATTAATCCTATGGAAGAGGTTACAGGTAACTTGATTACATTAAGAGCTAATTATAATGGCTTAGATGATGACTTTCGTAGTTCAGTTCCTTTTAGAGAATATGTGGATATGATGAACACTTTGATGCCCAAGAAAGAGTACAGAAGGGAGCATGACATAAGTGGAAGAGAGCTCAAAAATAAAATAAGCAAGTTTATAGCACCTACTTTTGATGGAACAAATAAAATTTCAGCTAGAGCATGGCTACAAAAATTACAGACCTTCTTCACACTTAACCCCATGAAGGAGAGTGATGTTGTTCAAATTGCAAGTCTACACTTGGAAGATGCAGCCTATGATTGGTCGTATCATGGAATGACTACTCAAGGTCATGATCAGGTAACTACATTTGATGATTTTAGTCAAAGAGTGATAGATAGATTTGACCTCAAGGATGATGATTATGAGGATGTTTTTGTGCATGATGGTGAGATACCTGGTGTAGATGAGCAGACATTGAGCATTCATGACTTTTCTGAGAGAGAGTACCAGGCACAGTTAGATGCTTCATCACATGAGGTTGAGGCTAGTAGTACTTCACATGATTTATCCCGCCAGCTGAAGGTGTGTGAAGACAATATTGTCACTACATTATCTCATCATGACAGGTATGTGGAGTTAGTTGGTATTGGTCATATTACTCAAGTCAGGATTTTGCTTGAGTTACCAGCTAATTCTAGTTTACAGATATGGACTCAAGATTCTTATATTGGCATTTGGGGTTCAGTTGACTGTAAATCATTAACACTTTTTGGTAGCAATGATTGTTTGGGTGCTACCATGGATTTGATTAGCAGATTGCACGGTGTTGTCTTTTCTTGTGCCAAGAGCTTATCTGATGTTGGTATTAGTTTTTATACACCGATGTTGGGCTTTGTCCATATATCTAGTCGACCATACTTGCTGGAATGTGTTGATGATATTTCATATTTGGCAGTGTGTATAGATGAGTCCCAGGATCATATTGGCATTGATGACATCCAGGAGGATGTAGTGGGAAGTTTTGAAGACTTAGTTTCCTTGGGTACAGAGGAGTGGGATAGCAGTGCTAATGTTTTTGATACTCTTTATGTTGATATGAGCTTTAGATTTAATTCACAGGGTATGGATTGTAATACTCTAGAGACTAGTGACTTTGAGGATACTCCTTTAGACAGTGCATCATAGGAGGTTTGTAGGAGACAGTCAAGCCAGTGCCATCATGTGCCTAATCAGTTAAGAGTTAGTGACCAAGACATTGCTATCACTTGCCAACATTTTGATGCTGCTCGTCAGTTGTTAGCAGTTTATGGATGGGATTCTCCTACTACTGATGAGCAAGAAGGCAGTTATCTTTCCTTGACAGGGATCCACTCTTTATGGGAGGCTATTCAGATTTTGAGACATAATTATATGCAGTTAGTAGCTGATAGAGATTATCTTATGGAGTGGGGCAGTACAACATATGATGCATTGTTGGCCAAGGAAGATGAGGTGAGTGAGCTTACTGAGCAACTTGAGGTGACTTCTGAGATTCTTGAGAGTACACAGTTGGCTTTCAAGGAGTCACAGTTTCATTTGGCTAAGGCGACCATGGAGTTAGGGTGGCTACAGTCTTTACCTAATTCTATACAGTCACAAGCTATGGTGTTTGGTGATCCGAGGATGTCCATGGCCGAGATTGTCAGAGACAGTGGAGATGGGGATGCATCCATCCTTGATACTAACATTGGCATATCAGGTCCATTCCCACTAGAGTCAGGTTTAGTTGAGTTGGGTTTTGTAGCAGATTGTTGTATGCCTGACATGGTGGTGGCCTCTAGTACTGATGGCACAGAGACTAGAGATGTATCAAAGAGCATGTGTGATGTTGGTAAGTCGACAGTTGGCATGGTTCCTGCTAGTAATACTACTCGCTTGGTGATATCTTCAGAGATAGTAGTCAATTCCAACATGGTTAATGATCAATTGAAGTTAGTTTCATCTGGATTACAGTCTGAGCCACTGACTGAGATTGGTGCATTCTACTGGCATTACACTGTGAGGTACGCTCATCAATTTACCTTTGATGACCATGTTAATGAGATTATGATACAGAGATGTACTTTGGTTCCTAGTGCTTATCATCAGTTATGGAATAGTTTGATGCCTCAGGATGAGAGTTGTGATGGGTACGACATGGTGATAGGTCCTGTAGTTGATAGCTTGATAATACATGACTTAGAGCAGGAGTTGTGGAGTCATGCTTCAACAGGGTATGTACATCAGTTAGCAATTGATCCTTGTGTTGAGGAGTTGATGGTAGGAAAATTTGGTTTGGGTTCCATTTCTTGTTGTTCATCTTGTGATGGCTTCTCACCATCAGGGGTGCATGGGAGTTATGGTTATGAGACAGTGGTCGATGATCTACAGAGTTGTGTTGATTGTAGGAGTTGTACAATGTGTGGATTCTCCATACTTGGTATAGTTTCATATGAGAGCATTCACCATTGTTGCAGAGTTGGATTGTACATTTTGTATAGGCCAGTGGGATGCGTTGATGGTATTTATTGTGTTGGCAGTTTGATTTGTCCACTTTACTTGGGTTCTGATGTTCTAAGAGTTTGTGTCTCATGGGTTTTTGACTATGGTGGTGGTGATTTTGGAGTTTGGTTGAGCTATAATTGTCAGTTTGATCATGGATTCCTCTTGGTCATATTGCAGGAGCCTGTGTTAATTGGTAGTAGTATAGTTCATGACTACATTTGGGATCCAGGTGGATTGGTTGGTTTATTGTTCAGCCATTGCTTGAGGATAAGCAATGTTTGGGGAGGGGAGGACTTGTCCTGTCCCCTTTTCAAATAATAAAAAAATAATAATCTTTGCTAAGATAGGCAGGCCCAAGAAAGTGAAGTTTCGGAAAAAGGGGGGTTAATCTTTGGAAACCATTGGACTAATAAATGAAATTATTATTAAAATATGTTTCATTAACCTCTCTTGGACGTGAGTTACGGCTATGGCCTCTTTTAAGGGGTTTGGAGGCATTTTGGGCAGGGAGGAGAACTTGATTTTTGCTCATTCTTTGTTATTCTTCAGAGGCTGCCAAACCTGTGGAGAAGGAGACCCAAGAATGAGAGTTTGCAGGTTTCTAGGGAGACCCAAGAACGGGAGTTTGTAGGTTTCCAGGAAGGCTAAGGATGGGAGTTGAGTTTGCCTTTGTGCTGAACAATGTAGATTTGTGGGTTTTTTGGTGTGTTTTTTGCATGAGTTTGGTGTTTTCAGTTGAGCATTTCATATTAGTTTTGGTTGCTTCTTTATTTCAGACTTTAAGCTGTTAAAATAGAACTGAATATATGTATTGGGACATGATTAAACTTCTGAGATAGTTTATTAGTTTTTTTGTGGTGTTTCCGGGCATTTTTGTGTTAATTTCAGGAGCCCGATGAGCATAGTTTTTGTCCTACATTTGTGAGCTGCTGTGTAAAGGCTATATAGATCTGGAAATTTCATTTTTTAGGCTATTATGCTGCTGAAAAATCTGTAAAAGTGGCCATTTTCAGATTTATTAATAATAGGTGAAGCTGTGAAGCTTTTGGCACCATTTCTGGCATACCCGATTTTGGGTTTCTTGAGAAATTTGGTGGATCTTTGGGATATTAGTTGTTTGATATTAAAGATCTGATTTGAGACTTGAAATATCATGTAAAATCAGAAAAGGGACATTTCATCATACCTTTGCCATCCCACTAGGCTAGGGTTTTCTTTTCTAGCTCCACCTAACCTAGGGTTTTGGTGGTTTTGGCTTTAGTGAGCATAAGGAGGTTGGTGATACAATGAATCATTTTTTTGGTAATCAAAACTAGTTACCCAAGCCATAATCGACCATTGTGAACTTGCCTAAGGATGTATCTCATCCATTTTATTTGAAAACTTCAAGGCAGGTGGGCAATGTGGGTTAAACCCTTATCTTCCAAATGTTTATGCTTAGATTTAAGAATCCTACTTACACATAGTTCACCTAGGGCATCATCCATTTCTAGGGTTCCAATTTCTTGAATTTTACACTTAAAATAATTTTGAATTTCATTAATGAGAAGTACCTTTGGATGAATATGTGATTGCACTTTCCTTGGGTTGAGGGTTTCAGCAATCACTGACACAAGTTTGAAATTAGGTTCTTTCCATTCTACTCCTTAGACCAACATCTCTGACCCTTTCCTTGTTTTGCTACTACTGCTTGATGGCATGGCTACTTGGTAAGCTATGAAAAACTTTGATGAATTTAGCTATAAATTTTTCTTGAAGTGGCTTGATCGCTCTGCAATTCGCTTCTTCGCAATAACACTTAGAATTCTTAGTGAAAATAAATTCAATTTCCTATATTTTGTTAAAAAATTTCCATTAATACTCTGTACAAAGATAGCTATGATGACATCATGCATGATAGCCTATCATCCACTATTCAATTCATTACTTGGTGAAGGTTTTGTGACTCGGTAACCATGTGTGATTTGTTACTCCCAACCTTGCTCAGTAGAGTCTATGACCCAACATTACTTGGTAAAAAAGGTAACTCAGTGATAACTGATACCAATCTTCCTTAGTGATCCTTTTGTATCTTTAATACCACTTTGGATCTTTGTCACCTTTCAATTGGAACTATTTGAATGTGATCATAATAGCATAGTTCTAGTTCTCCTTTGGAAACCTAGTTGAAATTGGTGGAGTCACCCACTTCTTGAGTGACATGACCATCATTACTTGAACTAGCTTCCTTAGTATATTTAGGAATCCATTGCTACCTCATCTTCTTTCAAATTTTATCTACTTTTGCTTTCTTTTCATCTTCAATTCTACCTATATTCATGCAATTTTTAGCTAGATGACCAAGTTCAGTACAAGTGAAACAACTTATGGTGGTATCTATTCTTCTCATGTGATGTTTAACATAATTCATGCCAATGTGTCCGAATTCTCCATAGTAATGACATATACACCAAGTTTTTTAGTCCCAACGAAATATTGCTTTTACAATTTTCTCTATTAGATTGAATGACTTAGTTCTGTAATCTGATGCCTTGTGACCTTGTTTCTTGCATTTGTGACACTTGCCTTCAAATTTTTGTTTCTATTTGCATTCATTAGCCTTGTGACCATATTGACTAAAATTATAGCATTTAACATTGAATTTTGCTTTATCATTACTCCAACATTTGTTTGACGTATTACCTATCTTACCATGATGATTGCAAGTAGGTCTTTTATTCCTTAAGAACCTTGTTCAAAGGATAAACCTTCTTATTTGTATCCAATTCTTGCTTTACCCTTTTTTCTATAGAGATTCTACTCATTTAGATGACTTAATTTATTCATGTCTGATTGAGATTTCATCATTCTTTCATTGATTCTCTTTTTAGTGTTTAGGTCATTTTTCAATCTTTTACTAATTTTCTTTTCAGACCTTGGCTCATTTCTTATTCTTTCATTGATTTGTCTTTCCAAATTTAGATCATTTCTTAATCTTTCATTAATCTATCTTTGGCTCATGATTTTCTCATTTGCATTGGAGATTTGATCTGTAAGATCTGCATGTTGAAGGGATTGGTTCTGGATCTCATTGTTTCTTCCATCCTTTCTTCTTTCATCTTGTTCCTCTGTTCCAAGATTTCACATAGCCTTACTAACTAAATTTCATGTTCTCTTTTGAGCTTTCCTACTTCTTCTTGTAGGGAACCATTCTTCTCTAGGAGTTCTTTGATTGCATCATTTTCTTCATCTAAACTACTTGAAGGGAAAAAATCTTCAATTCTTTCTTCAATGTATAGATGATCATTCATTTGATTTGCAAGTTCCTTCCTTCTTTTTAGGGATTGGGAAAGTTTCTCCTTAGCTTTCTTAAGTTGTGCAATGGCCATTTCTAGATCCAACTTTTCATTGTCAATTGCCTTATCAAGTTTGAATATCTCCATATTCTTGATCTTTTCTCAACACATTAAACTTTCTCCTAAGAACCACAAATCTTTGATACCAATTTTTGTAAATATTCAAGACTATTCTAGGTTACTAAGAGGGGAGGGGTGAATTAGTAACCTCTAAAACTTTACCAAATTCAACACTTTATAGCAATATAACAACTATCATCTATTGATCTAATTGCATGCATGAGAAACTGAAAACATAAAACATTCATAACACTTGAACACAATAATTTGGTGACATAGAAACCTTCCAAATAGAAAGTAAAATTGGGGTGGAGATGATACCCACAAAAATTCAATACTGAAGCATAAAGTTGGTCGGTTAAGGCTTACATTGATCACTTCTTATGATCTTCCCTGTTAGAAGTAATTAGGATTGCTAGGTCCACCTTGTTAGAGGTTTTACAAACACACAATAAAGTATGCATTGGGTAAAGAGATTTGTGAAAAGACTATTAAGTCTACCTTGTTAAAGGATTTGGACTGGTTCACCTATTAGGATGAAGTAGTAGATCTTTGACTTACAACTGAATTGCTAATAGAGATTCCTTGAAGTACTAATCACCTTTATGTGATGGATTTGTCTTTTGCTGCTCCATTTTTGATATGGCCTTACAATATACTTTTTCTACTACTAATTCACATTTGCATGCTTCTTTTTCATATTGTTGTCACACTTGGATATGATACAATACATTATATATATATATATATATATATCATGTAATGCCCCGCCCGTAGATCCTTGAAAACAAGGATTCAAATCAAGCCAAGATATTTTTTTTTTTACAAGTATGAATGCACAAGACAACATCATATAGAGATCACAAAGATCACAACGAAAGACTTCAACACAATCTTAGCAACCAACGAATCTCCGAACGCCACTACCCAACTGACACACCCAAACAAAAGCCAACAACCACCACAACAAGATGAGGGCACAAGAAATGACCACTCATCAACAAAACACCAAGTTGGGGTAAAATGAAAAATCCCAAAATTTGGTTAAGCTTGAAATCTTGAAGCCCTGAAAATTGGCTAAGTCTGGATTTCTGAAGCCCTAAAATTTCCTAGAATCCATAACTTATCTCCCAGAGGTTTGAAACCTATCTCAAATGATTTGTCACATATATTAAAATATATCTTAAGTATAAGGAATTAAATATACGTCAACTTATACTTAAACGATATATTCTAAACCCCGAAGGACTACAATAGAAACCCAAAAATTGAATTTCAAAAGAAACATCCTAAATACAAAATGCAACAACATAGGCTTGAACAATGCCCAAAAGGGTATCCAAAACCACTCTCAAAAAGATCGGATCACAAAGAAAAGTGCTCTCTAATGGCACGCACAGGTTTTTCACAAAAACCGTGCGACACTTTTTACTAAGGGAGGGCGACACTTCTCCTTAAGGCATGCGACACTCTTCCAGTGTCATACGACATTTTTGAAGAAGGCGTGCGACACTTTTAAGCATCGTACGAAATTTCTCAAGAAGGCATGCAACACTCTTCCAGTGTTGTATGACATTTCTCAAGAAAGCGTGTGATACTTTACAGTGTCATATGACATACTTTGCATGGGCCTGCGATACTTTTTAAAGTGTCGCACCATGCTGAACAAATGTCGCCCATACAAAACAAAAACACTCCTAAAAGCAAAAATGATCAAAATAGAGCAAAGAACCTCCACACCAGGGAGTACCAGATCCAAAAAGGCTCAAGGAAAGAACACTCAAGTGCAAGAACAACACAGAAAGGAGAACATCTATCCATCTAAACTATAGCAGCAAAGAACACACTGAAATAAACATCGCAGAGAACAAAAGCAACATCGCAATGTACATAAATGCATCTCAGGAACAAAACAACCAAACTAAGTACGCGATTCCTCCCAACCGTCAATAGCATCATAAGACCATCATGGGTCCTAGCCATCCCCGTGCATAACATCCCAAGCCACCGACCAGATCGTGGTACTGTCATAATAGGGATGTCACTACTAAAACATGCAACACAATAAGCAAAAGGAAATCTAACATGCTAGTCATAACACATAAGATAATCCTACAGTAGATAACATCACCTATCACATGCTAAACAACAGTAAGCAATAGATATACTACTAAAGCAAATCACATCATCTAATCATATGCTAAACATCATAATAAGGGAATGCACTAAATAAAATAACATCATCTAAACATGATATACAAGCATCCCAATGAAAGCATAAATCACAAGAAAGCATACTCTGAAACTTGAAGTACCAAGTGAAGACATCCAACAATGGTCACACTAGGACAAAAGATCATCTCTGTACATCGGTCCTAGCAGTGGTGAAGGTAGCTATGCCTCCCAACCATGTGGCACCCGTAGGTCCACACCCGCCATGCTGATGGAGATAATGATCCAACCACAAACACACATAAAGCACAACATCCATGACTAACACTCACGCCAGACAATATGATGGCTGCAAGCAAGAACCTAAGACAATGAAAGGAGTATAGGTCCTAGTCAGACACTCAATAGGCTACTAAGTAGGGGCTGACATCATGGAGAGTCACTTGGCATCGAAAAGCCCAAGCTAGTATAGGCAGCTACTCTTCTCAACAGAAGGCACAAAACCTAGGGCAGCTACTCTTCATGACGGAAGGCACACAACCCACACATTTTAATTATCTTGTATTTATTACCACCCAAAGTTTTAATTTAATTATCACTTATATAAAACTTCCTCTGCCAACCAGGAAGTAGTCACCAGGTTACAGGATAAAAGCCCCCTCCATATGCTACCCTAGCCTACCCATGCTCATCCTACGACAAGTGCCCGTGGGCATGCATACTCCCATCCCAACCCCAATGATCATAACTTTCAAAAGTACCACAAAAGATCGAGCCTCACAAGTCACTCGACAAATGTACTTCACTTGAATCCTAAAAGTAACACAGGAAGGATGGATTCTACATGAATCCCAAAGCCAATAAAATCATATATCATAAAATCACTCAACTAGCCTCCATCCGAGAGTATGGACTCTACATGAATTCCAATGATGAACAAGCCCAAAAGTCATGAACTTACTCAACCAACCTCAATCTGAGAGTATGGATTTTACACGAATCCCAATGTCCATGAAACAAGGCAAAGGTCTAAAAGAAAACCATAACAAGTATAAAATCACTCAATCGAACACAACGTTGGGAGTACGGATGCAACATGCATCTCAATGCAACATAAAAGTGCAAAAGTGGTATGATTGATATCCAAACGGATCATCCAAGTCCACGACCCACATTGTGCCAAGAAAACTTGAGAAAACAGGGTGGCACACAAAATGAGGTAAATATCCCAAATTTAGAAAAAGCTTCAAAATTAAAACCCATTTGGCCTTTGGGTTCAAAAACCCCAAAAATCCAAAAATAAATAAAATCGGACACCGTATGCAAAAATGGCCAGCATAATGGTGCAAAAATCCAAACCCTCATCCTGAAAAATAAGAAAATGTTCATACCCGCCCAACTGGGTAGAAATAACATATAGAAACGGAGGGGAACACTAGTTCTCAGCCTCCAAACAAATGACTACCAAAAACAGAAGTAGAAACGGAGCAGAAACAATAAAACGGGAAAGCCTTACCTCACAACCAAAAGGGCAAAATGGGAATCTGAACCATAAAATAAATATTTCGTAGAAGTAGCTAAAAATTGTGACAATCCAAGGTTTTCCCAAGCTGGATCCAACGAGCCCAACCTCGCGACGATCCCATGCCCGTAGCTCCCACAACGAACAAAACAGTAAATCCTCATGAAGAGGATTTTGGGTTTTACTCTCCAACTTTCCAATTTGAAAGTGAGAAGTGAGGAATTAAATTCCTCTTTGGATATTTATTCACTTTTTGGGTGAATAATCGATTAGGGCATTTAACCAGCCAATCTAGTTAAACTCCGAATTGACCCAAATGAAAATAGGCTATTCCTATAAATAGGAATTCATCTATGGCAAAGCTGCCAGAAATTAAAATAAATCAATTAAAAAGCCTAAAAACCCAAAAACACATAAATCTCCTAAACAACTTTCACGACAAAGTGAAACTCTAAATGCACAGATACGCGTACTGGTCTAATCACATAATGCAAATGAGTTCAAATTTAATAATCATCGAAAGGTTTAAATTAAAACATTTTAATAAAGGATACATCGACCATACAAGGACGACATTGGTAAAATATGAAAGGCTGAATCACTAACTCCATGTGCCACTGCCAAGGATATAAATCCTGCACACTAAACAACATGATCAAGTGCAATTGCATATAATAACATAGCCGAAGCAATAAATGCATTAAATCACCTAATTTAACCATTTAATTAATTATATTAAAATAATCTATTTACATCACTCACATTCGCAAAAGGCATAGAAACGCAGGAATGAAGTAAATAACCATAGCATTAAATCCATCATATAGCAAAATCAGAGGTATGTCCAAATACTAGATAACCAGATAACATCATAAAACACGCCGTCATCTCAAAATGGCATCATCATGCAATATGATTAACTGAATAGCATAGTAGTCTAATATCTATGATACTGGAATCAAAGAGTAATATTTGACCCTCAGGTCATCTCAAATGTAAAACATAACATGAGTAACAAGTATCTCTCTAATCAAAAATATAACAAGGTAGATGTTCGCAGCACATAACCAAAGAATCCAACTAGAATAATCCATTTCTAATCATTAATGCATTTAATAAGGCACTTAAAACACATAAACGAACATAGTCATAAACATGACTAACCACTGCTACAGGAACCTAGTCCAGTGTAGCATGGTAATAGTACACAGTGCAATCTCTACACACATCTCAGGGTAATCATGGAACAACCTCATGATACCACATCGATCCTGGTAACCACTAGCACAAACCTCAATGAACCAAAAATCACATCATAACCTCATAGATCAGTCAAAAGCATAAACAAAGCAACTGATAAATAAACATAAATCCAAACACCTCAACAGTGTAGACCACTCAGGGTCACAATCATGATCCATCACAACAAAAGATCAGCAAGGTTGCATCCATCAGGATGACTTACAGAAGTCAAATGGGAGAGGCACTACATATCAATCCAATTTACATAACTACAAAGTCAACCATCATATAAGTTAATACCAATATTACAAAAAGTCAGCCTATATGTAGATACTTGGGTTCTAAAGACTGACTTGGTAAAGTTCTAATACTCAATGTCCACTATCATTGCTTGGCATCATCATGCACTCAAGAAGCTTGACCCTTACTAATAACTTCAATGTAGTCTTGAACTTGGTTTGCACTAGTGACTCAGTAGATACTGTGTAACTCAGTATAAACTAAATTACTTGTTTACAATGACTACACTTGGTAAACACTAATCATGATATAGCTTGGTTAACACTAATTTCACTTTACATGAACTGCTAGGTCAATAGAAACTACAAAGCTTGGTAACCACTACAGTGCTTAGGTCAAACTACTAGAATTCACATTGACTAAATTCAATTGGTAACCACTAAAATGCTCAGCAAGAACTGTAGTGCTCAGTGGCTACTAAATTACATGGAAAACACTATAGATTATTCAATGAGCTCAGTAGCCATACAAAGTCTAAATAAGTGTTAACACTAATAAAAAGCTTGACTAAATGTCAACAACCCTTGATTTGAAAGTCTATTTTTTTCCTCTAATTTTATCTTTAGTTTGCATCATTTGATCAAAATTTGAATTGTTATAGGTATTTTCCAATTTAAGGTGTCTACAAATATATATACATATATACATATATATTTATATACATATACTGTTGGAATTATGATATATTTGTCATTAGTGCAAACACTTATTCTATCTTGAATGCTTATCTTGCTCATCACTTAGTCTCAAGTATATATCGAGCATTCAATGGTTACCTTATAAGTTCAATAGGAAAATAGTTCTCACCGAGCATTTCAGAAGATACCGAGTGAAAAAGGTAAAGGAAGTTTAGTAGTGTTTATCGAGTGAAAAAGGTAATCAAAGATCAACAGAGTTTATTGAGTGAAAAAGGTAATCAAAGATCAGAAGATTTTACCAAGTGAAAAAGGTAATCAAAGATCAGCGGAATTTATCGAGTGAAAAAGGATTCAGCTTTTACTGACCTAAGCAAGGTAAGCAAAGAAGATATTTTCTACTGAGTAACACTACATCTACCGAGTCACCAATGACTACCGAGTTCCAAGCAATGTTCTATGACTAGTATGAACTGAGTCTCTACTTCTACTGAGTGCATGATGATGCCAAGTAATGTAGTGGTTGTCGAGTATCAGAAGGTCACTGAGTCAGTTCAGTGAACCCAAGTTTACTAATGGGCCAACTCAGTAATGTTTTGTTCACTTGTGCTTTTTCCGACCTTGTAATTATAAAATATTGAAATGGTATATATGTAATGTATGATATCATTTTTGATATATGAAATGGAATATGAACATATTGGCATGAAATAAGAAAGTATGTTCGCATGAAAAGAAGGTATTGCTATCAACAGAAGAGCAAAAGGAATACAGCAAGGTTAGCATAAGGAGCAAAAAAGTTATATCTATCAAATTAGGTGATCAATGCAAAAGGATCTTATCAGCAAACAAGTTGTAAGTAGATCCTGTTGTAGTTGAGGAAAGCCAACTCCGAAGATGCCAAGATCACCTGCATGCGAAACCTGTCAAAGAGAAGCCATAGAAGGGAAGAGCATGGAGCACAGGCAAAAACCCTAAACGGACATGAGAGCCATCATGAATGCAAACACAAGAAGAAATGTATTTACAATAAGAAATGATGTGATGATTTTGTTACAATACAAAGAGGAGAGCTCGAATATAAAGAGCTCATGGAAGCTTGTAGAAAAAGCTGGAAGGTGGTAGAAGATAAGTGTGACAACTAGAAGGGAACAAACTCCCGTGTTGTCACCAACTAACCACAACACGCATTAAATATAAAATATTAAATAAATGCATGACCTAAGTAAGCTTAAGCAATAGAATAAATAATTAAATATTAATTATTTACTCTAACAGATCCACTGTTTCATCTTAATAGGTGAATCAGTTTTTAAATCCTATAACAAGGTAGACTTAATAGTCTTTTGTAAATCTCCTAACAGAGTGCATACTTTATTGTATGTTTGTAAATCCTCTAACAAGGTGGATCTAGCAGTCCTACTTGCTCCTAACAAGGTAGATCACCAGAAGTGATAATTGTAAGCTTTAACTGGCCAACTTCATACTATAGTAATGAAGTTTTGTGGGCATCATCCCCACTCTAGTTTTACTTTCTAATTGGAAGGTTTCTGGATCACCAAATCATTGTGTTCATGTGTTATGAATGATTGATCTTTCATTTATGCAGTAGATTAGATGAATGAATGATAAATGGTTAAAATGCATAAAATTTTACATGTTACTGATTCACCCCTCCCCTCTTAGTAACACATTTCATCCTAAATATTTCCAATAATTGGTATCAGAGCATTTGGTTCTTAGGACAAAGTTTGATAGCTTGAGAAAAGATCAAAAGCAATGGAGATATTCAAACTTGACAAAGCTATTGAAAATGAAAAGTTAGATCTGGAAATGATCATGGCTCAACTCAAAGAAGCTAAGGAGCATCTTTCTCAATCCCTGCAAAGAAGGAAGGAACTTGCAAGACAAATGAATGATCATTAGTATGTTGAAGAAAGAATTGAATACCTTTTACCTTCAAGTAGTTCAAATGAAGCTAATGAGGCAATCAAGGAACTCCTCGCAAAGAATGGTTCCCTACAGGAAGAAGTAAGAAAACTCAAAAGAGAACAAAAAATTCCAATCAATCAGGCTATGTGAAGTCTTGGAACAAAGAAACAAGGAAAATGAAGACTTAGAGGTAAGAAATAGTCAATCCCTTCAGCATCAAGATATTATAAATCAACTTTCCAATGCAAATGAAGCAATTATGAATTTGAGACCTGAAAATGAAGACCCAAGGAATGATTTGATCATTGAAAGACAAATTAATGAAAGCTTAAAAAGTGGCTTGAGATCTGAATGACAAATCAATGAAAGTTTGGAAAATGACCTAAACATTGAAAAGAAAATCAATGAGAGAATGATGAAATCACAAGCAGACATGACTCAATTAAATCAGCTAAGTGAGCAAAATCTTCATAGACAAAAAGGCAAAGCTAGACATGGTTACAAGGAAGAAGGTGAAACTTCCAAACAAGGTGCACAAAGAAATCAAAGGCCTACTTGTAATCACTATGGTAAGATAGGTCATACATCAAACAAATGTTGGAATAATGGAAAGGCAAAATTTAATGGCAAATGCTTCAACTGTAATCATCATGGTCACAAAGAAAATGAATGCAAAGAAAAACCAAAATTTGAAGGCAAATGTCACAAATGCAAGAAACTAGGTCACAAGGAATCTCAATGCAAATCAAAGGTATTTAACCCAGCAAAACAAATTATCAAAGCAATATTTGGTTGGGACTACAATACCTGGTGTAGATGTCACTATTGTGGAGAATATGGACACATTGGGATAAACTGTGCAAGACATCACCTAAGAAAGAAGGATACAACCATAACATGTTACACATGTATTGTACTTGGTCATATAGCTAAGAATTGCATGAATACTGGAAGAATTGAAGATGAAAAGAAAGAAAAAGTTGATAACATTTAGAAGCAAATGAGACAACAATGGATTCCTAAATCTACCAATCAAGACAGTTCAAATAATGATCATGTCACTCAAGAAGTGGGTGACTCCATCATTTCCAATTGAGACTTAAGAAGACTCAGGAACTACATCTTCTAGCCACATCTTTGTTAGAATTCTTTAGAATAACTAAGAGGGGGGGTGGATTAGTTATTCAAGGTCCAAATGCCCTATTAATAGCTTTTTACTACTTTTAATGAATCCATACACTTTTCATCCATCCAAACTTTAAATTCAACCATATTAGCAAGTTATAGTAAATCAACATGCAAAGATAAAAAATCAAAGATCAACACATGGCATAATGATTTACGTGGAAACCCAATTTGGGAAAAACCACCAGTAACATGCTACTTGATTCTCACTCTTTTGAAGTGATGCCCTGTTAAAGGCCTGCCCTATTAAAGGCTTACAACACAATGTTAAATGTGACCCTGTTAGAGGATTTCACCAAACTGTTAGGAATAGGCCTGGTTAAAGGTCTTTCGAACATTCACTTGGAATGTCACCCTGTTAAAGGATTTTTCTTATGGCTGTTAAACCAACCTAAGTCCATAGGATTTAAACTTACTATTATAATTTCTAGAAAGTAACGATAATGGTCTTTTGATTTGATATAACTTACAACATACTTTACAGATTTCATATCACACTTTTAGTTCAATCCTTATGCTTGGCTTCAATCACTCCAGCTCTGACTACTTGTCTTCCTCTCAAGCTTCGTCTCCTTGAGTCTTCTTACTCATTCTGCCAATGCAATCATCCGTGTGGTTGTCTATCCAAATAGAGTTCTTATGCTTTCTTCTCCTTAGCACCTTCTTCAGTACTTCATGCTTTTATGCTTGACCACCTCTCTCTCTCTCTCTCTCTCTCTCTTTAACTTATGTCTTCTTAAATAGAAATCTGATTTGCCTTTGCTGCTCAATTCTCCCTCTCCAATTTTAGAGTTTCAAAATGGATTAGGTAGGATAAATGTATCTACCCCATATCTTGTTCTCTTTTAGAAAATTTTCTAGTTGTATCCTTAAAAATGTTCTACATGGTGTTCTGTGCCACCAGCTCATCATTCTTATCTTCCTTTTAATTCACAAATTTCTAGATAACAACCTTGTTAGCTTAGATTTGTTGAATCTTCGATTTCCAAAATAATGCAGCAGCTCGACATTATTGAGTTACTGGTGCTTGGTACCTCTGTATTACTCATCACCTATACCTACTCGGCACTTGGTTCTGCTTGGCACTTGATAAACTCTATGTCACTCGACATCTGAACTTGCTTGGTATCTAAAGTTTACTCAACATTAACTAGAAATTTTCTCGGCTCTTACTAGCTTGCTCGACTCCTTCTCTCTAATGAACTTAGTTGAGCTTTACAAAAGACTTAGCTAAAACCTTAAATCTTTGATATGTTCTAGTGTACCCATTCTTTGTATCTTATAGTATGTCATCAAATACACTTTTTCATCAATGGCTTAGCTGATCCTTGTACTTCATTACAACATCATAACTTCAACCTTTCTCTAGGTGTTCCAGTTACATCTTATTGATTGCCTCCTCCTTGACAATCAACTAATTGATAGTATTTGGATCACTAAAGCAATTGTCATTCCTACAAGTAGCAAGTTTGACATCAATGACAAAATAGTGATTGAGGACATTCTTTACCAGTTCCATATATTATTCCAACAACTTTTCTTGTGATCATTTCAATCATTTTCAAAAATTTTCCTCTTTGGCATTGATGGCAAACCAAACTGATCAATTAATCAACTTAGTTACCACAAAGATTGTATGCATTTTCTTGTTGTACTAATCTCATATATCTCCCTCTTTCATATATATCTCCCTCTTTCTTTGTATCGATCATATTTTTGCATATTTCTCCCTCTTTGACATAAATGCTAAAGATGTAGCATCTTCATCATGCAAAATATAAGCTTTGGCTTCTTGTTGATTTTCTCCCTTTATCTCCATGCTTCTAACTAATTTGGAGTTTCTACTCCTGCTGTCATCCTTTGCATTAACCTATTAATACTTCAATGATTTATTCATGTTGATGCAGGGCATCTTCCTTGTTGCCTTAAACTACTTGAGTTAGGGGTATTACCCCCAACTTGCCTCTAAGATATTCATAGGCATCCTTGGGCAATGGTTTGGTGAAGATATCTATAGTTTGTTCCTTTGTGTGAATGTATTCCAACTTTACTAGTTTGTCTTCTACCAATTCTCTGACATAATGATACTTGATTGTAATATGCTTGGTTTTTGCATGCATCACTGGATTTTTGGATATGTTTATAGCAATTGTATTATCACAATACAATATCATAGGTTTTGTTACTTCTTTCATTCCATTCAATAAATGTGTGAGCCATACAATGTTTGTGCAATTGACTGCAGCTGCCACATATTCTGACTCTGCAGTGGACTGGGATGTATATGTTTGTTTCTTGCTAGTCCAAGTGACCAGCCTTTTGCCTAGAAATAATGCACCTCCATTGTTCTTTTTCTATCATCAATATTTCCTCCCCAGTCTGCATCTATATATGCATTGAGCTCAAATTTTCTATTCTTTTTGTAGTATAGTCCAAATTTATCAGTTCCTTTAAGATATCTCATTATTCTTTTTATTGCTATGAGATGATTTTCTTTAGGATTAGTAGAGAACCTAGCCACTATTCCAACTGCTAATGCTATGTCTGGTCTACTATGTACAACATATTGTAGTTTTCCAATCATGGATCTGTACATTGTTTGATTGACTTCAGCTGACTCATCATTTTTGGACAGCTTATTTCCTGTTGCCATTGGTGTGTTGATTGGTTTAGATTCCTCCAATCCAAACATTTTAAGAATTTCTTTGATGTATTTTGATTGTGTAACAAATATTCCATGCTTGAGTTGATGTATTTGCAACCCAACAAAAAATTTGATTTCTCCAAACATAGACTTCTCAAATTCATGTTTCATTTTGTTAGCAAAGCCTTTGCAAAGTACTTCCTTACCACCAAACACTATGTCATCCACAAAGATTTTAGATACAATAATGTCTTTACCTACTTCTACTTTGATGTACATGTTGTTGTTATCATCAGTTCTTTCAAATCCAATTTGCACTAGATACTTGTGAAGTCTCTCATACCATGCTCTAGGTGCTTGTTTCAAACCATAGAGTGCTTTATGTAGCTTACATACCATATCCTTGTTGTTTTCATCAACAAATCCTTCTAGTTGTTCAATATAGACTTCTTCTTCTAGTATACCATTTAAGAAGGCAAATTTTACATCCATCTGATAGACTTTAAAATCTATGTAGGCAGCATATGCAAGTAAAGTTATTACTCCTTCCATTCTAGCAACAGGGGCAAATGTTTCCCCATAGTCTATTCCTTCTTCTTGAGCATAACCCTTGCATACTAGTCTAGCTTTGTTTTTGGTAATTTCACCATTCTCATCTAGTTTGTTTCTTAATACCCATTTGGTGCCAATCACATTCTTGTCAGTTGGTCTGGGAACCAAACTCCAGGTTTTATTTTTTCTTATTTCATCAATTTCTTCTTCCATAGCTTTATACCAGTCATCATCTTGTAATGCACCATATATTGTCTTGGGTTTAGATTTGTTGATCAGACATGATTCATGTCTTAGTCTATTCCTTGTCATTGGTCTTGCAACTTTGTCACCAATTATCTGTTCAGCAGGGTGATGTCTTTTTACATATTTGGATAATCTTGACTCTGTCCTTATTTCCAGGTTTGATCTTTCAGATTTAGGATCACTATGCACTTCATTGTTAGGTTGTTCTTCATCATGTGTGCTGTCTTCAGAATCAGATTGTGCATTTTCTTCATTCTGCAACTCAGCTTCTGAATGCAACTTGACATTCACTGGTTGAGACTCGATTGAGATTGAAGTTTGTTGTTGAGTTTCAATTTGATTGACATCATCCTCATCAACAGTCATTCCTTCATAAGAATACACAAAGGTTTTGTACTCTTCCATTTTCTTTGGTACTTCAGCTTAGACTTCTGTGTGCTCATCAAAATTTACATTTGCACTTTCCACAATTTTGTTAGTGTTAATATTCAAACACTTATATGCCTTACTTCTAGTGGAGTAACCAAAAAATATACCTTCACCACTTTTTGCATCAAATTTTCCATTTCTAGCATCTTTAAGGATAAAGCATTTACAACCAAACACTTTGAAATGTTTTACATTGGGTGAGTAAGCATACCATAATTCAAAAGGTGTTGTATTTGTACCTTTCTTGACTTGTACTCAGTTTAGTGTATGAATAGCTACACTTACCGCTTTTCTCCAGTATTTTAGAGCAACAGTCTTTTCCATCATTAATGTTCTGGCACAGTCAATCATAGATCTATTTCTTCTCTCAGCAATTCCATTCTATGGAGGAGTTCTAGGAGCTAACATGTGTCTTTTGATTCCTTTATCATTATAGAATATCTCGAATTCATTTGATGTAAATTCACCACCTCTATCTGATCTTAGGCATTTCAACCTTTTTCCAGTTTCCTTTTCAACTCTAGCCACATAGCACTTAAACATTTGAAAAGCATCAGATTTTTGTTTTAAGAACATAACAGTCATCATCTTGGAATAGTCATCAACAAATAGCATTATGTATTTATCTCCTTTATAACTTTTTATTTCCATTGGACCACATAAGTCAGTGTGAACTAACTCAAGTATCTCTTTAGATGTATAGTTTTTGCTTTTGAAACTTGACTTTGTCATCTTTCCTAGCTGACATTGTTTGCACATGATATTATCAGGCTTCTTCAATTTTGGTAAACCTCTGACTTTCTTCATTTTACTAATGTTGACTAGATTGTTAAAGTTGACATGACATAATCTTCTATGCCATAACCATTCATCATCAAATTTTGCAAATAACCAAGAAACATCATCCATATCAAGGTAAAACAAATTACTCTTTGTTTGATCTCCTTTTCCTATCAGTTTACCATCAGTATCATAGATCTTTGCAGTTTTGTTTCCAAATTCCACTTTGCAACCTATATTGCCTAACTGTGAGACACTCAGTAAATTGTAGTTTAATCCTTCAACATAGTATGCATTGTCACATGAAATTTTTTCTGTGAGCTTAATGGAACCTTTTCCTTTGATTTGACATGGAGCATCATTACCAAATCTAACACTATTTCCATCATACTGAGTAAAGTTAACAAACTTACTTTTGTCTCCTGTCATGTGATGTGAGCATCCACTGTCTATGATCCATCTGTCATTCTTATTTATACATTTTACTAGTGTTGTGGGCTCTTCTTCATCATATTGGTCCTTCATGGCTACATAAACAACTTCATCATCATTGTCATTAGAATTTTCTTCAAAAATATAACACTTCTTACCTTTTTCTTTATAATCTCTCTTGTCATCATCTCTTTTGTTCTTGTATTTGTTGCCTTCCTTGAAATTATTTTTCTATGGACACCTCGTAGAAATATGACCTACTTCATTGCAATTGAAACAAATGATAGGCATCTTACCTTTGAATTTTCCTTTGCCCCTGTGAAATCTTCTAATGAGCAATGCTTCCAATTTTTCCACATCTTCCTCATCAGTGCTACTATCACTGGATACATACTTCATTTTACTTCCTTTCTTTGATTTTACCTGTTCAGCATCTTTCAGTGATAACTTGGCCTTAAAACCAGATTAACATTTTTAGGTCTGTAGTTGTCAAAATTAGATAACTCAAATGCAGTGAGTCTACCTATTATACCTTCAAAACTTAGATTATTTCCCGGTATACATCTTAGCTCTTGTATTGCTGATACTCTAATAGCATAGATAGGGAGCAAGGTTCTTAAGAACTTACTATTAATAGTATCTTCATCCAGTTGACCACTCAAGCATCTTATTGCACTTAACACTTCCTTTATTCTTGTACCATACTAAGCAGCATTCTCATTTTCTTCCATTTTCATGTCATCAAACATTCCTTTGAGATTTTCTCTTTTTTCTCTTTGTACATTCTAATCTCCTCCATAGATGTCTGATAGGGCTTTCCACATTTTGAATGCAGTGTCACATCCTTTGATATCATCAAATTTAGCATAGTTGAGTGCAGAGGCAATTTCCAGCATTGTCTAATTGTATTCTTGCTTGTTTTTCATGTCTAATTGTATTCTTGCATTATCTAAGATGTAGCTTCTTCAAACTCAACCATGCAAAAAAGTTGTCTTTGTTGAGCTTGGCAACTCCTCTCTTTGGCATTTTGATCTTTTCTACTTGTAGTCCCTTTTAAACTAAATCAGCAGTCAGGCTCTGATACCAATTGTTAGAATTATAACTTAGAGGGGGGGTGAATCAGTTATTCAAGGTCCAAATGCCCTATTAATACCTTTTTACTACTTTTAATGAATCCATACACTTTTCATCCATCCAAACTTTAAATTCAACCATATTAGCAAGTTACAGTAAATCAACATGCAAAGATAAAACATCAAAGATCAACACATGGCACAATGATTTATGTGGAAACCCAATTTGGGAAAAACCACCAGTAACATGCTACTTGATTCTCACTCTTATGAAGTGATTTCCTATTAAAGGCCTGCCCTATTAAAGGCTTACAACACACTGTTAAATGGGACCCTATTAGAGGATTTCACCAAACTGTTAGGAATGGGCCTGGTTAAAGGTCTTTAGAACATTCACTTGGAATGTCACCCTATTAAAGGATTTTTCTTATGGCTGTTAAACCAACCTAAGTCCATAGGATTTAAACTTACTGTTACAATTGCTAGAAAGTAATGATAATGGTCTTTTGATCTGATATAACTTACAACATACTTTACAGATTTCAGATCACACTTTTAGTTCAATCCTTATGCTTGGCTTCAATCACTCTAGCTCTGACTACTTGTCTTCCTCTCAAGCTTCGTCTCCTTGAGTCTTCTTACTCATTTTTCCAATGCAATCATCCTTGTGGTCATCTATCCAAATAGAGTTCCTATGCTTTCTTCTCCTTAGCACCTTCTTTAGTACTTCATGCTTTTATGTTTGACCACCTCTCTCTCTCTCTCTCTCTCTCTCTCTCTCTTTTTAACTTATGTCTTCTTAAATAGAAATCTAATTTTCCTTTGCTGCTCAATTCTCCCTCTCCAATTTTAGGGTTTCAAAATGGATTAGGTAGGATACAATGTATCTACTCCATATCTTATTCTCTTCTAGAAACTTTGCTAGTTGTATCCTTAAAAATGTTCTACATGGTGTTCTGTGCCACCAGCTCATCACTCTTATCTTCCTTTTAGTTCAAAAATTTCTAGATAACAACCTTGTCATCTTAGATCTGGCAAATCTTTGATTTCCAAAATAGTGCAGCAGCTCAGCATTATTGAGTTACTAGTGCTCGACACCTCTGTGTTACTTGGCACCTATACCTGCTTGGCACTTGGTTCTGCTCGGCACTTGATAAACTTTGTGTCACTCGACATCTAAACTTGCTCGGCATCTAAAGTTTTCTCAACATTAACTAGAAATTTTCTCGTCTCTTACTAGCTTGCTCAGCTCCTTCTCTCTAATGAACTTAGTTGAGCTTTACAAAAGACTTAGCTAAAACCTTAAATCTTTGATATGTTCTAGTGTGCCCATTCTTTGTATCTTATAGTATGTCATCAAATACACTCTTTCATCAATGGCTTAGCTAATCTTTGTACTTCATTACAACATCATAACTTCAACCTTTCTCTAGGTGTTCCAGTTACATCTTATTGATTGCCTCCTCCTTGACAATCAACTAATTTATAGTATTTGGATCACTAAAGCAATTGTCATTCCTGCAAGTAGCAAGTTTGACATCAATGACAAAATAATGATTCAGGACATTCTTTACCAGTTCCATATATTATTCCAACAACTTTTCTTATGATCATTTCAATCATTTCCAACAATCTTAAATAGTTTGAGATTATAAAAATGGGTGCAAATGATCAATATAGTATTTTAGATACATGGATCATAGAAATAGTATCAATCACCGAGTTGCATGTACCGAGCAAGGCTGACTAAAGGCCTTACCGAGCTAGGTCAGGAGTATCAAAGATTCTATTAGTCCATCGAGTTGCAAGGTTCTACTAAGTATTTCAATGATAGATTGGCACACACTATGTCATCTCATCTACCTTCGTACTGAGCCTTAATGATAGTATTTCATTAAAAGGGCAGAATTCAATTTCAGTTTTCATTGCCACTTAAAATTCTTAGAGTCAAAAGGATTTCTAGTTGCATGCCAAGCGATTAGAAGCAAAATTCCTGCAAAGTAATTATTTGAAAATCTTTTCATCCACCGAGAAACAATGGCATTTGCAAGCACCAACAACAGCAAGGTGAAGAAGGGTTCTAAAATGCTCATAAAAGGAGTCGAATGGAAAGCCCCAAAATTCAAGGTAGTGCCCGTAGTTGCAGAATCACTTGACATTCACAAAGCTCAATCAAAAATACCTCCTAAGGTACTTCTTGTTAATGATATTTGTGCTCATTTCAAATGTGTTGTTCAAGAAATTAGTACGTTAGATATGGATAATTCCCTAGGTCAATTATGTGTTGATGGAGCCCTAAAACTTGAGCACAAACACTTAGAAGAAAAAGGCTTATATTTTGCACCTACCAAGAAGTTTCCAGGTTAAATGGGTTAGATATGTTCTGAGCCGTGTTCATAATGATCAGTTGTGGTTGGAAGAACCCGTATAGATAACCAAAAAGATGATTCATAAAATCATGGGTTTGTCTATGCTAAGCAAAGCTAAAACCACTAAAACCCTAGGTTGGGATGAGTTATAGAAGATAACCCTAGCAGAGTGGGATGGTGAAGGACTAAAGCTTAACAATATAGCTGATGTGGAACTCAAATTTGGCATTTATGTGATTGCATATAAGTTATACAATTCCAGCAGATTGAATAGTGTACCATGTGAAGCTGTGGATTTAGCATTTAAGATTGTAAAGAAAAATCTTGAATTTGATTTGTCAAAATTATTTTTAAGACAGCTGAATAAAAATATGGAAAGCATAAGGACTTCCAAGAATAACCCCTGTAAATTTGGTTCTTTGTTAATTTTTTTATTATTCTATGTACAAAAGTTTTTTCCATCAATAGGATCTATAGTATGGAGGAAAGACAGTCCAATTTTATATCAGATTAATGAGTTCATAGCAGAAATGGGTGATAATTTTGACAAAGTCATGGATAACTATTTTGAAGATTTCAAGGAAAGGATGAATAACAGGTTCAGAATTCCTCCTAAGCTTGTTGAGGATTACAAGGATGATAGTTGTTTCATGGTTGAATGTGATCATGTGTACATACAAGCAGTCATACCCCAAGTGGCATGGGTAAAACCATTGCCTTATGAATTAAATATTGATGATGCAAGAGATATCATTGAGGCAGTGGTCAATGAACCAGCTATCCCTAACATTCATGCCTTTGGAACCTATGATGAAGCAAAGGCCAAAATAGAGCTTGAAATCAAGCTACCTTAGGCAATAAGCAAAGGCAAGAGGAAGATAGCCAAAATAAAAACTGCTACTGGTCCTCTTATGCTGACTAAAGGTAAAGATGAGGATGAAGAAGATGATGAAGAAGGAGGAGAAGAAGAAGAACAAGAACAAGGATTTGTAGGAGAAGAACCTCTAAAGAAGAAAGGTAAGGTAACCATTACCAAACCTAAGAAGACACCTACTGTAGTATTCTCAAGGAGGACTAGGAAAGGCAAACAGGAACCTGTACTAGTCAGACCTTTACTCACATTTGAGGAAAGGCTCAAACAATTCAAAGAAGGGGCAGGCATCACAAATTTCAAAGCTTTGAAATTTGAAATAAGAACAGATGCTGAGAAAATGCAGATAGAGGAACTAGTACTCTCCAAGATGGGAAAATGGAAATACTCCCCGGACCAGCTTGCCTTTCAAATCTCCAAGGAACTATTGGAAAGATTGCAACCAAGATGGGAAATAGCTACCAAAATGGTGAAAGATATCTATGAGCAATCTCTGAAAACCTTCAACCAAATCTCACTAGAGTAGAAATAAACACTGCAATGAAAAATCATGAAGGCAAAATAATGATCAGATTCCACACCTGTTTGATTTTAATCAAAGACATTGAGCATTTTGTAAATGATGTAACAAACATGTGGACAAATATCTATCATCTGCATAAGCCCAGTGAAGATCCAGTATAAATTTAGGATGATGATAGCAGTGACAGTGATGATACAACTACCTCTCCATCCATCATAGTCTCACCAGGAGAGCTGTATGCATTAATGGAGGAAGAAAAGGAAGAAAAAGAGGAAGAAGTTGAAGAGGAAAATAAGGAGGAAGATGATCTAGTAAAAATTGTAGTAGCAATCATTGCATCTCTTCCTCACTCTCCACCTAAAACTATCACATCATCAAGGTTGGAGTCAGCTTCCATAGGTTTGATAGCATCTTTATCAGATTTATCATCTACACTTGCCACTTCATAGCTCTAGGTATCATCAGTGGAAGTTTCTACCACTTCAACTACTGAGCTACAGCCTTCTTCTTCAATCATTGAGCCAACCTCCTCTGTTCCAACATCACAAGCGACACATTAGTAAGTTCTACAATTTTGTCAGTTCCAACAATTTTGATAGCATTATCTACATCTACTTCAAGTATAACTAGTTCAGATACTGCTATAACAGGTATATCATCATTTTTGGGAAGTATTTCAATTTTTGATCTGGTAAATACTTCTATTGGCATTCATTCTTCAAGTCCTATCCTAGTTTTTGCTGCTAGCCCTTCCATATCTACTATTGTGTATATTCCTAAGATTAAACCAATGGCCATAGAAGTCAAACAAAAGCAACCATTAAGACTTCTGATAACTGGAAAAGAAATACCAAAATAAATTGATTTAGACATAGATATAGTTATTCCAAAAATTGACTATGAAAATGCTACCATTGAAGAAATGAGGTATGCTAGTCAATTAATAGAGATGAAGGCTACGCAGAAGCAGTTAAGATCTGAAAGGGATAAGGAATACAAATAATAGAGGACACCAAGAAATTTATTATAGAGGTTATAGATGTTGAAGTAGATTCTACTCAACACATTTTGATTCAATTAGAAGAGGTTGTAAATAAATTCAATGAGGACATCTCTGGTCAAGAAAAATTGATTGAAAAGGCTAAAAGGAAATTTGATAATAAGGTGCTTGAGCACATTGCTCAGCACATGAAATAGGTAGAGTTGTCTACAATTTTGGCCAATTTTGAAAATTCTTTTAATAATGTAACTTCACTTTTTGCCAAACTTTGTGATGTTACTGAGTACACAAAGGAGATCAAAGAAAAATTGAATAAAATTGATGAGGATATGAAGGGCAGTGCCCAAATATTGCAACTTGATCTCAATTCAAGTTCATCCCATCATCTCCAAATTAGATTTTTGTTAGAAAAGTAGGCATAATTGCTGAAAGAGGAAGCAAGGATTAGGTCTACCTTAATAGACATCCAGAACATGATCCTTCCTATCATGGACACAATGCAGAAACACATTATCCACTCCAAAGCATTGATCCATGACAACAATTTCTCAGTTGTAGATCATATGATTGAACTTTTAGCAGAATTTCAAATAGCACTCTCCTCCTACAAAATTTTGCAAGAAAATTGGGATAAGACTTTGGCTCTTATTCTCAAGGTACATTCTAAATTCATCTACCATTTTGGTATCTGTGTGTAAATATATATTTCTTAATTTGGCATTATTGTCAAAAAGGGGGAGATAGAGTTTAGAGGGCGAGATAAAGATATTTGTAAATACTCCAAGCATATTTTTTTGGGGAGATATATGTCAATCAGTACATCAAATTTTGTACATAAGTGTTTTTGTCACTAATGCCAAAGGGGGAGATTGTTGGAATTATGATATATTTTTCATTAGTGCAAACACTTATTCTATCATGAATGCTTATCTTGCTCATCACTTAGTCTCAAGTATATACCGAGAATTCAGTAGTTACCTTATAAGTTCAATAGGCAAATAGTTCTCATCGAGCATTTCAGAAGATACTAAGTGAAAAAGGTAAAGGAAGTTTAGCAGTGTTTACCGAGTGATAAAGGTAATCAAAGATCAATAGAGTTTACCAAGTGAAAAAGGTAATCAAAGATCAGAAGATTTTACCGAGTGAAAAAGGTAATCAAAGATCAACAGATTTTACCAAGTGAAAAATGATTTAGTGTTTACCAAGCTAAGCAAGGTAAATGAAGAAGATAGTTTCTACCGAGTAACACTACATCTACCAAGTCACCAATGGCTACCGAGTTCCAAGCAATGTTTTGTGACTAGTATGAATTGAGTCTCTACTTCTACTGAGTGCATGACAATGCTGAGTAACATAGTGGATGTCGAGTATCAAAAGGTCACCGAGTCAGTTTAGTGAACTCGAGTTTACTAATGGGCCAACTCAGTAATGTTTTGTTCACTTGTGCTTTGGCCGACCTTGTAACTATAAAATATTAAAATGGTATATATGTAATGTATGATATATTTTTGATATATGAAATGGAATATGAACATATTGGCATGAAATAAGAAAGTATTGTTCGCATGAAAAAAAGGTATTGCTATCAGTAGAAGAGCAAAAGGAATATAGCAAGGTCAACATAAGGAGCAGAAAAGTTATATCTATCACATCAGGTGATCAATGCAAAAGGATCTTATTAGCAAACAAGTTGTAAGTAAATCCACTATTTCATCCTAATAGGTGAATCAGTTTTTAAATCCTATAACAAGGTAGACTTAACAGTCTTTTGTAAATCTCCTAACAGAGTGCATACTTCACTGTATGTTTATAAATCTTCTAACAAGGTGGATCTAGCAATTCTAATTGCTCCTCATAGGGCAAATCACTAGAAGTGATCATTGTAAGCTTTAACCAGCCAACTTCACACTATAGTAATGAAGTTTTGTGGGCATCATCCCCTCCCCAATTTTACTTTATAATTGGAAGGTTTCTGGGTCACCAAATCATTGTGTTCATGTGTTATGAATGATTGATCTTTTAGTTATGCAGTAGATTAGATGAATGCATGATAAATGGTTAAAATGCACAAAATTTTACATGTTATTGATTCACCCCTCCCCTCTCAGTAACACATTTCATCCTGAATATTTCCAACAACATACATATATATATGAATATATACATATATACATATATATTGATATATGTATATATGTATTGATATGTGTGTGCGTGCACGTGCATGTGCATGTGTGCATGGAGACTATACCCTCTAGGATATGAGTTCTATCATTTTCTCCCTCTGATCAGCTATTATAGCTATTTCTTCCTATAATATCCTTTGTTTGGCCTCTATTTCACTTTCAAAGGGATGTCCCCATGAACAATTATCAAAATCAAGAGGCATAGGGAACCCTTGGGCTCTATTAATCTTGTTGCTCTATCTCTTGAACTCCATCATTATTTGGTAGATCTTACAAGTCCAACTTGAGACTAATAGAGGAGGTGTGAATGTGTGTGGTATATTATGCCCATGGATTATTGCAAATATGGGTTTGAGTGTATATCTATACAAAAGGGATTTTAGGATACAGGGAAAAGAAGATGTATTTTCATAGGGATTTTAGGATACAATGACTATTTTTTATGAAAGATAAAATAAATTGTTTGTGATTTCACTCTTAAGGATAAGAGAACACATGAGGTTTCTTCTTTTGCATTGAAAGTCATACATATCTCTACAAGCACCCTTTATCTAATATAAGAGAAGACGCTTGAGAGAAAACTTGTAGTACCTCCCATATTTTCATTTTGCATCTTGTTATATTTTGATTTTGAGAGATACTTTGAAGCTCATTTTAGATGACATTTGAGATAACTTGATGATTAGATACTATATTTTGATTGTCAGTATCATAGATGTTAGATGCTATGCTGTTTAGTTTGATCATATCTACATGATGATGTGTATTGATGTGACATGATGCTTTATGATGATATGTGGTTATTTGTATTTGGTCATATACTCTATTTATGTTTATATGATGGAATTATTGGATTTTGGATACTTGGATTTGATGCTATGATTATTTACTTCATTCTTGCCTTGTGATATTTTATGTGAAAGTGAGTGATATAAATGGATTATTTTAGTGCAATTAAATAAATGGTCATTTAATGTGATTTAATGCATTATCACTTTGGGTATACTATTATATGTAACTACACTTGATCATTTTGTTAGTATGTAGGATTTATGTCCCTAGTAGTGGCACATGGAGTTAGTGATTCAACTATTCATATTTAGCCAATGTCATCCATGTATGGTTGACATATCCTATTTAATTGTTTAAATTAAATCCTCTAATGATTTAATAAATCCAAACTCATTTTTATTGTGTGATTTGACCTGTAAGCATGTCTATCCATTTAGAGGTTCACAATTATCACTAAAGTTATTAAGGATTTATGTGGTTTTTGGTTTAAGGGAATTTTGGGCCTTATCTTATTTTATTTTATTCCTAACATCTTTGCCATAGTTGAGTTCCAACTACTTGGAATAAATTTTTGTTTGTTCGTGTAGATTTAGGGTTTAACTAGGTGGTCTAGTTAATAACTCTATTCCTTTATTCACTCAAAAAGTGAATATATATCCAAAGAGGAATTTTATTCCTTGCTTCTCACTTTTGGAAATAGAAATTTGAGGGAAAATTTCCAAATCCTCTTCTATAGGATTGCATTTTTGTTTTTTTTAGGAGCTATGGGCATGGTATCATCGCAAGATTGGTCTCATTGGATCCAACTTGGGAGGCTTTGGATTGTTGTGATTTTCAATAGTTTCTATGGGATTTTTATTTTACTATTAGATTCCCATATTTTTCCCTTTTGGTTGTTAAGTAGGGCTCTCATTTTAAACTTTTTCAGCTCCGTTTCTACTCCAATTTTGGGTATCCATTTGTTTGGAGGTCAATAACTAGTGTTCTCCTCTCTTTTTTGAGTGCTAGCTCTACTTGGTTGGGCGGGTATGAGAATTTCCCTATTTTTGGGATGGGAGTTTGGGGTTCTACACCGTTATACTAGTCATTTTTGCATATGGGGTTCAAACCCTATTTTTATTGGATTTTTGTGGCTCATTTACCCAAGGGTATAATGGGTTTTATTTTTGTTTATTTTTGTCAACGATGAGTTTTTGAGGTTTTCATCTCAATTTGCATGCCACCAAATTTTCTCAGGTTTTCTTGGCATTTTATTGTTCATGGATTTGGATCATCTCTAGGATGTCATCCAATCACTATTGCATTTTTATATTTTCAGTGAGATGTGTGCCACATCCATACTCCCAATCTTGTATTCATTTGAGTGTTGTTTTACTTGTTTTTTCATCCAGCCCTAGTTCTTATGATCTTTGTGTTTTTGGTGTGCCTACAAACAAGCACATACACATACATTTTCTAGGTGCTCATGAGGCAAAAACTCCTAGTTGTCATTGGTGAAGTTATGTTCATTGGGATTGGGTTAAGAATATGCATTCCCTACGTGCACTCATCATGTGAGGTTATGTAGGGTAGATAATGGAGGGGCTTCTCTCATAACCTTGGTGAATATTTCCCAAATGGTTGGCATGAAGAAGTTTCTAAATAAGTGATAACTAAACAAATTATTTGGTAATAAATCTAAGATAAATAAATGTGAGTACCCGGTGGTGACCCAAGGGTATGATCTTATGGCCTCCATAGGGAGTTGATTCTGCATAATATTTAGCTTGGGCTTCGTGATGCCAAACAACTTAATCTCCACTAGTCATTACATAGTAGACCCATAGAGTCTTAGATCAGGACCTGTTGTATTGCATTACCTCATTATCTTGGGTTTGGTGCTCTATACTATTTGGCATGAATGTTAGCCTTGGATGATTGTCTTGTGTGTTTTTGAGGTCAAATCACTATCTCCATCAACATGATGAGAGTGGGTCTACAAGTTCCATGTGGTTGGGAGGTGTAGCTACCTTTATCACTATTGGGGACTGGCATACAAAGTTGGCCTTTTTTGTTCTTCAGTTCTAGTGTTGGATTCTCACTTGGTTTTCTATATCTTTTGGAGTATGTTTCCATGTGATTTATGTTATTTCAATTCATAGAGATAGTTTATTTATGCTCATTTATGTTATTGTGATGTTAGTTTTTTGCATGTTTACTAGGTGCTATGGATTAGATGGCAAGATGGTTGATTCATCCTCTCTAGCATGCATATATTTTTGCATCATTCAAGTGTTTGAGCCTTAATATTTATGGATTTGGCACTCCTTGATGTGGAGGTTCTAACTCTTTTTACCTTTTGTTTGTTTGTCAAACTATTTCTTTGCATTCTTGAGCAGCAGTGCTTCAGCATTGGGTGATACTAGAAAAATATCTCACACCTTATGGAGAAATATCATATGATACTAGAAAGTATCACATGATTGTTATAAGTTCTATCATGCAACACTAGTAAAGTATCATAGGGTAATAGTAAACTATATTGCGTAGTAGCTAAAAGTATCACCCAGTAATTATGAGAAGTATTGCACAATATTGGAAAAGTATCACCTAGTAGTACTGTGAAATGTCATATGAAACTAGAAAAGTATTGTCTGCTATCTTTGTATAAACCTACTTGGAAAAAAAATAGATATCTCTAGCCTTTTTGGTTGAGAGTTGAAGGGTGTTTTGGGTACCCTCTTGAAATGCACCCCTTCTTAGGTTTTGATAGATCAGAGATCATTGTTTCCTCATTTGTAGAAGATCTCATAGTTGGTTTTGGGTGCATTAGCAAGTAGTGATGCTTGAAGATTTATTAGTTTCTAGGATTGGGTGGTTAAGTCATATGCAAGATCAACAAAGGCACATATTAGGGCACATCATCCATCATCATCCCCCTACATGCTCTTTCATATCCTCTCCATCTCACAAAGCTTCTCCTAACCATCTTCCCAAAGCTTACCACAATAATGTAAATGCCAACTTCAAAATGCATAAAGCTAAAAATCCACATCCTAGGCAATCATATGTCTATTCTAAAAGAAATATTCCAAAAAGGCAAAATCCAATCAAAGAATGCAAAATAATGCAAAAGCCTATGAAAAGAAAATCCAAAACCATGTGGATCCAGTGCATAATGGCATCCACCATTGCTAATCCCTCATCTAGTGACTCATGTCCCCCATCTCCTAACTCCATCTTGGGTGCCTATATCCCCAAGCATGCTTCCACAAATCCTCCATCACTCCTGCATCTACCATCTATCCCCCATATGCTCTTTTCACACCCGTTCCAACATGTTCCAATGTTGCTCTTGCAAGCATCCCCATCTCATGCTCCTTTCCAGCATTTTCATCTCTCCATCTCCTACCATCAATCCCATCTAATCTGATCTATTGCATAAATCACACATCCGGTGTACCAACAGCTAGCAACAAAATTGAACATTCCAATAGCCAGTGAAAAATCCCAAAAAAGCCAAAATAGCTAAAGAAAGCCAAAATCATTCCAGCTAAGTCCAAAGTTAAAAAGTCAAAAAATAAAAGAAAAATAAAGTGTCTACTGGTGAAAACTTGGAAATTCAAGCACCTTGGACAAGTACCATGATGAAAACTTGGCAAACAAGCGTCATGGGTAATCCTCCCATCCCCAGCTTAGCCTATCACCCTCATGCTTTTGGTCATCTCTTGACATCCACCTCCATCTTCCAATCTATCCACCTATCCTCCATCCTCGAGCTTCCATCTCACACCATCCACTAATCTTATGCAGCTTTAGCCAATCATCTCAGCTATCATCCATCTCCCTAGCCCCTTCAGCTTTTTCCATCCTAGCTTCAATCCTATCACATCCATCAGAAGACCTCCTTCCGCATGTCATCTTCTGATTGGGGGCACTATATTCCTTGGAGATCTTGTCTTGTCCATCCTCCCTTGTCATTGGTATCTAGCTCTAGGCTATCCTCATGCAAACCCAATGTCATCTCTTTATATCCATCATAATCCTAGCTATCTACCATCCTATCCAGCCATCTCATCCTGCTCCTCTAGCTATCCTTGGTCACAAAATCTCTCATCATCATTGGATGCATCCTACCAATCCATATCTTTCGCTATCACCCCACCCTTAGCTTTCACATCTTGCACAACATCGAACCATCCCGCTATCCTATCATCCTGAGCTTTTGCTTGCTTGTAACTATCTTGGTCCGTTAGCTTGTACCATATGTTGATTAGCTCACTTGTAAATATCTTGGTCTATTAGCTTGTACATCCTCTTTAGCTTAGTACCATTACATCTATCCAGCGTTCATGTCAGTTCATCCTTGATCAGCATCTTGCACCCATCACACATCTTGGTTAGCTATTCCAATGCATCCTTTAGCTAGATTTCCTATCACCAAAGTGTTATCTTTCTTAGTTCAGCTTGCAAGATGCATCACTCATCCAAATCCACCAGCTTAGGTGCTCTTCAATAGGTCCTTGCAAGATATAGCTTTCCTCATGTCTGATCTTGGTCCGTTAGTACCTCGTCCTACCCATCTCATTGGCAAATGGTTCTCTTTTGGATTTTCGCTTTCTTTTGATTTGGACTCTTCCCTATTGGGTCTTGAAATATCTTTTCCAAGCAATCTCCTTGTTCCCTCCTCAAGGTTGCCACGATCTTCCATATCATGGTATACTGTGAATGGGGCAATTAGAGCATAAGGTCTTGATCATGTCTTTTGCTTGTTTTCTTTTTTGCTTGTGGGTTACCCAGTGTCGTTTCCACACTGCTTCCTCTGGGATTCATGTGTGATACTGGGGCAATCCTTGCGTGTTTGTTTTGAGTCAGTTCGTCAGTCCTCTAGACAATTGGTGAAAAGGCCTTGATGTTCTTGGTAACCTTGGCAATTAACCAACAGTCCTATAGCAAATCTAGTGCTCAACTACATGGTGGTACTTCTCTTTGAAGTATCCCCCCCGCTCAAAAAGCTTCAATGGTTTTCCTTCATCTCCATTATCCCCCATCTATATCCAGTATCCGTCTCTCCTACCCTAGCTTATGCATCAGTATCTCTTTGAATCACTCCTCACCTTTAGCTTTAGGGATCCACAATCCTAGTCTTAGGGATCCACCAATCCAAATCAATCCACCAAGCCTCATCTTTCGAGATCCACAATCCTAGTCATAGGGATCTCCGAAACCCATCTTCCGCCAATCTGACTCTTTGAAATCCTATTGCATCAGCTTTTTTAATCCCCTCATCCATCTCCCCATCCTGGATTCCTTTTATAGCACTCTGCTCCTTCATTCTCTGCAATCCTTGAGATCTTAAGCTTGCTTCCTCTTGTGCCTCTGATTCTCCCTTTATCATTCTCCTGTAGTGAGATTTTGAGCTAACCAAACCTCTTCTCTTAAGAAAATTTGAGTTTTCTTGCTCATCTCAAATTCTTGTACTTTTCAAGAAGTCATCGAGCCTCGCTTTCTCTCCTCACCGCCTTCTTGAGGGGGCATCTCACAGTCCATTCTCTCCTCTTCTGCTCTAGCCTTGGGCATCTTATTTTCTTATCTTTGATGTCATGCCACTTGCGGCATCACATCAAAGAGGGGAAAAATGTAGACACCTAAAAAACCTTTAGAAAATAAAGTATTTTTATTTTCTAAAAAAATTTTGATGACATCATCATTTATTAATTAATTAATTATTTAATTTATTTATTTATTTTTATGCCATTAAATCCCTTTATCTTAATTAAAAATATTTAATTAAGAAATCCCTCCCAAAAATGTTTAAATCTTATTTAAACATTATTTCCTTATTTATTAATTATTTAATTAATAAATTGACCAAAAATCCCAAAATAAATAATTAATTTTATTTTTTCCCAAAAGTTGGCCAAATTCCTTAAGACCAATAACCTCTTCCAAAATCTTCTAATCCTTCTTTAATTTTGATTAAAGGCTAATCTCATCATTTCCTACCCCTAATCCCAACTCAAAATATTTAATCAAGATTAAATATTAATCCTCATGTTTATTAAAAATATTTTAATAAATATCTCCTCAATCCAAACCCTTGAAATAAATAAAACTTTATTTATTTCATAAAATCTTATCCTAGGAAGTTCTAGACTCTTCTAGAAAGTCTTCATCCTCATCCAAAGCCTAGACTCTTCTAGAAGATGTCTTTAACCCTAATCCTAATCCCCTCCTAACCTTGTCACATTCCCTAAACATGGGTTAAGACTTGCTAACTCAAGCCAAAGTTAACAAATATCTCCTCCTTCACCCACCCTCATTAATTGCAATCCACTTGCCATCCACTTGCCTAGTCCTAAGCCATCTCTAACCCTTCCTCTAATCATTTTTACAACCCTAAGCAAGCTTAAAACCTCCCTAAACCCTCAAATTCAAATTTCATGGTATCTCTCACAAATATCTTCAACCACAAAACTTTATAAAGCCCACAAGGTCATAAATGTTCTTACAAAGCACTTATGAAGGGTCTTTATGAAGATTTTATCCCTTGAGCCTCCTTTGTTGACTCATCCTTCCCCTTTCCTCCATCCTCTCACCATGTGACATGTGTCACTCCTTGATTGGTTGTAAGGAAGCACAATCCATGTGCTCTCCTCTCATGCAATCTAAGCCCTCCATGAGCTTTTTCCCATCCTTGCATCTTAGCCCTCAATCCCTCAAGCCTCTTGCCTATAAATTGGACCCTTCCCCTTTGCAAAATAACACAATCCATGAAGTAAAGTTATAATGCTATTTTGAGAGCCAAATCCATACTAAAGCCATCTATCCACACCAAAAATCCACCATCATCCATTGAAGCCTTTGGAAGCATATTGAGCATACATCCTATCCATTTAGATAAAGCCACTCAACAAGAGAGCTTCTGATTGAGAGAGCCCATTAATGGCTCATATTTTCAATTGAGATCTCATCTTAGTCTATCTTGAAGTTTATGAATTTTGTTTAGTTTGTAGAAGCTTTATTTAAATTTTGTTTCTATTAGCATACTAACATTGCTCATATACAAAGTCTTCCATTGCAATCTTATGATCAATTGCATATTGATGATGTTTAATTCCATGCTTTAAAAAAATTATGTTAGCTTTTATTTATCCTTGTTCTAAGGATCTTTCAGTGAGGCATTACAAAACTAAGTAAGTAGGATGACTATAAGGACCTTTTTAAGTTCCTTATCACAGACTCAGTAAGGATGATGTTATCAAACCCCATTCTTAAAAATAAAACAACTAATGATAGTTTTTTATTTGTTTGTTTTGGTCCTTGGTGTTCTATATGGTATTAGATTTTTCCTTGTTCTAAGGATCTTTGAGTGAGGCATTAAAAAACTAAGTAAGTAGGATGACTATAAGGACCTTTTTAAGTTCCTTATCATAGACTTAGTAAGGATGATGTTATCAAACCCCATTCTTAAAAAGAAAACAACTAATGATAGTTTTTTATTTGTTTTTTTTGGTCCTTGGTGTTCTATGTGGTATTAGATTTTTTTAAAGTTTTAGTTTTATTTGGCTTATTTCAAACTATATGATCCATTATAGCCTTACATGGAATACTCTACTTATAATACCACTATGGTATGTATCTAAGGACATTACCCATTTTTTTTTTGCTTCTAAAATAACAAAACATAGTGGTAGTTTTACTTATTATATGAATAACTTATTTTTAGAAGGTTTTTTAAATCTACTCTTACACTTGATGTGATTATGTGCATCATTTTTAGATTACCGCACAAGTTTATATGTTTTTGTTAATGAATATACAATGTTATTCCTTTATATTAAAGTTATTCTAAATATCACATGATTATTTTTAGATGTTGGCTTTGAACTAATGTTAGACACTTCATAAAGCTATTAGGTTTTGTGGGCTATTACTATATTTTTTACCAATTTATAGAAATTTTAGTTAAATAAATGTTTAATATGTGCTAGCCCCAACCAATGATCCATTTGAGAATGCTATGAATATATGTGAAAGAGTCATATAAGTTGTTATGTTGTTATTGATATCAAAGTCTTAGTTGGCTAGACATTATGCCTATTTAGTAGAGTGCCATATCATTTGATTGATGATGAGTTTTGAAGGAAGTATGTTTATGAAATAGTTGATAGGTGTTGTATTCAATGGGTACTTGAATGAGTTGGATGGTGCTAATTTAATATTGGTTTGACTATTTTGCAATCATGTAATTTTGTAATGTAATGATGAAGTTTATTTATTCATTAAGCTATATGAACCAAACTGAGTACAATATTGCCCAAGATACTACATTGTTAAGCAAGTAAATCATGTATTAACCAAGTGATGTATTACTAGAGTGAAATTTATTTTTCACCGAGTATGAGATGGAAGGACAAGTTAAGAAAGCTGGAATATGCAACTGACTTATGGTAAAAATAAAGAATGTTCAATAATTTTGAAAGCACGAGTCAAAGTTTGTTACAAGTTCAACAACTAGAAAAATACAATGAAGATATGATGATGGAGATTGAAACATGATAAAGATGAACACACAAATCAATGAAAGATCTATTTTCTAGGTGATGAGGTATAGTGAATATAAGATCTGCGGATGTCGTTAAGTGACAAAATCTAGAAGAATCTAGAAACATAGAGTTTACCATTTAAGGAGATGTTGGAACACATTTTTGGTTGCTAATAAATATTGTTAAGTGGGAGATTTGAGTGGAGCAAGTACAAAAAAAGGAAGAAAGGAGAACAAAGTAAAGTAAAAGGAAGATCAAGAAAATTTAGAGAAAAGTAAAAGTGTGAAGAAGTGAATCATCGAAGAAGAGATCAAAGAAGGAAGACGATAAAGTAGAACTGAGATCTGAACAAACAAGCTAGTCATAATCTTATGGATCATTTGAATGTTACTTTCTTACAATTATAGTAGAAAAAAATCTTAACCTAATGGACCAAAAAATTCTATGAAATCTTATATGGTAACATCGATCAGTGATGTTTTTAATTCCTTTAGAGTAGGCCACTCTTTAGATTGGACCAATGTATTATAAGGTCTAGATGATCTTTATGTTAAAATCCTCTAACTAGGTCACACTAAAAATGTGCATGTAAATATTTAAGAAGGTTGGCTCCTAGAAGAGCTCACTTCAAAAGAGTGAAAGTATTTGGGTTGTCAGTCCTAGGTGGGTTTTCCCTTTACAAGTTTTCCACATTAAATCTTGGTGTCATCAAATGTGTCAATGTTCTTATGTTGTGAGTTTATTTATATGATATTTACTTTATATTTAGTAAAAACTAGGTAATAGTAAGGTTATAGTATTATACTCACTGATAACAGGAATAGTGAGTTAACAATTTTAATTTAATTGATTATAAGACTGAATTATGAAGTTGAATGAGATCACAGAGTTATTATCTTTTATTTTTTTGAAGTTTAATTAGTACTAAAGTGTTTGAAATGCTTATAGAATATATAGACATAATTGATTCACCACTACCCTCTCAGTTATCTAAAAATTGATATTAAAAAACATTGCTTGGAGGAAGAAGTTTGAAGGAACTTGAGCTACAGATCTAAAGATGTGTAAGAGAGAGGTACCAAAGATGAACAAGGAGAATTTCTCCTATGGAAAAAATACAATGAGGTTATAAATGTCTGGAATTGGTGAGGATGCTACTTACTAGTTCAATAATGAATACACTACATATAAATTCAATTTACAATACTAAAATATCTCATATATATTAGATAAATGAGATGGCAGTTGTGTGTAAGAGTTTTGTAGTACTAATGTGGGAAGCTTTCTCTGCTAGTATATTATATCATCTTGCTGATTTTATTAATAGATTGGCTGAATTTTGGAATGTGGGGCTTTTCTCCCCAAAGGATTTTCCCTATGTAAATAATTATGGTCTAGTATAAAAATTATTTAATATGTTCATTTTTTATAAGCTTATGTAATTGCTGAAAAGATCAAAATTTTGATTGCATAACCTCCTTTCAAGGTTGTGTAGGAAGTTATTTCACTACTTAACTTTATTACAATAAAAATATCTGTATAGAACCCTAAAATAAGAAAAAAAAAGACAAGTATAATTAAATATACAAATTTTTTAAAAAGCATACAATCAAGATAATGGATATAACTCAAAAAATCCATGCATTTATGGGAAAAACTGCTGCTAAATGCATTCACAATTGATTTATTATTCATTGTAAAACTAGAGTTTTCATAAATGTTTCATATAAATTGAGATCCTTCAATACATTGTACACAAAACCATTGAGTTTTTGATATGAAGTTTCCTCAATGTTAAGTATTCTCCTAATGTGCAACTTACACATAAAATATTCATCTAATTTTAAAAGATTACGCCATTTCCAATGGACCCTAAATAAATATTGAATATAGCTAGACACTTTTAGACGATCGATTGCAAATAAATATATATTTTACATAATTAATTATTGAATATTACAACACTTTTCAAAACTTTATTGTGTCAATGGGCTATTGGTTTGCTAGTGAAGTTAAATGGTTCCCAATGAGTTGACTAGGGATAAAGTCTTGGTGATTGTGCTTGAAGGCTTTGGAATATAAACTAAATTAGTTTTCATAAACATCCTTTCAATTTTTAACTTTTGATATGCCTAGTCAATCATTAATCAATATTCATTCAAAATTAGTATCCAAGACTCTTCATTTTACATATTTTAAATGAATACAATACCCTCTACAAAAGGACCATATCCAAAATTACTAAGATAACTTTTTTCATCATGAATTTTATTTAAGAAGTTTCTTTGGAAATTTATAAATAAAGTAAAACCTACACCACCCATTGGTAACTATGTTGAATCTTTGGTTAGCTGATCATTATTTTATTAATCTAATTATTTCAAATAATATTTTCTCAAGGTTACTTATATCCTAGCTTTACTATCTTGTTTCAAACAAATCAACATATCCCACCATTTGAGGATCCCCTCAATGATAATACAAATCTAGCATTGATGTATATAAAAATTCATTTCATAGTTGTTTATTTTAAAGATCGTACAAAATTATTTTAAGTTATTCTAAAAAGATTCTAGTCAGAGTAAAATAAACACATCACTCAATTCTTGAAAGCCATACATATTCAAGATTTTTTTGGAGACCATGTAAACATATAAAATTATGTACTAATTTAAATGATTTTCCATTTAAAATATAGATATTAAAATATTTGAAGGCACAACAATACACAAGCCTTATCCTAGATGTTAACCTTCACTTGGTAGATATTGGTTTTCAGTTTTGGAAATGTCTGAAGAAGACCAAGGTTGATAGTTTAGAGAGTTACGTCTAAAAGAGAGAAGATTTTGATTAGCTAGATGTGAAATTATACTATTTGATATAATAATTGTATGAACATTTTGTCAGTATGATGGTTATAATAGAGAAGGTCAGTTTTACAAATGTTTTGATGAAAGGAATGACAAGAGACTAATCACATATTAAAGATATCAACATAGTCAAGGTTTTTGTATTCATCTATACTTCTTGTATACTTGTATAAGTTTGTATGAGAAATGAGCTAAAAATTTGATAGTTTACGTATAACTCCTAATAGGGTTAAGGCTTATAACAAGGCCTAGTCCTCTAATAAGGACAAATACACTATATAAATGCAACAGACTCCTAACAAAACCAACTTCTTTTACAAGATACTTTTGATTAGTGGATCATTTTGTTATGAGTTTCCTTATGTTATGTAGGGTATTACTTTTTAGTTCACTCATTTAATAAATTTTAAGGTTTGTAAGTGGGTCAAATGCATAGGCTTGACCTTGCAAAGAGAAGAAGATTAATAAAATTGAAGTATATGTCAAGTGATGCTAGTGTTGAATGAGCACTACAACAAGTTGAGTAGAATTAGTGTTGACCAAGCTTCAATATCGATCGAGTGAGAATGTATGTGCTGAGAAAGAAATCTAGTAGAGACCAAGTAACCCAATGATGATTGAGTGTGAAAACATAGTGTTCTCAAAGGAACAAGAATTTAATAGTTTATGAGAAATATTAACTTCTAGCCAACTAAGTTGATATCTTGGAATATGGAAAGCATGTTGAAGGGAAGGATCAATGAGTTGGATCATTTAATACTAGAAGAGGATTAGGTAAATGACCGAAGGAATGGATTCAAAGAGAATTTTATAGAAAAGAAGAGGATAAACAAGATGATGACTAGATACATTATATGTGATAGATCTAATTGTAAACCCTAAGATCTATGATGATGTTTAAATGGAAAAATATCAGAATTAATTATTTAAGGAGGTACAAGGGAGAACTTTAAATGTGCATGTGTGAGAAAGTTCTAGTGAGTTGTTGATGTTGTTGACTTGCAAATCTAAGTTGAATGCTAAGAATATTTGAGAAGAGGTGAAGAGTGATTGCTTGAAGGGTGCCAAGAAAATCGGAGACTAAGATGACAATGGAGGCCAGATAGTGAATCAATTTATGAGAAAAATAGAGATTTGTACATGCAAAGTGCGTTGTACTTAGCAAATCAAAACTATTGTTACTTTCTAATTCTTAGAAATAGTATTTGAAATCCTTTAATCAAGGTTCACCTAACATTCATATGTAAATCCTTTACCAGGGTGACATTCTAATGGAATGTTCTAAAGTTCTATAACAAGGGCACTACTAACAAGTTGATTAAATCCTTTAACAAGGTCACATTTAAAAATGTGATTTGTAACCTTTAATAGGGTTGGCTCCTAATAGAGCTCACTTTCAAAGAGTGAAAATTGGTGACATGTTGCTGGGGGTTTTTCCCAAGATGGGTTTCCATGTTCAATCCTAGTGTCAAACTTGTACAGATGTTACTTATGGTGTTTTACTTATTAATGTTTACATTCTACAAGTCTATTATATTTATGATAGTACACAACTAGTTGATATTACTATTACTTGACTATAGAGACCAAGCTATGAAATGATAAGATCTAAAGTTGCTTAAGTGATTTTTTGTTCAATTGGTACATCTATACTTTGGATAACTGATTAACCCTAGTTGGTCAGTTTAATACCTTAGTAACAAAGGATTGGACATCCTTTCACAATGATTCTATGGTTAGACAAAATCACATGTTTTACTTAAAATTGTAAATTGACTTCATTTAATGTAGAAATCTAGGAGCATAAACTTGAAATGGTGACTACAAAGTATATGTTCTAATTCTTCTTTAAGTAATTACAACTAAAGAAAAGGGAATGCTGAAGGAAAATTATACTAGAAATTGAAATGACAACTTAACTTAAAGATTAAGATAATGTTACAAATGGTAAACCTATCTATCCACCTATGTTGTAGGAATAGTTCACTAATTCTATTATCAATGGTTGAAGGAGAAGCATAATTCTAACTTATTTAGAAAGAAGAAGGAAATGAAATCTATTGTAACATAACAATTCACTCACCAAGTGGACCCCCTTGGATGAGTGAACAAAAAATAAAATCAATATAAGAGATATAAACTCAAACTATGCATTTTATTCATTCATGGTCAAAGATTACACTTGATTAAAAATAATATCACACTCAATTGATATGAAAATCAACTTATTATATTCTTCTTCCAACAATGCTCATAGATACAAAAGTCATTATTTAAAGGAAAGTACAACTACTTCCTAAATCTATGATCACTCCATTAATGAAGATCAATTAAAAAATCATATAGTTTGAAATAGAAACAACATTAACCACAAATAAATCCTCTAGGAATATAGCAAGTTGTAGAAGCTAAATTTGTGTGTTGCAACAAAAAAAAGAAATAAATGATTCACTCCTCTTATGAAGTTCTAGCAATCCAATTGGCTTTGACTTCTTTAGCACTAAAATGTTGATCTTTTGAATTTCCATGGAAAATACCTACAAAATAATTAATGTGCATGCAACCTCCATATACATTTATTTATTTTCATCATCAATATTAGAGAAAATGTGTAAAGTTCAAATTACCACTCTTGCAAATCCTATGGCTATAGGAGAAAACTACTCAAAACATATCATAGATAAGGAACATTTATCAGTATGTAATACTACTTCATTATACCATTTTTGTCCATGGATTCAAGCAAATATACCATATTTAAACTATCCATACTTCTACTTCATGTCTTAAAATACACACACACACACACACACACAAAAAAAAAAAAAAAAAAAAAAGTTCATCATCTTGAAACCATAAATTTGTGAATGTTTTGCAAGATAACTATTTGAAAACAAGATAAAAAAAACTTACAATAATGGCCTTTTGGAGGCCCATCATTCCCTCCAACTAAGCTATTGTTGGTCTCCAACAACTATGGAATTTCTTATTCTGGCCCAAACTCACTAATTACTACTTGTCCTCTCCCCTATCTCATTCTTAACATAATCAAAGTATCCATAATTTTCCCTAATCCTTCTCCATGGCCAATTTATTTCTGACATATCGTGATCCTCTACATTGTCATTCACTCCTAGTAGTGGCTAGAGGAGAATGAGAATCTAGAACCTTAATGGGAGCTAGAATTTTCATAGACTCCTTCCCAAATAGATATAACATGGATTTATAATAGTACAAGAGTTAAATTTTGAGGAGAGTGGGGTTCCCTTATCTTTATGTCATGCAACATCCATGTCCACCTTTGTCTTGAAGTAATAATTATTGTTTCAACATCAGGAGATGAGTGTTTTTTCCAATCTATAAAGGCTTGTTCTCTAACTAGGTATACTTTATTAGCTCCACTAGGGTTGCGTAGAATAGAAATCAAATCTAGAAATGTTCACCAAGAGTTTTGAACTTCTAGTCTCATGAGCAGGGGATCTTGTTGTCACAAAAGCTTTCACCCTTGCCTAAAGTTTTTACCTAAAAAAAAACTTGTGAAACATTAAAAAAATCTCCAAGCTATGGGAATTCAACTATTAGATTGAGTATCCAGAGAAGGATGGATTCTTTACTATCAAGGTGTATCTAACTACTCTTTGAGAGGAAAAGGGAGGAGGAGCACATGAAAGAAAACTACCTACTCTAATCTAAGGGGAGTCATACACCAAAAATAGTTTGTTTAGTCCTTTTTTTTTTTTATAGAAATGCACTATTCATTAATATAGTCTTAGAAGACACTAATTCAACCTTTATTTTGACTCAAAAATCACATATAGATTAGAGGCCAAATGGATACTATGAGGAAGGGACTTCACTCAATAAAAATCAAGGGGAAATAGTAGATACTTTTATGCAAATTGAAGAATAAAAACAAATACATTAACAAAGTTAAGGAGGTTTTACACTTATATTAATGGAGAATGAGGCACAATAGAAATTACATTTATTCATAGATAAAAGGGAAATTATAGTAGTAGAGCATGGAATGCAATGCTAAAGAATTAGAAAAAGATAGACGCTAAGAAGGGTTACAAAATCTACTTTTATAGTTCAACCATAACTTAGATAGCTTCTATCCTAAGGCAAAGCTCAACAACTACATTTAAGGTTGTAGAGAACAATCACCAAAAATCTAGGGAAGATCTAATCATGGTACACATCTAGATGTAGGAAAGTCATATTATTCACCAAACATAACCTTGAGAAGATAGAAATGGTGACCATTAATGCCTTAACTGAGTAGATGGATAAAATAGAGGTGGTGGAATGTTCCTTGCATCAAACAAGCATGGAGAAATTCCTAGAAGTGGTTAGGATTAATCAATGATTAGATTTGCATTTAAGAAATATATCTAATAGTGTTGTTTAGTGCAAAATCAATCATGTCAGTAGTTAAAAGGAGTCTTTTACCCAATCTTGCCATGTGGCCCAATACCTTTCCAATAAGTTGCCACCTCATACAACCTTCCTTCTTTCTTTGATCTACTGACTACCATGGTTCCATAGCTTTGCAATTGATTTCCTAACTTAATCATTTATCATAGAAAAATCATGATGTCTTTATTTATGCCTGATTGTTGCATCACAGTCAAAATATGAGTTAGCATAAAATGCCTATGATCATGCAATTTTGGTTGCCTTAAAATGTGATCATATCATCACAACTTAATTTATTAACCTTGGCATTAACCCAATGATGATGCCAAAAGGCGTTTCACCATTTCATGACTTCAACCCTAATTAACCTTTTCTTCTCTGTGACTAAGAGATTGAATGAATATCAAATGGACAAATGTTTTTCATTATCGATAAATTCATTTGAAATGTGACCCCACCATTGCCTTTCTGACTTTCCACCCTTTGGGAATGTGCCTCATGTCAAATTTTTTTTTTTTTTTTTGGCTTTGCTCCTTACTTCATTATTTGGACTCACTGGGACACATGTTGACCTATCTCTATGTCACTATGGCTAAAGATTGAGTAGTTCCTAATAGATACATAACAACAACCTTTGATCTTCTTTATATATGATAGTGGAGATCCATGATGAAACTACTCCCATTCATCACACAGTCATGACTTCACATATCATTTCGTTATTTGCTAGATTCAAGTTGCAAGACTGCGCCAATGCTAAATATGTAACATTTATTACCTAGTTGTGACCTTAACTTGGTTGATTAATTTGACCATGCAACCATGCAAACAAGGGCATCTACCACTTATCATCTCAAGCCATGATTAACCCTTAACCTTTTGTGACCATGTGAGTGAAGGAAGGTGCAAATTCACAACTGTTAACTGGATGACTACATTTTGAATCGCAATCCTACATTAACCATTAAAGATGACTGCCTCACACCTTTATGACCAAATTGATGATTAAGAACTAACCACCCATGACCAAGAAATGAAAGGTTTTCACATGGTCACAACTTAAATATTCTAAAGGATAAAGCATGAAACTCTTGAGACTTAGGATATAATGGATAATCCAAAGTTTTATCATACCCCTATATAATACTAGATTTGCATTTTTGAATTTTGAAAATATGACCATCGGCCATGCTGATCACCTAAAAAAATTCAAATTTTCCATGAGGTTAAAAATGGCTAATAGACCTATCATTTCATTGTCCCTATATGGCACAACTTGGTGTTTTTTTCTTATCTTATTTTGCATCCAAGACATTACTGCTCTCAACAGCACATCTCCTATATAAAGGAGTGAGTTCCACTTTGTGTCATGATGCAATGCCAAGTTATGTAGATATAATTCACACAATAAACTCTTCAAAAGCATTGGAATAGACTAGAATGCATCATAAAACTCATCTCATCAATTTGAAATTTACAAGTTGTTCTTTAAGAAACAATGCATACACTAGTAATGGTGATTTGCATTTCATTAGTTTAGAGATCAATCCTATGACTTGTTGAAATTTCATTTTGGTTTGAATTCTGCTTCAACCAATGACTTTTTTCATTAATGAGATGTTTAAATTTTTATCTTTCTATCTTCCATTGTGCTGTTTCCCATATCAATTATTAGAAAAAATTGATCATTATAGACAAGGGTGTAGATAGATAAGGTGGTGGCAATGGTTCTTTGTTAAAAATGTCTATCTAATCAGATGTTGGATGAGGAATTTTGATGGTACTTTGTGGCATGGAGCATTCTTCTTTCCTTATAACAAGAATTATCACCAAATTCTCTTCCTAACTAGACTTAGCTATTGCTTTGGCCAATGTTTCTAGTCTATCCCAATTGAGCTTTTCTATCACTTCTTCAACAATTTCTTGTCTAAATCATGGGTAATCCTTAGAAGGAAGATCTTCTAAATTCTCACAAGTGTCCTACATAATAGGATTTTCTTCAAACTCCTTAAACACTTCAGGCTCTTTATAATCCTTATCACTATAAACAAGTGCATAGTTAACACTAAGGTCAACTTTGGGTTGTGGACTCTAGTTATTGTACTCATTATCACTGGCTATGTTTTGTTGAAATTTTCCCTCTAAAGAGGACTCCCTCACAAACTTAGAAGACTCTAGGTTAACTATTGGAATAGAGTTTTTAGTAACCCTATTTCCTTTAGAAAGCCTCTCCCTTTTCCTTGTGGGGAGTGTAGACAAGCATGGAGGATTCTTTTGTTTCTTCTTTCTTGTAATCATTTTTTCGATAGCTACTTCAAGAGATTTTTCTAATGCTTTTTCCTCTTACAAGTGCAGGGTTTCATTACTATTAATTTCACTAACATGTTGTTTTTCTAATTTTTCCTCTTCTGGTTCCACATCTTTACCTTTTCCTTCCCTAATGGTAGACCTTGTGTTTATAGACTATAGGGTCTTGGGGGCACTAGTAGCTTCACTATTTTTACTTTTCTTTTTGCTAGAAATGGAGGAATAAACTTTATAAATCCTCTTCCTAGTTGGTCTAGAACTAGAGGGAGAGGCTTCAAGAACATTTTTATTCTTGGGAATAACCTTGCAAAAAATAGTGGATTTTTTTTCCCTTCATCCAATACCCTAGCCTCTAGGGTCGACCAATATAGGTTCTACCTCATTTAATTGCAAAAAATCTTCCCATGTCCCAATTGATTATTTGTTTAATTCCCTTTCCACAATTAATTTTATCAAACAATGATGTGAGACAAATTGATCCTTTATGGATTGCACTAAATAATCTTGTTTCTTTACAATATTAAATAGGAATTTGCAAAAATTTACCTATCTATAGTCATGTCATAGATGAGCCAAAATCTTGAAATGTAGGGCATGAAAGTACTTGTAATGACCTTCACAAGTGAAGTATTCAATGATAAATGTTGATGGTTGGATAAAATTTAAGGGAAAAGATAATATGGAGGTGCCCTACTTTTTGTCTATGTCTAGTGGAGGGTGAAGATGCAAACTAAACTGTGCCCTAGCCCTATGTAAATCAAAAGCCTTTACACAGTTTTCTCCTTCTTGGGGTAGCCCAGTGACTTCAGCTACCACATCTTCTATAAATTAAATCTTTAGCCCTTGAACCATTGCATATCCATATTTCAAGATGCTCAAAAATTGAAGAGAAAACTCTTCATCAAACCCCTTAAGACTAAGACAATAGTCTAACCGTCCTCTTCTCTAGGACATCTCAAAACTTGTCACGTCACCCAACAAAACCCTGTGATCAACTGGCTCATATCGCTAAAGACCTCCACCCATTGTTATGAATAGTAGAATCATGGTATTCTCAAAACTCAACAATGGTGAATTAAAAAAATTCATGGAGTTATGACACCAAATGTTACAGACAAAAAAATGGGATAAAAGTACTGCATGCATCTTGGAATTAAATATTTTTAATGCATGAAATCTCACAATATCTTTTCTTGCATCAAGTCTCATATTGTTTTACTTGTGTATAGGCCTACCACCCCAAACACATTGCTAATATACCATTAAAAGTTAAGCTCAAATTTTAATGTCCTTAATTTCCTTAATGATGCAATCATAGAAGGACAGGTCATCAAACATGTGATAGCAATCATCTCATAAGACAAAATCTTTAAAGTTTACATTTGAAAATTTGAGAAATGAATATCGCCCCCAAACTAAGTAAGGGCATGGGTCCCACCATGCTAGGATATTCAAGAACAATAAATTCAAGCAACATAAATTTCTAATAAAGAATAAATAAAATAAAATATATACAAATTTATGTGGCATTAACATGGTGAGTGTTCGAGGAAAAGTGTTCTGAAAAAGATCATCTAAATTGATGGACTGATGAGATGGGATGGAAATATGGTGAAGAGAGAGGGCCAAGTGGAGTGTATGATGGAGAAATAACTTTCAAGTAGCAAGAATTTACTATGGAAGTCTTGAATGGAATCAAGATTTAGAAAAAGTTAGGGTATAACATCCAGACTATTCAGTTGTAGGATGAGTATATCTTCATTGCACTAAAACTATTGTAGGAACTCCTCATGATTGACTGGTTTGTTGTAGAGGTTGAGGTGATGCCCATTGACAAGTAACTTGAATAAAAAAGAATTAATAGTAGACAACTGGACTACTCCATTTGGAAATACAGCAACAATTTCATATAGTCCTAACCAACAAGTTTGAAAGTTTGAATCTTTAATGAAGTTATCATGTCATTGTTTCCATTGATGCTAGATGATTTCTATGTTATTTAATTTAGATTTGCACCATTCATCAAGGCCATTTAAACCCACAATTCAGTCTTTTTGTGCAATAGTAAGTTCAATACCAAGTTCTAGAGTAGTCCTTAATGTTTTATGCTCAAACTCCATAGGAATTAAAACTAACCTACCATAGACAAGCTCAAAAGGAGTAAAACCTATTGTGGATTTCCAAGTGGTTCTATAAGCCAAAAGAGATTTAGGAAAGCATGTGGCCCAATCCTTCTTATGGAGTGCTACTATTTTGGTGAGAATGGCTTCCAACTCCCTGTTAGTAACTTCTACTTGGCCATTAGCTTGTGGATGGTATGGAAGTGATTGACAATGTTGAATAGTATATTCCTACATGAGAGCAACTATTAGATTAGATGTAAACTGAGCTCCTTAATTAGATGTCAACTCCCTAGGAACTGCAAACCATGTAAATGTGGATTCATATAAGAACTTGGAAATTTTTTTATCCCTTGGATGCTTCACGGGTTTGGCCTTTTCCCACTTAGTTACATAATAAGTGCAAACTATTATAATATAGGATTTTCCTTGTGAAGAGGGTTCGATAGGATCTACAAAGTCAATCCCCCATTTATTAAAGGGTCTAACAATTACTTGAGACTGCAAGGGCATTTCATCTAATTTAGTGGGTCTCCCCATGCATTAACACTTATCACATTTCTTTGTGTATCTAGTTGCATCCTTGTATAAACTTTGCCAATAGTACCTATTTGTTAGTATTTTAAAGGTTGCCTACTTGGCTACAAAATGACCTCCACAAGGCTCATCATGGCATACCCTCAATATATCATACATTTTATCATCCCTTATGCACTGATGCATTACTTGATTAGGACTAGTATAAAACATAAATCCAAAAATCCAAAAATAGCTAAAGCTATTTTCAACTAGTAACTTTCTTTCTTTAGCAGAGAAGTAAATTGGCATCTTTCCTATGGTTCAGTAATTCACACTATTTTCATACCATGGATTTTGTACTAAAAATAGGAAAAGGTGTTCATGTGGAAAACTATTGTTAATGGCTATAGGATCATCAAGGACATGTAACCAAGAGAGAAAATCAGCTACCACATTGGCCCTATTGGGTTTAGCTAGTATTGTGATATCAAATTAATGCATAAGTAGCAACTAGCAAGCCAATTTTCCCAATATTGTAGGCTTATTCATTAGATACTTTATAGTAGAGTGGTTAGTATGAACTAACATTTAATATCTAGTAATATAGTACCTAAATTTATTGAGTGCATAGATAACTGCAAGTAGCTTCTTTTTAGTGACTATGTAGTTAAACCCTGCATCTTGAAAAGTTTTACTAATGAAATAAATGACATGCTCAATTGAGTCTACCTTTTGGCCTAACACTACACCTATAACATAGTTTGAGGCATCTATATGAATGTGAAAAGGTAGTCCCCAATTTGGCCCTCTCAAAATTGGTGCTATGGTGAGAAATTCTTTAAGCTACAGGAAAGATGTAGCTCACTCAAAGTCCCAAGAAAATTTAGAATCCTTTTTAACAAGTTATAAAGAGGTGCTGCAAGTTGACTAAAATTCTTGATGAATGTTCTATAATATCTAGCATGTCCTAGGAGACTTCACACATCCTTCTTCTTCTCTAGTGCAGGCAAGGTACTAATGACCTCAATCTTTGTTGGGTCTACATGGATGCCTTGTGATGAAATGAAATGACCTAGTACTACTCCTTCCATCATCACTAAGACATTTTTCACTATTTAGGGAAAGGATATAGTCTTGGCATCTCTTGAGTACCTTCTCTATTCCTCAAAAGTAGTCCCATAAAAAATAAAATCATCCATGTAGATCTCCATATAGTCAATAGATATATTAGAAAAGATACTTATGAAAGCTCATTGGAATGTTGTTAGGGTGTTGCATAAGCCAAAAGGTAAAATTGATTAGGAAAATGTTCCCAATCAGAAGGTGAAGGTTTCTTTTCTTGATCCTCTTGAGTTATTTGTATCTGATTGTAACCAATAAGACCATCTAGAAAAGAAAAATATTTCTTGCCAGCTAGGTTGTCATGAACTTGATCTATTGATGCAGTGCAAGGTAGGATAATCCCCAAAGGAGATGTCCTAGCCCCCAACAAATAACCACATAGTGAAAGTACAACAACAATGTAGCACAAATGCAAGATCTAATACCAAATCACAACTCTTTATTTACAAATTAACTATTTACATGTAATATATCTAGCTTTAAGGCCTTTCAAGTTAGGAATAAATATAACCACAATTATAAAAATAGTTCTGTAAGATCCCTCAAGATCCAACTTAATCCTAGCTAGCCCAGATCTGTAACATAATAGAAATCTAGTAGAAACCTCCAAGATCTCAACTTGTGCTCACAAACCTTCAAGCAACCTCCTTGTTTCTAAACTATAGATACTAGCCTTTCTCACAAACTCACGACTCCACCATAATCTTGTTGTAAACTACCTCTTCTGTGTTCTATCCATAGACTCAAGAAAACTCACCCTTCAACTACTCCATGTTGAACTTAGGATTCACTCCATGTGAATGAATGAATCTTACCACGAAAATGAATGTATAACAACTCCACAAGATCTCCTACTTATACCCAACTAAGCCACAAGTTGGCCTAGAAATTACAAAATTAAATAAACCCCATGCATTAAATACATATTTAAGCTACAATTCTACTCACAAAAAACATTAAATAAGAAATGTTAACCTCATGTTAACCCATGATTAACATGTGATAACTACAAAAAACACTTAGGACAAGCCCCAATTTTACAACCATGATTAATGGATATAGGAAAGATAACCAAGACCATACATATGTCCACACAAACTCTCCGATTGATCCACATCATGAACACATGCTATGTGCATTAAATTTACTAAGAACTCTAGTTGGCACCAACAGACTACCAATTGTAAGCAAACTCCCAAGCATCACTAAACAATCAATACATGCTAAGCTCCAAGACCATGTTGAGCTCCATAGTGTATTTCAATATCCCTTTAAAGATTGAGGTACTTGGCCAAAACTAAACAAAAAAATGATTGAGCACCACTCCTTCCTCAATTGAGTACCAGTCTAAGTATCCTCCAAAGTAGTCACCAAGAAAACCCAAGATGCTCCTGTATTAGACTCCCCACATAATAGAAAAATGTGTCCCATAGTTTGATGCCCAAAGAAATATCAACAACCATCTTCATATTCACCAAAGGTGTCCACTCTACTAGGGACAAGAAAACCAACATGAAAATCATCCACATCTGCATCATTCTATCAAACACCAAAATCTCAATAACCCAATCAACATGCTCACTCCCAAGAAAAAACTAAACATAATGCTTCATTAGAAAATGCTCATCCATAGTAGCAACTAGTAAATCCACACTAGTGACAAAAAACTCCATGTCTATAGCAATATGTAGATCTCCAAAAACACATGCTAAATTTACAACACCAACAATCTTATTTCTCACAACAAGATGATCTACCACATAAAACTCATCACCAACAACAACCAGATCATCCCCAAAAAAGTGCTCTATAATCTCCATGTCAGACTCAACCAACTAATCATAAAAATCAACCTCCATCCCAAAATCAAATAGATTAGGAATATCCTTAGCAATAGCCTCAATTTTCTCTATAGATTCTATATTAGACTTGATAAACTGATCAACAAAACCAACCTCTTCCACCTTGACCTTTCCATACCATCTTCTCTCTCAAACAAGTCTTCTAATTGGCCAGATAAATCTCTTCTAGATTGGTAGACTCTAACCCCACAAACATCTATGGAATGCCTTTCTCATCATGTCCTTAACTTAATTAGCCAACCTAGCTACCAACTAAGAAGACACCTCCTTAGCTCGATCAACCAAGCTAGCTTCAAACTAAATAGACATCTCAAAAAACCTCCTCTTTACCATGTCATAGAGATTCACAATCATCCCAGGGTCCAATTCTCCTAGAGCCATCTCCCAAAATCTTCACAAAACCTCTGCAACAAATCCTTCCCACACTCCTTGTAATAAACTAAGTTTTTTTCAAGTCAAATCATAACCTACCACCTCACATGAACAATTAGGAACCAAATCACAAGTCTAGGAATACATATTGTAATCCATAAACTTCCTGTGATAATGCCTCAACAAGATCAGTCTTCCATCTCTACATCCATTGATCCATCTACAATTCCTTTTCAATTTTAAATTCATAACCATGATCTACCACCTCACAAGCAAGAGATCTAGGACTCCAAAATAATTAATCCACCACTAGATTAAGATCAACTTGGATCAACTTCTCGAATCCAAGTCCTGGTGCAATCTACCACAACTTTGGTGATCTGTCTACACATTCAGGAATTACCTTTTCTTTGATACCACTTGACATAGTGCAAGGCAAGAGAATTCTCAAAGGAGATGTCCTAACTCCCAGCAAATAACCATGTAGTGGTAGTACAACAACAATGCAACACAAATGCAAGATCTAATACCAAATCACAACTCTTTATTTATAAAATAACTATTTACATGCAATATGTCTAGCCGTAAGGCCTTCTAGGTTAGGGTCAAATATAACAACAATTATAAAATTAGTTCTACAAGATCCCTCAAGATCCAATTCAGTCCTAGCTACCCTAGATTTGTAACATAATGAAAATATAGTGGAAACCTTCAAGATCTCAACTTGTGCTCACAAGCCACCAAGCAACCTCTTTGTTTCTGAACTGCGGCTACTAGCCCTTCTCACAAACTCATAACTCCACCATAATCCCACTATAAACTACTCACATTTGGCACTCTGTCCATAGACTTAGAAAAAATATCCCTTCAACTACTCCATGTTGAAATCAAGATCCACTCCCTAAGAATGAATGAATCACTCCATGAAAATGAATGAATAGTGACTCCACAAGACCCCCTACTTATACCTAACTAAGCCACAATTCGGCCTAGAAATTAAAAAATTAAATAAACCCCATGCAATAAATGCATATTTAAGCCATAAGTAAGCTCACAACAAACATTAAATAAACAATGTTAGCCCTCATGTTAACCCACAATTAACACATGATAACTACATAAAGCACTTAGGAAAAGCCCAAAGTTTACAACCATGATTAAATGCAGAAAGGAGAGATAACCAAGACCACACATAGGTCCACACATACTCCTAGATCAATCCATGTCATGATCACATGCTACATGCATTAAATGTACCAAGAACTCTAGTCAACACCAATAGACTATCGAGTATTAGCAAACTCCTAAGAATTGTCTAACAACCAATACATGCTGAGCACAATAGACCATGCTAAGCTCCAAGACCATACCAAGCTCCATAATGTATTTTGAGCTCCCTTCAAAGATTGAACTACTTGGCCAACACTAAACCCAAAAATGATCGAGCACCACTTCTTATTTGACAAAGTACCAGTCCAAGCACCCTCCAAAGAAACTACTAAGCCTCTTCTAATGAACTCCAAAGTAGTCACCAAGAAAACCCAAGATGCTCCTGCATCATCTATAAATGGCAAGGGGAAATGGTCTTTCTTAGTGGTTGAATTGAGCTCTCTATAATCTACACAAACTCTCCATTTTCCTCCCTTCTTTGGTACTATAACTAGGAGTGAGACCCATTGGCTATCATAGTTTCTAGAGCTCATTTTTAACTATATCCCTCAAAAAAAGGTTAACTCTCCTTTGAGGCTATTAGATAGGTTTAAAGTTGGGGCTAATGTAGATCTTGTAAGTATAGAGCATAGGATCTTATCCTTTCATGTCCATCTAGTCCCAAGAAAATGCTTTTTGATTTTTCTGTAGTAACTACAACATAATTTTCTAATGGGAAGGTGATAACACATTGTTTACATTCAACTCTCTTGCTAGACCAACTTCCATCTTAATAGCCTTATCTATAATGATTAATTGGTAAATAGGACAAGAATCCACCTAATGAGGTAATAATGATTGAAGGAATTGGGAATCTATTACATGCTAAGGTGTGTTCAAAGGTGGTAATATGGTTTCTAGGAAACATTTCTCTTGAGGACACACTTGAGGCTCTAATCCATACTCATTCATGATAGTGGATGAAATGATCACATCTTCTTCCCAAGAGGCCATAGATGACTCTTGACCTATCACCATTTTTTGATGGATGGAATTGACCTCTCAGTCATCATCACTCAAGTCTAGCCAGATTACTTTTTCATCTAGAAAAAATGGTTGAGAAAGGAAGTATAAAGTAAGGTACTTAGTATGCATACCATTAGATATTATCATCTTTCTAGATCAGAAAGCTATATAGGCATCTACAATAGCTAACCATTGTCACCCTAAAATTAAAGGATATCCATCCATGTTAGCCTTTGGGGAAAGGACAAAAAGGTCTACTAGATATTCCCAAGAGTTTAAGGTGACTATGAGATCTTCTATCATCCCATCTAGCTTAATAGTAGAACTTTTAACAAGATATGTAAGGTTGGTGTTTCTTTGAAACCAATGATATATAATTGAGACAATGCCTCCTTTTTCATGACATTTTTGGATGCTCCTAAGTCAACTAAAGAATTTTGAATTTGCATCCCATGAATGGTGATAGTAACCATAGGACTCCTAGGGTCAAAATATTTGGGTACATTTAATTTCTCCAACATTAAATTATTCAATTTTCCTAAGACATGAAACATTTTTGGATCCTTCTTCTTTCTTCTTGATTGTTTGAGACATGCTTCCTTGATGGCTTTAGTATAGGTAGGAACTTCTTTGATAGCATCAAGTAATGCTATTTAGTAATGCTATTTTTATTTTTATTTGCTTCCACTAATTAAGAAAATAAATTACTACTTGGTTTTCTACAGGTTGGCCTTGTCCCATCAACCTATGAGGAAACAAAGGTTTTTTGGCTATAGGAGAGGTCTGCTGAACTAACATATCCACTTGTTTAGTTGGGGAATCTTCAACTTTGGTTATTATATGCTTTTGGGGTGAAGGAAGACTACTGTCTAACCTTAAGTAGATATCATTCAAGGAAATAACATGGCTTTATTTTTATGCTGGATGTTTGGTATTGTTGGGATTAGGATTCAGCTAAATTGGTAGTTGAGTCTTCTTAGGAGGAGTATTAGTAGTTGTAGAAGGAGGCATTAGATCTTGTTACTGAGGTGATGACATTAAGGCTTGTTGACTAGGTTGGGTATTCCAATTTTGGAGTTGCTACAAACCTTGTTGAGGTTGTTGCCAACCCTACTAAGGTTGCTGCCAACCTTGCTGAGGTTGTTGCTAACCCTATCGAGGTTGTTGCCAATTATTATTTCTAATAAAACTAGTATTTTGAGAATATTTCTATTGATTTTTACTATTATAATTTTGAAGAGGATCTTATGGTATACCTATTTGATACAATTTATTAATTGTGTATTGTCTTCAATGTTACACAAATCTCATATCATTATCATTTAGTGCATGCCGAGCTCACTTAGGTGGTAAAGACATTTTTTTGTGTCTACCAAGCATTCCTATCTTTTCTTAGTTTGCAACGCAGTGTCTACTAAGTTCACTTGGGCATCAAAGGAGAGTATGTAGAATATGAGTGTTAATCAAGCTCACTCAGTTAATGAAGGAAATGTTAAATGAAACTAGTGTTAACTGAGCTCAATTAGTTACCAAAGGATCTTTGCAAATATGTAGTGTTAACTGAGTTCACTTGGTTAACATAGGAAAATCATTTCTAAGTTATTGTCTACTAGCAGGGTTCACTAATGAACATTTTTCTTATTTTGGTATATTGAATTTAATTTGTTTATCTATTGGTTCTAGCTAACTAAGGAGATGAATATTAATTATTCTAAGTTTTTAATGAGCCCATTTGACAATATGAATGATATAAGTATAAGGTCAAGTTAAGAATTCAAATGTATGTGAAAAAGAGTGTGAATGCACATGGAAGATTTTGAAGATTTAATGATGCAGTGAGGAAGTGAATTAGAAGGATAAGAAGAATATCCTTGTGAAGTTGAAAATATATATTCAACCAAGAAGGATCAAGTACAAGCCAAAAAAAAGATCTATAATCAGCAATTTAGTTGCATTAGAAATTAGGTCATCTCATTGTTACTTTCTAACCATTGTAGCAGTGATCTAAATCTCTTAACAGAGTTGGCTTAACAACTATTTGTAAAACCTCTAACAAGGTGGCAGTTCTATTGAATTGTATAAAGACCTCTAACAAGGCCACTTCTAATAGGGTGATTAAATCCTTTAACAAGGTCACACCTAATAGTGTATTTTGTAACCTTTAAAAGGGTTGGCTGCTAACAAGGCTCACTTTAGAAGAATGAAAATAGTAACTAGTTGTAACTAGTGGTTTTCCCAAATTTGGTTTCCACATTAAATCCTAGTGTCAAATGTGTTCAAATGTCTATTTTTTAAATTTTTTTTTTATCTAAGTTAATATAATGGTAATCATAGATAACATCTAATATTTGCATGTTAAGTACTTACTAAGCACATTTAGTATTTATCAAGCTACAACATTTTATGTGTATTTGCTAAGTATTAGCAATATTTAGTTTTCAGAGTTTATTTTGTACTAACATCTAAAGGGATTTGGAATTTATTTTTATGGTAATTAATTCAATCCTTCCCTCTTAGTTTCTCCTCTTATATTTTCAACAATTGGTATCAGATCTTTTGGTGCTTGTGAAGAAGGTTTCAAGGACATAAGCCAAAGATCAGGATGTCTTACAGAAGAGAAATTCCCAAGTTGAATAAAGACAACTTTCTAGTATGGCAAGGATTTATGAGGTTACATTTGGCTACCATCAATGATTTAGGTTTTAAATATCTTGATGCTAAATACAAGACTCCTATTGGAACATTATCAGTTGAAGATATTGCTGCAAAGAAGAATCATAACATCATGATGATTGATATTGCATCTACTCTCTGTTATGTTGAATTTGATGAAGTAAAAGATTGTAAAAATTCTCATGAAATGTGGACCAAACTAAAAGAAATTTATGGAGGAGATGATGATGTAGGAAGAGCTAAGGCTAAAAGTCTTAGAGGTCATTTTGATCAGATGAAAATGAGAGAAGATGAGAACATTGCAAAATATGTGGAAAGAATCAAAGGAAGTATGAGTGCAATCAAACCATCTAGAGGAGACATTCAAGAAAAAATAGTTGTAAGGTACTTAAAACTCTTCTTCCTATTTATTTTATTAGAGTGTCTGGTATTCAAGAGATGAGATGTTATCTAAACAATAAAATATCTTTTGATGGATTGATAGCTTTTGAGTTAGATAACTTTGATAGCTATGTTCCTATCTTGAAAGGTACTGAGTTTTCATTTGAAGCTAAACTCTCATTTAGGAAAAAGAGTATGAAATCAAAGTCTAGTCAATCAAGAAGTGAAGAAGAAGAAATAGAAGAAATATTAGATAGTGATCTTGAAGTTGTTGAAGCCCTACTTGCAATAAATTATTCTAAAAAGCAGAGGAAAGTAGAAAGGTAAAATTCCTCTGATCTTCTTTTCTCGTGAAGAAGTTGGTCACATTGTTGCAAGATGTCCAAGAAATGAAAAAAAAAGATGAAAAGAAAAGAAATAAGCACAAAGGAAAGAAGGATTCCAAGAACTATAAGGACAAAGCTAAGAAATCCTATTTCATGGCTATAGATTTTGATAACAGTGAAGATAAAATGGTATTTATTGCAGTAAAAGATGAATTTGATGATGAAGGAGATAAAATGGCACTTATCTCTCATGTTAGAAAAAATGATACATGGATTATTGATAGTGACTATTCACATCATATGACTAGAGACAAAACAAAATTTGAGCACATGGAATATTATGATGGAGGTAGTGTGAGATTTGGAAACAATGAACTGTGTAACACAAAAGGAAAATGAATGTGACAATGCTTATTGGGTTGAAAGGCTAAAGCCTAATATACTAGGTGTGGCATAGCTGAATATCATTGCATTTAAGGTAGAATTCATGGATGGACAGGGCAAACTACTGGATGGAAAAGAAAATTTGGTTGGATCTAGCAAGAAAAAAAAAACTAATATATTTTATATTGATCTAAGTGAAAGTTCATATTTTATTGCTGAAGTAGAAGAAAGTTTGTTATGGCACAAAATATTATGTCATGTAAACTTTGATAATTTGGTTAATATATGAAAACGTAAAAGAGTAAGAGGTATTCCTTGTTTGAAGAAGCCTAATATGGGTCTATGAAAAAATTGTCAAATTGTAAGATGGGAAAGACTACTTTTAAAAGAAAGAACTACCAGTTAGGAGAAGTCTTAAAACTTCTGCATATAGATTTATGTGGACCTATTGGAATAGATTATTATAGTGGAGAAATTTTTTTCATTCTTTTTATTGATGATTATTCTAGAATGATGACTCTAATGTATCTAAAAGAAAAATCCAAAGCTTTTTAAAAATTCAAGTGGTATCTAGCAAGAGTAGAAAAAGAAACTAGAAAGAGATTAAAATGTTTAAGATTAGATAGAGATGGTGAATTCATCTCTAATGAATTCAATAATTTCTACATGGAAAGAGGGATCAAAAGACAAGTATCAGCCCCTGGTACTCCACAATAGAATGGTACAGCTAAAAGAAGAAACAAATCCATCATGGATTTGCGAGAAAAATAATGATTGAAAAGAATGTTGCAATCAAATACTAGAAGGAAGCTATCATCACTGTAGTTCATATCTTGAATAGAGTATAGTTGAAGAAAGATTCAAACAAAACTCCTTATCAAATTTGGAATGGCTACGAACCAAATGTAACTTACTTGAAAGTATTTGGTAGCAAATGTTATATCTTAAAATAATCTAGAAAAAGAAAATTTGATGTCAAGGGTGATGAAGGCATATTCTTAGGATAATCCCATAGAAGTAAAGCATACAAATGTTTGAATATTTCTACTCATAAAATTATAGAAAGTGCACATGTGAGAATTGATGAGTTTGCAGAAAAGAGTTAAGAAGAAAACAATAAAGAGCCAAAGTAGTACAAAAGATTTGTTTACTATGAACCCAGTACCCTACCAAATCTATTTGAGAGAAAGGAAGCTTCACCCCCCAAGTCCCCAAAATCTGCAATAGTTACCAAGTTTTAGATAGTGAAACCAGATCCATAGTTTAAATGACCTAAGTCATAGTTAGAAGCTACTGAGCTAGTTCAAACTAAGTCTGATGGACCCGAGTTGTAGACAGTAGAACTCAAACTTGACACTGAAGTTCATGATGAAGACAATGGAACTCATTCCAAATCCAAATAACTTGTATTATAAAGATATTTCATAAGGAATCATGCAGCTAATCATATCATTGGAGACAAATTTGATGGAACAATGACAAGAAGCAAATTAAAAGGTACATGTTTACTTGCTGAATTTGAACCTAAAAATGTTAAAGATGCTTTGGATAATGAAAGTTGGGTTGAATCAATGAATGAATAACTAGAAAAAATAGAAAAGAAAAAAACTTGGACCTTTGTTCCTAGACCCAATCATAAAAATGTAATTGGCACAAAATGGGTGTTTAGAAACAAGCTAAATGAAGATGAAATTTTTTCTAGAAACAAAGAAAGATTGGTATGCAAAGTCTATTCTCAAGAAGAAGGTATTGATTATGGTGAAAATTTTTCTCTTTTTGCAAGATTAGAAGGTGTTAGAACTCTACTAGCATATGCAGCACACAAAAGATTTAAAGTGTATCAAATGGATGTCAAATCTACATTCTTGAATGAAATTCTTGATAAGGAATTCTACATTGAACAACCAGAAGATTTTGTAGATACTAACAAAAGAGACATGGCCTCAAAATTACACAAAGCATTATATCATCTCAAGAAAGCTCCCAAAGCTTGGTATGAGAGAATTCATAATTACTTGATACAAATTGGATTTCAAAGAAAAAATGATAATAGTAGTTTATATACCAAAGAAGGATCAGACAAGAAGATTGTGTTGGCAAAAATATTTATTGATGATAACTTATTCATAGGAAATTATGACTTATGCAAAGCATTCTTAGAAGAAATGAGTAAAAAATTTGAGATGTCTATGATTGGATAGATAAAATTATTTGTTGGATTGCAGATTCAGCAAAACAAAAATGGTATCTACATCACTCAGTCTAAGTATATCAAGGAGATACTAAAGAAGTTCGAAATGAAAGATTCAAGACCCATTGGAACCCCTATGTCCACTAGACATAAGCTTTCCAAAAATGATGATTCAAAGGAAGTATATCAGACCACATATAGATGAGTGATTGGAAAATTGTAGTATGTAGTGCATACAAGGCCTGATATTGCATTAGCAGTTGGTATTGTGGCAAGATTCTCAAAAAATTCTAGAGAAAATAACATGATGAAAATCAAGAGAATCATGAGATATCTAAAAGGTACTAAAGGCTATGGCTTATGGAACAAACTTGGAGGCAATTTGGACTTAAAGGTGTTTACTAATGCTAATTAGGCATGAAATATTAATGATAGGAAGAGCACTAGTGGTGGAGCATTATTTCTTGGTAAAATAATAGTGTCTTGGATAAGAAAGAAATAAAATTACATCTCTTTATCCACAAAAGAGGCATAATATGTGACAACAGTAGTTAATTGTTCTAATATTGTCTGGTTCAAACAACTATTGGAAGGAATGAAGATAGAGATCAAAGATTTGATAGTCATATACTGTGATAATAGTACTACAATTAATATATCAAAGAATCTAGTGATGTATACCAAAACAAAGCACATTACTATAAAATATCACTTCTTAAGAGAATTGGTGCAAGATAAAGAAGTCAGATTGGAATATGTAAATACAAAAAAATAGATTGTAGACACATTCACCAAGCCATTACCTAAGGATGCATTTCTATATCTAAGAGGTAATTTAGGGGTCATTCCCCTATCTGAAGCTCACTAAATGAAGTTTAGTGATGCATCAACCATAACTTATTGAAGATCAATCAGTTGGTACAGTATTGACAAGGGCATATTACAAATGAGTTAGTACTTAAGTTACATTGATATTAAAATAATTGTTGTCTTTGTCATGTGTTATCAAAGAGGGAGAAGTTTACTATCATATCTCATTAAAAAAATTAATTAGAAGAAGTTTTCTTTAAGAGGGAGAAGTATCCTATCATAGAGATGTCTATGAGGGAGAATGAACTTGGTAATAGCTACTAATAGAAGTTTTTTGATAGAGGGAGAAACTAAAGACAAAAAGAGTTCATACTAAAAGAGAAAATTTTCATAGATGTGAATCAGAATGAATCTGAAGATAAGGATATGTTCCTTACTTTGTTCTTGTTCCAAAAATTCCATTTTGTTATGACATGTTGTGTTGCCACCAATGCCAAAGAGGGATATTGTTGGATACAATTGATTAATTATGTATTATCTTTAATGTTTCACAAATGTCATATCATTGACACTTAGTGCATGCCAAGCTCACTTAGATAGTAAAGATAGTTTTTTATGTCTACTAAGTGTTCTTGTGTTTTCCTAGTTTAAAAGGTAGTGTCTACCAAGTTCACTCAAGCATCAAAGGAAAGTCTACAAAGGATGAGTGTTAACCAAGCTCACTTGGTTAACATAGGAAATTTTTTTCTGAGTTAGTGTCTATTGAGCAGGGTCAGCTAATGAAGGATTTTCTTCTTTTGGTATATTGAGTTTAATTGGTTTATCAATTGGTTCTATCTAACTAAAGAGATGAATATTAATTATTCTAATTTTTTTATGAGCCCACTTAACAATATAAATGATATAAGTATAAGGTCAAGTTAAGAATTTGAATGTATGTGAAAAAGCTTGTGAATGGATGGAAGATTTTGAAGATCTAAAGATGCAGTAAGGAAGTGAATCAGAAGGATAAGCAAAATATTCTTGTGAAGCTAAAAAGATGTATTCAATCAGGAAAGATCAAGTACAAGAATTTTTTTTTATCTATAATTAGTGATTTAGTTGCTTTAGAAATCAAGTCATCTCATTGTTACTCTCTAACCATTGTAACAATGATCTAAATCTCTTAATAGAGTTGGCTTAATAGTTATTTGTAAAACCTCTAATATGGTGGTAGTTCTATTGAATTTTCTAAAGACCTCTAAAAAGGCCACTCCTAATAAGGTAATTAAATCCTTTAACAGGGTCACACATAATAGTGTGTTTTGTAACCTTTAATTGAGTTGGTTATTGATAAGGCTCACTTCAGAAGAGTGAAAATAGTAACTAGTTGCAATTGGTGGTTTCCCAAATTGGGTTTCCACGTTAAATGCTAGTGTCAAATGTGTTCATGCTATTTTCTTTATATGTTTGCATCTAAACTAATATAATGGTAATCATAGATAACATCTAAGATTTTTATGTTAATTACTTACAAAGCATATTTCATTATTTATTGAGTTACATCATTTTATGTGTGTTTGTCGAACATCAATAATATTTAGTTTTTAGAGTTTATTTTGTACTAACATCTAAAGGGATCTAGGATTTGTTTTGTGGCAACTGATTCACCCCTCCCCTCTCATTTACTCATCTTATATTTCCAACAATACCTTGTCTCTAATCCCATGAATTTCATTGAGAAACTTAGAGCACCTCTCTATTTTCCTCAATGGCTTTAAACTTAGTAGGCATTAGTTGTGTCTCCAAGCTTGCAACAAACTTGTGTCTATAGTTCATTTTCTTTCCTTACAATGTGGGCAGTATTCAACTAACATAGCATCAACTTGATCCTTGTTCCTTCTCACCTACATGGTATCCAGCTAAGTGCCTACATCATTAATGATGTCTTATTTGAAATCAAACAACAAATTGAGTAGATCCATCTTTGATACTCCTGAACTGCCATTAGACTTATGTCATAGGTCTCTAAGTCCCCTAGCTTTCTTTACAGTGGCCCTCAAATAATTCAAGAATATACTCTATATATAAGTCCAATTTTTTTGAGTGAGATCTCCTCCTACCATAATATCTAGTGCCTTAACACTTCCATGATTTACACCTCAGAAAAGGATGTTTCTTTGATTCCTCATTTAGCTAGTGTTGTGTGTTACATTATAGGTTGAACATGAACCATGAGACATAATCTTCCAAGGTTTCATCATCCTTTTGGGAAATTTTGAAAATGTCGTCTCCATTCAAATCTTGACCCCTACAATATTCTTTATACTTTGTAAGAAACAAGTTTCTCATTGCAGGACAATTTGTGATAGTGTTGGCACCCAATCCCATGAACCATCCTAGAGAAGCTTCCTTTAGGGTATATGGAAACAACTTCAGCTTGTGACCATCATCTGTGTAGACATAACTTCTACAAAGGATATCAAACTCAAAGAGGGAGATTTTAGAGTCTTTAGTAATTAGGCCATAGAATTTGAGAAGTATAGCAAAAGGTATGTTCTTCAATTTTTGATTACCTTGTTGAGGAGGGATAGGAAAAGGAAATTTAGGATGAGGTTGAGGCTAAGCCATTCTTGGAGAAGGATATAGTAGTGGTTGATACATAACAAGGGCAAGTGGGTTGTCTTGGTATTCAAGTTCATGAAAAAGATCATTCAAATGCAATGATTCTTTAGAGGATGAGGGTATTCTTTCTTGAGCAGCAACAAATGAATTTTCAAAAGGTTCTTCTTCTTCATTCTAGATTTGAGGTTCTTTAGGCTCAAGATTAAAAATATCTTCTTGATTATTATGAGGAAGAAATCTCCCAAGGAGGTCTCTTCTTCTATGCATGCAAAATAATGCAAAATTCAAACTAACATAATGACTTCAAGATCGAACTAGATTGACACCATCCCTAGAAATAGTCCCAATAATGACTGGTCAGTTTAATACTTAGTAACAAAGGATTGGACATCCTTTCATAATGATTCTATGGTTAGAAAGGATCATGTGTTTTACCTTAAATAGTATATTTACTTCATTTAATTTATTAATCAGGGAGTATGTACTTGAAATGGTGACTACAAAGTATATGCTCTAATTCTTCTTTAAGTCATTACAACTAAAGTAAGGACAATGTTGAAGGAAACCTATGCTAGAAACTAAAATGACAACTTAGCTTAAAGATTAAGATAATGCTGCAAATGGAAAACCTTTCTATGCACCTATGCTACAGGAACTACTCATTGATTCTATTATCTATGGTTGTAGGAGCAACATAATTCTACCTTACTTAGAAACAACAAAGAAATGAAATCTATTAGAATGGAAGATTTTTCTTACCAAGTGAGCCTCCTTGGATGAGTTAACATAAAATAAAATCAAGCTAAGAGATATAAAATTGGATTGTGCATTCTATTCATTCATGGTGAAACATTACACCTGATTAAAAATAGTATCATACTTTACTTCTATGAAAAACAACTTATTCTATTCTTCTTTCAACTGTACTCAGAACTACAACAATCATTATTTAAAGGAAACTACAACTAATTCATAAATCTATGATCACTCCATTAATGAGGATCAAATATAGATCATGAAGCTTGAAATAGAAACAACATTAACCATGAATAAATCCTCCAGGACTATAGCAAGTTGTGCAAGCTATATTCATGCACTACAACAATAGAAAGCAATAAATGATTCACTTCTCTTGCAAAGGTCTACCAATTTGGTTTTCTTTGACTTCTTTAGTGTTGAAATGTTTATCTTTGAATATTTGTGACAAATACCTATAAAAAAATCAATGCACACACAACCTCCATATACATATATTTATTTTCATCATCAATATTAGAGAAAAGATGTAAATTTAAAATTTCCACTCTTGCAAATCCTATGGCTGCAGGAGGAAAACTATGCAAAACATAGCATAGATGAGGAAATATCTATCAACATGTAATACTACTTCATTATACCATTTATTTCCATGGAGTCAAGAAAATATAGCATATATAGACTATCCATACTTCTACTTCACGTCTTAACACACACACACACACACAAAATAATAATTAAAAAAAAATGTAAGTTCATTTACTAAAAACCATAAAGTCATGACTATTTTACAAGATAACTATTTGAAAACAATAAAAAAAGAAGTTAGAACGATAGCCTTTTGGAAGTCCATCACACCCCCCTATCAGTTATTCTAAATGTTCTAACAATTGGTATCAAAGTATTGATGCTTGTAGAGAAAATCTTTGAGGTACTCAAAGATAAAGATCATGATGTACAAAAAGGAGGTATCAAAATTGAACAAAGATAATTTTACAGCATGGAAAAGATTGATGCGGCTAAATTTAGCTCATATTGGTGATGTTGTTGTAAAATTTATGGACAATGCATATGTTATTATAACAATAGTCTCGTTGACTACTCAACATCTGAAAGAAAGGAAAGAATACAATCAGAGAATGTTGGAGACTTCTTTAGCCCTAAGCTATGCTAATTTTGATGACATAAAAGAATACAAGAATGAAAAGGAAATGTGGGATAAAGTGAAGATCATATATGGAGGAGATGAAAATTTCATGAGAGCTAAGTCAAAAATCTTGAGAGGAAAATTTGATAAAATGAGAATGAAGAAAGATGGGAATATAGTTTAGTACCATGTAAGAATCAAAGAGGTTGTCAATGCTATTAAAGGTGAAAATGGAAAGATTGAGGATGAAAGATTAATAAGAAAGGTATTGAGAACTCTACTTCCTATTTATGCTATTAGGGTTTTTGAAATACAAGAATTGATATGTACACCAGGTAATTACCTAATTCTAGAAGGTGTGATTTGTAGGCTTACTAATTTTGAGATGTCTAATTTTGATAATTACACTCCTACTGTTGAATCTTCTTTTAAATCACAACTAGTTCTTAGGAAGAAAGGAAATGAAGAATATATGAAAAGTGATAATAATACTTGTGATGAGGAACTTGATGAACTTGAGACACTGATGGCTAGAAGACTTGGAAGAGACAAAGGAAAATACAAAGGTAAACTTCCAATAATCTATATTTTAGGTAACAAAGTTGGTCATATTGTTGCAAGATGTCCTGATAGAGAATACAAGGATGAGAGAAAGGAAAGAAAGTACAAAGGAAGAAGACATTGTCGAGATTAAAATAAGAACAAGGACTACAAAGACAAATGTAAGAAATGTTGTTATGTCATTAAAGAACAGTCTGATAATGAATCTAAAAGTAATGATGAAGAAATAGTCTATGTTGCTATAAAAGATGCCTCTGATGAAGATGAGAAAACTGCATTAATCTCTTAAATGAAAAAAATTGACCAATGGATAATTGATAGTGGTTGTTCTAATCACATGACTAGTGGTAGAAGTAAATTTGAGAACATTGGACCATACAATGGTAGTTATGTTAAATTTGGTAATGATGTTCCATTTTTTTTGAAAGGTAAAGGATCAATACAATTGTCTAAAAAGAACAAGTGTGATAATGTTTAATAGGTTGAAGGACTTAACTATAATCTATTAAGTGTTTCATAGTTAAACAAATCAGGTTACAAAGTTGATTTCCATCATGGAAAGGCCAAACTATTTAATGTTTATTGTAAATTGACTGTAAGTGGTCATCAAACAAGAGGTAACTTTTTCTATCTAAATTTATTTGATGAGACATGTTTGTTTGCACAACATGAAGATAATTGGTTATGTCATGTAAAATTTGACAATTTGGTTAGCAATAGTAAAATGAGAAGGGTAAGAGGTTTTCCAAAACTAAAGAAACTTGATCATGTTATGTATAAACAACGTCAATTGGGAAAAATGATGAACTCTAGTTTCAAGAGAAAGACATATTCATCTAATGATATTTTGGAGTTGGTTGATACTAATTAATGTGGACCTATTGGTGTTTAAAGATATTGTGGAGACAAATATTTCATTCTATTTTTTATGACTATTCCATAATGATGATAGTGATGTTTCTTATGAAAAAATATGATGCTTTTTAGTTATTTAAGTGGTATTTGGCCAGAGTTGAAAAGGAGATAGGGAATAGTCTAAAGTACTTGAGATCTTATAGAGGTGGAGAATTACTTTCCAAATGATTTAACATATTCTACAATGACAAAGGAATCAAAAGATAGATGTCAATACCTAGGACCCTCCTCAAAATCAAATAGTTGAAAGAAGAAATAGATCAACAAAATATTGTGCCATAACATTGATGATGGATAAAAATGTCACAAAAATACTAAAGAGAAGTGTAAGTACAAGTGTTTATACCTTGAATAGAGTACAAGTAAAGAAAGGTAAAAATATAACACCTTTTGAATTATGGTATGTGTATGTACCTAATGTAAAGTATTTCAAAGTTTTTTGAAGAAAATGTTACATACTTAAAGATAATATAAATGGAAATTTTGATGCTAAAAGTGATGAAGAAATATTCCTAGGATATTCCACTAAGAGAAAAACTTATAAGTTTTTGAACTCTAACACTAACAAAGTTGTGGAAAGTGCAAATTTAAAAGTCGATGAGTACACATAAAATAATGAATTTGAATGCAAGACAAAACTTGAAGACTATAGTTCATTCATGTACATGAATGATAGTGCTCCTAGCACCCCACCTAAATAAGAAAACAAAGTTACAAAATTAAAATACACTGGGAATGCCGAGTTACAATAGCTAGTTGTTGAACAACAAATTGTGGGTGTTGAGAAATAGGGAAGTGATGTTAATTCATAGATAGATGAAGCCAAACATTGGGAAGATAATTTTGAGCATGAAGAACCTAAACTAGAAAGAGATAAGGAGCTTAAAATGAAATTTCAATAGGAACATGTTGAAGAAAAAAGAAGAAAATACATTGTATTATAAAAATATGTGAGAAGAAATCATGCACTTGAACAAATCATTGAAGATAAAGAATCCGGTGTTATGAAAAGAAAGACTCAGAAGTGATACATACTTACATTGTGAGTTTGAGTGAAAATTTTTGAAAGAATATTTTGAAAATTAGGATTGGATATAATAAATGAATGAAAACATTGAGTATATTGAAAAGAACTAGAGCCTAGTGGGTGGTGCAGGAGCACTAAGGGGTAAAGGTGAAAACCTAAATGCATTTTTGGTTTGTAAATGGTCTAACCAACCATTTAGGTAATAAGGACTAGGAATAAATTCCAAAGGTAGGTTTAGGGGGATTGGATAGGTAGGATTTGGAATTTGAGTCAAAATTTGTCTATTAGGTCCTGATAGGTGAAATTGCTAAAAAATTGCTCAATGAGGCAAAATGTGGAAAAATACCTTAAAAGGGAGAAATGTGTGTTTAAGAGTGGTCCTTCGATGTATTAAGGTCATTCACTAGCCAAGTTTTAAGGCTCAAGGTGCAAAATTGCAAAAGTTGTCAAAAAGTTGCATTGATAACTTTGAAATTTTTGCAAAATTGCATTGCAACTTTTTGCACTATTTAGAGGAATGAACTACTCGAGTAGTTATGGCTTGAACCAAAGACCATAATGGAGGAGGTATTATATTTAAACCTTCTCCAACTCATTTTCAAGGGAGGCATAGTCACTTTTACGTACAACACCTATAGAGGAGCAATTTTGTGATCAGAAACATGGTTTTGAAGGATTGAATAGAGAAGTGGATTGGATAACCTATTGTTCTAGATGGAATAGAGTCTTGGGATTATATTTTAAATTTTTGTATACATTTTTTTGGTTCCAAGCATTCATTTAATAGAATATTGAAAATTATTTAAGTTTTACCTTCCTATTATCCAATTTTGTATTCCAACATTCAAATGGCTATGGCTTGAAATTCCTTGGTCTAAACACCATGGCCTTTGGAGATCAAACAATAGCCTCTATAAATAGTGTGTATAGTGATTTTTGGGTTTGTTCAAGGAAAGTAGCTAACTTTTGAAGTGAACCCTAGGCAAGTAGTGTAGGCTTGACAAGGTGCAATAAAAGCTTGAATTGAAGTTTTGATGATAATAGTGGATTGGTACACACCAATATTATTTAGGAAATAAAAGATTAGGGTGTTGAGGGTTCATAACTCAAAGGATGAAGTTGGAAGTGGATTTTTAATCCATTTGTGAAGGATTCAATGTCATTGCCTTTGAAACCCTTAAAATGAGGGTTTTCCCAAGCCATACTGTAAAGTCATCCTAGGAGCCTAAGACTTAAAAAATATTTAAGTTTTGATCATAGGGAATAAATTTTTTGAAGACACTAAGTGGCCTTGTTAAGAGTTTTTGGGAGTTGTAGCTTGTTCCTTGTTTTTACAAGGGCTAAAAGGAGCTCTTAAGGCTATAAGTCTCAACAGGGTAATTTGGAGTTGTGAGAGTGTGAAACTCACAAGAGTGATGCAAAATGGTAGGAAATGTGTTAATTGCTAGAGATAAAGGATAATTTAATTTAATTTATTAAATTACCTTTTCTACCTTATTAATATTTCACTTTATGCATTTTTTTTTAGCTTTCTTTATTTAATAAATATGTTATAATTATCAAATAGCTTTCACCTTTAGGTTACTCTTTGTAACTTATTAGATTACCCTTTTGGGTTTTGATCTCTTTTTATAAGGATTTATCTCTTTGTAATTATGATTTCTTGAATAATCTATTCTTCTTCTGAATATACAATTTTCATGTTTTCAAATCAAACCTTGCCTCTTCTTGTCTTTTTCTTCTCTGTGATAGGTTTTTTCCATGTAGTTATTCTTGAGCTTTATAGATTTGATGTGCATATTTGCTCAAATCCTACATGGTATCAGAGCCAAATCTATTGTAGCTTGTTCTGTATTTGGAGAAAAAGGGAGAACAAGGGTTTGGCAGATCAGATCTAGTATTTTTCAATTATTTCCTAAGAAAATAGGGGTCACAAATTTTTGGAGCAATTTGAGGCCAAATAGATGTCACAGATGGATTTAGAAGGTGTCAAAATCCCCATTTCCATATAAATTTTGTCAATTTTGGAAAATGTTGATCCGGAAGGCAAATTTTTTTGCTTGGCAGGGCCGTATGACCTCTACACGCCGTCAGAGGAAGAATTTTTTTTAAAAATCACAAAATAAATATAAAAAGTAGCTATTTTTGCCACAATGATTTAGAAAACCACCAATGATCAGCAAGACCACTAGCGGTTGGTAGTAACCACTTGTGGTAAACCGTCACGGTCCCACTGACCACAACGACTTATAGTGACTTGCTAGCAGTGCCTCCCACCTGCCCTCCACCAAGGCTTTGCCACTACAATTGTGCCACTAGTGAGCTCTACCCACCCACCACTTGGTTGTCACTTTTTTAGTGGTGTGGGGGTGGTGCAATATTTTTATTCATACATCGAATGACCTTAATGACCTTAATGCAATATGTGTTTAAAATGCATCTCTAGGGGCCTTGTCATTTTTTTCTCCATAACTTGAGCATATGAATGTATTTTTTTGATCCAAAAAATGCACCAAAAGGTTAGTTCCAAGATAGAGACATTGGTGTAGGTGTTTTTGGGTTTTGATGTAGTTTGGTTTCCTATTTTGGTAGTCAAAGCCAGATGTTCAATTTTTCACTCGAGAGGGCCTATCTTGAGCATCCCATCTCTATTTTTTAAAAATATTATATTTCTGGGAAGCTAGTTCTATTTACTTTTTATAAATGTTTTAATTTCCTTTAGATTCTACCCCATGCTCTTTCTATCATTTTTTCTTTTTGGCAATATGGTCTTCAGTGTTCCAAGTTCGAGGATCATTTTCATGGCATGGGATCTTTTCTTTTGAGTTGTACTATCTATTGTATCAGATCTTTTCCCTTTCTAATTATTTTTTATATCATTTGTAAGCATCTTTATGCAAACACACTAAGATAAAGTGCCACTCTTTCATTTTAGGATCTTGAACATTGTTTTGAGATAGTTGTAACACTATATTATAAAGTGCCATGGGAGGGTTAGTTCTATGCTATGTTGTGCCCTCTTCCTTTGTCAAGTGAGTGTCCCTTCCATGACATTAGCCCCATGATGTTTCATTGACACGTGCCTTTATAGATGTTTGTACCTCTTCCTCTCTCTCACTATTCTTGGTTCTTTCTGCAAAGCATTTTGGGCCACTTTCTTAGTTGCCTATCACCTCACCTTGGTGTGCATTAGGGGGGCTTCTTTTGTTGTTCCTAATGCTTCCTTGGCTCATTGGAGTGAGCTATGTATTTAGTATTTGATCCAATGTATTAGGCAATTGTAGTGGTTGGATACCTATGCATTTTGGTGAGATGGATCATCTACCATATAGGTCCACTCTTATTTTCATTTTTAGAGGAGGTTCTATAGATCAACAATTTATTTTTTGATAGAGTTTGTGGCTTTTTCATGCTTTAGTGGTTTTCTACATGATCACTCTTTGTTTGTATTTTCTGAAACATTCCTCTAGCTGGAGGATTTTGTAGTCCTTCACTAGATATTTTTCTATCTCTTTTTGAAGTAGAGTTTTTCCCATTGGGTTTTCTCTATTTCTCTATTTCCTAGAGATTTTTTTGGGATTGGGTACCTCATCAGGCCTTGTTGTTGGGACCCAAGTTTTCTTTATGCATTTCTTTGTAGCTACATTGCTTCTCATCTTAAGGGGGGGTGTTAGAGAGAAAGGATAATTTAATTTCATTTATTAAATTACCTTTTCTCCCTTCTTAAGATTTTTCTTTATGCATTTTTTAGCTTTCTCTATTTAATAATTATTAAATAGCTTTCACCTTTAGGTTACCCTTTGTAACTTATTAAGTTACCCTTTTGATTTTTGATCTCCTTTTATAAGGATTAATCTCTTTGTAATTATGATCACTTGAATAATCTATTCTTCTTCTGAATATACAATTTTTGTGTTTTCAGATCAAACCCTTACCTCTTGTCTTTTTCTTCTCCATGACATGTTTTCTACATGTAGTTATTCTTGGGCTTTGTGGATTTGATTTGCATATTTAACCAAATCCTACATTAATAACCTCATAAAGATGGTTCAAATTTTATTTTAGCCTTTTAGGTGCACTTTTTGAAGTTTTGGCATTCTAGGCCAAAGAGTGGATAATTGGTGAACCAAATGGAGAGAATGGAAAAATGAATTATTAGGTGAATTTATTTGGTGAAAGAGGATTGGGAAGGAGTCCTTTAGGTTGGGGTTTGGAATAGTAACCATAAGTAGGCTAGGATTAGCCTTGTAAGGGCTAGAAAGGTCTAGTGCAAAGAAGCTCCCCATCAAAGTGGTATCAAAGCTATAAGATTGTGAGTTGTTGTGGTATGTTGTATTCCAAAAAGTCAAGTGGATCTACAAATATGGTTACCAATGCAGAATTGGAAAAGGAGTTAGATGAAAAAAAGAAGCTCATAGAAGAGAATACAATGCTTCTTGATGAGGTATTAAAAGAGGGGAAAGATAAGATGAAGGAAACGGAAGATGCATCCCAAGCTAATGAAGATGAAAACTTTGGCAAGGGTAAAGAGAAGGTTATCTTGGAGGATGAGATACCTAAACCAGATCCTTTACTCGGTGAACAAGAACCATTCCTCAAGGAACTCAAAGCCTTTGGAGGAAAGAGGCTAGAAAATGTGTCACTTTTCCATGGTAAGATGGATGTAGAGGTGGTATTAGAATGGCTAGAGAGCATTGATAATTATTTTAGTGTGAACGGACAACAAAGGCCCAAACAGTGAGATTTGCAAAATCTAGATTGAAAGGTCAAGCATTGACATGGTGGAAGTTTGTATAAGAGGAAAGATAGAGTGAAGTGAAGAGACCTATAGCTAATTGGAAGGCTATGGTGGAAAAGATAAAAGAAACCTATTTTCTAGAAGACTATTTGATTTAGATTCACAAATAGAGGTAGAATCTCATGTAGAAGGATCTTGATGTGGCTATCTATACAAAGGAGTTTCAAAAGTTGTCTCTAAGGTCAAGGGTATAGGAGGAAAACAGCATCAAGGTGGAAAGTTATCTAAATGGACTTAAATTGTATATTTAGGAAGAGTTGAGTTTGTTTAGTCTCACCACATTACAAAGTTGTTTTCGAATAGCTAGGAAAGTAGAGGATAAACTAAGGAAGAAAGGAGAATCAAGTTCCAAGAGTAGAGGTAGAGATACAGAATTTAGAGGTGGTTCAAGAGGAGGCTCCAATGGGATGAATAATGAGAAAAGAGGCTATGAGAAGGCTAGTGAGAACATCCAAAGGGAAGGCTCTAATAGAGGTAGAGGATCCAAAAATGGTGGTAGAGGCTAATATGGAAACAACAGCAGAGGCTCAGAATTCAGCAATACGAAGTGTTATAACCATGGGAAGTTGGGGCACCATACCTACAGATGTATAGAGAAGGCATCCTCATCATATGGAGAGAAGAAGATCATATATGTGCAAGAGGATGAAAATCCCAAGGTAAGTGAAGTGGACCTTGACATAGAGAAGGGATAAAATCTCATGTTAAGGAGAGTCTTGGTTAAGGAACCAAGAAATGAGGAACCTAAGCAGAGAAGAGAACTATTTAGAATCACTTGCAAAATATTAGGTAAGTTATGTAGGGTAATCATAGACTCAAGGTCTACTAACAATGTATTGTTAGAGGAGGTAGTACAAAATCTTGGTTTAACAAATATTTCTCATGTGTGTCCTTATAGGGTGACTTGGTTGAATAAGGGACAAAACATCTTGGTAAATGAGCAAGTATGGGAAAAAATCACCATTGGTAATTATTAGGACAAGTTCTTATGTGATGTGCTTCCCATGAATGCTTGTCACCTACTACAAGGAAGGCCTTTGCAGTATGAAAAAGATGCAATACATCATGGGAAGGAAAATAAATATTATTTCAAGAAGGATGGGGTCACCTATAGGATACAGTCCATAGTGGAAGAAGATAAGGTGGAGAAGGCTACTGCAAAGACTTTTTTGATGATTGAGAAAGAGTTCCTCAAGGACTAGAATGAAGGTAAAGGAATAGGGTATTCCATCATGGTGAAGCCCAAGGAGGAGAAACAATCTTCACCAACACCTATACCAATAGAGGTGGATAACCTATTGGATTAGTTCAAAGATATCATTTGTGATGGAGTCCCACCAACATTACCTCCAAATAGATCCATAATTCATTAAATGAACTTCATACTAGGAGCATCACTATTAAAAAAATTTGCATATAAGATGATTCCAAATCATAACAAGGAGATTGCAAGGTAAGTTCAAGAGTTTCTTAATCAGGGACTGATTAGGAAGAGCATCACTCTATGTGTCGTACTAGTTGTCCTAGCACCTAAAAGGGGAGGTAAATGGAAAATATGCACTGATTCTAGAGAAATTAATCAAATCAAAATTTGGTACAAATTTCACATTCCTAAGATAGAGGATTCGATGGACTATCTAGATGGAGCTAGGTAATTTTCCAAAATTTATCTTAAATGTGGATATTATTAGATTAGGATGAAAGAGGGGGCTGAATGAAAGTTTTCATTTAAGACTATTAATGGTCTCCATGACTAGTTGGTAATACCATTTCGTCTTACCAATGCACCAAGCTCCTTTATGTGAGTCATGAATGAGGTTTTGAAATACTACATAAGAGTGTTTATTGTTGTTTAGTTAGATGACATCCCCATTTCCAACAAGACAAAGGAGGAACATATGAAGCACCTAGAATTGGTTGAGGAAACTCCATGAGGAAAAGTTGATAGTAAACCTAGAGAAGAGTGAATTCTTGAAGGAGGAGCTAGTGTATTTTTGGTTTGTAGTTGTATATGCTACTTTAGTATGTTAGAAATACTAAATTAAAAAAATCAAAAGCATTTGCATACTAATTTAACATAACTTCATGGGAGACAAAGTGAAGTCCTCAAATGAGAATATGAGCCATGGATAGGCTCTCTCAATGAGGATGATCACTTAATGTAGAGGTGTGTCTAATAGCTAAGATGGCTTGATTATGTATGTATGCTCAAATGCTCAAATGGGCTTCAATGGAGAATTTTTGATAGATTTTGGTGAATAGATTTGATGTAAAAATGGCTTCTCAAAATGGCATTATGGCTTTACTCTCTAGATTGTGTTAAAATGGCTTGGGAGAGGATTCCATAAATAGGCAAAGGGCTTGAGGGATCAAGGGCTAAGATGCAAGGATGGGAGAAATTTTATGGAAGGTTTAGATTGAATGAGAGGAGAGCACATGGATTGTGCTTTCTTACAACCAATTAGGGAGTGACAGGGGTCACAGGGTTATTGGTTAGAGCAAGAGGGGTTGAGGGGTCAACAAAGGAGGCTCAAAGCTCATAAAGACCCTCATAATAGCTTGTAAGAGCAATGAATGGACTTGTAAGAGTCATTTATGGCTTTGTGGGCTTCATAAAGTTTTATGGTTGGGATATTTGTGAGAGAGTTGAGATATTTTGACTTGGGTTGGATTAAGAAAGTCTTAAGCTTGACTTAGGAATGTGCAAATGATTAAGGCTTGGATTAGGCTTGAGTTAAGATTAGATTAGGCTTGTTAGAGATGGGCAAGTGGATGGCATTTAATGAGGGTGGGTGAAGGAGGAGATATTTGTTGGCTTTGGCTTGGGTTAGCAAGTCTTAACCCATGTCTAGGGAATGTGACAAGGTTAGGAGGGGATTAGGATTAGGATTAAAGATAAGAATTGACATCTTCTAGAAGAGTCTAGGGTTTGGATGAGGATGAAGACTTTCTAGAAGATTCTAGAACTTCCTAGGATGAGGATAAATAAAATTTTTAGGAAATAAATAAAGTTTTATTTATTTCAAGGGTTTGGGTTGAGGAGATATTTATTAAACTATTTTTAATAAACATGAGGATTAATATTTAATCTCAATTAAATATTTTGAGTTAGGATTAGGGGTAGGAAATGATGGGATTAGCCGTTAATCAAAATTAAAGAAGGATTAGAAGATTTTGGAAGAGGTTAGTGGTCTTAAGAAAATTGGCCAAATTTTGGAAAAATAAATAAAATTATTTATTTTGATATTTTTGGTCAATTTATTAATTAAATAATTAATAAATAAGGAAATAATGTTTAAATAAGATCTAAACATTTTTGGGAGGGATTCCTTAATTAAATATTTTTAATTAAGATAAAGGGATTTAATGGCATAAAAAAATTTAATTAATTAAATAATTAATTAATTAATAAATGATGATGTCATCAGGGACTTTTCAGAAAATAAAAATACTTTATTTTTCTAGAGGATTTTTAGGTGTCTACATTTTGCCCCTCTTTGACATAGTGTTGAGATAACACTATTTCAAAGAAGTTCAGATATAAATGACATGGAGATGACTTTATGGAGCAACATAGTTGCCCCAGTCTCAGGTAGAAGAGAGAGAATGGACTGCAAGATGCCCCCTCAAGAAGGTGGTAGGGAGAGAAAATGAGGCTCAATGGCTTCTTGAAAAATACAAGAATCTGAAATAAGCAAGGAGACTTAGATTGGCAAAGAGAAGGGGCTGAATTATCTCAATCTCTCACCATGGGAGAATGATAAAGGAGAATCAGATGCACAAGAGGAAGCAAGCTTAAGACTTTAGGGAAGGTGGAGGATGAAGGAGTGGAGCGCTATAAAAAAGAATCTAGGATAGGGAGAAGGATGAGGGGATTAGATAAAGATGAGGCAATAGGATTTTAAAGAGTCAGATTAGCGAAAGATGGGTTTCGGAGATCCCTAGGACTAGGATTGTGGATCTCAAAAGATGAGGCTTGGTGGATTGATTGGATTGGTGGATCCCTAAGACTAGGATTGTGGATCCCTAAAGCTAAAAGTGAAGATTGATTCAAAGAGATACTGATGCATAAGCTTGGGGTAGGAGAGACGGATGCTGGAGATGGATGGGGGATAATGGAGATTAAGGGAATCCATTGAAGCTTTTTGAGTAGGGGGATACTTCAAAGAGAAGTACCACCATGTAGTTGAGCACTAGATTTTCCATAGAACTATTGGTTAATTGCCGAGGTTACTAAGAACATCAAGGCCTTTTCACCAACTATCCATAGGACTGACGAACTGACTCAAAATAAACACGCAAGGATTGCCCCAGCATCACACATGAATCTCAAAAGAATCAGAGCAAAACTAACACTAGGTAACCCACAAGCAAAAAAGAAAAACAAATAAAAGACCTGATCAAGACCTTACACCCAGATTGCCCATTCATAGTATACCATGATATGGAAGATTGTGGCAACCTTGAGGAGGGAACAAAAATATTGTTTGGAAAAGATACTTCAAGACCCAAAAGGAAAGATTCCAAATCAAAATAAAGCGAGAATCCAAAAGAGAACCATTTGCCAATGAGATGGGTGGGACAAGGTACTAATGGACCAATATCATACATGAAGAAATCTATATCCTACAATGATCTATCGGAGAGCACCTAAGCTGATGGATCTGAATGAGTGATGCGTCTAGCAAGCTGAACTAAGAAGGATAACACTTTGGTGATAGGAGATCTAGCTAAAGGATGCATTGGAATAGCTAACCAAGGGTTGTACAATGTGTGCAAGATGCTAATCAAGGACATGAAAGTTGGATAGATACAATGGTACTAAGCTAAAGAGGATGTACAAGTTGACAGACCAAGATATGTTACAAATGTACAAGGTTGTTCATGTTTTGTTTTTGTGACATGGAAATGTTTGTGAAGGGTGGGATGTTTGTAATAGTTGATAGGTGGATAGGTAGATGGTTTGCGAAAAGCTTAAGTGAAAATGGGGTTCTTTGTGTGCATGTGATAGGATGAAAACTAGGATACAAGCTTTGGTATATAATACAAGCTAGAATATGGTACAAGCTTTGGACAAGATTTGGATATAAAAGCTATGATACAAGGGATGATACAAGATTTACAAGCTAGGGTACAAGATGTACAAGCTGAGGTATAAGATTTACAAGTTGAGGTACAATATTTACAAGCTGTACGAGAGGTATTTACAAGCCAAAGATTTTTAACTCAGTGATGTTCCATACTGCAACTATCTTTAATCATGTTATGAGAGCCTCATATTCAACTATATTGTTGGTGCTAGGGAATTTTAGCTTGAAGGCTTTTGGAATGTAATCTCCTTTAGGTGTGACCAAAAATATTCTTGCCCCTAATCCATGAGATGTATATGAGCCAACAAAATAAAGTTTCCATGGGGGCTGTTCTTCAATTAGACAGATATGCTCATCTAGAAATTTTGTGATCAAAGGATATGTATCTACTAGAGGCGCATCAGCTAGGTGATCTACTATAGCTTTCCCTTTGATTGCCTTTATGTCCACATACTAGATGTCAAATTCACTAAGGAGCATAACCCATTTTTCCAAACGCCCTGTAAGTGCTATTTTGGAGAGCATATACTTGAGAGGGTCAATCTTGGAGACTAGTTGGATGGTATGACTTAGCATGTAGTGGCAAAGCTTTTGAGTTGAGAAAAAAATTTCCAAAAAAGCTTTTTCCATAGGACTATAATTGAGTTCATAACCAACTAGGGTTCTACTGATGTAGTAGATGGCTCTTTCTCTGTCGTAGTCATCAAGCTGTGCTAGAAGTGCCCCTAGAGCAGTAGGCATTGCTGATATGTACAAGATCAAGGGATGACCCAGAACTGGTGGAACCAAGATAGGGGGATTGATGAGATACTACTTGATATGATCGAAGCTACATTGACATAAAGGATCCCACTTGAAGGTTTCATCCTTCTTCAGTAAATGTGCAAATGGCGTACACTTATCTGCAAGCTGGGAGATGAAACGTCGAACGAATTGAAGCTTTCCCTAAAGAGTGAAAAGTTGTCATAGTGTCTAGGGAGGAGGCATGTCTAAGATAGCTTTGACCTTCTTGGGGTCGATCTCTGTTCCTCGTTTAGAAACTATAAAGCCTAGAAGCTTGCCAAATGTGACCCCAAAGACACATTTCTTGGGATTCAACATGAGATGATATTTGGCTAACCTATCAAAGACTTTCTCTAGGTCAGCAAGATGATCCATGAAGGTGTGAGATTTAACCAAGATATCATCCACATAATCCTCCAAAATGCTATGGATAAGATCATGGAAAATGGCTATCATAGCTCTTTGATAGGTAGCCACAACATTCTTTAGGCCAAAAGGCATCATGTTGTAGCAAAAGGTTCCCCAAGGGGTAGTGAATGCTATCTTATGCCGATCCTCTTCTGCAATCTTGATTTTATTATACCCATAAAATCCATCCATGAGAGACAAAATTTCATGTCCAACTGTAAGGTCTACAATCATATCTATGTTTGGTAAGGGAAAATCATCTTTTGGACAAGCTTTGTTAAGATCTTTGAAATTAGTGCAGATTCTGATGTCACCGGAAGGCTTAGTGATGGGGACCATGTTGGAGATCCACTCTGAGTAGTTGATAGGTTGGATAACCTTAGCAGCTAACATTCTTTCTAATTCAAATTTGACTAGTAATTCCACCTTGGGGTGCATTTTTCTAAGCTTTTGTTTGACAGGCTTGATCTTTGGATTGATTGCAAGATGATGAACTACAAGCTTTGGATCTAGTCCTGGCATGTCTTGATATGACCATGCAAATTGGCCAATGTTCTCTCTTAAGACCTCAAAGAGGAGATTAGCTTGGTCTTGCGATAGGGATGCAACAATGTGAACAAGTCTGGGGACCTCTAAAGAACTGATGTTGACTTCTCTAGTATCCTCAATTAGAATAGAAGACACCTCTGGTCGATTATCTTGAGGAGGCTATGCTAAATCCTCGTGTTTTTCTTGTGCCTCTAGATTTTCTCACTGAGGGGCTCTCTTCGCTACCTGAGCTAGTCTTGGATTCACCTTAGTTCCAGTTTTGGGTGTATCGAAACTAGGTTGGGGATTTTCTCCAAAATACCCATTGGGATCTAGCTTATAGATATAGGTAGAATCTAGCTTTTTTTACTTGTGAGGAGTTTCAACTCCCATGAATCTCAGAAGCACTTCCTCTGATGTGAACTCATCAATGTATATGACTCTTGGTTGGTCCCAATCTATGAGTTGTGGATGGGCGAGTGGTAGGTCAATGAAATGGATGGATAGTTCTTGGAGAATAAAGTCTCTGAGGAAGATTTGGTCTGGGATATTGTTGTAGGCTCTTTTTTCAACTTCCTCAAGAATGTCTTTGATATCAACAAGGTCACGATGAATGTTTGAAAAAGGGTGGCCATTCTCATTGGTGCCCCCAGTTGTGGGTATGCCAAAGCCAAGACCTAACTCTGATTCCCACTTGTGTGCGTCGATGGGGCACTGCATGCCTCTTTCTTCTAGTCTTAGACCACCACCTTGATAGTTCCATTTGTCAATGATGAGCTTATGTTCTTGGGGATACTTCTGGCTAAAGTGATCAAGGCATCCTTGATTTCTTGGAGGTGCATCCTTATATAACCAATTGTTGATATCTAGAGTGAGCTCCTCATGAAGAGGGATTTTTGAGGATACAAAGGTTGTTGGGCCAAACTATTTGTATCGAGGAGGTGGAATCTCCTTAGATTTTTCATATGTCAGTCATCCATGGGCATGTGGATCGAGTGGGAGTGCCCCGATAGCAAATGCATCTAATAGACTATACTCTCCACAGCCTTTGTTATTGATCTTCACGATAGATAGGGTTGAGGTGAGGATGGTTTTTGGGTCATTACAAGTGTGGGATGAGCTAGCGATGGTTGTGCCAATACCAATTCTAGGGAAATGGTTTGCATATGAAGCTTCAACCACATTGCAGTAAGCAAAGGGTTTTGGATCAGCATGGATGGTTACCTTAGTGCCCTGATGCAAAAATTTGATGCACTAATGGTAAGTGGATAGAATGACTTTCATGGCATGAATCCATGGGGGACCAAGGAGGATGTTAAATGGTAGGTTTAGATCAATAACATGGCAAAGTGTTTCTTGGCTGACTGGCCCAACCTTGATTGGCAGCAAAATAGTTCCTTTTATGGTTTTGTCCAAGTTGTCATAAGCTTTGATGGTGATAACCTTACTAATGATATATGCCTCAGTATACCCAGCTTGTTTTATGAATTTTAGGGTGAAAATATTCAAGGTTGATCCATTATCTATCATTACGTTTTTTATGGAAAAATTGGATACCATAATGGCTATGCAGAGTGGAAGGGTGTGATCTGGCTCGACCATGGGTATGTCGATGGGTTTGAATGATAGGGCACATGAGGAGGATAGGTGTCCAACAAGATTACAAAAATTAGTAGCATTGATATCTAAAGGGACATGGGATTCTATGAGAGTACTGTCAAGGATGTTTTTGTAAACAAGACTAGTGCGGAGAATGTCTAAAATGGAGATTTGGGTTGGCATGCTCCCAAGGTGTTCGAAGATATTGTACTGGCTTTTTAATGGAGCTAATGGTGCTAGTGAAACTAGTGGGCCTACGATCTTAAATTGTGCTCTTCTAGTGGTGACTGTACACTCATTTTTTGGGCCTTGGATATTGATAACATTGACAAAAGGCTCCTTTTTAGATATACAACCGATGAGGCTACCATAGTCTATGAAGGATGAAGTGTGGTCATTGTTCTTCCCATGTTTTTAGTTTGGCTAGCAATTTTTTTTGGTTTGGATAGGTGCTTTTCCAAGATTTTGGTTGTTGTGAGGAGGAAAATCATTTTGATAGATCTATAAGCCTGCATTGGGAGAGGTTTGGGCACCAACGGTAATTTCTTTCTGATCAATGAGGTCCTACACATAATCTTTTAGTTTCATGCATCTGAGGGTGGTGTGACCTTTTACCTTATGAAATTTGCAGTACTCATTGTCTTTGTACCATGCAGCTTTGGATTGGCCTGGGTCAATTTTCTAGGTAGGAGGAAATTTGATGAGGTTTTCCTTAGTCAATTTCTCAAAAATGACATCCAATGGCTCACCAAGGGGTGTATAGTTTCTAGGTGTAGGTTGGAACTTAGGCTTTGTTCCTACAACTACATTGATGACATTAGCTTGATTGTTAGACCCTTGAAAGTTGGGCTTTAGATTACGGCTTTGAAAGCTTTGTTGATTTTGTTGTTAGTTGTTGATAGCTTGTTGATTGTTTGGTTGATAAGTTGGGTTGGACTAATTTTGGGAAGGACCAACAATATTCACATGTCTCGTGTTAGTGACCCCATCTATTGCAACGTGCTTGTTTTTGTTCCAATACCTAGACTTGTCATTTAAATGTGTTTGATTTTGGTTGGCTTCTTTGTAAATCTTGACCACACCATCTTTAATGAGTCCTTGCTCAAGGATCATTCCTTTCTCTTTGATATCTTTTTAGGTCTGCAAACCATTCATGGTCATGTGGTGAGCCAAGCTAGGATGGGCATTATCAATAAACATTTTCACCAAATGGCACTCTAGCAAGGTGCAAGATATGCGGGTGGTAAGGGTTTGCCATCTTTGCAGATATTTGGGAAGGCTTTCTCCACCTTTTTTCTTAGTGTGGACAAGATCAATTATAGATAGTTTTGTTTCAACAAGATGGGCATATTGGGATACAAATGCCTCAAACAATTCAGCAAAGTTTTTAATTGTGCCATATGGGATTCATTAAAACTATTCAAGAGCTGGTCCGGCCAAACTTTTGGGAAAGAGACGCAAGAGGAAGACATCACCATATGCCACTTCTTGGAAGTGCATGTAAAATTCTTTGATATGTGTGACAGGGTCTCCTTTTCCTCTATATTTGTCAAACTTGGGTATCTCAAAGTGTTTGGGAAATGGTGTCATGGTAATGGCTTTGTCAAATGGGCAAGGACACACATTCTCAAACTTGAAGGTTTTTGGATCATTTCCCTCCTAGATGTTCTTCAAAGCTATCTTCATGGCTTCCCATTCTGCATTAATGGGTGATGGCTAGGGTGCCCCCAATGTAGGAGTACACTAAGGTAGGTATGTGCTAGATGGGGCTATGAAATATGGATGGCTTTGAGGTATGGGTTGGTAGGGATTGTACATGGCTTGGGCAATAGAATGGTGGATGATGGGTTGCTAAGGTGGAGGTGGCACATATTGTTGCATGTGTTTTGAGGCTTGCTGTTGATATTGGATTTGAGTTTGGGATTGAGGAACATAAGTTGGCTGTGGAATAAATGAATTTCTTTGTGGAGGTAAGGTATAAGATGGTTGTGAAGCTTGGGGAAAGTATTGGGGAGCTTGTGGAAGTTGACTTTGGATTTGAGGAGTTTGACCAATATATGTGTGTTGTGCCCCCATTTGGGAAGGTATCTACATAAAAAAAGAGGCCAAGTAATTGGTGGTTGATGGTGGTGGATTTCCTCCTAGAAGTTGCATAGAAAAATAGTTAGTAATAGGAGGTAATGGATTAGTTGGTGGTGGAGGTGGTAGGAATTGAAAGCTTGGAAATGGAACTGATGGGGTTTGATAGCTTGGTGGCTGGATTTGAAAGTTTGGTAGAGTGGTGGCAGGAGCTTGGGTCACTTGAGAGCTTGGCAAAACATTGGTAGTAGCTTGTGGGGTTTGATAGCTTTGTGGAGTGAGGGCAGTAGCTTGTGGATTTGTGGTTGATGGCACTAAGCTCCAAGGACTTAGTGTAAATGATGGAATTGTGCTCTGAGCTGAGGTAAACAAGCTTGGGGTGATGAAAGGTTGATTAATTGGCCCCATGGGTGGCATCCCGGTTGTATATTGCTAAGGTTGGCCAAAGATGCTAGCACTGATTTGGGAGATGGGTGGATTTGGAAGGTTGGTTTAGAAGGCAGCAATAGCAATAGTGAAGGGAGTGAATGATGGGGTGTTTTGGGCAAAGGGGGTTTGGGATGGAGTGGTATGGACCAATGGTGGAGTGGTGGTGGCTAGATTGGCTTGCGGAAGGGAGATTTCAACTTGAGTGGAGGCTGGTATGTTTGGGTCTATTGGATCATAAGGATTGGCTTAAGGCTCTTCTTTTGGCACATATTGAGGATAATCTAAATCATAAGAGCCTATTGGGAGTGGTAGTTTCCCAAACAATAGATGAGATGGATTTGATAAGGGAGGAGGTCTTCCAAAGTCGAAGGCTCCTATATTGTCCCTTCGATAGTTAGCCATGATTGTTTCATGATTGTTTCTTTATTCTTATCTATAATGGCATTCACCAATACTACATTTCTTGGTTGGTTCATGAAAGCTTCAATGTCAATAGGTGATGGTATAGTGTTCTTTGGGCTAAAGGATGGTTGATTGCTCAAGGGGAGCAATGTTGTTTGATCCAAATGATAGGGTTCCATTGTTTCTTTCTTCTTCTTGGCTAAGCGAGTGATGGGTGGCATGAAAATGTTCCTGGGGAAGAGATGCAACAATGTTGATGGATGCAAAGGGGGAAGGCTTTTCTATGCAAATGATTTCCTAGGTTGAGGCAAAGCTATATGACAAACCTAAGGAGGAATGGGTTGGGGATTCTAACTTCAAAGATATGTTGCCAAAGCATGAAAGGTCTGCTTTCCTATGTGCAAGCTTGGTGGTGATTGTGTCAACTTTAAGGATAGATTGATGATCCTTTAGGAAAAATACGAGATTGACCACTTGTGGATCCCAACCTTTGGCTCAAGGTGATGAGGGATAACAAGTGACAAAGCTAGATTACCCTAGACAAAGCTCTGTCAAAGGGATAACCTCGATGAGGCTGGTGGATTTGCAAGATGGTAGGAATGGAAAACCTTTGGCAAGGTGACAACAATTTTTGAAGGCTTGGATGTGAAAATTAGGCTTTTTGGGATGCTAGCTAGGTTTGAGGGGATTGGTTTGATTCTAATGCAAAGACCTAGATGAGATGGATGGGCTAAAATGATTTAAAGGGATAACCTAGAATGGATGGCTTTCCTACAAAGATGATTATAAAGTGAAACTTATACAAGAAGATGTGGAAAAACAAGGGGGCCTAATCATAGAAATCATGCCTAGTTGGTAAGACATAAGCAAGGTTAACTCCTGGATGCTTGCTAAATTTGATAGTGCGATCTAACTAGGCGTCCTGACAAGTTTCATCGGCCACTTTGTCTTCTGCTTTGTGGAGTTTGGCAATTTGAGGGCTTGGTGTTACTTCCTTTCTCTTGGCTGAAATTTCTTGGTATGCTTGAGAGGGCTTGAATTTGGCTTTGTGAAACTTCTATTTGGGTTTGGGTTGTTCTGACATAAATTCTTGAATCTATTTGGCTTTGAGAGATCGTGGTTGTTTTGCTTCAACTTGTTCAACTTCTAAAACAAGCAGTGACTATGCTAAGTGTGCCCTAAGATAGGATTGACCAAGTTTGGAAAACATTCATTCAACAAGTAAAAGATCAAGGAATAGATAGGAACAACTAGATAGAATTTTTTGATTCTCAGAATGTGATACGTGTGCCAAGGAGTGTGTATATTCTACAAATGTTTCGATCAGTCACTTCAAACACATTAAAATCCTAGATGGTTATCTACAAGGCTGACTGTTGGTTTAGCTAGGGAGTCCTTGATATACCCAAGGTATGTGAGGCCCAAATCCATAGATGAAACCAAAACAATGTCACACAGCCGAGAGGAGTGGTAACCCACTTCTCCTCTTTCACTTCTCAAGGGTATAAAGTTCCTTAAGGCTTAGCCCGAGTGACATAATTTTGATCCCAAGAGAGGTGTCTTTGGATTCACCTCCCTATCTTTATACTCCACCAGAACACTGGAGTTGAGGTCATCCCAAGGGTTGATGAAATCCCAAAGCAAGCCTCCTAAAAGATAAGACAAGATTTTGGATCCTAATCTTATGCACCCAAGATGGCCTCAAAAGATGACAAGGGGAGAGAAGAGTTGGATGATCTTGGGCTAAAAGACAGAGTACTTTTCCAACAGACGCTTTAAGTTTTTTGATCTAGACCTTTTGAAAACACGTGTGATTTAAGATGCAAAGGTTCAATTCCAATTTGAAATGAACCAACAAAAGAGAAGTAATCGAAGAATGAATACACTTAGAAGATTTAGGGTCAACAAAAAGTAAACTCGCACACCCGGAGGCCCTCCATGTCAAGTATCGATTGATTTTCTTTAAGGCATTCAAGATTGAGTGTGAGTTTGTTTTCAGCCCAAAACAAAGATGTGTGTAAAGCTCAATTTCAAGCACACACTCGGAGGCCCTCTACATCAAGACAGTGGAATTTGATTTTTGTGGAGCACTTAACACCTTCTTAGGTAGACCCATCCCCATATATGATGCTGATATGGAAACCAATGGTTAGAATGATGGGTGATTAAAGAGGGTGAGTCCAATAACAAATTCAGTCAAAGTCTCTTTATTTGTTTTTATAACTTTGAAAGTTTCTAAAATGTGGATTCTTTTTATGCCCCAAAAGATGATTATTTGATCTATAGCATTCAAGATTGGATTTTTTATTTTAATCATGCATTCATAAAAAAAAAAAATTGATTTTAATCCATGGCACTCAAGAGTGATTTTAGCAACATGCATTCAAAGACAAGTGATTAAACATTCAAGTTCTTTCCTTTGAGCATTCAAGATTGAGATTTTGTGTGTTGTTTTAAGAACTTTGAAGTGCTTTGTTTTAACCTTAGATCATTCAAGATTGTTTTGAACTCAAAAGTGAAAATGACTCTTTGGACTTTGATTTTCATTCGATATTTTGTGTTCTAGTTTGCATGTTTTAAGCCCAAAAATGATATTCCTAGATTGTTTTGATGCATGAAAAACCTAAGAAACATTCAAGATTTTGCAACAAGACATTTTTTTGGAACAAATAACAAATCTTTTAGAAAAGTTTTGGCAACCATTTAGGACTCTTAGTTTTTATGAGATTTTTAAAAGAACTTTAAAATATTTGCAAATGAGGTTCATTTCATCCTTGATTGATGCTTTGAGTTTGATTTAGATTTTAGTGTGCACTTAGTGTTGATTTTGAACCTTTTGAAATGGAAACTTGAAGTTCTTTTTAAATTCCCAAAAATGAAGTGTTCCTAACTTTGCATGAATGCATCTAAAACCTTGATGTTGCAAGGATGCAAATGATTGGATTGGTTTAGTTTCACTTGTTAAAAGTTTTTTTTTATTGCAAATTTTTAGTTTTTAATGGATTTAAGTATGATTTGGGGGTTCATTTTAAGCACTTAAAAAAAAGGGTGTATGATTTTTCTTCCTTGAAAAACAAAGGCCAAGATCCCTCAAGAAGAAGAAGAAGAAGAAGAAGTAGACGGAATAGAAGAAGAATATATACAAGAAAAGGAAGAAGAATTCCAAGTGCTTCATCCACCTATAAGCTTGAAAAATCTGCAAACACTATGAGATAGACTATGAGTTCCTTTGTCTTCTTCATGCTCATGTGGACCTACAAAACCAATTTATACAATCCTACCAATCACAAAAACAAGAAAAATTAGCCAAAATCAGAAAATGATATACAAAACTTGACTAAAAAAGCTAATGGAGATGACCCATGCGAGGTCCCACCTGGCATGCCAAAATGTATATGCTACTTTAGTATGTTAGAAATACTAAATTAAAACAATCAAAAGCATTTGCATTCTAATTTAACATAATTTCATGAGAGACAAAGTGAAGTCCTCAAATGAGAATATGAGCCATGGATAGGCTCTCTCAATGAGGATGATCACTTGATGTAGAGGTGTGTCTAATAGTTAAGATGGCTTGATTATGTATGTATGCTCAAATGCTCAAATGGGCTTCAATGGAGAATTTTTGATAGATTTTGGTGAATGGATTTGATGTTAAAATGGCTTCTCAAAATGGTATTATGGCTTTACTTTTTAGATTGTGTTAAAATGGCTTGAGAGAGGATTCCTTAAATAGGCAAAGGGCTTGAGGGATCAAGGGCTAGGATGCAAGGATGGGAGAAAGTTTATGGAAAGTTTAGATTGAATGAGAGGAGAGCACATAGATTATGCTTCCTTACAGCCAATCAAAGAGTGACACATGTCACAGGGTCATTGGTTAAAGAAAGAGGGGTTGAAGGGTCAACAAAGGAGGCTCAAAGCTCATAAAGACCCTCATAATGACTTGTAAGAGAAATGAATGGGCTTGTAAGAGTAATTTATGGCTTTGTGGGCTTCATAAAGTTTTATGGTTGGGATATTTGTGAGAGAGTTGATATATTTTGACTTGGGTTGGATTAAGAAAGTCTTAAGCTTGACTTAGGAATGTGCAAATGATTAGGGCTTGGATTAGGCTTGGGTTAAGATTAGATTAGGCTTGTTAGAGATGGGCAAGTGGATGGCATTTAATGAGGGTGGGTGAAGGAGGAGATATTTGTTGGCTTTGGCTTGGGTTAGCATGTCTTAACCCATGTTTATGGAATGTGACAAGGTTAGGAGGGGATTAGGATTAGGATTAAAGATAAGGATTGACATCTTCTAGAAGAGTCTAGGCTTTGGATGAGGATGAAGACTTTCTAGAAGAGTCTAGAACTTCCTAGGATGAGGATAAATAAGATTTTTAGGAAATAAATAAAGTTTTATTTATTTCAAGGGTTTGGGTTGAGAAGATATTTATTAAAATATTTTTAATAAACATGAGGATTAATATTTAATCTTAATTAAATATTTTGAGTTGGGATTAGGGGTAGGAAATGATGGGATTAGCCTTTAATCAAAATTATAGAAGGATTAGAAGATTTTGGAAGAGGTTAGCGGTCTTAAGGAAATTGGCCAAGTTTTGTGCAAAAAATAAATAAATTATTTATTTTGGGATTTTTGGTCAATTTATTAATTAAATAATTAATAAATAAGGAAATAATGTTTAAATAAGATCTAAACATTTTTGGGAGGGATTCCTTAATTAAATATTTTTAATTAAGATAAAGGGATTTAATGGCATAAAAATAATTAATTAATTATATAAATAATTAATTAATAAATGATGATGTCATCAGGGACTTTTCAGAAAATAAAAATACTTTATTTTCTAAAGGATTTTCAGGTGTCTATAGTAGTATCCCAAGAGAATCTAAAGATGGACAAGGACAAGGTGGAGGCAATCTTGAGTTGGCCTAATCCTAGATCTGCTATTGAGGTTAGAAGCTTCCATGGACTAGCATAGTTCTGTAGGAAGTTTGTGAGAAGGTTTAGTGAGATTTGTGCACCAATGAAAAACACCATCAAAGGAGGCATGAAGACCAAGTTCACATGGACCAAGGAAGAAGATGCAAGTTTTGTGAGGTTGAAGAAAGAAGTAACAACACAACCAATATTGGTTTTTCCTAGTTTTGAGAAGCCATTTGTGGTGGAGTGTGATACTAGCTACATAGTAGTTGGGGTAGTTTTGAGCCAAGAGGGAAGACTGGTAGCTTTTTTCAATGAGAGGTTTAATGAAGCCAAGACAAGGTATTCAACATATGATCTATAACTCTATGCACTTGTCCAAGCCCTCAAGAAGTGGAGGCATTAATTATTACCCAAGGAGTTTGTGGTCTTCATAGATAACCAAGAACTAAGCTTTATCAACTCACAGAAGAAGCTAAGTCTAAGGCATATCGAATGGATGGAGTTCTTGTAGTCCTACAATTTCATAATCAAATAAAATGGGGAAAAATAATAAGGTGGAAAATGCTTTGAGTAGGTTGCTACTGACAGTACAGGATGTCAAATTATAGAGCATAGGCTTGGATGGATTCAAGGACCTATATGAGGAGAAAACTAACATTTCATAGGCTTACAAGGTATGTATTGAGTTTGCTAGTCATTTTCATAGTGAATTTTCTAAATACACCTTGTATAATGGATTATTGTTCAAGGGTACTCAATAGTTGTGAATCCTAAGGGGATCTATGAGAGAAAATATCATACAAGATAAGCACAATGGGAACATGAGTGGGCACTTTGGTCTTAACAAGACTATAGACCTTATGGAGAGATTTTATTACTAGTTCAAAATGCAAAGGGATATAAGGAAGTATATGGAGTAGTGTGGCATATGTCAAAAGGCAAAGGGTACTTCATCAAATGTAGGACTCTACCGACCTCTACTCATTCCTAATAGGCCTTGGGAATGCATCATCATGGACTTCATAATGGGATTTCCAAGGACTGGGATAGGGTTAGATAGTATGTTTGTGGTGGTGGATCGGTTCAGCAAGAAGAGCCATTGCATTCCATGCAAGACCACACTTGATGCAAGCAACATTGCAAACCTATTATTCAAGGAGGTGGTTAGGATACATAGCTTACCATGGAGCATAGTTTTTGATAGAGATGTCAAATTTATGGGGCACTTTTGGAAGACCCTATGGAAGAGGCTTGGAAAAAATCTTGCTCATAGTTCTTCCTAGCATCCTCAAATAGATGGGCAGACAGAGGTCATCAACAGGGTCCCAGGAAACCTATTAAGGTGTCTTACTAAGGAGTATGGTCAAAGTTGAGAGTAAGTCATACCATAGGCTGAATTTTCCTAAAATGATAGTAATAATAGAACAATAGGGTTAATCCCTTTCCAAATAGTGTATGACACTCATCCAAGGTGCATCATGGAGCTAAGGGACTTACCAAGCCAAGCCAACATTAGTAGGCATGTTGATGATTTTTTTCAATCCATGAAAGAAGTGCATGATTAGGTGAAATAAAGTTTGATGAAGGAAAATCAAAAATTGAAGGAGAAGAAGGATGAGGGGAGAAGAGAGTTTCATTTTCAAGCACAAGACTTGGTGATGGTCTATCTAGCCAAGGCCAAACTATAGAAGGGCATCCCCAGTAAGTTATAGATGAAGAGGATTGGGCCCTACAAAATACTTGAGAAGTATGGACACAATTCTTGCAAGGTAGATTTACCCAAGGACATGGCTATCTCTCCCATGTTTAATGTTAAGGACCTAATACCTTATAAGGGTCCTAAGTTTTCTAAAGTAGAGTATCAAAAATAACTAAGAAAAGATGTCTCACACTTACAAGTTCTTGAAAAGAAGAAACCACGGGTGGAGATAATTTTGAATTCTAGAGTGAAGAAGAGTACAAGAAACAAGGTCTACAAGGAACATCTAGTGAAGTGGTTGGATACCCCAAAAGCTGAGGCCACTTGGATTTATGAAAGTGATTTCAAGAAACATGGCATCAACAAGGATTTCCTCTCTCCAATAGTACCTTATTCATCTTCTTGCAGTGGGAGAATGGTGCAGGAGCACCTAGGGTTAAAGTATTGGAATACAAACACCACTGAGGGTGGGGTAGGGAGGGGGCAAATCAGTGGTTTAAAATACTTTTAAAAACTTGAAACAATTACAAGTTATAAAAATTTAACAAAAGAGCAAGATAGTTAATGAATAAAAAAGTGGCACAATATTTTAAAATGGAAAACTCATTAGGGTAAACAACAAATTTGAATATGAAACTTTATTGGCCTCTTGGGAAAATCTTTTAGAGCTACAACTCTAGGAAGCACCAACACCTTGTTTTAGAAACACCAATTTCAAAGAACACCAATCCCTTACACCTGAAGCACCAACTTCATGAATACAAGAAGTACCAACTTCAAAAATGAACAAATGAGATATTAAATCATAGGATCATCTCTATTACAGCACAAATCATGAATCACTAGTTTCAATTTCTTGTTGAAAACACAATGCAGGATATACTTCTATTCTCCTCAAAACATCCAATATCCAAATTTTTTTTTTTTACCCAATTAAAAGATCTTATTAAATACTGATATGAACGAATGAAGAAGTAATATATAATCCTTCTTCTACCTCTAATAAACTTATTCAATTAAAATCAAATAAAAAATATGAAATAAGAAACATAAATCATTACCCTCTTCTTTGTTGTTAAAAATCCGCCCGTAAACTATTTGGTCTATAAGGAATTCCACACCAATTCTGCTTCTATCAAAACCACCTATTGGATGTTTTAGAGGAATGTATCCTTGACATATAAACTAAGAAAGTCAAAAATTTTGAGGTAGGTACATACCCCAAACTTCCATTGGACCAAAACCACTCAAAACTATTAAAACTGTCATAACAATTTGGTAACTATTTGTGATAAACATACTTTTTGTGTTTCTATACATGTGTTATGCAAAAACTAACAAAGACCCATTTTAGCTAACTCCGAGCCCTTTCCAAAAATGTATGATAGTTTTGGACTATTTGATAAAAATACTTGTTGACTTTCTAATAGATCAAAACTATTTTTTTAATCCATTTTCAAAACCAATGTGAACATTAAGTGTTAATTGTGTAACAGTTAAGTATTTGTCTTGAATATGTTTTGAACAATATTGAAAGAAATAAAATAAGATAATTACATGATGTTAGCCATACCATATGCTCATTATTGACATCAATGAACACAATCAAAGACTAAGTACCAATGGTTCAACATACTCCCCCTTTGGCATTGATGTCAAAACCAACTTCCACATGTATATCCATGTGTACCTATACTTGCATATCCATCATGTAGACATCTTCTTCATTTTTTTCCCACTTTGACATCAATGACAAAGGAGATATACCAGGGATTCAGTTTAACAAGAAGATAAGCAAAATATGCTCCCCCTAAAACCTATCACTCATTTATGAACTTATGCAAGAGAAGAGAAGGATAAAACCCCAAATCTTGTTCTTAACCCTTCAAATGTGGTTCTTGAGAGAGGTTTTTTAATGTCAGCTAGATGATCTAGAGAAGGAATAAGTTGTAATTCAACATTATCATTCAATACATGTTCCCTTACGAAATGATAACGGACATCAATGTGCTTAGTGCATGAATGCATAACTGGATTCTTAGAAATATTGAATGCAATCTGATTATCGCAATAGATAGGAACTAGTTTGGAAACTATTACTTTAATATCTAATAAAGTTTGAACCATCCATAGAACCTATTGACAACAAAAACATGCAACTATATATTTAGCCTCTGCAATAGAAAGTATAGTAGATTCTTACTTCTTACTATGCCAACACACTAGCTTGTTACCCAAGAAAAATGCTACTCCTAAAGTACTTTTCTTTCATCTAGAAAACCTTCCCAATCCAAGTTAGTACAAGAAACAAATCTGAAATCATCATGTTTAGGATACCGAATCTCATAATCCAACATACCCTAAATATATCTGAAAATTCTTTTAACTATCATAACATGAGATTCTTTAGGTGGAGATTGAAATCTTGCAACTAAACATACAACATGCATGATATTAGGCCTTGAATCTATGAGGTATAGTAAACTACCAATCATGGATCAATAACTTGTTTGATCAATATCAAGAGAATCATCTTTTTTAGTAAGTTTACATCTTGTTATCATTGGTGTTCCCATATGCTTACAATCTTCCATTTGAAATTTCTTTTGCATACTTAGTTTGGGATAAGAATATACCATTTTCCAACTGAGAAATTTGTAACCCAAGAAAATAGGATAGTTCTTCAAGCATGGACATTTCAAATTTAGATTGCATAGGCTTTGAAAAACCTTGACTTAAAGCATCATCATTGGATCCAAATACTATATCATCAACATAAACAAGAACAATGAGAACATCATCACATGTACCATATATGTAGAAATTTATATCAACACAACCTCTTCTAGAGCCATTTTTTATAAGATACTGATCCAACCTAGGATACCAAGCCCTCGAAGCTTTTTTCAAACCATAAAGAGCCTTTTTTTAACCTGTAGACATGATTAGGATAGTCTTTGTTTTCAAATCCTTTAGGTTGATCCATATAAACCTCTTCATCAAGATAACCATTAAGAAATGTCATTTTAACATCCATTTGGTACATTTTAAAGCCCTTGAAAGCTAAATATTCAAGAAAGATTCTAATTTCTTCAATTCTAGCCACCGGTGCAAAAGTTTCATCAAAGTCCACACCTTCTATTTGTGCATAACCCCTACAAAAAAATCTAGCCTTGTTCCTTGATATCTTTCCATTTTCATCAAGTTTACTTCTAAAGACCCATTTAGTACCTATTGCATTTTTATCTTTAGGCCTAGGCACTAATTCCCAAGTTTTATTTTTTCAATTTGACTTAGTTCATCTTTCATAGCATTAACCCAAAACTCATCCATACTAGCTTCTTTATATGATTTAGGTTCAATTTGAGATAACTAACAAATGTTAGCACATTCACTAGATGTAGTTCTTGTTCTCATTTGAATACCTTTATGTTTATCCCCTATAATCTATTCTTGAGGATAATACTTCTTCAATCTTGTTCCTCTAACCTTTGTACCTCTGGGTTTTGGTGTTTGTATTCAATCTTTTATCTCTTCTTCAGCTTCAACAACTTTATTATCTACTTCTTTCAAGTGTTTATCACTGTCTTGTAGGAAAGTATTATCCATTCTTATTTCCTTATTATCTAGCACAACTTCATCCACTTTCACATGTATAGTATCAACAAGTTTATTCAACCTTTTATTAAAACATTTGTAAGCTTTACTTTGAGAATATCCTAAAAAGATTTCTTCATCACATCTTGAATCAAAGCTTCCTATTTTATCATTAGAATTGTTAATGAATCATCTACTTCCAAAATTCTAAAATTCTTAACAGATGCAGGATGTCCATACCATAACTCATAAAGAGTTCACTTAGATTTTACCCCTAGTTGTGCCCTATTTAAAATACATATTATTGTTTGAACTTCTTCTTTCCAATATCTGTTTGGTACTTTAAATTAATCTAACATAGTCCTTACCATTTCTTTCACTATTCGGTTGTTTCTCTCAACAACTCCATTTTGGTGAGGTGTCCTAGATGTTGCATATTGTCTTTTTATGCCATGCTTTTCACAATAATCAACAAATTCATTTGAAGTAAACTCACCACCTTTATCTAATCATAAGCATTTAATCTTCATGTTTGACTCATTTTCAACCATTTTCCTAAAAATCTTAAACTTGTTAAATGCCTCTGATTTATGTTTTAAGAATGTTACCCATGTCATTCTTGTATAATCATCTATAAAAAGCATGAAATAATTTTCACTATTCAACGAAATTGTTCTTGTAGGAGCACATAAATTAGTATGTACTAATTGCAATGGTTTAGAAGTAAAATATTCTTTTGAAGGAAAAGATGCCTTTGTTTGTTTACTATGTTGACACCCTTTACAAATAACATTCTCTAGCTTACTTATCCATGGCATACCTCTTACTTTTTGATGCTTACTAACTTTTACCAAGTTGTCAAAATTCAAGTTCCCAAGCCATTTGTGCCATAACCAAATTTCATTTACCTATCCCATAAGACAAGCATCCTCCTGATTGTTAGTATTTGTGATATTAAAAAAATTATATACATTCCCTTTAGATCTTTTACCTAATGCAACCAGCTGCCCAAATTTTAATTTGATTTGGCAACCATGGTTATCAAAAAAAAATTCATATCCATGATTACAAATTTGAGTAACATTAGAAGATTGTATTTTAATCCATCAACATAATACACATCATGAATGGACATTTTGTCACTAAGCATCAAAGAACCCAAACCTTTAATTTTCCTTGAAGAATCATCACCAAAACTAACATTGCCACCTTTGTAGTTAATCAATTTGTCAAACTTCATTCTATCTCTTGTCATGTGTCTAGAACAACCACTATCAAATATCCAAAAGTCCTTTTCTTCAAAATGTAGAGCCATTTGAACAAAGATAGACCTCCATATTTTCATCACTTTAGTATCAAAGTCTTTATCAACTTGTAGACTAGCATAAGATTGATCATTTTGAATTGACTTAGTTTTACAATTACTCATAATATGACCAAAGGGATTGCATTTGTAGCATCTTAGACTATTCATTTTAGGAAAGTAATAACCAAAATGAAACTTTGAATACCTCCTTGACATTTATTTGCAATTACTTATTATATGTCCATATTGATGACACATGAAGCAATTCCCATCAAAGAAAGAAGTGAACCTGTTTGAGAATCTTTTACCCATGAATCAAGTGCTTGATATAACCTTATTTCTATTATTATAAATCTGATTAAAATATGAATTTTTACCTACATTTAAAGTGGTAGCATTTTGATTTATATCCTTACTTTCAGATTTAAATATCTCAAATAAAGATTTATCATTCTTGTCACTAGAACATTGTCCAAGTTCAAAACCAATTCTTGTTAAATCATCAGTTCTTCTTTGTTTCCTTAACATATCATTCAAATTAGTGTTCTCATATTTTTCTAACTTTCTTCTATATGATACTACTTCATTCATTAACCTTGTAGATTCCCAATCTTTAGAACTTAACTCTTCCTTAGTGACAAAGACAATTCTCTTTTGTTCCTCAACTTGTAATTTCAATTCTATAAGTTGTTGATTTATGTCCTTAGCTTATTTTTCAAAGTTCTTTTTTTCTTTTAAGAATTTCTTTTCTTGAAAATTTAAATTCCTTGATCTTTTTAAGTGCATAAATAAATTCACATTCTAAATCAGCCTTAACAAGTTCAACATCATCATCACTAGATGATTCTTGACAAGTAGTTTCTATAGCTATGAATGAAACTTCATTTTCACCACATTCAAAACTACTAGAGTCAATATCTAATACATTAGCAATCAAACTCTTCTTCTTCTTAAAGAACTTCTTTTTGTTATAGAATTTCCTTTTACTTGATTTCTCTTTCTCATCATCTACTTCATCATGACTATTTTAAGGATTTTGAGATGCAAAGTGTCCTATTTTACCACAATTAAAGCATTTGAAAGGAAGTTTATCTTTGTATTTACCTGCTCCTTTATTTAATTTCCTTGATAAATGTGTTTCAAGAACATGATGATCTTCTAATTCTAAATATACTTGCTTTACTTTTTTTTCCACCTTGAATGCTACTTCTTTGCTTGTGGATTCTTGTGTGCCAAAATTTCTCATTTCATAAGCTACAAGTGCTCCATAAATATTGTTCCATACTTGTTAATATCTCTATTTTCTGTTAGTAATAAGGTGTCTCAACCTTGTATAATTCCTATTCTTATTATTATTTATTTTGTAAAATGTATTTTTGCAAATAATATGTAAATTTGAGTGTACATGTCTAGTTGGCATGTTGATCACTTACATGTGTCGGCATCTTGAAGTGTGTGAAGGAGATCATGGCTGAAATGGTTATGACGGATTCCTATGACGCATAAGAGCTATTTAAGGAATGGGCTATGATAGGTGTAAGAGCATCTTATGAAATGAGGCCTATTTGGGCACCCAAGAATGAGTGGTTGGTGTGTGTAAGAGAATATGCCAAAAATAGGTTGGTATGACGGATTCTCTTACACTTCTCTTGTGACTGCTATTTTTGGCAGATTCTATGACAAGCTGTCATTACCTATTCAAGGGATGGACACCCTTTTCTTGGTATTGTATGTACATGTGGCATTGTGCATGTTTCTTGGTGGTTGAGCCATGAAAAATGCCCAACTCCATTATGGGCATTTTGTTGAGTCTTAAGATGTTCATAAAATGAGTATTGCCTGTTGAAATGCAATAGTGTGATAGATGAAAGTTTGTAGGTACTGAGGTGTTGCTGGAGTCTTCTATTGTTGATGTTGAACTTGCATTGCAAGTGTATTGTAATCTTGTGTTGAAGATAATACATTGTGCAGGTTCTAGAGGGGTGGGGTTATTTTACCAAAAGGTTTTTCCCCACCGAAAAATCTTTGTGTTATGTATTCTTTCTCTATCTATTTTCTATATGTATGGTTGGCTACAATATTTTTGTTTACATGATATTGAATCTATAAGTGTAGAATATTTTTAAAAGGATTTGCACCATACTTTCCTTATGAGATTAGTGTAGGAAGTTGTTTCTGCACCTGAGTTTCCTTACAAGTGGTATTAGAGCTTGATCAACTTTTGATCCTAGTTGTTGGGTAGGGTTTTTTGAGCTAATATCAAGTTGAGTGGGAGTCTTGTGCAGAGCATCCTGAATCTTATTTGCAGATTGAGATGGTGAGTTCATCATATGGAAGAATGGAGGTGGAGAAATTTAATGGCACTAATTTTGAGTTGTGGAAACTCAAGATGGAAGACATGTTGGAAGATCATGACCTATGGGAAGTGACTACAAGTTCTACAAGACCAAAAACTATAACTCAAGCAGATTGGGATATCAAATATTGTAAAGCTAAGGGTCTCATAAGACTCTTTTTAACCGATGCAGTCCTTCTAAATGTTCTAGATGAGAAAACTGCATATAGTTTGTGGGAGAGACTTGGGGCCGTGTATCAGGTCAAATCTTTGGTGAACAAGTTGTTCCTGAGGAAGAAGTTGTATTCTCTATGAATGGAGGAAGGTGGATCCTTAACGGATTATTTAAATGCATTTAATCTGCTACCTACACAGTTGACATCTATTGGTGTCAAGTTAAAGGAGGAGGATCATTGCTACACACTTTTGTGTTCTTTACCAGATTCATGGGACCATCTTGTGATGGCTCTCAAAAGCACATTAGTCACCTTCAAAATGGATGATGTGGTGTCTTCACTACTATCAGAGGAGATGTGGAGAAAGGCTTTCATTTCAAAAAAAGAAGCCCTTGCTATTCATGGGAGATCCATGGAAAGAGGAAAGAAAAATGACAATAAGTCAGACAATAAGGGTAGATCCAAATCCTGTGGGAAGTCAAAGACTTCCACTAAGTCCAAGGAAAAATGTTGGAACTATGAAAAGACTGGGCACTTCCATAAAGACTATAAAGAGCCTAAGAAGAAGAAGAAAGCCTCAGATTCTGGTTCTGAAAAATCTCAAGAAGATGGCAATGCATTCATCGTAGCTTTGGCAGCCCATGCATCTGATGATGTGTGGTTGGTTGACTTGGGTGCATCTTTTCACATGACCTCTCATCGAAACTGGTTCTCAAGATATGAAGATTTCGATGGTGGAAAGGTGTACTTGGGTGATGATTCTCACCTAAAGATAGTTGGATGTGAAAGGGTCACTATCAAATTTCTTGATGGATGAGTAAAGCGAATCAATGGAGTTATGCACATTCCAATTTTGGCACGAAACCTATTATCTGTATGTATGATGAATGATGTAGGTCTGCAAGTTGTTTTTTCAAAAGAAGGATGTAAGCTGATTAGAGGATCAATGGTGCTTGCTAAGGGTACTAGGAGAGGTACTTTGTTTCAGCTAGATGCATGTATTCCTCTATGTAACAGTTCTTCATCCTCACCATCTGAATGAGCAGTGAAGAATTCTGTGGTTATTGGTTCCGATGGCAATGCAAACACTTTGGAAGGAAAGCTTCTTGTAGAAAAGACAATGTTGTGGCATATGAGACTTGGCCACATTGGTGAGAAGGGTCTTAGAACCTTGAAAAAGAAAAATCTCGTTGAGGAGTTAAATGATTGCAATCTCGAGTTTGACTTTTGTGAACACTGTGTACATGGTAAACAAAATCATGTTTAGTTTTACTCTAGTTCTCACAAATCTTCTGATAATTTGGATCTTATTCATTTTGATGTATTTGGTCTTGTAAAAGTTCCTTTGATCTCCAAGTCTATATTTTTTGCATCTTTCATAGATGATTATAGTAGAAAGACATGGATTTATTTCTTTAAAAGTAAGACACAAGTCTTTAGTCGATTCAAGGAATTTAAAGCCCTTGTAGAGAATCAAACTAGTAAGAAGATTAAGTGTGTGAGAACTGACAATGGTGGTGAGTTTTGCTGAGAAAAGTTTGAATAGTTCTATAAAGAACAAGGTATCGAGAGGCATAAGATAACTCCTTATACCTTGAAGCAAAATGGAGTTGCAGAGAGAATGAACAGGACACTAATGGAGAAGGCTAGGAGTATGCTTAGTGGAGCTGGTTTAGAACAAAGGTTTTGGGCTGAAGCTATGGCCACTACTTGCTATCTGGTTAACAGATCTCCTACATCAGCCCTTGTTGGTAAGACACCCATGGAGGTGTGGTCTAGTAAGAAGCCTTCAATTATACATCTTCGTGTTTTTGGTTGTGAAGCTTATGCATATGTTCCAAAAGAGAAAAGATCTAAGTTGGAAAACAAAGCTGTTAAATGTATTTTCATCAGGTATAGTGCTGGTGTGAAAGGATACAAGCTTTGGGATCATGTGACTAGTAAGGTGTTGTATAGTAGAAATGTTATTTTTAGAGAGCTAACATCTTCTCCTATTGTGCTACAACTAGATGAAAAAGAAAAGAAAAAATATGTTGTTTAGTTGCCTCCTACCCCTAAGAAGACTGAACAGAGAGACCATGTTGGGTCTAATGATGAGGAGAGCTCTAGCAGCTCTGATAGTTCAGAAGAAGAGGAAGAACAACCTCAACCTTAGCCCTTGAAGAGATCCACAAGAGAAAGAAAGCAACTAGCAAGGTTCGGTTATTCTATGTTAGATTCCATTTGTGCTTTTGCTTTGATTACTAACACTGATGAGCCTAGATCTGTGAAAGAGGCTTTGGGCATGGAAGATGCAGGTTCTTTAATTAAGGCTATGGATGATGAGATGGTTTCATTAGAGAAAAAAAAAACATGGGACCTTGTACCCTCGCCTAAAGGGAGAAAACCTATTGTCTATAAATGGGTGCTCAAGAAGAAATCTGTGTAGATGGCAGTGTTGAAAGGTACAAAGCTAGATTGGTTGCAAAGGGGTATTCACAAGTAGAGGGAATAGATTATGGTGAAATATTCTCTCCTATTGCAAAGTTGACATCCATTAGATTTCTATTATCTCTTGCTGCATCATATGATTTAGAGATAGAATAGATGGATGTGAAGACAGCTTTCCTTAATGGTGATTTGGAGGAAGAGATTTATATGTCACAGCTTGAGCACTACATTGTTAAAGGTAAAGAATCCTTTGTTTGCAGATTGAAGAAATCTCTATAAGGTCTGAAGAAATATCCTAGGATGTGGTACCTTAGTTTGATGCCTTTGTGTTGTAAATTGGATTTGTAAGATTGAAATTAGATCATTGTGTTTATTTCAGAGTTGAAAATGATCGCCTTCTTATTGTTGCATTATATGTTGATGATATGTTGCTATTTGGGAAGGGTAAGGGTATGATTTTTTATTTTAAATCTTAGTTGTCAGCACAGTTTGAGATGAAAGATCTTGGGGCAGCTAGGTACATCTTGGGTATGGAAATCAGTAGAGACAGGTCTAATAGAAAACTTTGGTTGAGTTAGAGTAAGTATGTGAAGTCTGTGTTGGACAGGTTCAGCATGGCAGATTGTAGACCACTATGTGTTCCTATTCCTATGGGAACAAAGTTATCTGTAGATGATTGTCCAAAATCTCCTAGTGAGGTGGAGGACATGAGTAGAGTACCTTATGCTAGTGCAGTCGGCAGTCTTATGTATGCTATGGTTTGTACTAGACCAGACATTGCCCAAGCAGTGGGAGTCCTGAGTCGATTTATGGCTAATCCTAGATGGGTACATTGGGATGCAGTTAAGCGAGTATTCAGATATTTGAGGAGTACATCAAATTACTCCATATGTTATCATGGTAACTCTTCTGGATCTCCACATTCAATTTGTATTCATGGGTTTATGGATTCAGATTGGGTAGATGATATTGATTGCAGGAGATCCACCAGTGGTTAAGTGTTCACTATGTTTGGCAATGCCATCAGTTGGATGAGTAAGTGACAACCTATGATTGCTTTGTCCACTACAGAAGCTGAGTACATGGCTACCACTCATGCTTTTAAGGAAGCCATTTGTCTTTAGAGATTGTGTTTTGATGTTGGTGTTGATGTTGAACATATTACTATTTGGTGTGACAGTCAAAGTGCTATTTTCCTTGCGAAGAATCAAACTTTCCATGCCAGAACGAAGCACATTGATGTGCAGTTTCACTTTGTGAGAGATATGGTGGAAGATGGAAAGGTAAATTTGGAGAAGATAGATATTGTGAAGAATGTTGCAGATGCATTAACAAAACCAGTGGGCACTGAGAAGTTTAGATGGTGTTCGGAGTCTATGGGCCTTTTGTCCTATAGCGATTAGTTCTTGTTATGTTCCTGATTGCTCTTGCAAGGTGTTCAACAAGTGGGAGAATGTTAGGAATAAAGTGTCTCAACCTTGTATAATTCCTATTCTTATTATTATTTTCTTTGTAAAATGTATTTTTGAAAATAATATGTAAATGTGAGTGTACATGTCTAGTTGGCATGTTGATCACTTACATGTGTCGGCATCTTGAAGTGTGTGAAGGAGATCATGGCTGAAATGGTTATGACATATTCCTATGATGTGTAAGAGCTATTTAAGGAATGAGCTATGATAGGTGTAAGAGAATCTTATTACATGAGGCCTATTTGGGTGTCCAAGAATGAGTGGTTGGTGTGTGTAAGAGAATATGCCAAAAATAGGTTGGTATGATGGATTCTCTTACACTTCTCTCATGACTGCTATTTTTGGCAGATTCTATGACAAGCTGTCATTGCCTATTCAAGGGATGGATGCCTTTTTATTGGTATTGGATGTACATGTGGCATTGCGCATGTTTCTTGGTGGTTGAGCCATGAAAAATTCCCAACTCCATTATGGGCATTTTGTTGGGTCTTAAGATGTTCAAAAAATGAGTATTGCATGTTGAAATGCAATAGTGTGATGGATGAAATTTTGATGGATGAAATTTTGCTGTTGGAGTCTTCTATTGTTGATATTGAACTTGCATTGCAAGTGTATTGTAATCTTGTGTTGAAGATAATACATTGTGTAGGTTCTGGAGGGGTGGGGTTGTTTTATCGAAAGGTTTTTTCCCACCGGAAAATCTTTGTGTTATGTGTTCTTTCTCTATCTATTTTCTATATGTATTGTTGGCTACAATATTGTTGTTTACATGATATTGAATTTGTAAGTGTAGAAGATTTTTAAAAGGATTTGCACCATACTTTCCTTATGAGATTAGTGTAGGAAGTTGTTTCTGCACCTGAGTTTCCTTACAGTTTCTTCTATAGAACATATCTTAGAACCAAATTTATCAAGAAGAGATCTCAAAACTTTCTTTACAACATCAATATCATCAATTTTTTCACCAAGTCCTCTTATGTCATTTATAGTTTCATTTATCTTAAGGAGATAGTCTTTGTTAGAATTCTTTAAAATAACTGAGAGGGGGGGTGAATCAGTTATTCAAGGTCCAAATGCCCTAATAATACTTTTTCTCTACTTTTAATGAATCCATACACTTTTCATCCATCCAAACTTAAATCAACCATATTAGCAAGTTACAGTAAATCAACATGTAAAGATAAAACATGAAAGATAGACACATGACACAATGATTTATGTGGAAACCCAATTTGGGAAAAACCACCAGTAACATGCTACTTGATTTTCACTCTTCTAAAGTGATGCCCTATTAAAGGCTTACAACACACTATTAAATGTGACCTTGTTAAAGGATTTCACCAAATTGTTAGGAATGGGCCTAGTTAAAGGATTTTTTGAACATTCACTTGGAATGTCACCTTGTTAAAGGATTTAACTCATGGCTACTAAACCAACCTAAGTCAATAGGATTTAAACTATCTGTTACAATTGCTAGAGAGTAACAATAATGGATTTTTGATCTAATAAAACTTACAACATACTTTGTAGATTTTAGATCACACTTCAGTTCTATCCTTTTGCTTGGCTTTAATCACTTCAGCTCTAACTTCTTGTCTTCTTCTCAAGCTTCATCTCCTTGAGTCTTCCTACTCATCATACCAATGCTGATGCAGAGCCACACCTTGGAAAACTTAGGAGGAATCAGTCACTCAACTGAGTTGCTTCAAGGGGCATCTACAACCTTCAAGATCACAAAATTAAAATCAGATTCAATAAATAAAACTTTGAAAATAAAATCCCCTAAAATATCTTCTTGCTGCCTTCGGATAGACCCACACTCGGACATGAATAACTTTTGAACCAGAAAATATTTACTCAATCCAACTGTTGATATTTTGCATAACTAGGTTTCAAACAACATATAAAAATTTGAGAGAAATCCAATGGTTCAAACCCGAGATATTGACCCCGCATCAAAGTACATTTTTCTGCAATTATTATTCCCTAAACTGATTTCCATGAGAAATATATGAAGCATAACAGTAGAACCATAATCTTAAAAAAAAAACACAAGAGACCAAAGGAGACATAAAGCTTCCCATTCCTCCACAAGTTTGAATCCTTTTTTACATAAAAGATTGGCTTTTTAATAACCAAAGTCTGACTGGCCTTGCTGTCCAATAGTAATAAAAACATTTTCTTTTCCATCTAAGAATAGGAATCTGAAAGACGTTTTACCATCAATACCATGCAGCAATCATGGATATTCTTGTAACTACTAAGAATAGGATTGGATTTTTAAAGAAAACCGACTTTCCTCCAAATAGAAGGAATATGAAACGGTTTCTTTTATTCCATAGCCATTTTTTCATCATTATGAACACTCTTAAAATTACCACGAACTTTTTGATGAGATTCTTTTAATTATTGACCACATGGCATTTCTATTACTAATTTTATCCTTTCTAAAATCGAAACTAACATCATTAACCCTTTCCTCTAACTCTCTAACATATCTGACTAAAAACTATAACATTTATTTAATAAAACACCTAATTCTATCCACTAAGACATAATCCTAAATTATTAAAATTGACCATTTAAAATATATGGAGAATCTTGGGCCTTTGAAATGATTTAGTAATGAGATGCGCCTGCATCAAATGCATCCATATCTAGGGTGTTCTTATTGAAATAGAGTAACTATGCTCTCTTTCCTCCTTAGCACCTCCTTCAGCATTTTATGCTTTCATGCTTGATCGCCTCTCTCTATATCTTCTTCATGAACTTATGTCTCCTTAAATAGAAATCTGATTTGCCTTTTTTGCTCAATTCTCCCTCTCCAATTTTAGGGTTTCAAATGGATTAGGTAGGATACAATGTATCTATCCCATATCTTGTTCTTATTAAAAACTTTGTCAGTTGTATCTTTTAAAAATGTTCTACATGGTGTTCTGTGCCACCAACTCATCATTCTTATCTTCCATTTAATTTACAAACTTCTAGATAACAAACTTGTTGGCTTAGATCTAGCAAATCTTTGATTTCCAAAATAATGCAGCAACTCAGCATTATTGATTTACTGGTGCTTAACACCTCTATGTTACTCGACACTATTGGTTTTTTGATGCTCGACATCTATTTCTTGGATAGCTCGGCACCTGAAGTTCACTCAGCACTTGATAAATTCTGTATCACTCAACATTTAAAGTCTACTCGGCACTTGTATCACTTGGCATCTAAAGTTTACTTGGCACTTGTATCACTCGGCATCTGAAGTTTACTTGGCACTTGTATCACTTGGCATCTGAAGTTTACTTGTCACTTGATGTTGATCTTTCTTGGCTTCAACTAGGAATCCGTTTGGCACCTACTAGCTTGCTCGGCTCCCTCTCTCTAATGAACTTTAGTTAGGCTTTACATATGTCTTAGCTAAAAGCCTTTCATCTCTGATATGTTTCGGTGTGCCCATTCTCTATGTCTTATAGTATGTCATCAACACACTTTTTCATCAATGGCTTAGCTAATCCTTGTACTTCATTACAACATCATAACTTCAACCTTTCTCTTGGTGTACTAGTTACATCTTATTGATTGCCTCCTTCTTGTCAATCAACTAACTGATAGTATTTGGATCACTAAAGCAATTGTCATTCCTGCAAGTAGTAAGTTTGACATCAATGACAAAACAATGATTGAGAACATTCTTTACCAGTTCCATATGATCATTCTAACAACTTTCCTCATGATCATTTCAATCATTTCCAACAATCTCCCTCTTTGGCATTGATGGAAAAACCAAACTGATCAATTTTCAACTTAGTTCTCTTGCTTTGTATTGATCAAGTTTCTGCATATTTCTCTCTCTTTGACATAAATACCAAAGATGTAGCATCTTTATCATGCAAAATATAAGCTTTGGCTTCTTGTTTTTTTTCTCCCTCTGTCACAATGCTTGTGACTGATTTGGAGTTTTTGCTCCTGCTGTCATCCTCTGCATCATTCTTCTGATGTTTCAATGATTTATTACTGGTGATGCATGGCAGCATTCTTGTTGCTTTAAACTTCTTGAGTTAGGGGTATTACCCCCAACTTGCCTCTAAGATATTCATAAGCATCCTTTGGCAATGGTTTGGTGAAGATATCTACAGTTTGTTCCTTTGTGTGAATGTATTCCAACTTTACTTGTTTGTCTTCTACCAGTTCTCTGACATAATGATACTTGATTGCGATGTGCTTGGTTTTTGCATGCATTATTGGATTTTTGGATATGTTTATAGCACTTGTGTTATCACAATACAATATCATAGGTTTTGTTACCTCTTCTTTCATTCCTTTCAATAGATGTGTGAGCCACACAATGCTTGTTCAATTGATTGGTACTGCCACATATTATGATTCTACAGTGGAGTGGGATGTGCATGTTTGTTTCTTGCTAGTCCAGGTAACTAGCCTTTTGCCTAGAAATAATGCACCTCCACTTGTGCTTTTTCTATCATCAATGTTGCCTCCCCAATTTGCATCTGTATATGCATTGAGGTCAAATTTTCCATTCTTCTTATAGTATAGACTAAAGTTATTAGTTCCTTTAAGATATCTCATTATTCTTTTTACTTCTATGAGATGATTTTCTTTGGGATTAGTAGAGAATCTAGCCACTATTCCAACTACTAATGCTATGTCTGGTCTATTATGTACAACATATTGTAGTTTTCCAATCATGGATCTGTACATTGTTTGATTGACTTTAGTTGATTCATCATTTTTGGAAAACTTATTCCTTGTTGCCATTGGTGTGTTGACTGGTTTGGACTCCTCCAATCCAAACATTTTAAGAAACTCTTTGATGTACTTTGTTTGTGTCACAAATATACCATGTTTCAGTTGATGTACTTGCAATCCAACAAAAAATTTGATTTCTCCAAACATAGACATTTCAAATTCATGTTTCATGTTGTTAGCAAAGCCTTTGCAAAGCACTTCCTTTCCACCAAACACTATGTCATCCACAAAAAAATCAAATACAATAATATCCTTACCTTCTTCTACTTTGATGTACATGTTTCTGTTATCATCAGTTCTTTCAAATCCTATTTGCACTAGATACTTGTGAAGTCTCTCATACCATGCTCTAGGTGCTTGTTTCAAACCATAGAGTGCTATATGTAGCTTACAAACCATATCCCTATTCTTCTCATCAACAAATCCTTCCAGTTGTTCAATGTAGACTTCTTCTTCTAGTATACCATTTAAAAAAGAAAACTTTACATCCATCTGATAGACTTTAAAATCTTTATATGCAGCATATGCAAGTAAAGTTCTTACTCCTTCCATTCTAGCAATAGGGGTGAATGTTTCCCCATAGTCTAGTCCTTCTTCTTGAGCATAGCCCTTGCATACTAGTCTAGCTTTGTTTCTGGTAATCTCACCATTCTCATCTAGGTTGTTTCTGAATACCCATTTGGTGCCAATCACATTCTTGTCAACTAGTTTGGGAACCAAACTCCAAGTTTTGTTCTTTTTTATTTGATCAATCTCTTCTTCCATAGCTTTATACTAGTCATCATTTTGTAATGCACCATATACTGTCTTAGGTTCAGATTTTCTAATCAGACATGATTCATGTCTTAGTCTATTCCTTGTCATTGGTCTTGCATCTTTGTCACCAATTATTTGTTCAACAGGGTGATGTCTTTTTACATATTTGGATAATCTTGGTTTTGTCCTTGTTTCCATGTTTGATATTTATGATTCAAGGTCACTATGTACTGAGTTTTTGGTTGTTCTTCATCTCTTTCATATGTACTAACTTCAGAATTAGATTGTGCATTTCCTTCATTCTGCAACTCAGCTTCTGAATGCAACTCGGCATTCACTGGTTGTGAGTCAGCTGAAACTAAAACTTGTTGTTGAGTTTCAATTTGATTGACATCATCCTTATCAGTCATTCCTTCATAAGAATACACAATGGTTCTGTATTCATCCATTCTTTTTGGTTCTTTAGCTTGGACTTCTGTATGTTCATCAAAGTTTACATTTGCACTTTTCACAATTTTATTAGTGTTAGTATTCAAACACTTGTATGCCTTACTTCTAGTGTAATAACCAAGGAATATGCCTTCATCACTTTTTGCATCAAATTTTCCATTTTTAGCAAACATTTGCAACCAAATACTTTGAAATTTTTTACATTGAATGAGTGACCATACCATAATTCAAAAGGTGTTGCATTTGTACCTTTCTTGACTTGTACTCAGTTCAGTGTATGAACAGCTACACTTACAGCTTCTCTCCAGTATTTTAGAGCAACAGTCTTTTCCATCATTAATGTTCTAGCATAGTCAATCACAAATCTATTTCTTCTTTCAGCAATTCCATTCTATGGGGGAGTTCTAGGAGCTAACATTTGTCTTTTGATTCCTTTATCATTACAAAATATCTCGAATTTATTTGATGTGAATTCACCACCTCTGTCTGATCTTAGGCATTCCAAGCTCTTTCCTATTTCCTTTTCAACTCTAGCCACATACCACTTAAACATTTGAAAAGCATCAAATTTTTGCTTTAAGAACATAACAATCATCATCTTGGAATAGTCATCAACAAACAACATTATTTACGTTTCTCCTTTATAGCTTTGTACTTCCATTGGACCACATAAGTCAGTATGAACTAGTTCAAGTACTTCTTTGAATGTATAGTTTTTGCTTTTGAAACTTGACTTTATCATCTTCCCTAGCTGACATTGTTTGCACATGATATTATTAGGCTTCTTCAATTTTGGTAAACCTCTAACTTTCTTCATTTTACTAATCTTGACCAAATTTTCAAAGTTGACATGACATAGCCTTCTATGCCATAACCATTCATCATCAAATTTTGCAATAAAACAAGAAACATCATCCATATCAAGGTAAAATAGAATACTCCTTGTTTGATCTCCTTTTCCTATCAGTTTACCATCAGCATCATAGATTTTTTCAATTTTGTTTTCAAATTCTACTTTGCATCCTATGTTGCCTAACTGTGAGACACTTAGCAAATTGTAGTTTAATCCTTCAACATAGTATGCATTATCACATGAAATTTTCTCTATGAGCTTAATGGAACCTTTTTCTTTGATTTGACATGGAGCATCATTACCAAATCTAACATTATTTCCATCATACTGAGTAAAGTTAACAAACTTACTTTTGTCTCCTGTCATGTGATGTGAGCATCCACTATCTATGATCCACCTGTCATTCTTCTTCATACATGTTACCAGTGTTGTGGTCTCTTCTTCATTAGATTGGTCCTTCATGGCTACATAAACAACTTCATCATCATTATCATCAGAATTTTCTTCAACAATATAACACTTCTTACCTTTGTCTTTGTAATCTCTCCTGTCATCATCTCTTTTGAATTTGTTTTTGTTGCCTTCCTTGTAATCCTTTTCTGTGTACATCTGGTAGCAATATGACCTACTTCATTGCAATTGAAACAAATGATAGGCATCTTACCTTTGAATTTTCCTTTTCCTCTGTGATACATATTTCATTTTTCTTCCTTTCTTTGGTTTCACCTATTCAACATCTTTGAGTGATAGCTTGGCCTTAAATTTAGATTCAACATTCTTAGGTTTGTAGTTGTCAAAGTTAGATAACTCAAATGCAGTGAGTCTACCTATTATACCTTCAAAACTTAGATTGTTTCCTGCTACACATCTTAGTTCTTGTATTGCTGATACTCTAATAGCATAGATAGGGAGCAAAGTTCTTAAGAACTTACTATTAACAGTATCTTCATCCAGTTGACCACTCAAGCATCTTATTGCACTTACCACTTCCTTTATTCTTGCACCATACTGAGCAACATTCTCATTTTCCTCCATTTTCATATCATCAAACTTTCCTCTAAGACTTTCTCTTTTTTCTCTTTGTACATTCTGATCTCCTCCATAGATGTCTGATAGGGCTTTCCAAATTTTAAATGCAGTGTCACATCCTTTGATATCATCAAATTCAGCATAGTTGAGTGCAGAGGCAATCTCCAACATTGTCTGATTGTGTTCCTGCTTGTTTTTCATGTCTTCTGCAGTAAGAGTACTAGTTGGATCTACATGTTTAGTGACAATTGAATTTTGGGCATAATCTCCTATGGATCCAAGATGCAACTTTATCAAACTTTTCCATGCAACAAAGTTGTCTTTGTTGAGCTTGGGAACTTCTCTCTTCGGCATTTTGATCTTTTCTGCTTATAGTCCCTTTAAACTGAATCACCAGTTTAGATCTGACACCAATTGTTAGAATTCTTTAGAATAACTAAGAGGGGGGGTGAATTAGTTATTCAAGGTCCAAATGTCCTAATAATACTTTTTCTCTACTTTTAATGAATCCATACACTTTTCATCCATCCAAACTTAAATCAACCATATTAGCTAGTTACAGTAAATCAACATGCAGAGATAAAACATGAAAGATCAACACATGACACAATGATTTACGTGGAAACCCAATTTGGGAAAAATCACCAGTAACATGCTACTTGATTTTTACTCTTCTAAAGTGATGCCTTGTTAAAAGCCTGCCATATTAAAGGCTTACAACACACTGTTAAATGTGACCTTGTTAGAGGATTTCACCAAATTGTTAGGAATGGGCCTAGTTAAAGGACTTTTTGAACATCCACTTGGAATGTCACCCTATTAAAAGATTTACCTCATGGCTATTAAACCAACCTAAGTCCATAGGATTTAAACCATCTGTTACAATTGCTAGAGAGTAACAATAATGGCTTTTTGATCTGATACAACTTACAACATACTTTGCAAATTTTAGATCACACTTCAATTCTATCCTTTTGCTTGGCTTTAATCACTTCAGCTCTAACTACTTGTCTTCTTCTCAAGCGTCATCTCCTTGAGTCTTTCTACTCATCATACCAATGCATCCATATCTGGGGTCTTCTTATTGAAATAGAGTAACTATGCTCTCTTTCCTCCTTAGCACCTCCTTCGGCATTTTATGCTTTCATGCTTGATCACCTCTCTCTATATCTTCTTCATGAACTTATGTCTCCTTAAATAGAAATCTGATTTGCCTTTTTTGCTCAATTCTCCCTCTCCAATTTTAGGGTTTCAAATGGATTAGGTAGGATACAATGTATCTATCCCATATCTTGTTCTTATTAAAAACTTCGTCAGTTGTATCTTTTAAAAATGTTCTACATGGTGTTCTGTGCCACCAACTCATCATTCTTATCTTCCATTTAATTTACAAACTTCTAGATAACAACCTTGTCGGCTTAGATCTAGAAAATATTTGATTTTCAAAATAATGCAACAACTCGACATTATTGATTTACTAGTGCTCGGCACCTCTATGTTACTCGGCACTATTGGTTTTCTGATGCTCGGCATCTATTTCCTAGATAGCTCGGCACCTGAAGTTCACTCTGCACTTGATAAATTTTGTATCACTCAGCATTTGAAGTTTACTCGACACTTGTATCACTTGGTATCTGAAGTTTACTTGGCACTTGTATCACTCGGCATTTGAAGTTTACTTGGCACCTAATGTTGATCTTGCTCAGCTTCAACTAGGAATCTGTTCGGCACCTACTAGCTTGCTTGGCTCCCTCTCTCTAATGAACTTTAGTTAGGCTTTATAGATGTCTTAGCTAAAAACCTTTCATCTCTAATATGTTTTGGTGTGCCCATTCTCTGTGTCTTATAGTATGTCATCAACACACTTTTTCATCAATGGCTTAGTTGATCCTTATACTTCATTATAACATCATAACTTCAACCTTTCTCTTGGTGTACTAGTTACATCTTATTGATTGCCTCCTTCTTGTCAATCAACTAACTGATAGTATTTGGATCACTAAAGCAATTGTCATTCCTACAAGTAGCAAGTTTGACATCAATGATAAAACAATGATTGAGAACATTCTATACCAGTTCCATATGATCATTCTAACAACTTTCCTCATGATCTTTTCAATCATTTCCAACAAGTCTTATACCTTTTCATCATTAGCCATTTTAAGGTCTTCAAATATTGAATCAAAAATTTGTGTCATGGCTTCTTTAACTCTATCATTACCATGATATGCATTTTTCAATTTGTCCCATACTTCCTTAGAAGAACTATAAATCATTACCTTAACAAAAATATATTTATATAAACTATTAAGTATAGAAAATTTAGCTTTTATATCAGTTTCATACTTCCTCTTTTCATCAGGATCTATTGGTAAAGTATTAGGAACTTTATAACCATTAACAACTGAATTTCAAACATCAAAATTAATAGATAACAAATATGTTTGCATCATTACTTCTCAAAAAGCATAATTTGATCCATCAAAAATAGAATTCTTTGAAGAACTATCTTGAGCCATAAAAGATAAGTATTTCACTCAAGAAAAATATACCCAAAGTTGTTAAACTTGATATAGGGAACCTAGCTCTAATACAACTTTTTGGAATACAAACACCACTAAGTAGGGGTGAGGGGGTTGAATCAATGGTTTAAAACACTTTTAAAAACTTGAAACAATTACAAGTTATAAAAATTTAACACAAGAGCAAGATAGTTAATGAATGAAAAGTGACAAAATATTTTAATGTGGAAAAACCCTTAGGGTAAACTACCACTTTGAATTAGAAACTTCATTGGCCTCTTGGGAAAATCTTTTAGAGCTATAACTCTAGGAAGCACCAACACCCTGTTTTAGAAACACCAATTTCAAAGAACACCAATCCCTTACACCTGAAGCACAAACTTCATGAATACAAGAAGCACCAACTTCAAACATGAACAAGTGAGATATAAAATTAGAGGATCATCTCTATTATAACACAAATCATGAATCACTAGTTTCAACTTCTTGGTGAAAGCACAATGCAAGATATACTTTTATTATCCTTAAAACATCCAATATCCAAATATATTTTCTTTTTTCATTAAAAGATCTGATCAAATACTGATATGACTAAATGAAGAAGAAATATATAACATTTCTTCTACCTCTAATAAATTTCTAAAATAAAAATCAAATCACAAATATGAAATAAGAAACATAAAGCATTACCCCCTTCTTTGTTGTTAAAAGTTTGCCTGCAAATTGTTTGCTCTACAAGGAATTCCACACCAATTCTGCAACTTCTATCAAATCCACCTATTAGATGTTGTAGAGGAATGTATCATATACTTATAAACCAAGAAAGTAAAAATTTTTAAGGTAGGTACATACCCCAAATTTCTATTAGACAAAAACTACTCAAAACTACTAAAACTATCATAGCAATTTGGTAACTATTTCTGATAAATAAACATTTTCTTTTTTTGTGCATATGTTATGTAGAAACTAACAAAGAATTGTTTTAGCTAACTCCAGAGCCTTACCAAAAAAGTATGATAGTTGTGGTTAACCTAATAAAAAATCTTGTTAACTTTCTAATAGACCAAAACATTTCTTTTTCTAATATCCATTTTTCAAAACCAATGTGAACATTAACTATTAATTGTATAACACTTAAGTATTTTTCTTGAATATATTTTGAAAAATATTAAAAGAAATCAAATAAGATAATCACATTATGTGAGCCATACCATATGCTCATTATTGATGTCAATGAAAATAATCAAAGACCAAATACCAAGGGTTCAACATAACAGTGAAACCCTAAATGAGTTTTTGGTTTTTAAATGGTCTAACCAACTAGTGAGGTAATAAGGACTAGGAATAAAGTTCAAAGGTAGATTTAGGGGGTTTGGATAGGTAGGATTTGGAATGTGAGTCAAATTTTGTCTATTAGGTCATGATAGGGCAAAATTGCTAAAAAATTGTTGAATGAGGTAAAATATGGAAAAATTACTTAAAAGGGGGCAAGATGTGTGTAAGAGTGGTACTTATATGTGTTAAGGTAATTTTAGAATGTTTGGAAATAGACTAGCCAAATTTGAAGGCTCAAGGTGAAAAATTGCAAAAGTTGTCAAAAAGTTGCATTGACAACTTTGCAATTTTTGCAAAATTGCATTGCAACTTTTTGCAAAGTTTGGAGGAGTGAACTCCTTGGGTAATTATGGCTCAAACCAAAGGCTAGAATGGAGGATAAGTTCTATTTAAACCTTCTTCAACTCATTTCCAAGGGTGGTATAGTCACTTATGTTTGCTTTTGAATTAACAAATTCTAAATAATCTAGTGGAATAACATTTACACCTAGGGGCAGCTAACTCCCATCCTTAATGCAACTATTCAAACACCAAGGCCAACTATAAGGCTATTTAACTCTCCTTCTTCTTCTTCAAGATCTACAAGACCTAGGTGGGTGAACCTTTGATTCTTTATATGGTACCAGTGTAAGGCAAACAATTGAATCTAAATAATAGATAAAACCCCTTAATCTTCTATGTTTATGCAAGCATTCATGGGAGTGAAATATATAATAATAGAGCACATGAATCTAATAAACCAAGTGAGGGAAACTCTTTAAACTCTTAAACATAAAGGGAAAGGATATTTGATTAATGATTGAATCATCAGCATAACCTAGGTATGCAACAAAAAAAACATGTAATCTCTAAGATGACCAACCCCTTATCCATTGGGTATCAACTAAATCTTAACATACACATGGACAGCTGAAGTATACTCATATATCTAGATATATGATCCATCTATCTAGCTTGCAAATAGACATCAATATTCATAAAACTCTCATACTTATTGTAAAATCATCATGGTGAAACCTACAACCCTATCGATGTAAACATTTGCATGACTCTTTGTGCCAACCACAAATCTATCGAGTTGTACAACCTTGAGAGATTGAAAATGAGTTTAAGCTCATTGTTCTTAAACACAAAAAAATGAAAAAAATAGAAGGAGATGAGAATCAAAATGAAACTAATAAAGTGAAGCTTTTGTATTAATCCCATTGAAACCACTACATGATTTATATGTCAAAACTTAGAAAATAACACCAAAGAATGACTGTGTAGTATAAAAATGCTTCAAAAGGAAAACATTTTTGTTCATAATAGAAGACAATACTGAGAAAATGGTATCACAATAATAATAAAGGATTTCAACTAGGTTGGAACTACATAGAGGTCACACTGTAGCGAAAGATATCCAAAAGTTGGAACCCTTACAAAAAGAATAGAGGAGAGATATATGGACAAGAAGAGAAGAAGTCTCCTCGATATGAAATCTGATTTTTGACAAGTGTCATGCTAAAACTTCTTCTTCTTGATTGTTACATCCCAATTTTTGACCTAATTTAAAATATAGCCATTGAGGTTCACATGAAGTTAATTGGCAGTTTAATTTGTTATAATCTTGTGAAATGGTAAGATGGCTAGTCATTATAATTTCAACTGAGGATAACAAGTTAGTTGACCATTTATTATGAATTCATTGAATTGAGAAGATGGTTAACCATTATGATTATTTATGATGGAATAATTTATTATGATAATATAATTTAATTGCAAAGAATTTTCTTGTAGGAAGCATGTCAAAGGGGTGGAAGCATTGTCAAAAAAGAACTAAGCATAGGAGCATCGCCATCACTGGGCAGATGGGTTGAGAACCTAGCAACTTGAAATAAAATACATCTATGGGACCCACATGAGCTATTTAAATAAATAAGTTGAGAAACATAAAATAATTGAGTTAAAATATAAAATGTTACTCTAAGGATTTAATATGATCTTTCACCTTATTATTATAATAGATATATCTATATACATACATATAGATATAAAAATGAGATGACACCATTATATTATAATAATTTAATAAATTGATGTCACCCCATTAATTTTTATATGTATATATAAATATAAGATTATAATAATAGCATTCAAATTATTATAATATTTGAATTATAATCTTCCAACTCTATTGTTTTCTTTTTTAATATTCTTGCTTTTAACTAATTAGCACTTGGCATGATAAATTGGCAATAATCAAACTTTAATCTTTTTAACTTCTCTTCCAACCTTTTTATTTTCTTTTCCCTCTCTTTTTCCAATCAATTTTATACTTGGAATTCGAATGGAAAAATAATCTTTTGTAACTGGTGGGAGCCAAGGAGTCATGTTTGCTCTCCGTTTAAGGAAGCCATGAGTGGAGTTAGAATCATTATTAATTCCATATGTTTTACACATTTTCAAATTCCTTCTCCTATTTTATTTCCAATTTCTTTAACACCTAACTTTATCTTAGTATTCCATATTTTTTTACTCCTATTGATACCTTGCATTTATCAATGAATAACTTTGCTCAATCAGAACGATGTCTTCCCTTTGTCATGCAAGTAATCCGGCTAAAAATCAAAGATTGTATGCTCTAAAGGTGACTTATCAAGAAAATGGAGGAAATTGATTAGATTTCAAGGTCCTTAAAGCATTACCGAATTCTTACTAGGTCCTAAGTTATCATTCCAATATGTTTATGTTCTAAGGCAATCGGCTAGGCACAAGAATCTCTCATCTTTTGTTTAAGATTAGATTTTGAAATTTACTATATAATCCCTATGATTTATAATGAACTTTCTTCTTACTTACATTGTATCCAATTAAATAGTATCTCTTATGGGATAGTTTTTCCAAATGCAATAAAACCTAAAAATGAAAAGGTATAATAACATCAAATTTCATAGCAACAATTTTCAACATTTATCATGATGATATCTTGTTTGAATTTATAGGTTGACCTTATTTACATTTAACCTTATTCATGAAAAGTGAAAGCCAAGTAACCATGGTATGGATCCATAAATTATTATGCCACTAGATATTAGAATTAATTCTAGAATCTTTAAAGAACATAATCATATAATCATGGATTGTGAAATGGTGAAGAGGTGGAATGATTCTGCAAGAACGTAAAAGAGAAATAAGATATGATTAAATTAAATTAATTAAACAATAAATTTTTCAATCTTTAGGAATATGCTTTTCAAATCACAAATTGTGATAAGCTAAAACATATATGTTATTCATGAATTTTTTGGAAATCAATAGACAAAGCTCAACACTCTAAGATTTGAGCACCTATGATTCACTAGCTATATAGCCATGGAAAGGGTGAAGAGGTGAGATGGAGTTTGAAATGATTTAGAAAATAAAAGTTAGACATGAAATATTAAATTTAGAGTAATATCATTTAAATAGCTCATGCATGATCATGTTATTTTCTCCTACTGTCAATTCAAATTGTGTGTCTAAATACTAGGATGCTTAGTAGATGACAAATTTTCCAAGTCCAATTTTGGGTAGGGAGGGCCTTTCTCATTAGAAATTTTGTGGGGAATAAGTTAAGGTCTATGGCTGGGTGGTTAAGCCCCTGACAATGTTTCAACTCTTCCCAAGTTGTCAAATATATAATAGACAAAGATAAGTTATACATTCAGCTATTTGTCAGAAATAGGTATTATCACTTTGATGATGTATATGCAAGAAGGTAAGATTAATCAAGTTATTTCATTATTATAGTTAGTTTGGACCTAGATGTGAGAGATAGATTTATGGATTTTTTTTCATTTATATGAATATCAAATATGAGCATAGCTTCTAATCTTGAGTTATTGCCACAATTAAGCAACTGGAAGGAAAGGAATAATACAATGGTATCTACAGTCCTAAATGATATAGTGGTAACTAAAGCCCTAATTGATTCAATGGTATCTGAGGCCCTAAGTGATGTAGTGGTATATGAAACCCTAAATGATCCAATAGTAATCAATGTCATAATTGATATTGTGGTTTTTGATGCCCTAATTTAATATAGTGGTATTTAATAGTAATCAACATTTGATTTTGATATAGCAATTTTGGATGGTAGTCATCATATGATATTGTTATAGTGGTATTTGTGGACTAACTTGGGTGATTGTAGAAGCATCCCTATAATGATTTCTGATTTCAAATTCCATGGTATGTTCATTCTAATTTCTATAGTAATTCATTGATGGTGTTTTAAGTTCTGAGTTAAGAAATTTTGTTTAATTGATTTTAACTATCAATCTCTTTTGTATGAACAAAACTGATATAACTGTCTTCTTATGAAATTGAAGTAATAACTATATTTATTTTAGTATGTTAGTTGTTACTTTATACCCAAGAAAATTGGATGTTACATATGATATTAGACCATTGGGTTCAAAGCTAAAACCTTGGGTCCAACACTATTTTTGAGAAACTAAAAATGTAAATGTTGAAAAATATTTATTTTGCATAACTAGATATTACAATCAAACTAGAAAATCACACTAGGAAATCATTCAAAATACTTGTAAAAGGCTGAGATGATATAGAATGGACAAATGTATAAACTAAAAAATCATAAAGATGAAATAGAATTAAGAAGATGAAATGATTGGCAAGTCAAGTGGTGGTGATTGGGTCATTGAACCCAAATAAAAATCCTTGGCCAAGGTAGTTTATAGGTATATATGTCATCTAATGGTCACCTGATGTCCATAGATGTTAGTTATATAGGTATAACTGATTGGGCACTCAAACCACATGGAAGCTTGGTTGGTTGGACTAAAAAACATCCCAAGTCCAATTTCAAGTTAGGGAGGGCCATTCTAATATGTTAGAATCTATGGGAATAAGTATGTTCTGAGGCTAAAGCTTGTTAATCTAAAACAATTTTTGTAATCTTGATAAAATGTTATCAAAATCCATGATGATGGCTAAATAATTCTTCTCAGTTGAATGTTTCCAGCATTTACTTTATGCAATTAACTTCCTATTCTTATGAAATAGTAGAAATAAATTGTTACCTATTTTGAACTTGAACGGAAGAAAAAAAAAATTGTGAACCATGATCCTTTTTTGATGTTGATCATTTTGTGCTCTAGTATGGAGTAAACACACTTGAAACTATCAATGCTTTTTCATAGATGTAAACTTTTTTTTGACTTAAGTTTTTCCTTGAAATATTACAATGACAAGATGAGCATGAAAGCCTAGGTCATACAAATGGAAAAGATAAACTTTCGGATATTACATATGAATGATGAGCTAGTCAATAAGAATCTTATGAATTGTTTCAAATGCTTATGATCTTTATTAGATGAATGATGATCTTGCATAATTTATCATTTTTTTACCCTTTGACACACTACTATACTAATACACATGCAATGATTTACTTTACATATAAAACTGTTGTATAGTATTTTGGAGATATTCTTTCATGAAATGATTATTCTAATGAAATGATAGGCATGAAGGCCAAGGTTACATAAATAGAAAAATGTGGATTTGCTAATCTTTTTTAGGTGAGTTGTAAGTTTGAAAGGATGATCTACCCATGAATAAGTACCATATGTCAAATGGTATGTATAAGTGATTTAAATTATAATCATGTTATGATCTAGAACTTGATAGTTGAAGAATTCCAATTTTGAATACTTATCTTACTCCCAGTTATTGAACCCTAAAAATTCTCTTAAATGAAGATATCAATATGGAATTGAACTAATGATATGGTGAGTGTCTACATGAGTATGATAGGAATATGGAATAGAATCAACTCAATTGATGCTGAGATGACCACAAGTATCGTAAAGTGAACTCAAGTGACTATCTGTTTAATTTTATGATATCTTGAAAATATCTTTTTTGAAACATTCAAGTAAAAATGGATCTTGAGTTTCCATTATGATTTTTTATTTTGATCCAATTTTGAAAGGAAATGATATCACGATGATATGATATACATTTTGTATTTGGAATATTTTTTTAGTGTTTAATTTTATGAGATCATCAAGGATGATGAAACACAAAGGGGAATGGTACATTACGTTCCAAATTTAAATACTCCTTTATAATGTTTGTTTCAATTTCAAGTTCATTAAGGATGATGAACCATAGGGAATGGTATGTTATATCCCAATTTTTGACCTAATTTAAAATATAGTTATTGAGGTTCACATGAAGTTAGTTGGCAATTTAATTTGTTATAATCTTGCAAAATGGTAATATGGTTAGTCATTAGAATTTCAAGTGAGGATAACAAGTTAGTTGATCATTTATCACAAATTCATGGAATTGAGAAGATGATTAACCATTATGAATAAATAATTTATTATGATAATATAATTAAACTATGGAGAATTTCCTCGCAGAAAACACATCGAAGGGGTGGAAGCATTGTGAGAAAAGAATTAGGCATATGGCATCACCATCACTAGGTAGATGGGTTGAGAACCTAGCAACTTGAAATAAGATACATCTATCGGACCCACGTGAGCTATTTAAATAAATAAATTGAGAAACATAAAATAATTGAACTAAAATATAAAATGTACCTCTAAGGATTTAATATGATCTTTCACCTTATAATTATAGTAGATATATCTATATATGTACATATAGATATAAAAATTAGGTGGTACCATTATATTATAATAATTTAATAAAGTGATGTGACCCCATTAATATTTATATGTACATATATAAATATAAAATTATAATAATAACATTCAAATTATTATAATATTTGAATTATAATCTTCCAACTCTTTTTTTTTTTTTTTTTTTAATATTCTTTCTTTTAACCAATTAACACTTGGCATGATAAATTGGCAATAATCAAAATTTAATCTTTTGAATTTCTCTTCCAACCTTTTTATTTTCTTTTCCCTATATTTTTCCAATCAATTTTATACTTGGAATTTGAATGGGAAAATAGTTTTTTGTAACTGGTGGGAGTCAAGGAGTCATGTTTGCTCTCCATTTAAGAAGCCATGATAGGAGTCAGACTCATTATTAATTCCATAAATTTTACACATTTTAAAATTCCTTCTACTATTTTATTTTCAATTTCTTTAACACCCAATTTCATCTAAGTATTCAATTTTTTTTTACTCCTACCAATACCCCGTAGTTATTGATAAATAACTTTGATCAATCAAAATGATGCCTTCCCTTTGTTGTGCAAGTAATCTGGCTAAAAATCAAAGATTATATGCTCTAAAGTTGACATCTCAAGAAACTAGAGGAAACTAATTAGATTTCAAGATCTTCAAAGAAATACTGAATTCATATTAGGTCCTAAGTTATCATTCTAATATGTTTATTTTCTAAACCAGCTGACTAGGCATAGGAATCTCTTATCTTTTGTTTAAGATCACATTTTCAAATTTATTGTAGAATCCCTATGATTTATAATGAGCTTTCTTCTTATTTTCATTATATCCAATTGAATAGTATCTCTTATGGGAGAGTTTTTCCAAATGCAATAAAACCTGAAAATGAAAAGGTATAATAACATCAAATTTCATAGCAACAATTTTCAACATTTATCATGATGATACCTTGTTTGAATTTATAGATTGACCTATTTTAAATTACACATTGTTCATGGCAAGTGAAAGCCAAGTAACATGGTATGGATCCATAAATTATTATGCCACTGGTTATTAGAATCAATTCTGGAATCTTTAAAGAACATAATCATGTAATTATAGATTCTGAAATGGTGAAGATGTGGAATGATTATGCAAGAATGCAGAAGAGAAATCAAATATGATTAAATTAGACTAATTAAACAATAAATTCTATAATTATTAATAATATCATTTTCAAATAAAAAATTGTGATAAGCTAGAACATATATGTTATTCATGAATTTGTTGGAAATCAATAGATAAAGTCGAATGTTTTGAGATCCGAACACCTAGGATTCACTAGCTGTATAGCCATGGAAAGGGTGAGAGGTGAGATGGAGTTTGCAATGATTTAGAAAATAAAATTCAAACATGAAATATTAATTTTAGAAAAATATCATTTAATAGCTCATGCATGATCATGTTATTATCTCCTGCTATCAAGTTAAATGGTCTATTTAAATACCAAGATGCTCAGTAAATGATAGATGTTCCAAGTCCAATTCTACATAGGGAGGGTCTTTCTCATTATATATTGTGTGGGGAATAAGTTAAGATTTGTGGTTGGGTGGTTAAGCCCCTAACAATGTGTCACCTCTTCCCAAGCTGTCAGATGTATAATAGACAAAGATAAGTTATACATTAAATTATTTGTTAGAAACAAGTATTATCTCTTTTATGATGTATATGCAAGAAGGTAAGATTAATTGAGTTATTTCATTGTTATAGTTATTTTACACCTTGATGTGAGAGATAGATTTATGGATTGTTTTTCATTTATATGAATATTGAATATGAGCATAGCTTCTAATCTTGAGTTATTGCCATGGTTAAGAAATTGGAAGGAAAGGAATAATATAGTTGTATCTAGAGCCCTAAATGATATAATGGTAAATGAAGCTATAATTGATTTAGTGGTTTCTAAAGCCTTAAGTGATATAGTGGTATCTGAAGCCCTAAATGATCTAGTCGTAATCAATGCCCTAATGTGATGCCTAATTTAATATAGTGGTATTTAAGAGTATTCGACAATTGATTTTGATATATCAGTTTTGGATGGTAGTCATCATATGATATTATTATAGTGGTATTTGTGGACTAACCTAGGTGATTGTAGAAGCATCACTACAATGATTTCTAATTTCTAATTCCATGTTATGTGGATTTTAATTTCTATAGTAATTCATTGATGGTATTTTAAGTTCTTAGTTAAGAAATTATGTTTAACTAATTTCAACTATCAATCTCTTTCGTATGAATAAAATTGATATAACTATCTTCTTATGAAATTGAAGTAATAAGTATATTTCTTTGAGTATGTTAGTTGTTAATTTGACCTAGGAAAAGTGGATGTTACATTGATGTTGTTGAAATTGAACTTCTTCATTTGCCAACAATCAAATCTCATCAATTTCTATAACAAAATATCAAATATATCCCCTTAAAACAATTTGCAAAATATCCTTTGAAGAAAATATCAGATACACATCAAAAACTATGCTGGAGCTTCAAATCTGATTTTGGTTTGCCACTTCTAATTTTGATGTGAAATTCAACTGTACTATTGGCAAAAACTTCATTTCTTCCAAGTGCCTCTAAAAAAATGAAATCATCCCTCATAACTGTCAATGAAATCAAATATGATGCAAATCTAATCAAATTTGATATTATCCCAATTCAAATTGAAAACATCAAATATGCACTTTATCACTGAGGAGCCCCTGGAATCACAAATCCTCCTGTAGCTACTTCTAGTAAATATTTGTATAAAAATTGATTGCAAAAATGGAAGATTCTTCTCTTGTCGATTCCAACTATATATTATAGCATGCAGTTTGGATAAAAAGCATGCCTTTGATATCAACTCAAAATTCCAGACTTGGGCTATGAATAGAGTATAATAAATGAAAAAATTAAAATATTACATATTTTAAACTATATAACATCATTCAATTTAATTTTTCATTCTTTGAAATTTGATGCATTGATATATCTCTAACTTTATTATTATTTTATATTTCCTTTCCCTTCTACCACTTTTTGAAATCTCATTAACCAACTACTTGGGTGGACCCCACATGCTTGTTGCATTTGAAATTTATAAGTACATGATATTATTATCAAATTGTATTATCTTATAACTTTAACCACCTTCTTATGATCCTATGAAACCCATATTTCTCATAATGTCTTACCTTCACATTTTAATCTTCCTAACCTTATGATTCTTGGCAATTTCTTATTTCACAACATCGTAGAACATTATCCTTGCTTCTTGATCACATGGAAATTGGCTTATCATAGCATCTTATACCTTACATTTAACTCTACGATCTTATAAAATTTTGTAGTATCATAGGTCTTTGAATTTTCATTCTCGATCATATGGCCGAGCATAACATTTTACATCTTCAATATTTATTTGGCAACCATAGTGCAAACTTCCCTCTTTTCCCTCTCTATAATATCATAAAGCATTATTACTCAAGCTTTGATCTTACAATGGATCATAGCATCACGATCCTTCTCATTAGGCTATATGATTCCATGAAATACTTTTATTTGCCACATCACTTTCATCTTTCAATTTGAGTCAAAATTTCATTGACTTCATGATCCAACTAGAAAGGACGGGCCCTATACACAATTCTTGCATCTTGCATCATAATGAAAGATGATTTTGACACTTGTATTGAATGTGCTTAGTTATTTGAAGGGTAAAAAGGCCATGAGGATGTCAATGTAGGACATAGGAATGAACATGCATTATCTCCAAATAAAAACCTGTGTGACCCCTATCAAGTTGAGCTCTACCTCACCCACCATATCCTTGAGCATCCATGAGAAAATGCATCGATTAGCTGTAGTGTTTCTTGGCTAATGCAACATTGATCCCTTAAGGAAGATGTGAAATCGTTGCTCAAATTATAGTGTTGAGCCAAAGATCTCCAAGAAAAGAGGCAACCACCTTTAATGTGTGACTCCTTCCTTGTGGGTGAGAGACTGGGAGGTAGGAGAAAACTTGATAAAAAATCAATGGTATTTCATGGTTAAGATACGACATCCACAAGTAATGAAGAGATGGGCCATGTACCTTTGTAATAGCTAAATTTTATTTAAAAGCATATTTTATGTGGGATGGAGTGCCCTCTTCCTACTTTGGACATGGACCTTCCTCCCTTCATATTGTTGCCTTTGCACACTCTACAAGTCTTCAACTATCAAATTGCCAAACTATGAGAAGAATTCTTCATTCACCACCATTCTCTTGCTCTTCATTCCTCTTTAAGTGGAGCTATTCTTGTTCCATGGGTTTCTCTACCCAACATGTGTTGCTCCTAGTTGTGGATCTATCTACTCAAAATTTATAACCCATTTGTTGTGTTTCCTCTCATGTCTTTACTCTATTCAACAAGATGACTGCATGAATCACACATATATTAGTACTAGAACCGTCTTAAAAAGATTTGACTTGGGAACATGTTTGTTAATTAAGCCTCTAGCCTATGATGATGCAAACAAAGTTCGAGTAAAAAGAATGGTGTCAATGTTGCTTCAACATTTGCAATATCACCGTCACCTTCCAATTATTAGTACAATTTGAGTTCCCAATGCCAATACTATAATTAAAATACCATCTTAAAAATAGTTAGAATTCTTTAGACATCCCATGTGAGAAGCCAAATTTTTTTATGAAGAGAGAATCTCATATCATACTCATAAAAGATGAATTCATTATATGTAGTTGGATCACCATTCTAAAGCCTTCTCTCTAAATATCACTCTTCAATCAAGTTTTATAACAATTCAAAATGATGAGACTTCACTAGAATGCCCTTTGAGTAGCTATAAAATTTTATATCATAGAAAGATCATGTCCAACCCCTCTAGTGAATATTACTACAAGGACATCCCTTTGAGAGACATTGGAATGTCGTCTATTCTCCCCTTTTCAATCTTAATATTTAAACATATTTACTTCATTCATTTGATATCCAATAATGATATATTCATATGAAAGAATTATAGTTTGGGTTATTACAATCACCTATGTTAAAATGTCTTTAATCCCCACTATTTTATCGATTTAGTGAAATTAGTTGGGCCCCCAAAGTGGGTCTGGCTATTTTTTTGTTTTGTTTTTGAACAACTAACATTGCAAAATGATCTGATGAGCATCTAGCAATGATAAAAAATGAGCTCAACCACTAAACCATTATTTAGAACTTATTTTATCACTTATCTACAAACTATGATTTTCTGTTAATAGGGCATATCAGCTAGCTTTAAAAATTGACCCAAACAGATAACTGCACTCAAAAAATTGGCATGTTGGTTCTTTGTTGTGGTTTCTTGCATCCTATTAGATCTCATTGAATGATGACCATTCAATCAAAAGACATTGACTATCAAAAATGACTACTTGAAATTGCCTGCAAATAATTAAGTTAGAAAACTAGAAAGTGTGTTTGGTTTTGGCTTTAAAAATAGGGCAAAAAAATACTTGAAGGATTAAAAACTAGGGAATGAGCTCATTTCCATGAGAAGAAAGTACTTCTATTATTTGGGCTCATGAGGAATAATAGGAAATATTTGGAAAGCGTATTAAGTAGGGTACTCAGAATTGTAGGATTGGAAACATCTGTAAAAAAGGGGTTTTAGCAAATGGAATGGCCACAGGAAAGTGTACAAATGGATTTGTCAAGGTTTAAAAACTAGCACACTTGAAGTATTTTTGGAGTAAAATGTAGTAGAACAATCCATTTAAGCTCATCTATTACCAAATTAGAGTTATGACATCCCGAATAGGAGTACTAACCAATCTACATTTTGACACTAGTAAAAAGTTATAAATTGCATTCAGAATCACGTTTGCAAACTAATCAAATGGATTTGTCATAGGCTCAAATCTAGAGTGTAACAAGTGTGTGACCTATAGAATGCAATAAAAATAATAATTTATTTGTAGGGTCAACTAAGTAAAAATTATAATCGATCAAATAGGGCCTTTTGCAATTGAAGGCAATATGCATCAGGATGACAGAGGTAAATAACCAAATTTGGGGGATTAAAAACCTAGTCAAAACATATTGAAATGACTCCAAAATTGAAACATAGGTTCAATGATATGCATACTAAATAATCAAAAAGTGGTGAGTCATGAAACATAACTAGGTGAGAGATATTCAAATGTAAACTAAGCCTCTTATCACTTTTTGACACTTAGGCAAAAAAATGTAGAACTGAACACTACTTAAAATAGAACATCGTAGAATGACTTAGAATGCTAGTTTATCATTATAGAAGGCATATAAATGTTGAATTCAAGGTGTTAGAAACATAAAATACCTCCTAGGCCTTAAAATGATAGTTCGGTACACAAGCAAGAAGATGTGTTTATAGCCTACTCAAAGTGACTCAAAAGTTTAGAAAGGTACTCAAAACAAGCATGCACTTTTAAGTCCCATCAGTGGCTTTATCTAGGGATGCATACCCCTTGTGGGAATGGCAAGGATTTAGATCTCTAGAGGAAGAAGACCACTTCATCAAGGCTTTCTCTGAACAACCTATTGAAAACATGAAATGTATTCTAACTGTACAAGATGGTGGCCTCGGTCCACCAAAACTTCTCAAAACTTCTTACCTCTATTAAAAACATGATTCTCATTTACATCTCTCTGAGGTAAGCTGTAAATATCATCTTCATTAGTTTCACCATACACATCAGATCTTCTCATTAGCGGATTAGGTAAAAGAAAATCATTCTCATAGTGTATATAAAAACTTGAATCAATTTCTTCTTCTTGCTCATTATGAAAATTTATATCAGCATGCTCTTGAATATAAAAATCAAATTGAGAACTATCATGAACATAAGATGGATGCATGCTATCAAGAGGAAATAGAAAGTATTCATATTCCACTTTGTTCATGAAGTTGCACATGTCAAGAGAGTGCAACTCACCTTGTGTATCTAGGTGTGAAGGGTACATAAAACCTGATCCCTACCTCTTTATAGTTACATCACTCATCAAATAAAATTTACCACCTACTAAAAACTCTTCAAACTAAAACAACTTATTAGTTACCAAATTTGAAAACTATTTTGAAAATGTTGATCCAAAACATGTCGATCACAATCATTATCCTTCTCTAACAAACTATTAGAGGGAGCCTTGAACCTTGTAAACTTACCATTAGGCTTATCCTTACAAGATTTTTTAGTATAGAAAGGAATAAATTTTATTGTTTTCCTCTTCATCTCCTAAAAAGTCAAAACTTATTGTAGTGTATTCGTCAACATGAGGTACTATCATATGCACCTCCAAAGTTTGATTAAGATTTTTCAGATTTTGTATCTTTTTCCACATCAAACATTGGGGAAGTGACTTGACTAAATGAAGAAATACTATGAGGGAAAATATGAAAATCCTTAGAAGTAGCTACATATTTCTCAAAATCATGAGCCAAGAAATCTAAAATGTCATCAGGATTGAAGAAGACTTCTTTAGAAATCTTCTCATAGCTATGATTATTATCTGGATGATATGAAGAACTTACAATACTAGCAACATTAGTATCATAATCTAAAACATTAGAATCATCACAATATTCATTCTCATCATGTTAAGAACTACCTCTTTTGTTGTTACAAACTTTTTCAAACTCATAGGCACTATCACAAGACTCATTTTCAATTTCATATCCATCTTCTTTATGTTGGTTGCAATCCTCTAATTCACTAAAAGCTAAATCCATCTCTTCACACTCAGAAGACATATTATTATTTTTTACAAATTCATTATATTCATCACTACCTTGACTTTCAACACATGTATTATCATCATTAGAAAACATAATATGAACACTATCATTCTCATTTTCCATCTCTTGAATGAATCTCTTAGCTTGCAAAAGCTCTTGTAGCCTTATAGGTGTTGGCCAATTAACTGAATCAGATACTAGAATATTAAGGAAAACACTAGGTAGGGAAGATTCCTCCACTCCAGAATGAAAAGGCATCATACTAATTACTGATTTATAGTTTTTATAAACTTTTCGGACATTTAGACCCCAAATACTTCCCATTTCCCCTTTGATTATAATGGCAATCATATTGTGGATTTTCTTATTCAACATAACAATATTACTAGCCACTATTTCCAAATTTTTAGAAATTGGTAGAGTAACCTCATATTTGATGTCTAACTCCATTTTAAAATAAAATTTCACCTCTTTATCTAGTGCTGAAAATCACTTAATAGAGGTACCAATTTCTAACATTCAACTTTCATGAAAATGAAACTCATGAAATGCAAAATACCTTGGAGTGCTTATGTAAGAACTTTCCTTTACTAATTTGTAGCTCAAGTGAGAACTGATACTCTTTCACACCACTAATCAAAGCCTTGTAAAGCCACCATCTCCTTTAAGAGGACCAATAAATAATAGCTATGACTCACTTTGAGCATTCAAATTTCTTATAATAGTAATAGAAACAACACTGAACTTTAACCAAGAAACACTTCTTTTCAAAGAAACTATCAAGAGCTTCAAATTTGCCCTCATAACTAAAAGTCCTTCAAAATTTACAACATGAAAACAACTAGGATACACTAGTATAGAGACAAAGTTTCCACTTATAAACATGAGAATATTAAAACAAGATTTGTCACTTGACAAAATCTAAACCAAACTTTCAAATGTAGGAAAAGCACAAATCATCAAACAACTCTTGTAGATTTACAATCTTGGAAAACAAAGAACAAACCATGCTTGTTCATTCTTGACTATGAACACTACAACACTTTGAAAACATTTCCCAGGTGAACTAACTGATGATGGAATCACTAGTGACAATACAATTTTCATTCAACCTTGAAAGCTACTGTTGTCTTGGATAAAACATTACTGGGAGACATGAAACATCAACATGACCTTGCTGCCGATAACAAGCTTTGTACATTCCTTTCTAATAATCATATTAAATTACCCTTTAGATTCAATACTCCCCAGCATAGTCACCATTTTTTTGGTTGACTCAGATGGGAAAAACCATACTAAAAAATAGAACTAAAATATTCAATTCACACCAGACATTCTTGTCCATTTAACAAGATTTATTTTCCAAATGCTCCCCAATAGAGTCACCATTTTGTTGGCTTCTAAATTAATATCTTTTAAATAACCTAGTGGAAGAACATTTACAGCTAGGGGCAGTTGACTCCCTTCCTTAATGCACCTATTCAGACACCAGGGCCAACTATAAGACCATTTAACTCTCCTTCTTCTTCTTTGGGCTCTACAATACCTAGGTGGGTGGACCTCAGATTCTTTATATAGTACCAATGTAAGGCATACAACTGAATCTAAATAAAAAATAAAACCCCTTAATCTTCCATGTTTATGCAAGCATTCAAGGGCATAAAATAGCTAATAACAGAGCACATGAACCTGATAAACCAAGTGAGGAAACTCTTTCAACTCTTAAACATAAAGGGAAAGGATATTTGATTAATGATTGAATCATTAGCATAACCTAGGTATGCAACAACAAAAACATGTAATCTCTAAGATGACTAGTCGCTTATCCATTGGGTATCAACTAAATCTTAACATACACATGGACACTTGAAGTATACTCATATATCCAAACATCTGGTCTATCTACCTAGCTTGCAAATAGACATCAATCTTCATAAAACTCTCATACCTATTGTAAAATTCTCCTGGTGAAACCTACAACCTTGTCGATGTAAATAAGCAACATACAACCTTGAGAGATTGCAAATGAGTTTAAGCTCATTATTCTTAAACACAAAACATTGCAAACAATAGAAGAAGGAGATGATAATTAGAATGAAACTAAGAAAGTGAAGCTTTTGTATTAATCTCATTAAAACCAATACATCATATGTATATCTAAACTTAGAAAATAACACCAAGGAATGACTATGTAATATAAAAATGCTTCAAAACAAAAACACTACTATTCATAATAGAAGAAAATACTAAGAAAATGGTATCATAGTAATGGGAAAGGATTTCAACTAGACTAGAACCATAGAGTGGTCACACTATAATGTAAAATATCCAAAAACTAGAAGCCTTACAAAAATAATAGAGGAGAGATATATAGACAAGAAGAGAAGAAGTCTCCCAGATATGAAATCTAATTTTTGACAAGTGTCATGCTGAAACTTCTTCTTCCCAATGCTGTTGAAACTAAACTTCTTCATCTACCAATAATCAAATCTCATCAATTACTATAACAAAATATTTGATATATCCCCTTAAATCAATCTGCAAAATATCCTTTGAAGAAAATATCAAATACACATCAAAAATTGTGTTGATGCTTGAAATCTAATTTTGGTTTTTCACTTCTGATTTTTCCATGAAATTCAACTATACTATTGGCAAAAACTTCATTGCTTCCAACTACCTCTAAAACAATCATATCATCCCTCATAACTGATAATGAAATTGAATATGATGCAAATCTAATCAAATTTGATATTATCCCAATTCAAATTGAAAACATCAAATTTGCACTTTATCACTGAGGAGCCCCTGAAATCACAAATCCTCTTGTAGTTGCTTTTGGTAAATATATATATATATATATATATATATATATATATATATATATATATATATAAACTGATTATAGAAATGGAAAATTCATCTCTTGCCAATTCCAAAGGTATATTATAGTGTGCATTTTGGATAAAATTCATGCCTCTTAGATCAATTCAAAATTCCATCCCCTGTGCTATGAACAAAGTATAAAAATGAAAAAATTTAAAATATTACATAGTATAAACTATATTATATCATTCGATTTAATTTTTCATTCTTTGAAATTTGATGCATTGAAATATCTCTAACTTTATTATTATTTTATATGTCCTTTGCCTTCTACCACTTGTTAAAATCTCATTAACCAACTACTTGGGCGGGCCCCACACACTTGTTGCATTTGAAATTTATAAGTCCATGATATTATGATCTAATCATATTATCTTATAACCTTCTTACGATCCTAAAAAACCCATATTTATTGTAATGTCTTACCTTTACATTTTAATCTTCTCAACCTTACAATTCTCAACAATTTCTTATTTTTGTAGAACATTATCCTTGCTTCCCCAATCACATGGCAATGGGCCTATCATAGCATCTTATATCTTGCATTTAACTCTATGATCTTATGAAATTTTGTAATATCATAGGTCTTTGAATTTTCATTCCCAATCATATGACTAGGTGTAACATCTTACATCTTCAAAATTTGTTTGGTGACCATATGTCAAACTTCCCTCTTTTCCCTCTTCATAATATCATAAAGCATTATTACTCAAGCTGTGATCTTACAATGGATCATAGCATCATAGCCCTTCTCATTAGGCTCTATGATCACATGAAATACTTTCATCTACCATATCACTTTCATCTTTCACTTTGAGTCAAAATTTTGTTGAGTTTGTCATCCAACTAACCATGGTGGGTCCTATACACATAATTTTTGCATCTTGCATCATGAAGAAAGATGCTTTTGGCACTTGTATTGAATATTCTTAGTTATTTAAAAGGGTAAAAAGGCCATGCTACCATCAATGTGGGACAGAGGAATGAACATGCATTATCTCCAAATCATAACTCGTGTGACCCCTATTAGGTTGAGCTCTGCCTCATATACCATATCCTTGAGCATCATGATAAAATGCATTGATCAGATGGAGTGTTGCTTGGTTAATGGAACATTAATTCCCTTAAGTAAGATGTGAAATCGATGCTCAGATTATAGCACTAAGCATAAGATCTCCAAAAATAGAGGCAACCACCTTCAATGCCTAACTCCTTCCTCATGGGTGAGAGACTGGGAGGAAAGATAAAACTTGATAAACAAGAAATGGTATTTCATGGTTAAGATATGACATCAATAGGTAATGAAGAGAGGTTCCATGTATGTGTGTAACAACTAAATTTTATTTAAATGCATCTTTTCTATGCGATGCTCTACCCTCTTCCTACTTTGGATATGGACCTTCCTCCCTTCATTCTATTGCCTTTGCACACTCTACAAGTCTCCAACTATTGAATTGCCAAACTAGAACAAGAATTCTTCATTCAATGTCATCCTCTTGTTCTCCATTCCTCTTTAAGTGGAGCTATTCTTGTTCCATTGGTTTCTTTGCCCTACATGTGTTGCTCCCAGCTATGGATCTACTCAAAATTTACAATCAATTTGTTGTGTTTCCACTCACATCTTTGCTTAGTTCAGCAAAATGATTGCAGGAATCATAGATATATTAGCACTAGAACCATCTTTAAAAGATTTGACTTGGGAACATATTTTTCAATTAAGCCTCTAGCCTATGATGATGCAAAGAAAGGTCAAGTTAAAAGAATGGTGGCAATGGTAATTCAGCATTTGCAATGTCACCCTCACCTTCCAATTATTAGTACAACTTGAGTTTCCAATCCAATACCATAATTAAAAGACCACTTTAAAAATAGTAAAAATTCTTCAGACATCCCTTATGAGAAACCAAAAAACTTTATGAAGAGAGAACCTCATATCATACTCATAAAAGATGAATTCATAATATGTAGTTGGATCACAACTCTGAAGCCTTCTCTCTAAATACCACTCTTTAATGAAGTTTTATAACAAATCAAGATGATGAGACTTCACTAGAGTACCCTTTGAGTAGCTATAAAATGCTCTATCCTAGAAAGAAGATCATTTCCAACCCCTCTAGTGAATATTACTAAAAGGACATCCCTTTGAAAGACATTAGAATGTCATTTATTCTCCCCTTTTCAACCTTCATATTTAAACACATTTACTTCATTCATTTGATATCCAATAATGATATATTCACATGAAACCATTATAGTTACTTGGATTATTTCAATCACCTATGTTAAAATGTCTTTGATCCCCACCATTTTACTGATTTGGTGAAATTAGTCTATCCCCCAAAGTCTAGCTTAAAAAAATTCATTTTCAAACAACTAACACTACAAAATGATCTGATGAGCATCTAATAATGATAAAAAAATGAACTCAACCACTAAACCATTATTTAGAACTCATTTTATCACTTATATTCTAACTATCATTTTATGTTAACAGGGCCTATCGGTTGGCTTTAAACACTGACACAAATAGATAATTGGGCTCTCAAAACTAGCATGTTGGTTCTTTGTTACACTTTCTTGCACCTTGCTAGATCTTAGATTGGTTTTGAAAAGTGGGTGTCAACACACTCAAGCCATTTAGTTAGTTCATGTCAAACTAGTAATACATGTCAACCATAACATGTAAATATTAGACCACATTGAGTTACAGGGTAAAAGCACAAACCTGTGTCACCCTTTATGAAGAAACGTGATATCAGAATGCGACAGTTCAACATTAATGACAAAAAAAAGGATATTTTTGTTTAGAATTTGAAAATGATGTAAACTGATGAAATGTGTAGAATTGGATGAAATTTATGCCTATCATTTTTTTAAAAAAAAATGAGTAAGAATTTATTCATTTCTTTTAATTTGAAGTCCCTTTTTTAACTATAGAAAATATAGGGTGTAGTTCCTGTCAAAAAACAAAAATACAAATCATCTTTTTTTGTTTTGATTTGCAAATATCTTATAGATGACATGTATATCTAGTGCACAAAAAAAGAAATAATTATTTTTTATCTATATTTTCTTTGTTATAAGTACTCAAGCTCAACCTTTTCAGAAGCCAATAGTTTTTTCCTCTCGTCAAAACTTCCCAATCAAATCTACACCTTCTTGAGAAAAAATTACATATTCATGAAGAGGACTCTCTCCTCTAGAGATAAATATTATTTTTTTGTTTTTTTGGTATGATTTACTATTTTTTTTTCCTTTTTTAAGTGAGCATCTTTTGAAATGTTGAAATATTGACTTATAATATTTTGAAATTCTAACATATTATAACTAATCAAAACACTCAAAAATTTATATAATGATGATATTGAATCTAAGATCTATAAAAGGGTATTTTTAGTTTTTGAATAAAATTTAGTTTTGATAGAGAAATGAAATTTGACCAAAATAGGTTTTGATATCACAAATGGTGACATAGATCTATGCTTTTACCCTAAAATGAGTGCCAAGTCACTCATGTGCCGAGTGATTGAGGAGCTACATATATAGTTGATGTTGAGTAATGCAAGTTCTAAGTCATAGTATAAGGATTAGTGCATGCTGAGCATCAAAGAATTCATGTGTCATCTCACATGGTTTTGATACATTTGTTTGTAATGGCACAGACAACTATGTAAACCATTTTTGAGTTGACTTAAGATTGTATTTTGATATTTTGAATAAAAGGATGAATCTTTATTTGGATTCCCTATGCAATTACATGCAACTAATTAAAAAATGGGAAGGATTAAGTGGCAAAATGGATGAATCTCAGTTATAGATTTATACTAACCCTAAGTCACCTAAGTCTTTTTAAAGAAGACAAAAACCCTAAATTGTCTATAGATTAAGGAGAGTTGAAGGAGAGAACAATATAGTTAGCATGCAGAGCATTCAAGGTGACTTCAAAGTTATGAAGAAAGACTAAATTGCAGAATCAATTAGAGAAGAATAGAGGATAGAGAAAAGGATACAACATTGAGACATCTAATTGTGAATGATCAATATGACATTATTTAGGGGTGATCTATTATCAGGAAAGAAAGTGCCAACCACAATATCTATTATGAGACATTTTAATAGGTGATTTCAATTAAATCTCTTAAGTAGAGTAGTCCTAATAGGCTATATGAAATCCTTTAATAGGGTGCTTACTTAGTTGTAAGTTTAAGTCCTCTAACAAGGCACACTTCTAACAGGGTATTGAAATCCTCTAACAAGGTGAGACCTAATAGTCTTTGTAAGCTTTTAATAGGGTAGACCTTTCATAGGGTAGATCAAGCTTCATGGTCAAAACATTGTAGCCTTCATTGGATACATTTTATTACTATAGTAGTGAAGATTTGAGGGTTTCATCCCTACCCTAGTTTTTCTTTCTCACTTGAAGGTTTATAGGTAATTGTATTTGGTGTTATGTGTGTGAATGCTGACATGGTTATATGATTTAGATGAATATGATTTGCATGTGATGAATGAATGGTGAAAGTTTTATGGGCCTCCCTCTCCCCCCCCCCCCCCCACCCTAGTTAGAAGTTTACCTTTCCTCTTGTAATTCCAACAATTGGTATCAGAGCATAGTTCTCTAAAAGAGAAGCTTTGTAGCTTTGAGGAATGATCTTGAAATGGAAGTCTACAAGTTGGGAAAGACTATTGAAAACTAGGATATTGAAATACATCTCATACTACATCAACAGAATGAAGCAAGAGAGGAACTAAAGAAATCTTTGAAGAGAGGGAAATGGATTGCTATTGTAGATAATGTCACACTATACAAAGTGATAGACACTACTAAGCTATTTGCGGATGGTGACTCTAATGAATTTGATGTAGCAATTGCACATCTAATAGAAAAGAATAGAGTCCAAGCTAAGGAAATTAGGAATCTCAAGATAGAACAAGAATCACAAGCTATACTACTATGTGAGGTGACTGAACAAAAGAAGAAAGCTATGGGAAAAAAATCCATGACTAAAGAAGCCAAAACAATTCTAGCCAACAGATTGGAAGAGAAGCCAATAAGAGCTAACTAAGATTTCCACCATGAAATTGGATACTCTAAGTGAAATGATGAATGCCAACTATGAATTGAATGTCAAGGACATTGAGATAACTACATTGAAGTTGTAGAATGAACAATTGTAGAGAGACCTAAAGAGAGAAAATGAATTTTTTGAAAGTTTCAACAAGCCAAATGAAGCTATCAAATACTTTGAGTAATTATTGAGATTCCCTAGATCCAACAATGATACATCAAGACTGGGCTACACAAGCACTGAAGAAGGAGAAACATCCAAAGATGTAGAAGAAAGGAAAATCAAAGGTATGAACTCCAAACCTACTTTTCATAATTGTGGTAAGAAAGGACATACTACTAATGTGTGCAGGAGCAAGATTACAAATTAGAATTTTAAGCCTAAGAACATGACTCATTGTCATAAGTGTAACAAGCACGTTCATCAAGCACATGAATACAAAACCACAACCATGCATACACAAAGATTTGAAGGAAATTGTTACAAGTTTCAGAAGTATGGACATAGAGATTTTGAATGTAGATCCAAATCCATGTGGTCATCAAACAAGCCAACAAAGGTAAGAAACAATAGGAACTCTTATAATTGGGATTATAATAAAAGATATAGCTATTATTATTGTCAAGAATATGGACATGTTCCTAAGAATTGTATTAGGACACACTTCAGTGGCAATTACAAAATATGGTTAAGTCAAACTACATGTTTTAGCTATTTGAAGATTGCTCACATCAGTAAATATTGCCCCACTAGGTCAAAGGCACCAAGTTGTGAATTTGATAAAGGTAAAGGAAAGGTAGATGTTGAACACATTAGAGATGAGATGAACAAGACATGGAAAAAGTTAGATGTTTGCAACACATCAATTAGAGAAGGGACCACTTCACCCAAAGGGTCAAGTGATCACACCTCATCAGACTAGGAAAACAAGAGGTATGTGGGACTGATATTTAAAGGTTAAATCATGCATTAGTTCCAAAAGGAGATAGTATTGAAAAGAATACATTAGCATGAATAAATATGAAAGATGTTATTAGAAATTTAAGACAAATGTTTAAGTTTTTCATGTTGTTTCCAAGTATGAAAAGTTTCCTATATATGTTGAGTGGAATGTTAGTTGACGCTAAGTTGTCAAACTAGTTAGTTGATACTAAGCTCATAGTAACTGTCAAGTGATGAAAATATCAATGGATGCTAGTTGAACCCAAAAATTGGTTATTGTTGATCTTACAGCTGTGTAAGAACTTGGCATTAAATGCAAGGTCTTCAAAGGGTATATGATCAATTTGAGCTCATTTTCCATCATTTCAAAATTGACAAATAGTGAGAAGAGCTAGAGGTGACCTAAAAATTCATCAAAAGCAATTTTAGAAGATTTGTGCAATAATTCATTGCTAGTTCATCAAATTTTCTAAGGTATTTATCAAGAGCCAAGCTATGTATTTTAAATTTTCATAATCCCTAGCTTGTCATAATGGCATCGAGTTCAAAAAATGTTGAAGGAAAGGAAGGTTTAAATATTAGTTAGTAATGAAGTTAAGCACCCTATATTTAACACCATTCCTAACATCATCTATAAACAAGACCCTTTTGGGGCATTGTCTATGATCCTACCAAATGTGATAATGGTGCAAGATGGGAGGAAATGCTACAATTGCAACATAGGAAGAATTGGTGACATGGAAATAAGAGGTGCATACAATAGGTTGTGTGAAAATGGTGTTTTGAAGGAAGAATACAAAATTATTAAGAAAAAGATTTTAAAACAAGTCCTAGATTTTTCAAATGTATTTAAAACTGAGTGAATATGAATTTTATTGAGTTGAATTTATGATCGTTACTAAGAGAATAATTCATATGGTTACTACCTACCCAACCCTAAATCGGCCAAAAACACTCATAAGTAATTCAAAGGAAATGATTGAGAAGAATACTAGAGAAATCTAGAACAAGAGAGGTACGACTATAGATACAATCACATATCATCTTATCAATTTTTCTATAAGGGTAATCTCACATAAATTCTACCAATCTATTAGATTGAATAGTGTACCATACATAGCTATGGATGTTGGTTATAAGATTGTTAAGAAAGATCACACATATGATATAGAAGAACTTCAATTACAACAACTTATGGAGAACCTTGGAGCTATAAGGAAAACCAAGAGTGCACAATACAAGTTTGGTTCTATACTAGTTTGCATATTCTTCTATGTACTGAACACATTTCCCTCATTTGGAATAGTAGGATGGAAGACTTATAGATTAGTTGCAACACAAATTGGAGAGTACTTTGAGAAACTAATAGAAAACTTTGAATCTATAATGACTAGCTACTTTGAAGACTTCAAGAAGTCAATGAAGCAAAGACTCAAAATACCAATTTCCTTAGTTGATAAATACTATACTAATGTATGTTTTCTTGTTGATTTTGACTACACATTTGTGCAAGCTGCTACACCAAGGGTGAGATGGTCAAGACCCTTAGGTTATGAGGTCAATGTAGATGAAGCCTCAGTAGCCATAATAGATCTACTTGCAGAAGAAGTAGATAAGACTACAAATTTTTTTGGAAATTATGAGATGGTGAAATCAAAGATTTCCATGGAACTAAAAAATACCTCTACAATCAAGAAGGATAAGCTAGTAAAGAAGTTAAAAAAAATTTTGGAGAGGGTGTCGAGCAGAAAGAGGATGAAGAGGAAGAACAAAATCAAGCTCAAGAACCTCTAGCTTTAACTCAAGGCATGGGAGAAGAAAAAGAAGAGGAGGAGACTAAAGGTACTAAGAGAGAAGAAGCCAAAGAAGCACATACTCCTATTGAGCCAAAGAAGAGGAAGGCAAAGACACAACTAGTGGAAAGGGAAAAGAAAATTGTAAAACCAAGTTAGCCAAAGCCCACTACACCTACTACAAGGGCCACCACACATGGAACTACCAAAAAGGCCAAGGAAAAGTCAATGAAAATAGGGCAAGGAGGATAGGAGCAGAAAAGATAGAGAAGGAAGTATGTGGCTCAACTAGATTCTAATGAACAGAAGACAAAAATTAGATGATAATAGCCGATTCAAGGTGGTAAGTCACAATCCTCTTTCAGATGAAATTATGTGAAAATGTCAAGAGCAATGCAAATTTATTAGGTTTTCGTCATGTTAATTTTGATAAATTAGGTAAGAAGAGAAAAGTCAAGTGGAAGAGGCATTATAGCCATGATGTCAAAGTTTAAGACAATAGCACTAGAATTTGCCAACTTGGTACCAAAAAGTATATCTTACATTGTTGAGAAAAAATGGCATTATTGTCTAAATTTGGAAAGACAAATTAGGGAAACAACCCTAGCTCAAGTAATGCTAGAGTTGGCTAAGGGATAAATTGCTAAGGTAGTAAAGAAATATGTAGTTAGGTCCACACCTAAATATAGAGACTTTAGAATTATCCAAAATAATAATGAATATGTTGTTAAGAAATCAACACAAATATGGAAACTCATTTATGGATTAACCAATATCAAGAAAGGAGAAGCTAACCCTTTAGAGGGTAAAGATGATGATAAAAATGATGATAACACAAGAAGAATAGAATGTGCATGACACACAATTGTTGAGTGTCAGTCCTCCCCATGACACAACCAAAACCACTAAAACTATAACTATTAAGGATTTCTTTGATCCATCAGTTTAGAGAATCAATCCTCTTACTACAAAAGATTTAAAGAAGATCGTAGACCAATCTACCTTGCAAGCCAAACTATGTTTCAATCCTATTCTGGCTAGCATAGAAGAACTACAAAAGGCTATAACTAATGTCACAAGGGAAAAGGTAAATCTACAAGAACCACCTTCCATCATCCCTTTAGTTACTAATGTATAACCTTTGATCTAAATGATAGTAGGTACATCTACCAAGCTTGATACAATTGAGAAGAAAGTAGAAAAGAAAGATATCACTATAAGACAATAGAAGGAAATAGCATAGATAGATTCATCTATACCTACAACACAAGAACAAGGTGCAAGAAAAATCTTAGTGATAGACTAGGGTAAGCCTAAAGAGATAGAACCAAAGGCAAAGGAACAAGTGGCCATCCAAGCATTGGTAGCTTTACCAACATTTGACATTCCTTCTACACAAACTCTTCAAAAGCCAAGCACAAATGCTACTCCATTGTAGATCTCAGTGCCAAGCCCAAGTTCATCAAAGTTTGAAAAGGAAAAACATTATGGAGGCAAGCCTTGATGAAGAAATTGTTATTCCAAAGTATGATTATGATACTATGACATTGGAGCAAATAGGCATTTTACAACAAGCCTTAGAAAGGAAAAAAGCATCAAGAAATGCTTAGGAGAGAACATAGGCAAAAGAAAACACTTCAAGATATTAAGGACATCTTTCTAGATGCATTTAGTCTTCCAACTCCTGAAGAGACCAAGCCACTAAGAGAAAAATTGACATATATTGTGGAGAAGGTCAGTAATGAAGACCTTGATACCAATGCAAAACTATTAGAATGGTTTGAAAAGAAGTTTCAAAGTGGGGTAAATGAGAAAATATCTAGTGAGATAGAACTACAACAAGTTACATTGGAAACCAAGGTTGAGGATGTGAAGAAGGGACTTGAGAATATATTTTTACTGTACACAAAACTATGAAATCCTACACTCTTCACCCAAGAGACCAGAAGTCACATTTTGATCCTAGAAAGCCAAATATCTTCATTAGGTGTAAGAAAACCTACAAATCTAGCTCAGAGTGACAAGCATTTTAGGACATTGCTTCAAACACAAAGTCAGTCAGTTGTCTTAACAATAGATGAGGCTAATATTAGAGCAAAATTAAAAAGCATTCAAGCTACCCTCACCCCACATATGGAGATCTTGCACAAGGAGCTAGGCTATGCTAAAACTCTATTGAAGAAAAACCCCAATCTTTCTAATTTAGATGGTCTAGTACACCTTGCTACTACACTTGCAATCCAAATTAAGTCATTGGATGTTGCATGTGATAAATAGGATGTAGCCCTAAGGATAATAATGGATGTCCATAAATCTTTTTTGGACAATTACACCATAGGTGTATAACCCATTTGACATAAGTGTCAAAAAGGGGGAGAAATATAATATGGGGGAGTATGAAAAAAATGGAGAGAACTAAGAAAGGGGAAGCATAGTAGTAGGGATAATATAATAGAGTAGAGATATACATCTTTGGAGGAGAAAGCAGCAAAAAGGGATAGATATCAGCTAAGAGAGAGCATATTAGATGAAAGAGTATTGGTAATATAGCACATTGAAGTCAAGGTGTATTAGTAGAGATACATTTACTCAAAGGGAGCACAAAATTTTGGATACAATATAGACATATTAACTCAGGGGGAGTTATCAAATTTTGAGGTATACAAGTTAGTGCAACATTTTGAAATTTTGAAATTTTGTATATAAGCTAAGCCATGGATATGTATATGCTTGGGAAATTAAGGATAATATTTTATATTCAAGTGGTTTTGACATGCATGCCAAAGGGGGAGATTGCTGATCTCAAATTGGTTTTGACAAGTGAGTGTCAACACACTTAAGCCATTTACTTAGTTCATGCTAAACTAGTAATACATGCCAAGCACAACATGTAAATATTAGACCATGCCATGTTGCAATGAGTGTCGAGTCACTCGTGTGTTGATTCACTCAGGTGTTGAGCAAATAGACCATGCTGGGTGATTTAGGAACCAAGTAAATAGTTTATGCTAAGTAATGCAAGTGTTGAGTCATAATATAAGGATTAGTGCATGACGAGCATCAGAGACTTCATATGCCAAGTGACATAGTTTTGACATATTTGTTTTTAATGACACAAACAACTATGTAAACCATTTTTGAGCTGACTTAAGAATTTATTTTGATATTTTTAAAGATAAGGATGAATCTCTATTTGGATTCCCTATGCAATTACATGTATCCAATCAGAAAATGGGAAGGATTAAGTGGCAAAATGGATAAATCTCATCTGTAGATTCATACCTAACCCTAACCCACCCAAGTCTTTGTAAGGGGGATGGAAACCCTAAACTATCTATGGATGAAGGAGAGTTGAAGGAGTGAACAAGATAGTTTTCATGTAGAGAATTCAAGGTGACTTAGAAGTTATGAAGAAAGAGTGAATTGTAGAATCAATTAGAGAAGAACAAAGGATAGAGAAAAGGATACAACAATAACACATCTAATCATGAAGGATCAATAAGAAATTGTTTAGAGGTGATCTGTAATCAAGCAAGTTCCAACCACAAGATCTATGCTAAGAATTTTAACAGGTCATTTTAGTTAAATCTCTTAAGCAGAGTAGTCCTAATAGGCTATATGAAATCCTTTAATAGGGTGCTTACTTAGTTGTAAGTTGAAATCCTCTAACAAGGAACACTTCTAACAAGGTGTTGAAATCCTCTAACAAGGTGAGACCTAACAATCTTTGTAAGCCTTTAATAGAGAAGACCTTTCACAGGGTAGATCATGTTTCATGGTCAAAACATTATAACCTTCAACCTTCATTGGATACTCTTTATTACTGTAGTAATCAAAATTTGTGGGTGTCATCTCCAACCTAGTTTTACCTTCTCACTTGGAGGGTCTCTAGGCAATCATATCTAGTGTTATGTGAGTGAATTCTTACATGGTTATATGATTTAGATGCATATGTTGTGCATGTTATTTCAGCTTACTTATTAATGCATGTCATGAATGAATGGTGAAAGTTTTATGGGTCCAAGTTTAAACTACTAATTCACCCCCCACTAGAAGTTTACCTTTCCTCTTGTAATTCTAATAGACCATTGAGTCAAAAGACATTGATTGTCAAAACTGCCTACTTGAAATTGTCTGCAAATAAACAAGTTAGAAAACTCAAAAGTGTGTTTAGTTTTAGCTTCGAAAATAGGGAAAATGGATACTTGAAGGCTTAAAAATTGGGGAATTAGTTCATAGCCATGAAGAGAAAGTAATTATATGATTTGGGTTCATGATGAATAATAGGACGTATTTTGAAAGTGTACAAAGTGGGGTACATAGAATTGCGAGATTGGAAACATTAGTAGAAAAGGGGTTTTCACAAATGGAATGGCCATGGGAAAGTATGCAGGTAAATTCATCAAGGTTTACAAACTAACACACTTGAAGTATTTTCAAAGTAGAATGTAGTGGAATAAACCAGTAAATCTCATCTATTACAAAATCAGAATTACGATATCCCAAACAGGAGTACTGACCAATCTACATTTTATAACACTAGTAAAAAGTTATAAATTGCATTCGAAATCACATTTGCAAACTAATCAAATGGATTCATCATAGGCTCAAATTTGGAGCATAACAAGTGTGTGACCTCTATAATTCAATGAAAAAGGAATTCTCTCTATAGGGTCAATTGGGTCACAATTATAATTGATCAAACAGGGCCTTCTAGAATTCAGGGCAATATGCATCAGTGTGATAGAGGTAAATAACCAACTTTGGGGGATTTAAAACCTAGTCAAAATATATCAAAATGACTCAAAAATTGAAAAATAGGTTCATTGATATGCATAATAAACAATCCCAAAGCAGCAAGTCATGAAACATAACTAGGTGAGAGATATTTGAATGCAAACTAAGATTCTTGTCACTATTTGACATTTAGGCAAAAAATGCAGAACTGAATACTGCTCAAAATAGAACTTCATAGAATGACTCAAAATGCTAGTTTATCATTATAGAACACATAGAAATACTAAATGCAAGGTGTTAGAAACAAAAAACACCTCCTAGGCCTTAAAATGACAGCAGGGTACATAAGTAAGAAGATGTGTTTATAGGGCTCAATGTGACTCAAAAGTTTAGAAAGGTACTCAAAATAGGAATGCAATTTTGAGTCCCATCAACTTATACGAACATCACCTATAGAGAATCAATTTTGTGATTAGAAATGTGGTTTTGAAGGATTAAATAGAGAAAGTGGACTAAATAACCTACTATTTTGGATGGAATAGAGTCTTGGGATCATGTTTTAAATTTGTGCATACTCTTTTGGTTCCAAGCATTCATTTACTAGGGTTCTGAAAATTAATTAAGTTTTACCTTCATGCTGTCCAACTTTGTATTTCCAGCATTCAAATGGCTATGGCTTAAAATTCCATGGTCTAAATACCATGGCCTTTAGAGATCAAGAAATAGCCTCTGTAAATAGTGTATATAGTGATTTTTGGTATTTGTGTAAGGCAAGTAGCTAATTTTTCATGTGATCCCTAGGCAAGTAGTGTAGGCTTGGCAAGGTGCAATGAAAGCTTGAATTAAAGTTTTGATGATAAAAGTGGATTGGTACATGCCAATATATTTTAGTCAATGAAGGAGTGGAGTGTTCAGGGTTCATTACTTAAAGGAGGCTAGAAGTGGAGTAAGAAACCATTGGTGAAGGATTCAATGTCATTGCCTTTGAAACCCTTAAAATGATGTTTTCTAAAGCCATATTGTATGCTCATTCAAGGAGCCTAAGACCTAAAAATATTCAAGTTTAGGTAATAGGGAATAATTTTTTTGAAGAAATTAAGTGGCCCTATTAAAATTTTTTGAGAGTTGTAGCTTGTTCCTTGATTTTATGAGGGGTAAAAGGGGATCTTAAGGCTGCAACCCTCAATAGGGTAATTTGGAGTTGTGGGAGTGTGAAACTCACAAGAATGATGTAGAATGGTAGGACATGTGTTAAGAACCCCATAAAGATGGTTCAAATTTTATTTTAGCCTTTTAGGTGCACTTGGTAAAGTTTTGGCATTCTAGGTCAAATAGTGCATAGTTGTTGAACTCAAGGGAGAGAATGGAAAACTAAATTGTTGGTTGTAATGCCCCACATAGAGATCCTTCAAACAAGGATGAAATAAAAGCCAAGATATTTTGTTTTTACAAGCATGAAAACATCATACATGGATCTCATAGATTTCAATGGAAGACTTAACCATCATCCCAACCACCAACAAATTTCCAAATGCCACTACCCAAACTGACACACACACAACTAGAAACTAAAATCTAAAATGAAAACATTACAAGGAATCTAAGATCTTCTAAAGCATGGTAATTTAAGCAAACCCAATGGGTAATAGATTCACCAAAAATTGATCCCTGAAAACTAGTGGAGATGCCCCATATTTTTTGCATGAGGACCACAGACTAAGAGGTTTTCACCCAAAGATGTGCAACATGCCTTGTGAGGAAGTAGCTTCTGTGCGAGGATGTGCACCACGTGGTGGAAGGAAGTGCTTGGCCAAATAGCTAAAGCACCCAACATTGGTGTTGAGTTTTGTGTGAGAAAGTGCCCAAGGTCATGTGAAGAAACTCAACACACCAAGCAAGATCTTGCATCCTTGCATGAAAATGCATGATTTCACGTGAAATCCCAGAAAAACAAGCTAGATAATGAAAGGATAGCAAAACTAAGGGATAAATTTGATCCATACTAGGGAGTACTGGATCCACAATTTGAGGCATAAACACTCAAATACAATACTGAAAGATTAGAACAACATCTAACAAGTAGCAAAAGGGAAAGTATAGAAGATAAAAATGTAGTGTACTTAAAACAACATAGCAATAATTGAAAACAACATTGCAATGTGCAAAACAACCAAAGTAAGTACGTGGTTCCTTCCAACCATAATAGCATCATAAGACCATCATGGTCCCTAGCCATCCCCACATGTAAGATCCCAAGCTACCAATCAGATCATTGATACTATCATATAAGGCACATCACTATTAAAACATGCTACAACATAAGCATTAGGAAATTTAACATGCTACAAGTAAAGTATAAGATAATCCTACAAATATGAGTAACATCAACTATCATATGCTAATCATCATAATAAAGAAATGTGATAGTAATTAACATCATCTAACATGATATTAAAGAATTCCAATGAAAGCATAAATCACAAGAAAACATACTCTAGAACCCGAAGTACCAAGTGAAAATATTGAGCAACAGTCACACTAGGATAATAGACCATCTTTGTACAATGATCCTTAGCAATGGTACAATTAGATACACCTCCCAACCACATGGAACTTTTAGGGCCCACTTCCACCATGCTGATGGAGATAATGATCCAATTACAAACACACACAAGGCACAACATCCATGGCTAACACACGCGCCAGACAATATGATGATTGAATCCAAGACATAGACAATGCATAAACTCTAGGGCCTAGTTAGAAACTCAATGTACTACTAATTAGGGGTTGACATCATGGAGATTTTCTTGGCATTGAAAAGACCAAGCTTAGTTCTATGCAATTAGTTTCAGGAGGTCCTTTGACTGGCTTTAAAATCTGACCAAAACACCTGACCTAGCTTTGGAATCGAGCATACTGATTCTCTATTGTACACAATCCTATCTTACTGAATCTCATATCATGAAGAATTCCTAGTCAAAAGATATTGACTATCAAAATTACCCTTTTAGAACTACCTATAATAAAACATGTTAGAAAACCATAATTGCATTTGGATTTGCCTTCGAAAATAGGTCAAATTGTAACTTGGGGAAATCAAAACTAGGGTGTTGGTTCACTGTCATGAGGAGAGTATGAATCTATGATTAAGGTTCATGAAAAATAATAGGATGCATTTGGAAAGTGGTTGAAGTGGGAAACTCAAATTTGCAGACTAGAAACATTGTTAGAAAAGTGAATTTTGCAAACGGAATGGGCCTAGGAAAGTGAACAGATGGATTCATCAAGATTTGAAAATTGGTAGACTTAAAGTAATTTTAGTGTAGAATGCAATGGTATAATCCATTTGATCTCACCTATCATAGATTCTAAGTTATGACATTATGAATAGGGGTACCAACAACTCTAGATTTTTTGACACTAGTAAAAAGTTGCAAATTGCATTTGGAATCGTGTTTGAAAATTGATCAAACAGATTCATCATAAGCTCAAAATTAAAACATAGCAAGTCCCTGACCTCTAGAATGCAATGAAAAATGAATTTTCTCATTTTGGTCAAATGGGTTAAAATTATAATAAGTCAAACGGGGTCTTCTAGAATTCTAAACAATTCACATTAGCATGACAACAATAAATGACCAACTTTGAGGGATTCAAAACCTAGTCTAATGGATTCAAAATGACACAAAATTTGAAACATAGGTTATCTAGTATGGACACTAAACACTATCAAAGCAAAAAGTCATGAAACATTACTGGATGTGAGATATTCACCTACAAACAAGGCCTCCTATCACAATTTGATAGGCAAAAATGCAGATTTGGACATTGCTCAAAATGGGACTTCACAAAATGGTTCATCATGGAAATTTATAATCATGGAACACATAGATGTACTAAATGCAAGGTGTTAGAAACATCAAACACCTCATAGGCCTTAAATGGATAGTCGAATACACATTCATCAAAAAGGGGTTATAAGGCTTGATTTTCTCAATGGCACTCAAAATCGGGGCTTCAATTTTGAGTCCCAACAACAAGGAACAAAGCTAGATGTGTATGAAAAGGATAAGCACAAATAGAAGGTGTTTATTATCAGGAAACATTTTCCCCTATATCAAGACTACAAGGAGTTATAACACTTCTTGCATATTCTTCTTATAGATGATTTAAGGTATATCAAATGGATGTCAAATCTGCATTTCTTAATGGGATACTTGAAGGAGAAGTATACATAGAGAATGCTAAAGGAATTTTGGATCCTACCAATAAAGAGTGGTGTGCAAGATGTATACATATTTATATGGTTTGAAATAAGCCCCTAGAGCATGGTATGAAAGATTGCATAACTACTTGGTGAAGATTGGTTTTGCATAAATAAATGATAATAGTAATCTATACTTGAGGATTGGCAGGAATAATGAGGTATCACTATCTAGAATTTTCATTGATGATACCATATTTGTGTAAGGAAACTTAGGTGCAAAAATAGCTTCCCACACTAATCTCTTAAGAGAAGTATTGTGCAAATCCTATTAAAATCTTTTACACTTACAGATTCAATATCATGTAAACAACAATATTTCAGCCAACCAAGCATAAAGAAAATAGATAGAGAAAGAAACACATAACACAAAGATTTTCCTATGGGGAAAAACCTTGCTGTAAAACAACCCCACCACTCCAAAACCTGCACAATGTATTATCTTCAACACAAGGTTGCAATACACTTGCAATGCAAGTTCAACCGCAACAACAGAAGACTCCAATAGCAACTCATAGTACCAACAATACACTTTCTTGCATCCCACCTCTTCGCAACCCTAAAAAAACTTATAACATGCACTTCACTTTTAGGGCTACTCCCAAAGGTAACTGTATTAGGGTTTTACCATTCTTTGAGAAAATAGGAACCCTAAAATAATTTTTGGGGCAGCCCCACTATTGGGGTAGAGTGTACAGTACTCAAATTTATTAGTTGCCACATGTCTTCACCTATCATTGAATCTTCTTGACATAGCTCTTACATGTCATAGGAATCTGTTATAACTATTTTTGTGATGATCTCCTTATACACAATTCAAGATGTCGACACATCAATATTTTTTTGCAAGAAATACATTTTACAAAACAAATAATAAGAATAGGAATTATCCAAGGTTGAGACACATTATTCCTAACATTCTCCAACTTGTCAAACACCTTGTAAGAGCAACAGGAACATAACAGGAACTAACCACTATAGGCCAAAAGGCCCATAGACTCCGAACACTATCTAAACTTCTCAGTGCCCACTAGTTTCATTAATGCATCTACAACATTCTTCATAGTATCTACCTTCTCCAAATTTACTTATCCATCTTCCACCATATCTCTCACAAAGTGAACCTGCACATCAATGTGCTTCGTTTTGGCATGGAAAGTTGGATTTTTCACAAGGTAAATAGTGCTCTAACTATCACACCAAATAGTAATATGTTCTGCATCAACACCAACATTAAAACACAATCTCTTAAGCCAAATGGATTCCTTACAAGCATGAGTAGTAGCCATGTACTTAGCTTCTATAGTAGACAAAGCAACCATAGGTTGTCGCTTGCTCATCCAACTGATGGCACCACCAAACATAGTGAACACATAAGCACTGGTGGATCTCATGTAGTCAATATCACTTGCCCAATCTAAATCCACAAACCCACGAATACAAACTAAATGTAGAAATCTAGAAGAGTTACCATGATAACATATGGAGTAATCTGATGTACCCCTCAAATATCTGAATACTCGCTTAACTTTATCCCAATGTACCTGTCCAGGATTAGCCATAAATTGACTTAGGACTTCCATTGCTTGGGCAATGTCTGGTCTAGTATAGACCATAGCATACATAAGACTTCCAACTACACTCGCATAAGGTACTCTACTTATGTCCTCCACCTCACTAGGAGATTTTTGACAATCATCTATAGATAACTTTGTTCCCACAAAAATAGGAACACATAGTGGTCTACAATCTGCCATGCTGAACCTTTCCAACACAGACTTCACATACTTACTCTGACTCAACCAAAGTTTTCTGTTAGACTTATCTCTACTGATTTCCATACCCAAGATGTACCTAGCTTCCCCAAGATCTTTCATCTCAAACTGTCCTAACAACTCAGATTTAAAATTAGAAATCATACCCTGACCCTTCCCAAATAGCAACATATCATCAACATATAATGCAACAATAAGAAGGCGATCATTTTCAACTCTAAAATAAACACAATGATCTAATTTTGATCTTACAAATCCAATTGACAACACAAAGGAATCAAACTTAAGCTACCACATCCTAGGATATTGCTTCAAACCATATAGAGATTTCTTTAATTTTCAAACTAAAGATTCTTTACCTTTAACAATGTAGTGCTTAGGCTGTGACATATAAATCTCTTCATCCAAATCACCATGAAGGAAAGTTGTCTTTACATCCATCTGTTCTATCTCTAAATCATATGATGTAGCAAGAGATAATAGAAATCTAATGGATTTCAACTTTGCAATAGGAGAGAATATTTCACCATAATCTATTCCCTCTACCTGTGGATACCCCTTTGCAACCAATCTAGCTTTGTACCTGTCAACATTTCCATCTGCACATAATTTCTTCTTGAACACCCATTTACAGCCAATGGATTTTCTCCTTTTAGAAAAATGTACAAGGTCCCAAGTTTTTTTTTTCTCTAATGAAGCGATCTCATCATCCATAGCCTCAATCTAGGAACCTGCATCTTCCATGCCCAAATCCTCTTTCACAAATCTAGGCTCATCAGTGTTAGTAATCAAAGAAAAAGCACAACTAGAATCTAACATAGAATAACCAAATCTTTCTAGTTTCTTTCTTTCTCTCGTGGATCTCCTCAAGGGCTATGGTTGAGGTTTTTCTTCCTCTTCTTCTAAACTATCAAAGCTGCTAGAGCTCTCCTCATCATTAGACCCAACATGGTCTCTCTATTTAGTCTTCTCAAGGCTAGGAGGCAATTGAACAACATCTTTTTCCTTTTCTTTTTCATCTGGTTGTAGCACAATAGGAGAAGATGTTAGCTCTCTAAAAATAACATTTCTACTATACAACACCTCACTAGTCATAGGATCCCAAAGCTTGTGTCCTTTCACACCAGCACTATATCTAATGAAAATACATTTAACAGCTTTATTTTCCAACTTATGTCTTTTCTCCTTTGGGACATGTGCATAAGCTTCACAACCAAAAACACAAAGATGTTGAATTGAAGGCTTCTTACCAAACCACACCTCCATGGGTGTCTTACCAACAAGGGCTGATGTAGGAGATCTGTTAACCAAATAGCAAGCAGTGGCCATAACTTCGGCCAAAATCCTTTTTTCTAAACTAGCTCCACTAAGCATACTCCTAGCCTTCTCCATTAGTGTCCTATTCATTCTCTCTATAACTCCATTTTTTTGTGGGGTATAAGGAGTTGTCTTATGTCTCTCGATACCTTGTTCTTTATAGAACTGTTCAAACTCTACTGAGCAAAACTCACCACCATTGTCAGTTCTCACACACTTAATCTTCTTACTAGTCTAATTCTCTACAAGGGCTTTAAGTTCCTTGAATTGACTAAAGACTTGTGTCTTAATTTTAAGGAAATAAATCCATGTCCTTCTACTGTAATCATCTATGAAAGATACAAAAAATATAGACTTGGAGATTGAAGGAACTTTTACAAGACCAAATACATCAGAATGAATAAGATCCAAAACATCAAAAGATTTGTGAGAACTAGAGTAAAACTTAACACGATTTTCTTTACCATAGACACAGTGTTCATAGAAGTTGAACTCGAGATTGCAATCATTTAACCCCTCAATGAGATTTTTATCTTTCAGGGTTCTAAGACCCTTTTCACCAATGTGACCAAATCTCATATGCCACAACATTGTCTTTTCTGTAGGAAGCTTACCTTTCAAAGTGTTTGCATTGCCATCGAAACCAATAACCATAGAATTCTTCACTGCTCGTTCAGATGGTGAGGATGAAGAACTATTACATAGAGGAATACATGCATCTAGCTGAAATAAGGTACCTCTCCTAGTACCCCTTGCAAGCACTATCAATCCTCTTATCATCTTGCATCCTTCTTTCAAAAAAAAACTTGCACACCTACATCATTCAACATACTTAAAAATAATAGGTTTCATGCCAAACTTGGAATCTACATAACTCCATTGATTCCCTTTACTCATCCATCAAAAAATTTGATAGTGACCCTTCTGCATCCAACTATCTTTAGGTGAGAATCATCACCCAAGTACACCTTTCCACCTTCAAACTCTTCATATTTTGAGAACTAGTTTCAATGAGAGGTCATGTAAAAAGATTCACCTGAGTCAACCAACCACACATCATCAGATGCATGGGCTGCCAAAGCTATGATGAATGCATCACCATCTTCTTGAGATCTTTTTGAAGCTAAATCTGAACCTTTCTTCTTCTTCTTTGGCTCTTTGCAATCTTTATGAAAGTGCCTAGGTTTATCACAATTCCAACATTTTGCCTTGGACTTATTGGAAGTCTTTGACTTCCTACGGGATTTGGATCTACCCTTATTGTCATACTTATTGTCATTTTTCTTCCCTCTTTCCGTGGATCTCCCACAAATAGTAAGGGCTTCTTTTTCCAAAATGGAAGCCTTTCTCTACATCTCCTCTGATAGCAATGAAGACACCATGTCATCCATTTTGAAAGTAACTAACGTGCTTCTAAGAGCCATCACAAGATTGTTCCATGTATCTGGTAAAGAACACAAAAGTGTGTAGCAATGATCCTCCTCCTCTAACTTGACACCAGCTGATGTCAACTATGTAGCCAATAGATTAAATGCATTTAAATGATCCATTAAGGATCCACCTTCCTCCATTCATAGAGGGTACAACTTCTTCCTCAAGAACAACTTATTCACCAAATATTTGGCCTAATACATGGCCCCAAGTCTTTCTCACAAACTATATGCAGTTTTCTCATCTAGAACATTCATAAGAATTGCATCGTTTAAACAAAGTCTTATGAGACCCTTAGCTTTATGGTCTTTTATATCCCAATCTACTTGAACAATAGTTACTGGTCTTTCAGCACTTGAAATTTCTTCCCATAGGTCACGATCTTCCAACATGTCTTCCATCTTGAGTTTCCACAACTCAAAATTAGTGCCATTAAATTTCTCCACCTCCAATATTCCATATGATGAACTTTCCATCTCAATCTACAAATAAGATTTAGGATGCTCTACACAAGACTCCTACTCAATTTGAGATTAGCTCAAAAAACCCTACCCAACAACTAGGATCAAAAGTTGATCAGGCTCTGATACCACTTGTAAGGAAACTCAGGTGTGGAAACAACTTCCTACACTAATCTCTTAAGAGAAGTATGGTGTGAATCCTATTAAAATCTTTTACACTTATAGATTCAATATCATGTAAACAACAATATTTCAGCCAACCAAGAATAAAGAAAATAGATAGAGAAAGAAACAAATAACACAAAGATTTTTTGATGAGGAAAAACCTTTCGATATAACAACCCCACCCCTCCAAAACCTGCACAATGTATCATCTTCAACACACGGTTACAATACACTTGCAATGCACATTCAACTACAACAACAGAAGACTCCAGTAGCAACTCATAGTACCAACAATACACTTTCTCGCATCCCACCTCTTCGCAACCCTAAAAATTCTTATAACATGCACTTCATTTTTAGGGCTACTCCCAAAGGTAATCGTATTAGGGTTTTACCATTCTCTGAGAAAATAGGGGTAGAGTGTATAGTACTCAAATTTATCAGTTACCACATGTCTTCACCTATCATTGAATCTTCTTGACATAGCTCTTATGTGTCATAGGAATCCATCATAACCTTTTTAGTGATGATCTCCTTATACACAATTCAAGATGCTGACAAATCAACATTGTTTACAAGAAATACATTTTACAAAAAACATAATAAGAATAGGAATTATCGAAGGTTGAGACACCTTATTCCTAACAATTCGGAGGCAAGGAAGTATTATGCAAATCATTTTCTAATGAAATGAAGAAGGAATTTGAAATGTCAATGTTTGGTGAGATCAAATTCTTTATTGGCTTCCAAGTATATCAAATGAATCAAGGTATCTTCATTACTCAATGAAAATGTATCAATGACATACTAAAATAAAATTGGAATCGAAGATCCAAGACCAATTAGTACACCTATGGTTACTAGATAGAAATTATCAAAGAATCTATAATTATACTAATGTGAACTAGAAATTATATAGATTAATGTTTGGAAAACTATAATATGTTGTTCATAGAAGACCTAATATTGCATTAGTAGTTGGGATACTTGCAAGATTTTTTGCAAGCCCTAAGGAAAATTAAATGATGGTGGTAAAAAGGATGCTAAGATATTTGAAAGGAACATAAGACTATGGATTGTATTACAAGAAGAATGATAAATTTGAACTAAAGGTATTTACTAATTCTGATTGGTTAGGAAATGTTGATGATAGAAAAAGCACAAGTGGAGGTACATTATTTCGAGGAAACGCATTAATTTCATGGACAAGATAGAAGTCAAACTTTTTTTCCAATCAATAGTTGAAGCAGAGTGTGTGGTAGTAGTAGTAAATTTTTCAAATATCATATGGATCAAGAAATTGCTGAAAGGTATGAAGGAAGAAATTATTGATCCAATGGTTATGTATTGTGATAACACTAGTGCTATTAACATATCAAAGAATCTAGTAATATAATCAAAGACAAATCATATTTCTATCAAGTATCATTACTTGAGAGATCTAGTTCAAGATAAAGAAGTGATGTTGGAGTATGTGAACACTAAGGATAAAATAGCCAACATATTCACTAAATCTACCTAAAGATGCTCATGAATATCCTAGAGGTAAACTAGGGGTGATTCCCTTAGAAAAAGCTACATAAGAAAAGGTGGTTCTCTATATCAAATGTGTTGATTAGATTATCTTACAAATTGATGGAGATAGTTCTACTTTAGGATCTTCCTCAGGTAGTAGTAAAGATGAACATAATGATGGATTAGTCATACAAAAATGATAGAAGATAGGCATTATTGTTAAAGAGGGAGAGATTATGATTATTTAGTTACCATAAGAAAGAAAGATAGGTTACCCAAAAGAGAAAAAGATTAATATAAAGGAGAAGATCACAATGAAAGAGGGAGATAGTGAAAGTTCTTATAAGACAAAAGAGGGAGAGATAAAGTAGAGGGAGCTCATTAAATTTATTGACCTGATAATATAGAAAGAGCTTATCTGTTACAAAGATGACAATCAAAATGAAACTCATGACATTGATGAAGATCTGATACATTGAGGGTGTTTCTCAAGACAATGCATGTTTTGGATTGCATAGTAACTAGAGGTGTTGCCATCAATGCCAAAAAGGGAGATTGTTGGAAACTACAATTGGAGAAATTATTATATTGTCATTGATGTGAAACCTATTGGTGTGATAGTTTCCTATCTTTTATAACTCTCATATCTATTTGATTGATGAAAAGGATTTGAAGTTGTTCATAACAAAATTATCTAGAGGATAGGTTGCATTATTAAGAGGAAACTATAAATGGACACATGACTAGTTGGAATTTAACAAGATAAATTGATTATTTAAATCATGTTGCAAGTAGAGAGTAAAGCTTAATTCTTGAAGGTGTGATAAAAGATAGATCAAATGCATAGGCTTGACTAAGTAATAGAAAAGAAGATTAAGAAAATTGAAGTATATACTGAGTGATGCTAGTGTCAACCGAGCACCATAACAAGCTAAGAAAAATTAATGTTAACAGAGGATCAATATCGACCAAGTGATAGTGTATGTGCTAAGCAAGAAATTTAGTAGTGACCAAGCAACCTAGTAATGTTTGAGTGTCATGATACAGACGAGGAACAATATTTTAATAGTTTATGAGAAATCATAACTTCTAGCTAACCAAGTTGATTTCTTGGAATATGGAAAGCATGTTTAAGATAAGGATTGATGAGTTGGATCATTTAATACCAAATGAGTATTAGGTAAATGACCTAAGGAATAGATTCCAAGAGAAATTTCTAGAAAAAGAAGAGGATAAACAAGATGAGGATCAGATACATTGTATATGATGGATCAAATCATAAAACCTAATATCTAAGGTGATGTTCAAATAAAAAAGGATTAGAACACCTATTTGAGGAGGTACAAGGGTGAACTTTTTGTATTTGTGTGTGTGTGTGTGTGTGTGTGTGTGTGTGTGTGTGTGTGTGTGTGAGAGAGAGAGAGAGAGAGAGAGAGAGCTTTAACAAGTTGTTGAAGTTGGAGAAGTTTATGATGTTGTTGACTAATGAATCTAAGTAGAAGGTGAAGAAGACTTGAGAAGAGGAAAAGAGTGATTTCTTGAAGGATTCCCAAGAAAATCAAAGATTGAGATGAAAATGAAAGCCAAAAGCTAAATCAACTTATGAGTAGAACATATATCTATACATGCAAAGTGAGTTGTACTTAATAGATCAATAACCCTTTGGTACTTTCTAATAACCATTGTAAATAGTATTTGAAATCCTTTAATCAAGGTTGACCTAACATTTATATGTAAATCCTTTAGCAAAGTGATATTTTGATGGAATGACAAGATGTGAAATTGTTTACATGAGTTTTTTTTCAATTGGTAGATCTAGACCTTGGATAACTAATTCACAACCCTCCCCCCTCTCTTAGTTATTCTAAGTATTCTAACACAAACATTCAGTGAGAATAAGAGAATTAGTGTCACAAAAGAAGGAACTTGTAGTAGAAAAAGAGCATTTTCCCTATAAGGATTTTAGAGATACAAGGGATCATTAAAGCTCTTATAGATATCATAAAAAAAATTTCAAGTAGTCTAAGAAAGTGAAGAAGACAACAAAAATAAGCATTATAAATAGTTTAGAAGAGCTCATGTTAAATCCAAATGATCATTTCATCAATTTGAACACTCTAAAACATTCATGGGAGATAGTGTTATAGAATGTAGGAGATATGTATAATTCTATAACTAACAAATTATAGGACCTATCCACTCAATAAGGAACCTATATATATATATATATATATATATTTGTGTGTGTGTGTGTGTGTAATTTGGCATTGATTTCTAAAAAAAGGGAGAATATAGATAAAGGAGAAGAAAAAAAGTTGCAAAGATAAAATAAAAAATAAAAATATGCATTTAAAAAAATATTTTTCCAATTATGAAAACTATTGTTATAGGGGGAGATATTGAGATAATATATAGAACAACTTTGACATCTTAAGACGAAAGGGTTTTTTCCATCAATGTGAAAGTGGGGGATTTTTGGAATATGATGATGAGTACTATATAGTTTTTTTATTGATCTCAAATAGTCAATGAATATGAAAGAAAAATAGTTCTATACTATCAGAAACTAAAAGATGTTATTGGAAAGAAGGAAGAGTTATTAGAATAAGGTAAACAATTATTAGATCAATGGAACAATGTATTGAAGCCAAAAATGGAGAGGAATAGGAAAATGGTTTATGTATTGATCAAGATTTAGGATGATTAAGACATGGTGATGATGATGAAAAAGGAATTATGAGGATTAAGTAGATAAGAAAGATGAGAAACAAGGAAGCCAAGAAACAAAGTGATTGAAAGTAGAGCTAGGAGAGCATCAGGGATCTAACATATTTGGATCAACTATTATCTTGTAGGGAATATTAACAAGTTTTTACAAGGTATTCTAAATCCCTTAACAGGGTGGTCTATAACATAACTATTGAGTTTGTAGTAAGAAATTTTATGGATCCTTTAATAGGGTGAGTGTCATATAGGTAGGCTAAAATCTCATAATAGAGTAGTCCTAATTAGACTATATATACAACTTACATTATATAAGTCACTCCTTACTAGGTGAGTCACTCAGAAAATGACATCTTGTAGCCTTAATTGGAAAACCTTTTTATTGGAGTGAAGAAGTTGTGGGTACCATCCCCATTGCAAATTTTCCCTTTGAACAAGGATTTTTTTGAGATTAAAAATCTATGTGTTATGGGTTTGTAAAGTTCTTAAAGAGTTACTCTTATTTACTCGCTACTACATTTGGGCCCAAATTGTGATGACAAGCTATCACAATTGCGACAACCACCCATTACCCAAGTGACAAAACTACAAATTTGCCCCCATAAAATGAGTGTCAAACTTTTGATGTCATAAATTATGATGGACATGATGTCTATCACAATTATGACTAATAAGGTTGTCATAACTTGGAAGAAGGAAGGGGGCAAGAGCTCATGCCGACATTGTGACAATTATGATGGTAGGCCATCATAATTATGATGTCTTTAGCTTCTAGTCCACCATCACAATTGTGACATCCATGTGATAGCTATGCTATGAAAGTGACATTGATGTGTTGGAATTAGCATCATAATTGTGATAGTTTTGTGATAGCTCTGCTATGCAAGTGACAACTAGCCATTGTAACATGATATCACAATCACAATGGCTAGCTAAATTATTATTAAAAATTAATTAATTTTTTCTATCATCTCAGACATGAGTTCAAAGGGGAAAATCTTATGCCTAAGTCATTTCTCAAGAAGAGGAAAAAAATGAAGAATAGAAGAATGACAAGAAGAAATAGTTGGAAGTTGCAAAAGTAAAAAATACTACAAACTACAAACTAATATTTAAGAAGGTTGAGGAATATTCAAAGGGGTATACATAGTAGGTAATAAATTTATGAGTGATGTGTCACCATTCCATTTAGTGTTAAGTGTGTAACTTAGTTTCTTTTTTGCAAGTTTTATATCAATTTATGAGTCACTTAGGAGTATGTGAATCCTTTAATGAAATGTTAGATTTTTTATTGATGTGTCATAATGCTATCTGATGCAGAGCCTCACCTTGGAAAACTTAGGAGGAAATCAATCACTCAACTAAGTTTCTTCAAGGAGCACATACACCTTCCATGATCAATTTCAACTTGTCTTAGATTGCTATACAACTGACATCCTTGATAACAATTCATAAATTGACATGTGATAGGAACTTTCTTGACCTCCTATAGCAACCTATGATTCCTTGCATCAATTTAATCTAAATTGACCACCTTCTTAGTTGATTTGAAATACATAAATGGCTGGAACATTTTTGAATACAAAAATAAAACATCCAACCAATTACACTCTGATTACCAAACAACAATAGACTATGTTTCAAATCCACACTACTACCCTACCTGTGAGATTTAATTTTGGGTCCGAACTAATGATCAAATAGGAAATTTCAAACATGAGGTGAAACATTAAATTTCATGGCTCATATCCATATTTATCAACATCACATATTATTCATGTGATTATACATATTGGTTAATATATGAACATATTCACTCGATTTAGAGATTGACTTTTGTGCAACACAAGTAGCAATAAAGAAAACTAGAAAATAAAAACATATGATAGAAAAATTCTCCATGATCCCAAAAAATAGATCATGGAGAGTTTAAATCACTCCCATCAATTTTTACAACCCTCAAAATGGTAGAACTTTACATACAATTGACTCAGAAAACCATGTTTTCTAGAACCAATTCCAAAACAATAAACTTAATTTAAATTCAAAACCAATCAATGTGTTACTATTCTAAAACAAAACCATCAATATGTTCTAAGAGTTTAGAATATAAATTTAGGAAGGAAAACAAAAAAAATCACAAATCCAAAACTATAGACTCACAAAAATCAGAAAAAACTCAAAACTTTCTATTTCTCTTTGTATTTGGTTCCCTAATTACATTCCAATTTTCCTTTTCAATACTTTCCTCTCTATGATATAGGAAGATAAAACATCATCAGAGAACCATTTTTCAAATCATGAGGAATCATAAATTTTTGCCAACTTCTTGTAGCTTCATCATTAAACACACAAAAAAAACTTAAAGAAAATTGACTCAACTAAAAAATAAGCACACATTGTCCTAAGTGGCTATACTTGGAGATTTCATCGAATTACTACTCCATTTATGCCACCACAAAATAGGATTTGATTACAAACATAAAAATTGAAAAAAAACTTAAAGAATTACATTAAATTTATGCCTAACTTCTTGTAGTACTTTTAACCATGTTGGTTCCTGTAGCATCTATCTTATCTGCCACTCCAACATACTCCCTTGTAGAATAAATCTCAAGTCTAGTTGAGATGAGATGTTGTAATGATGAACCATGCTTGCTGATTTGTTTCACCCATTCAAACAACTTTTTTTGCTAATCTATTATTCCATTTAACTAAATACTAAGTGTATTGTCTCCTTCGAGTCTTCTTTATCTTTATATTGAGTATCTTCTCCAATTGAGGTGGTGTTGGTGTAGATACTTGCTATAAATCTATTTTTACTAAATCTTCATATGTTGATTGTGTTTTAGAACCTTTGTATGGTGTGAGATCACAAACATTAAATATGGGTGAAATACCAATATATTTACATAACTAAATCTTGTATGCATTGTGTCCATACTTTTCCAAAATTTGAAAAGGACCAACCTTCATAGGTAATAACTTTGTATGCTTTGTTTAAGGTAATCTTTATTTCTTTATATATGCCCACACTAAATCACCAACCTTGAACTATACTTCTCTTCTTGTCTGATCAAAAAATTCTTTTTATTTTTTATTTGAATTTTGTAGTTGCAACTTGGTTTGATCTTGGATCTCTTTAAATACTTCAACAAATTCTTCACCATGTTAACTACTCAGAAAAGTGTTTGGAAGTTATCTTAGCTTGAGAATTCCTCTTGGCTATATACCACACACAATCTAAAATAGAGATTTCCCTATACTTCTATTTAGTGCATCATTGTATGAGAATTCAGCTTGAGAAAGTATAGAATCTCATTTTTCTCCATGCTATTTTGTATGACATCTTAACAAATTTTCCAAAGATCTATTGAAAAATTTTGTTTTCCAGTCACTTTGTGGGTGATATGCGGATGAAAAGATAAATTTGTGCCAAGTTTCTTTCAAAGGGTCCTCCAAAAATGACCTACAAATCTACCATCTCTATCTAAAATAATATTCAATGGTAATCCATGAATTCAAACTATCTTTTTAAAGAATAAATCTAATGTGTATGATGCATCTTTAGTGGATTTACATGGTAAGAAATGTGCCATTTTTCTAAATCTATCCATGACAACAAAAACACTATCATACCCTTTTTGAGTTCTTGGTAATCCCATAACAAAATCCATATTGATACTTTCCCATATTCTTGAAGAAATGGGTAGGGGCTGATATAATCCTACATCAGTACTTTTACCATTTCTTTTCTAAGAAATGATGCATTCTTCAAAAAAAATTCTTATGTCTTTCTTTAACTTTGGCAAAAAGTAATTTCTACAAACTAGCTCTAAAGTCTTATCAAGTCCAAAATGATTGGATAATGCTCCACTACATTTCTCTTGTATGATGTTATCTCTTATTAAACATTTAAGTATGAAAAGTTGTCCTCCTTTGAACAATAATCCTTCTTGAATCAGAAAATCAGCATACTCATGATTGTAACTATCATACAAATTAGTTCATGCTTCATAAATCTCTTTGAAATTAGCATTATCAAAATATATATCTTTCAAGAAAGCACCTAGAGCATGGTATGAAATATTGCATAACTATCTTATTCAGATTGGTTTTCAAAGAACTAATGATAATAGTAGTTTGTACATAAAGGAAGGACTGGATAATAAAATTGTTTCAGTAGAAACATTTGTAGATGATACTTTGTTCATAGGAAATGATGATCTTTGCAAAGAATTTTTAGAACAAATGAATAAGGAATTTGAAATGTCAATGTTTGAAGAAATCAAATTCTTTGTTGGTCTTCAAATTCATCAGAGTAAGAATGGTATCTACATCACTCAATCTAAATACATCAAGAAGATACTGAAAATTTTTAGTATGGAAGACTACAAACTAGTTGGAACTCATATGTGTACTAGATTGAAACTTACTAAGGGTGATGAATCAAAGGAAGTGGATTAGACATTGTATAGATCTATGATTGGAAAGTTGCAATATGTAGTGCACATAAGACCAGACATTACCCTTGCAATAGGAATTGTAGCAAGATGCTTATCAAAACCAAAAGAAAATCACATCATAGAAATCAAAAGGATCATGAGATATTTAAAAGGAACTAAATATTATGGATTATGGTATAAACTTGGAGGAAATCTAGATTTAAAAGTGTTCACTAATGCAGATTGGGCAGGGAATGTTGATTACAAAAAAAATACAAGTGGAGGAGCTTTCTTTCTTGGAAAGAGGTTGGTTTCTTGGACAAGTAAAAAGAAAAACTTTGTATCCCAGTCCACAGTAGAGGCTGAATATGTCACAACAGCAATAAACTACTCAAACATTGTATGGCTCAAAAAATTATTGGAAAGTATGAAGCAAGAAATCAAAGAACCTATTGTTATGTTTTGTGACAACACAAGTGCAATTAACATATCCAAGAATCCAGTGATGCATTCAAAAACCAAGCATATTTGTATAAAGTATCACTTTGTTAGAGAATTGGTACAAGAAAAGGAAATCAAATTGGAATATGTCCATACAAAGAAACAAATTGCTGAAATATTCACAAAACCTTTACCTAAGGATGCATTCTTGTATCTAAGAGGTAAGCTAGGGGTCATTCCCCTATCTAAAGCTCACTAAAATATAGTTTTAGTGATGCATCAATAGGAACAAAATTGAAGATCTATCAGTTGATGCAGCAAAGTAATGAAGACATTGCATATGAATGAGTACATCAGGTACAATGCTATTCATTTGATTTGTGTTGTCTTTGGCATGTGTTGTCAAACAGGGAGAGTATACTATCATATCTTTCTGAATTTTTTAGGAAAATGAGAGTTTTTGCAAGAGCGAGAGATTATTATGAAAGAGGGAGACTATTGTATTTGAGGAAGAGGGTAAAGTATTCTTTCAATAAAGATATGTTTTTAAATTTTGTTTTTCTATGACATGTTGTCTTACCATCAATGCCAAAGAGGGAGATTGTTGGATACAATTATTCAATTGTGTGTTGTCTTTGATGTTACACAAATGTCATATTAATTGTCAGACAAATTCTGCCAAGCTTAGTTGGTCAGCAAGGAAAACAAAAGAGTCTACTGAGCGCAAAAGGTTAGCAAAGAAAGTTTATAGTGTCTATCGAGTGTTCGCAGGCTTTACCTTGTGTATTTAGTTGTTACTAAGCTTTCAAGGTTAGCAAAGGAAATTTAGTTGCTACTAAACCAATTTGGTCATCAAGAAAAATAGTGCAAGAAATAGTTCTAATCGAGCTTTCATGGATAGTGAAGGAAATTTAGTTCTTATCAAGTTAATTTGGTAGCCAAAGGATTTTGCAAATGTTGCAATGTTAACCAAGTTAAGATGGTTAACTCGGGAAATTATTTTTGTAAGTAGTATTTAACGAGCAGGGTCAGCCTGTGAAGGATTTCATTATTTTGTAAAATAAAGTTTATTTTTTTAAAGTAATATTTGGAGCTGACTGATGTATGGGTTATTGGTAAATGTAACTTATGAATGAGCCAACTTAATAATCTGAATGAGAAGGAAGACTGATTATTGTGAAAGAAAATTTTGAAAGCAAATGTAACTTAAGAAAAAGGGATGGATTTGATGTAATATGAATGAGAAGGAAGATTGATTATTGTGAAAGAAAATTTTGAAGGATGATTAGAGATCACTGAGGAGTAGCAAAGATATATTTGATCTAAGAGGATCTAATAGTGCCAAAGAGAAATCTGTAATCAGCAAATTCAATTGCATCTTATTCAGATTAATTCATTGTTACTTTCTAACCATTGTAGCAGTGATTTCAAAATCTCTAACAGAGTTGGTTTAATAGCCATTTTTGTAAATCCTCTAACAAGGTGACAGTTTAGTTGAATTTTTCTAAAGACCTCTAGCAAGGCCACTCCTAATAGGGTGATTAAATCCTCTAACAGGGTCACACTTAATAGTGTGTATTCTAACCTTTAACAGGGTTGGCTCCTAACAGGGCTCATTTGTGAAAATTGGTAGCTAGTTACTTGGTGGTTTTTCCCATATTGGGTTTCTACATTAAATCTAATGTCTCTTGTGTTCATTTTATTTACCTTTGCATGCATGAATGCTTGAAGATCATAAACAAGTTAATTTACTGAGTTACAACATTTTTTTTTGTGCTTACCGAGTATCAATAGTAACTAGTTATTTAAGACATCTAAAGGATCTATGGATTTATTTTTGTAGTAACTAATTCACCCTCCCCCCCCCCCCCCCCCATTAGTTACTCCATCTATAATCCAACACCTTTTTGTGCTTAATAGAAAACTTGAATGCTTGTAATGTGTCCACCCATTTCATATGCCTATGATTCAGTTTCTCTCGACTATTTATGAAACTAAGTTCCTAGTTATCTTTGTACACAATGATTTCCTTGGGCAGAAAATAGTGTCTCCATTTCTTAAGGTATTGGACAAGGGCATACATTTCCAAATCATATGAAGAATAGTTATGTTTAGCTTCATTGTGTTTCTCTCTAAAGAAGGCTATAGATCTACCCACTTGATTAAGTACACCTCCTATTTCTATGTTGCTAGCATCACATTCTATTTGAAAGACTTTACTAAAATCAGGAAATGCAAGGACTAGTTGTTGGGCTATTTTCTACTTAAGAAGTTCAAAGGCTTCATTAGCTTTTGTTGTCTAAGAAAATTTTCATTTATGCCCTCCTTCTATGGTATTCAAAATAGGTGCACAAATAAAACTAAAACTTCTAATGAACTTTTTTTAGAATGTGACTAAACCATGAAAACTTCTAATTACTACAATAGTTCTAGGAATTGGCCATGAAAGAATTACACTTACCTTATCTTGATCCATCTTGAGTGTTCCCTTTGAGATTACAAATCCAAGATATGTCAACTCGTCTTGCATAAAACTACATTTCTCCAAATTAATTATCAACTTTTCTTCTTGTAGCCTCCTCAACACCAAATCCATATATTTCAAATGCTCCTCTTTTGTATCACTGAAAACTAAAATGTCATCTAGATATACTATCACAAACTTTCCTATAAAATCTTTGAAAACTTTATTCATGAGTCTCATAAATGTACTAGGAGTGTTAGGAAATCCAAATAGAATTACCTTCCATTCATATAATCCCTCATTGGTCTTGAATGCTGTTTTCCATTCATCTCTTGGCCCAATTATTATTCGATGATATCCACTTTTTAAATCAATTTTTGAAAAATATTTTTCCTTACCCAAAAAATCAAGTGAATCTAGGCATTAGAAATCTATAACTTATAGTGATCTTGTTTAATGCTCTTGGATCTATGCATAGTCTTATGTTCCTTCCTTCTTTGGTGCTAGAACTACAGGTACTACACATGGACTTAAACTTTTTCCAATTAATCCAGTTTCAAGTAACTCTTCAATTTGCCTTGACATTTTTTCATTCTATTGTGGTGTTAGTTTGTATGCAACCTTGTTCGGTAATGTTGAACCTGGTATGAGATCAATATAATGACTAATTTCTCTCATAGGTGGAAGACTTTTTGGTATTCCATCAGCTATGGTTTCCTTGTCCAAAATTTGTTAAACTCCTTCCACTACTTTTTGTTTCTTATTTTCTATCACTACCACCTTCAAGTTTGAACGTTCCATTTCTAATTTTTCTTCCTCAATCTGATTTTCAACATCATTCTATAATTTATCCTTGATTACTAGAATTAATACAAAGAGTGGACACTTCCTTTAGTAATTCTTTCTTATCCATTACCATGATCTTAACTTCTATAGCTTTTATTTTGTCTTGACTTGGTTCAGTTGTAGGTATCAATTCAATGACCTTTTCATTCTTTGTAATGATGTATGTGTTCTTTACTCCATCATGTTGTACCTTGAGATTGTATTGCCATGGTCTACCAAAAAGTAAATGTCATGCATCCATATTAACAATATCAAACAATAATTTGTCTGTGTATGCTCCAGTATGAAATTCAACCCAAACTTGCTCTTCTACTATAGTCTGATGTCCTTTATTCAGCCAAGACACTATGTAAGGATACAGATGTGGTGTTCTTGGTAACTATAACTTCTCCATCATTTTAATATCTACAAAATTCTTTGTAGAAGTAGAGTCTACCAATACCTTGTAAACTAGTTTTGAAAATAGACTTCCTTTGTGGTGGTTCTTCTTTTATAGGCATCTTCAACAGTTTTCTTCTCATCATAAGTGCTTCTCCCCTTTCTAGATAATCATAAGTTTTTGAATCCTCTTGTAAATCAGCTTCCTGTGTAAGGTATATTCTCCTTTCTCCATGAGTACTAAAACTTGCCTTTATTGGACATTTGTGTGCCATGTGACCTTCTTGATTACAATTGTAATATCTCATTGTTCCATTTGTTCTTCTTGGTGATCTTCCTATGAAATTTGGTCTTCTACTTCTTAAACTTCCTTTGAAATTATCAAACTTTTTCACTTCATTATATATCTTTGTTTGTGGATGAAGATTTGGGCTCCTTCCTCTAAATGTACCTCTTCCACTAAATGAATGTCTTCCTCTACCTCTATTGTTATTATCTTGTCTCCTCTTGATTTTCTCCTCCACTTTCAAAGCTAGTTGATAATATTTAGCTACTGTGTTAGAACTCAATAATTGCAACTCCTCTTGTATATTCATTATTAAACCATTTAGGTATCTTGCTACCTTGATACTCTCAAGTTTTGTAAAATTTGATCTTAGACTCAACTTCTAAAATTCCTCTCTCTATAAGTGCAGATATCCATATCTCTTTGTCTAAGATTCTACCTTTTCTAATGTAACTCTACTTCATAATCTTCAAGGAGATACATCTCTCTTGTCATAGACACCATCTCCTTCCATGAAAAAAATTTCCTCTTCTCTTCCTTTACTCTTTCTTGTTGTATAAAATTCCACCACTTAAGGGCTACTTCCTTCATTCTAGACTTAGCCAACTTGACTTTCTATGAATCTAAAATCTTCTCACATTCAAAGTGATTCTCTAGAGCTTCAGTGCATTCCAACACTAATTTAGGATCCATATTTCCCTTAAGCATAGGTAACTCAGTGGTTTTTCCTCAGGAAAACCCTTCAAAGCTTTAAAAAATGGTTCCTAGTTTTAGATACTTCATCCTCATCATCATTTGGCACTTCTTCATCCTCTTCTTCTTCTGCTTTCATTTCTTTCTTCTTAACTACATTCTTCATGTGTTCCAATTTACTAGCCAATTCTACCAATATCCCCTTCATTGCTCTATTATTTTTCTAAAAAAGTTGTTCTTTCTCCTCAACCTTCTTAGCTAACTTTGCATTGGTCACTATCTTGCTTGACCCTACTGAAGAATTTTGGTTAGGAATGTACAACATGTAACTTCACACAATCTGCAAACTCTTTAGCTCTAATACCAAAAATGATGCAAAGCCTGACCTTGGAAAACATAGGAGGAAATCAATCACTTGACTAAGTTGCTTCAAGGGTCACATACACCTTCTAGGATCAATTTCAACTTGTCTCAGATTGTTATACAACTGACATCCTTAATAACAATCTATAAACTAACATGCAACAGGAACTTCTGTGACCTCCTATAGAAACCTATGGTTCCCTACATCAATTTAATATAAATCAACCGTGTCCATAGTTGATTTGATATACATAAATGACTTGAAATTTTTTTAATACAAAAAAAGAGCATCCAACCAATTGCACTTTGATTACCAAACAATAATATACTATGTTTCAAATCCACACTACTACTGTGCATGTGAGATTTAATTTGAGGTCTAAACTGACAGTCAAGCAAGACATTTCAAACATGATCCAAAACTATAAATTTCATGGCTTGAATCCATATTTATCAACATCACATATTATTCATGTGATTATACATATCAGTCAATATATGAACATATTCACCCAATTTAGAGATTGACTTCCATGTGGCATGAGTAGGGATGAATAGAACTAGAAAACAAAAGGGAAAAAAAAAAAAAAAACATATGATGCAAAACTCCTCCACAATCCCAAAAAATAGATCGTGGAGAGTTTAAATGGCTCTCATCGATTTTAATGACCCTCAAAACAATAGAACTTTACATATAATTGAATTAGAAAATCATGTTTTCTAGAACCAATTCCAAAAACAACAAACTTAATTTAAATTGAAAACCAATCAATGTTTTTTTTTTCTAAAACAAAACCATTGATATGTTCTAAGAGTTTAGAATATTGATTTAGGAAAGAGAACAAAGAAAATTGCACATCCAAAACTATATCTACACAAAAATTAGAAAAAACTCAAATCTTTCTATCTCTCTCTGTATTTGATCCCCCAATTACATTCCAATCTACCATTTCAATACTTTCCTATCTATGATGTAGGAAGATGAAATGTCATCCAAAATCAAGAATAGAGAGCTATTTTTCAAATCACGAGGAATCATAAACTACCACCAACTTCCTATAGTTTCATCATTAAACACACAAAATAGACTTAAAGAAAATTGACTCAACTAAAAAACAAGCACACATTGTCCTAAGTGGCTATACTTGGAGAGTTCATTGAATTACTAGTCCATTTTATGCCACCACATTATAAGATTTGATTAAAAACATTAAAATTGAAAACACACTTAAAAAATTACATTAAATTTATGCCTAACTTCCTGTAGCACTTTTAAACATCTTGGTTCCTGTAGCATCTATCTAATTTGCCACTACAACACTATCTAGGGTTGGGGAATGTACCTGAGTAAGTTTCTTATGTACTTTGTGACAAAAATCATGAATGGGAGATTATTAGATTGAAGAGAGAGGCAAAAATGAAAGGAGGCTTTTATGTTGAGTCAGAAGTTAAGTTATTGTTCACTATTTGTATCTGTGGGTAAGTAGCTAGTCTATAGTATTTATATAATGTGTACTTTCTTGGTCTTTATATAATCATATATTTGGTACACTATTATATCTCTAGTTTACTTCTCATAAAAAAGAGCAAATATTTTTTTTAAAGATTTTATTAAAATATATTTACCTCTCTTCTATTTTAAATAAAGAGGAACACAAAATGATTAGTCTTCTCCAAATTCTAATATAAGTTTTAAAGTGGTTTTTTCATTTATGCAGTTTCTTATTTTTCTTATTTAGTATCAATGATATGCATCCAAAGACAAGAACATTTTTGTGACATTTTTGTTTGAGGCAGTTTGCTCCTTTTTCATCTTGACCTAGTTCTTTAGTAGATTTTGTTTCTAAAATAGTGGTTAGTGATCACTTTTGGATGTATATACAATATTCCAATGATATTGACTTGCTATGGCACTTCATTTTAGATATCCAATGACATGTTTCTAAAAGTGAACAAAGCAACAATGAATATGTTGCATTGGGTTGATCCATATGTGACCTTTGGATATGTTCTTAGTCAACTATAAGAATTATGTAGATCATTTTTTTTTTATTTCATAGATTCGTGTCTCTACTATCATTTAATTCTCTTGCTTAATTATTTCTTGATATCCAAATTTAAAAAGCATAAGAGAGCCGATTTACAAGAGAGTTTATGAAAAGTTTGATAAATAGTGGATTCTTTTGATTGACAACTCTATTGTTGAAAAGGTACTTTTTTTCATGATGCCTTTTTGTGTTAGTCAACATGCTTTCCTAGTGCTTATTATTTCTACCTTGTTGCTTGTGAATAGGTTTTAGGTAAATATGGCATAATCTGTATTGAAGATCTTATCCACAATATTGTTACTATTGGGCCCAACTTCAATTACTGTAACTGTATTTTTTATGTTGTTCTAGGATATGTGGAAGGTTTTACAATACTATTTTACAAACTTATCCTCCCTCAATTTTAAAAGAAGCAATGCAATAACTCCAGATGGCTTACTTTCCCTAGTGGGCCTTATGAAATTGAAAAAGCCTACATCTAGAGTGATGCATGTTGGATTTCTTTCCTATAAAGAACATATCAGGTAGATTTAAACCTGATACCAAGAACTAAAGATCAGGGACAAGCCTAAGGATGAGCTAAATCCTAAATTCAGCAAGGCTAAATCTCAGTTCTTGACCAATTAATAGAGTCATTAGGACTCACTCCCCTTTAGGCTTTGCTAAGCCAAGGTGGGCAAACCTAAGGGATATATCTCATTAACTTGATATTCTTCTCTACAAGAATTTCCCCTATAGTGGAAATGGTCAATATTCTTCTACAATTTGCTGACAAACTTCCTAATTGCAATAGCTAATCACAACCAAGGAAAGAAATAGCAAACAAGCCATGACCCACAATTCTAGTTCTTCAGTAGATAAAAATAAGTTGATTTGTTGTTGTGATTCTTGTATAAAGGTGAACCATTCATGTACTTTTGAACTTTAGCATGGACTAGTGTCTTATCCAATGGGATATAGTGTCAAAGATTAGCAGTTTAGACCTTTTTAATCAACTTGTGATTGAAAGTGTTAACATTAAACTTTTAGTTTCCATTCCATAAACTCTAAGCCTTATCAATTGTGGAAAGAAACTTCCCTAATTCTTTGAATTAGTAGCAATCAATAAAAGATATACAACCCTTTAAATTGCATTAAACTAAAGAGAGACTTATCTATTCAATCCCAAAGCTACAAACATATGGAAAGGAGACAAAACTACAAAGATGATGATTGTTAAGGATAAAATCCTTCAATTTAAATCTTAACACTACCAATAAAACTCATTGTATGGCATAGAGATAAAACCATTGGTCCCCAATATTTCTTCTTATATTCAAGTAAGTATACATGTAAACTTATTCAGGTCATTACAAAATAGAAAAAGGTGGTCGGACTACAAAATAATACATGACATATATTAAAACTCTGTAGACAATCGACCTCAACTTCTCATCTTGGGAATCCATATAAAAGATTGCAACAATCTACATATGAGAGGAGGATAGATGTCAAAGTTTTAATGGTAAACAAATTTTTTTGGAAGAGGCACTCAATAAATACAAAGAACATTATTTCAAAACTATCGATAAAAAATTAAATAGCTGAGGAAGTAGAAAAATATTAATGTTTAAGCCTTGATCTTTTCTTTCCTTTGTACTTTGTTGTAAATACATAAAATATCCTAGTTACTTTCAGTCGACAGGGCCTTTATTTCACCCACTGCTTCCTAGACATAAATTTCTCTCTTGTTGGGCCAGTCAATGTCCTTTGCCCCTTGTAAATCTTGAGTGGCCTTGGTCCACCTAAAATCCATGATCGCCTTAGACTCAATAATGAATTTGTTTAAATTTATCTCTACCCTGAAGAGAGAATCAATTAAAGAGTGGAAAGGGGAGTTAGAAGTATCTTCAAAGATTGTTGATGTAGTCTCCTAGGTCAAAATGTCATCAAAAGAGTTTGACCACTCCTACCAGTCCCTTACTATATTAGTAGTATCCATAATTGATGGTATACAAGGTTCCATTCCATCTGACAATGTTCTCAGCTTGCCTTGTATTACTTGTAACTTATGAAAAAAGAAGCCACTTAATTCTTTCACCATTTCTAGGCTCTCCTTGACTGTAAAAATTTTGTCTGGTAAGTTAGGCTTTTTTTCCATCAACATGATCAATCTATCCAAAAATTGCATGTAGGGTCCCCAAAGGTTGAAAGTAGGAGTTAACCATAAAAGTGCCTTATTGCAGACTTACTTTTCAAAGACACAAAAGAGCTATGAGCCTATTGTGATAGGTTCTTCAAAGTATCAACCCTATGGCTCATCACTTCTCTAAGGATCCCAATTCTTGCATCTCCTCCCTATTGAACTGACTGAGTATTAGTGCTCATTCTCCTTGGCTATGAGCATTCATCCTCCTCTGTGTCCTCAGTCTGCACCAAAGCCTCAATAGTATCTTTAGCTGGCAATGAAGTCCCTTGTCCTTCTTCTCCCTGAATTGGAGCCCTCCTTTGTCCTTCTTGTGTTAACTACTCTTTGAGGGATGCAATTTCATCCTCTAGTGCTTGGACCTTAGCTTCAAGTTTAGCAATTCTTTCCTTGTATACATGACTACTTCTGAGCTCATTTTCATAGAACTTTCTAACATCAATGTAGTCATGTATGGCTTGGGACAATTTTGTCTCTATTTCCTCTACCTTGGCCTCATTCATAAAGGAGAAATGCTTCAATACCTTGGATATCTCCAAGCTAGAGGTGCCTTGTAATGTCTAAGTTATCATACAGCCATGCTCTATGCTCTATACATCCATCAATTTTTGTTTATTAGAAGTAGGGGCCATGCTCCAAACTACTAAGGATTCAGTGTCAATATTAAAACTAGTTCCCGTCTTCAAGCCACTAGCACCAATTGCCTCATAAGAGATGACATTCTCCTATCTTTTTATTTGATCAAGCATAAATTCTTGTTCCAAGTCCCAACCAGGTCCTAACAACATGCCACTCTTATGGACAAGATCCTTGGCCTCCTCTAAAGTCATTATCTCACTTTTAGGGTCATAGGCCTATAGTTTCACAATCAATTCCATCCTCTGCTCATCTAATTCATCAGGTTTCATTTGGATGACAAGCTCACTCTATTTTATTTTATATAAAAAACTTTTAAATTCATTGGATTTGATGAATTCATAATCCTCCAAGAATTGTTAGCTTGGATGATCCTATCATCCAATCTTGTTGCTACCAGTTCCAAATCTGTCAAACTATTTTTTGCTACATCAGCCCTAGTCTAGAGATAGTTTTGCCTCATGTTAGCAAAATACTAACTGTTCCCTAGCAAAATTTGCAAGGTTCTCTATCTAACCTGAGGAGGGATTTGTACAATTTTTGTTTTTTATGCCCCTTTTCCATCCAAGATGATTGGGGTGAATCCTCTTCTTCAACCTCAAGGGCTACATCCGGCTCAAGGCTATCCAAGCATACTCTTTCCTCCTCTCCAATTGGACTCTCTAGCATCTTAGGCATTATTTCAGCATGGTCCATGACCATCTTCTTGATTCTATGGGGATAAGGGACATCCATATAAAAACCTAGGAATTAAGGATCAATTCTTTTCAATTCCTTCTCTACCCTTAGTACATGTTCTAATTTTGCAATTTTATTAGCTACCTCCCCTTTTGCTACTATGTTTGGAATGATGTCCTTAAGGGGTAACTCTTTGGAATTGGGTAACACAGAGTTTCTCATGTCTTTCAAAGTGGCCCTCATCCATCCTTCAAGGTCATACATCCTATAGGGGCTAGTGCACAAATTGTAACAGTGTAAAAAGGCATGAATAGGTTCTAGGGCCTCTTTGCCAATAGTGAAGTCACTAGTTTTAAAGCATCTACACAAAAAGGTTCCCCTATGTACCTTAGGGCCTAAGTATTCCCTATTTAGCATGAATAATTGCCAAATAAATTAGATGATTCCTAATCTAGGAGGGATGAACTTTTGTAAAATGTGGGGTGGTTGGGGAAAATCGTAGACTCTCATCAAAGAAAAATTAGGAAACAAGGAAATATCTCCCCAATTATGATCTAGCCTTTTTCCTTTAGGTAGTAGGGATGGTCTTAGGAGACATTTCAAAATTTTAGGGGCCCTAAAGTACCCTGGGTCTAACATTTTCATTATTATAGCACTAAAATTATTAAAGAATGAAACAGAGTCAGAAAAATGGTAAGAGCTATCCCATACCCATGTCCATAGCTGAATTGACAAGGCTTCATTTAGATCATAAGTTTTATCAATAAAATTAGGGTTGATGTATCCCACATTCCTGTAGAGAATCAAATGCATCAACAAAGAGTAATATGGGAAAGTGAATTCCCTCATTTCTCTAGATCTTGCCCTAGCAATATTCTCCTTCATTATATCCAATATATGGCTAACATAGTCATATTCATAGGCATGGTAGGCATCTTGTACATCCCTAGAAATTATGTATTTAGCCCCACAAACCTCATCAGACCCATCCTTTCTTATAACCTTGTGTACACCATATATGGTTTTGACAAAATAACTTTTGAATTTGTCCATGGGAATCTTCTTTTGTATCTTCTTTGGGTAGTCACCCACCTTCTTCAATTCACCAAGAATATATTGTAACAATGAAGCTCTAGTGAAAGCATTGGGATTTACCTCAAACCTCATTTGCAAGCCCTTAAAATCTAAAGGCTAACCCATTGCTCTAGTTAATCCAAAAGCCTCAATAAAAGACTCTCTATCCAAGGTGCATAGAATAGTTCCATCATTCCTATGAAAAGACTTGGTGGTAGGATTGTAGCATCGAAATAAGGCTTTCATTAAGTCCACATCTATAAAATCTTTAGGGAAAAATAGTTTGGCTAGGTTCTTCTTCCAGGGATTACAAATAGGAACCTTCTTTTCCCTATTGCAGTAGAAAAAATAGAAGAGCTCAAAACCATTGGTATCAAGGCACCTAGCATCTCTGCAATTAGCATATGGGTCAAAGAAAACATGATCATCAGCAAAGTTTGCATTTTTTGATCCTAGAAACAATTTTATCCATTCCTTAGGAAATCGGTTGGGTTTCTTTTTTCTAATTTTACCTCCCTTCGAGGTTGATGTTTCTAATACTATCATTTTTGATGTTGGAATCTCTTCTACTACCTGGTCTGACATTTTTGTATTCATAACTAAAAATCTATAACTATAACTAAGCCTTGGAAACAACAATGCAACTCTCATGGACAACACAAGATGAAATTTAAAATCTAATTTGTGAACAATGAATCAGTGACAATGGGGATTAGAAAAACTTATAAGTTTATAGGCTTAGCCAGACATTTAAAACACATTGATTTTAGCATGCTTGAGAATGATCTCAATTGATTCTACCAACTTCAGGAACCGTCATTATTAAATTCCATCCATGCACTTTTTGTACTACATTGAAAATTGATTGGCTGAGAAGCTCATACTTCATTTCTCATCATTATGTTTACTGCAGAGATCAGATTCTATGATATTATGAAAAGGTGACTAAAAAGACCCTTCGTAATATTGCAACATTGTATTAATAGTTCTCCAATCCCACAATATCCCTTTAAAACTTATATCGAGCAATCGAAAAAGTGATAAAAACCTCCTAGGATTCTACAACAACCCATATTGTCATAGCATCGACAGCTTACCCATTCTATTTTACGATCCCATGACAAATGGTTTTGGGGCATCGTAAGTCATCTTCATATGTCCTACGATCACACAATCATAGTTGAGCTTACTGCCTCATAGCATCCCAACCCTGCATGTTTCCTTTTGCGATGTTACGATTAGACCAAAATCATCACATCGTTACATCGCCAGTTTATACTTTGTTCAATGCGATCTTATGACAAACCCTTATCATAATATTAGAAAACCTTATCTTTGAGCCCTAAGATCTCATGATGGAAAAGCTATCATAATATTGGAGACCATGATACTTTGAACATCTCATAACCCTTTGGTCCCACAAAATTTTGACCATGAATGCACATGGTTCATGAATACTGGCTCCATTTAATGGGAAACTAACATCTGTCATAATAGGAGGTGACATGCTTACTTTTATGACTTTGCGATCCTATGACAATAGGGTGTTACAACATCTCACCATGCATCGACTCTTAATACTATCATATGAAAAACCTTATTGTTGCAGCACCATAACTATTTAAAAATGCATCCTTCGATTACTCAATAAGCATCATAAGATCATCGAGCCCCATCCCCATGCTTTGTGATTTGATGATAAAGACTTTATCATAGGATCATGACTACCCTTATCTTCAGCCTCCAATGCCATGAACAAATGTTGATCATAACATCAGAAAGGACCCCATTATGAAAAAAACACAACACAACCCAATCTTATGACACAAAGGACATCGCAAGATTAGGAAGGAAAGGAAACATATCTACGATAACACGATACATCTATCATGAGATCGCAAAAGGCCATCACACTTGCCTACAATATTGTGCCAACCCTTATATTTTAAAATTGTAAAGAACAAGGCATCATTAGAAAAATGAAAACCCACTCACTTATATGGCCTAGGGTTAGGGAAAAAGGTGAATGTAGAATACACTAGGGTATAATAGAAATTTGAAAATATGATCACAACCCTTGTCAAAACAAAATTCAAAAATTTCACCATAGAGAGCAAAAAATTGCCCTTTCACAAAAAGGAGCTAACAATGCACACAAATTGATGGGGGATTGGTGCATCTAAAAGGACTCCCCAAATTGAATGTGTTTAATATTGGATGGTTGTTTAGAGGAGAAGATGCTCACCTGTTCTAGATTTTTCCCTTAAATCCTTAGTGAATAGAATAGCACCCAACTAAGAAAGATATAAACCCTATTAAGGATGTGTATTATTCTGCTTCTTTCCGTAGACTCTTATACTTGCATAATCACTAATGAGCAAATCCTTATGGAGTTTAAGAAGTCCATCATATTGGATCCTCTCCATTCCATACAAAATGGCCCCTAATGTTCATTTTACTAATTTTTAGTTTAGATTTTGTAATCTATAATTGAGTTCTAGGTTCAAACTTAGAACATGAAGAAGTGTATGTGTAGGCTCATGGTCAACAAAACTATGCTCTTAAGTGACAATAAAAGATTAGCAAATTAGGGTTATGTCAATTTGACATGCAATTTTCTAATTGTTATAAACTCTATATCAAAAAGTTGAGAGAAAATAATCTCTAAGAAAATGAATTTAGTTTCTAAACTACTAGGTCTTATCTAAAAATAAGTAAAAATTGATACATCAAAATTTTTAATTTTAATGCAATATTACAAAAATTGTAGGACAAATATAAGAAGTAGACATATGTCTGACCACCTTAAACAAAATTAAATGATAATATTTTTTGATAATATTCTAGATATAAGAAGTAGACTCATGCTTGGATGTAACACATAGTTTTGGGTACTTTTAATCTAAATAAATAAATAAATATTAGTTTTCTACTTTAGTATTTTTGGAATTAAAAACTCTCATGTCTAACCAACTTAACTAATTAAAAACTCTATTTTTTTTTTAAAAAAATTCCTTTATAGTAGAAGAAACATAGAATGTGATGCATCTTTTGGATTTCAAAAATGTTGTACTATTTGAAAGTTATAGTTGTATTTCAAGTGGTGTGTCAATCAACACTTTTATGTAACTCCATTAGAAAATAAGTAATAATTACTTACTAAACTCATATTTCGACAAACCTTACATTTATGGAAAGATAATAATATTCTTAAGAAACCATTTTCATTTCTTGAAATTTTAGTTAAAAAAAGGTCGTCAACTACATGTTTGAAGTAAAAAAACACACAAGAATAGGTCAAAAACACATTTTTGGGGATTTTTTTTAAGTTGACCATATAGGATTGGTATCAAAAGATATGATGAGCCTTATAAAGGTATCAATTTTTTTTGTTTAGTATTAAGATGGGTGGGAAAATGTTGGAATAGATTTTGAAATGCTTTGAAGCATTTCAAAACTACATATTTTTCAGATTGCCACATTTTGGCACACCATGATCCTACACATACCCAAAAAAAGAAAGAGTATATATTACACATTGTAATTTGTAACATCTAATCAATTAACAAAATCTATATTTGATGTGAGAGATAACTTCCAAAATGATTTAGGTGCAAACGTACTCTTCAAAGGTCCTAATGAAATCCCTTTGGATAAGTTACTTGTTAGGACACATTTCATGATTCCTTCAAATCACCCAACAACTCATTGTAATCAAAATTGTGAAAGACAAATGGAAAGAATAATAAAAAAAAAAGGAGGTTTGATTTTCTTCAACAAATGAGTTCTGTTGTCACTTAGGTTTGCACCCTTGTCCAAGGCCTATGCACGAGGACAACCTAGTGAAACATGGAAACAACCTCCAAGCTGTGGGACTTGAACTACGAGGTTGAGTCTCCGGAGAAGGCTGGCTTCCTCTTACTATCAGGGCGCACCTAACTACTCTCGAAAGGAAAAGGGGAAGAAGGAGATGCAGAAAAAAAATCTACCCTACCTAAACTACGGAGGTGATGCACCAAAATAGAGTGTTTAGACCCATTTCTACCCATATATGCACTATTGAACCAGAATGAAACTAAGGATATATACATACACGCTTGTTTTGATCTAATAACCTCGCAGATCAAGAAACCAAACTGAATAACACAAGGAAAAAGGAATCTCACTCGTATATTATCCAGTAGGCAAAAAATAGATACAGTATGCAGGCTACAGATCTCGACAATACACCAATGAGAGGCAAAATGGGATGCACATACACATTGATGGCTGAAGGAGATAAAATAGAGAATCATTCAGTTCAAAGGCATAGGGAATGTTACACTAAGAGTTGCAGAGCAATATCAGAGAAATCAGAAAGAGTCGACCCTTGGAAAAGATTACAAAATTGCCTTTATAGTTCAGGCATAACTGAGGGAAATGATTCTGCATTAACTGCTCAACTACTGCCATTGAACCCCAAAATATCTAATCAAAGATCACACTCAAGCATGGTTTTGAAGTACAAAATTAGATATTTGACTGAAGGAACACCTCGAGTAGATAGAAGCAGTGCCAATGAATGATCCTGACATAGTAGATGGATCGACTGAGATGGTGGAGTGTTTCCCTATGCCTTGCATTCATTTCAGGTAGGTCAAAATTGATCACGAAGATCAGATCACAAGATAACCTTGATCATTTTTTGCTCCCTGGTTCATGAATCAATAGGGTTGAAGCAAGTCAAACAGGCTATACGAGCCAGCTGGGTCATGCAGGCCAATCACCCTTCTTCGCTCTGCCACCTGGGGAAGTCTTTCATGGTTGACCTTCCATCATCGAACTAACTATGCCACCCTTGTAGATATTCATATTAACTGTGATGATTACATTAGCCGCTAGCCATCTATCATCCTTTCTGATCAGGCCAATGAGACACGTGTCAACAAGGCGTTGTGTCCCCAACATAACCCTCGAGCGACTTACCCATAGCGAGGTGGCGATGACCATCGATCGGCCTAGATCCGACGATCATGAAGACTTGTCATACTCCACGCTATTCCTACCTCAGGCCCATCATAATTGGTGCCACCTCTGTAACCTTGTCGTATCCAACTGACACCTGGTAATACCTCAGTGATCATACCTTGGTGATACCTGGCCCCACTGACAGATGGCGACCTATCGCTACGTCGCTATGGTAAGGATCGCACATCTTCACCATGGCGATATGGTGACAGTCGTTGATCTTCTCTAATCTAATGGCCACGAAGACCCACCTTCCTGTGACCTTCCCTCCTCGTAATTCGCTAGGCCCATGGTACATCTAGCACTTCCTTGTTGGTATGTCAGTCATTTGATCCCTACTGCACTGGCGACATAAAATATGGTCCCACCAAGACATGTGGTGCCCCGTTGCTACGTCGCTGATGTTATCTCTTGAGCGATTTCTAATGGTGAGATAGCGCCAGCCATAGATCTCTACAGATCTAATGATCATGATGACTCATCTCTGTGCTGGCTGAACTGAAGATTCGGTGCACGTGGTTCCCTCTGATTTGCTGTCGTGACACCAGACTCTGCCAACTGGGTAGATGAAGTACCTGACGTAACCCAACCGCTTGCCTGAAACCTCACCGCTATCTTCTTCGACCTGCCAAACCTTGCCCCCGAACATGCTGACTCACCATCGTCGGCACACCTTTTTCGACGGGCGCTATGTTGCCATGGAAATTTTTGGGCCAACGCGTGATAGCGACATAGCGCCTACGATGTCGCAGAATATTTTTGACCCGTGATAAAACTTTTTTGACCTACGCCATCCTCTGCCCTACAAGCTGGACCCACCGGACACGCATCGACTAGTCGCTATGTCACCATTGTAACCCTTACACAACTTTATCATAGCAAGATGGCGATGACCATTGATCAGCCCTGATTTGACGGTGGAGAATTTGTGAGGTGTAAAAATATCATAAGGTTCAGAACTTAGGTAATTTTGATATCTTCATGGGTATTAAAATATTAGTAATTGGGGAGGTGACCATTGGGCGGGGTAACATTCAAATTTTGAAACTTGGCAGGGCAAACAAAATGTGGTAACATTCTGGCGACTCACATGGGGCATGAGCCTACTCAATGCATAAGACCAGTGCCTGTAAACAATCCATTGGGCTATGGAGTCAAAAATGGGTCTGAAAGGTACAAATCCGAGAACTGCAAAACCCTAACCCCTCTTTGCAAGGAAATCAAAACATTAAAAACCCTAGATTTGCCTCTGTAACTGAAGCAATCAAAAAAAACTTCCTCTGCAACCTGAGACTGTCAAAACTTCAAAAGCTGGCAACTCAAAAGGAGAACCCTGTGCATGCGCACTTCTTGAAAGGTAGGAAATAACAGAAAAGGAACTAGACTAACTATGTACATGGATTCACAATCTTCATCAAAAGCAAGCTTTAAGATAAATCCCATTGATTGGGATGGGCAAAACTTCACCGTTGGTTCTGCTCAGTTGGAATACATTAGCCTATTTGCAACTGGCAATTAGGTAAGGGCCACTCCACAATGCATCAAACTTAGAATGTCTTCTTGGTTTCGCCCTATCAGCATCCCATTTCAGAACTAGATCCCCCTCTTTGAAAGTCATGTCCCTGGCCCTTCTGTCAAAATTCCTTTTCACATGTTGCTGATGCAACTCCAGAGTTTTCATAGCTTTATCTCTTTTTTCTTCTAGCTCCATCAGCTCTTCCATTCTTACTGACATGGCACTACCTTCAATCAATTCTAGCTGATGAGCCAACTCCAAGGAAGGGAATTCCAGTGAAATTGGGAGTCTAGCCTCCCTACCATATACCAACACAAAAGGTGAATTCCCAATAGATCTCTTGGGTGTTATTCTATTAGCCCACAGAGAAGTCTTTAATTTTTTATGCCAGACGCTCTGATTTTCTTCTATTGTCCTCTTCATGATTCTGATCAGATTCTTGTTGGAAGACTTAGCCAAACCATTGCCCTGGGGATAATAATTTGACGATGTGCTTAGGTAGATATTGTGATTCATTGCCCATACACAAATCTAGGTTCCAACAAAAGATTTAGCATTATCTGAGATGATAGTAGAAGGAGCACCAAACCTAGATACAATTCCATCAAGGAACTCAACCACTGATGGTTTTGTGTCATCCTTTAAGGCAACTGCCTCTGTCCATCTAGTGAAATAATCAGTAGCAGCCAAAACCCATTTATGACCTGCACTAGATGGAGGATTAATAGGGCCTATAAAATCCAACCCCCACTGGGTAAAGGGCTGATCCACTTGAATAGGATGAAGGGGGAGAGCTGCAAGCCTTTGTTTTCCTGAAAAGAAAGCACATTTCTCACATTTCCTCACATACCTATAACAATCATGGAACAGAGATGGCCAATAATAACCAGCCCTCATGATCTTCATGGTAGTTGTTCTTGCACAGAAGTGGCCACCATCAAGGCCATCATGAAGTTCTTTAATCATCCTCTAAGCTTGATCCTCTTCAATGCATCTCAACAGGGTCCCATTAAAATCCCTCTTGAATAAGATACTATCAATCACAACATAGGGAATGCACTGCAGTCTATATTGTCTCCTTTTAGCTCTGTCTAATCCCTGAGGGTATCCATCCCTTGATAATAAGCTCTTCATATTATTTATCCAGCTCTTTGGGCCGTTAACATTTCCTTCCTCCTGTTGCTCTGTTAATACCATAGCGGCCTCTTCATTAGAATCCTGACCTGATAACATTTCTTTACACAATCCTCTCCCTCTTACTAGCTTGGTAATCTAAATATCAACATCATATTCCATTACCCTAGTGATCCATCCAACTCTCTTTTCACTGATATCCTTGCTTAACAGAAAATCTTTTACAATGGCATGGGGCACCAACAAATGGATCCTATTGTGGGATAAGAGGTGCTTGAATTTCTTCAAGGCTCTGATGACTGCAAGGGCTTGCTTCTCAAAAAAGCTATACTTATCTTCATATTCTTTGAGCCCTTCACTAAAGAAAGCTATGGGCTGCTCCTCATCCTTTCCATTTGTCTAAGTCAAGACAATAGAGATACTCGACTTACCACCTAAAGTGTAGAGGATGAAATCTTTCTAAAAATTTGGGTTCATGAGAGTAGGGGCTGAGGCTATGGTTGTCTTGATCTATTCAAAACTCTCCTTCCCCTCCTTGGTCCATAAGAAAACCATGTCTTTCTTAAGCATTTATGTAAGAGGTTTCCCCATGGTAGCAAGATTAGGGATAAAACTCCTCACAAAGTTTATTCTACCAAAGAAACTTTGTAGACCCTTCTTGTGTTTAAGAAGAGGAAGGGAAAGTATTGCCTTTGTTCTTTCTAGATCAATGGTCAGACCATCCTCAGATACAATGTGTCCCAATAATTTTCCTTGGCTTGTAGCAAAGACACACTTGGCTGGGTTGAGGGAAACCCCAAACTCTCTACATCTTAGAAATACCTACCTTAGATGATCAAAATGATCTTCTACATCTTTTGAATATATAGTTATATCATCAAGGTATACTAAGACAAACTTATCAATTAATTTTTTGAAGGCCATCTCCATTGCCTTCTGAAATGTGGCGCCTGCATTTGTTAGTCCAAATGGAATCTTGTAGTAAGCATAGGTGCCCCATTTAGTAGTAAATGTTGTTTTATGTCTATCAGATTCTTTAACCAGCACTTGGTTGTAACCAGAGAATCCATCAAGAAAAGAGAATCTCCTTGACCCACTGACCTTGGATAGAATTTGCTCCATTGAAGGGAGAGGATGGTGATCTTTAAGAGAAGCCTGATTAAGATCCCTAAAGTCCACACACAATCTGATTTCCCCATTCTTCTTCCTTACAGGGACAAGGTTAGCTACCCATGATGAGTGTTTGACAGGAAATATTATATTGGCCTCTATCAACTTGGATAATTCTTTTCTCATTAGGGGCTCAATCTTAGGATTCACTGGTCTATGTTTTTGCCTTACTGGTTTGGCCTTATCAACTAGATCTATAGTATACTGAAACAAACTAGGGTCAAAACCTTTTAAGTCATCATATGTCCAAGCAAATACATCATTAAATTCTTGACATAAATGAATGAAGTTTTCTTGCTCAGTTTCAGAACATACCTTCCCCATATTTAGAGATTTTCCATCAGCAATTGTAACTGGGGCATAATCATCCTTTTTTGCAGCTAGATTTATTCCTTTTCCTCTTGTTTGATCATCAGGATTAAAAACACTCTCCAAAGTAATGAGACCCTTGGGCAACTTGTTAGAACTAAGGTGAATGATCTGATCACCATACTGATCTTGCAGCCTTGACTAGTTTCTATCTGAGAATTCTGCCTCATTCTGCAAGAAACTCACAATTTTCTCATTAGAGTCAAACACTTGCCAATGAGTGTTGTTGTTAGGGATGGCAGGCTTCACTACCATCCTAATTTGTTGCTTCTTCTCCTCCTCAAGATTCCCTGGTACATCATAAGCTGCACCCACCGCTGCAAGTCTATCAACATGTTTATTTTCTTTCCTAGGAATTCTCTGAATATTAAATGCATTGAAACCCTCAAGCAAATCCTAGACTCTATGTTTATAAGACTTGAGCAGGCCATTTTTGGTGATATTCTAGCCTCTCACCTAATTCACTACCAAGTCACTGTCTCCATATACTTTCAAGACTTGGATTCCCCTCTTTTGGGCAAGTAGGAGACCTTGAATCAAGGATTCATACTTGGCCACATTATTGGTGCAACTGAATTGGAGCCTAAAGGAGAAGTAGTATCTAATTTCTGTAGGGGAGACCAACATAACACCGGCCCCTGATCCATTTCTATTCCTTGATCCATCAAAGTACATACTCCATATTTTGTTTATATCATCATTAGTCCCAACAAGATCAGGAGCTTTAGCCTCTTTCTCTATTACGCAATATGTACTAAGGCCTGTCTCAAGAATTTTTGACATAGGCTCAAACTGATATGCATTTTCCCACTCATCCAAGAAGAAATCAGGAATCCCTGCTATGGAAGTGGCAGGCTCCTTTACTATGTCATTTTCATCCATCTCTAGAATAGGGCAATTCATATTGATGAAATTGGGGGTGTAAGATTCAGTGTGATGAAGGGCTTGAGGTTCTGCTCTAATTGAGGCATTGGCTCCATAACTGGTCTTAAATGACATATATGACCAATCAGCAAATATGAATCCACCAATCTGAGTAGTGAAGTCTCTTGAAAGACAGATGGCAAAATAGGGCTTGACTTTGGCAACAGATATATCTTGAATCACAGTGCAACCAGGGCATGCATGTAGGGTCATCTCCACATTCCTAAGGATACCTATGGTTTTGACAGTACTACCATCTAGTTGTAACACATCCCTAACAATGGGCTCATATTTCATCCCTAAAGCATCAGCAACACACCTAGGCATTACTAAGCTACTAGCCCCTGAATCTATCATGCAATTGTGGACTAATTTGCCTCCTATAATCAGGGAAACATAGAATGGGGGAGGTCTAACCCTTTTATTTGTCTCCACATCCCCAACTGGTTGTACTAGACTTGTGGCATTCTCCATGATAGATGGTTGATCCTTGAGTTCAATCTTCTCTAATTCTTGCTGCAACATCCTCTTCTGCATTGGTATGGTAGCAACAGCATCCCACATAGAGATATTCACATTGGTTTTCTTCATTTTCTCTACCACACTGAAAGGTGCATTAGGAACTTTGGTAGAAACTTTGGGAGCTGCACTTATAAGAGGTTGAGGTGGGGCAACATAAGGGCCACTTGCATCTTTCTTTCTTTGATCTTGCTCTTGCTACTGTGAAGTACTTGCTTGTTCATTTGCTTCTTGTATATGAGGTGTAGCACTCGAAGTTGAGGCCTGCTTAGGAGAAAGAGGGGCAGCATGTTCCATAGCTCTCTTCCTCCTCGTTGTGTTATGAGCAACGAAATCCTGGTTTATATTACAATGCTCCCCATCCTGATGATTCATGAAAGAGAAATCATCACATCCTTGAATATATGATGCCTCCTTGGGATGATCCTCCTCGTATGATTGCTTTGCTGCAGGTTCTTGGATGGTTAGGGCCATATAAGATTCTGCCTTCTGGCACATGCAATAGGTATAAGAATAGTGCTTGCACAATATGGAGATTGATGGGTGATTGCATCATTGGAGCAGCTAGTTTAGATGCATCGTAATTGAACAAGAGAGAGAGTCTATGGAAATATACTAAAAGGTGAAGAAGTGGCTTTCGAAAGAGATTGTATGGCAGAAACAATAGCTAGAAAACATAGAGGATATTATGGGAGCACTGGATAAAATCTTGAAAAGTGTTGAAGTAGGTATTGTGACATTAAAATCACTTGCAAGTGTCTTTGAGAATTTATAGTCTAAATATCAAGAGAACAAGGTTGTGTAATTTGGCATGTATTGTATCTGTATTTTCTTTTCCATTGCTTATAAGAGTGTTTCAAGTTTGAGAACCACTTCAACATCCTTTGCATGGTTTAGAGGTAATTTCATTGTGGCAAAGACTTCTACAAGGGAATGAGCCTCATGATTATGGCATTTACATAGAATCAAAACTTGCTCCTTCTATTAGAAACAATACTTTACCAATATAACTAAGGGGGGGCAGGGGGTGATGAATTAGTTATATGATAAATTTGAAAAAATTTATTCTTATTAGTAATCTTGACCATACAACCAAAGTAAAAAACAACCATAAAGAGATGCACATAACCAATTACACCAGATATACTAACTAGGGAAACCATCGATCAGAGGGAAAACCCCAGTGGGAATGATGCCCACAAAATGATGTACTAATATGAATATTGGTTGTTAGATGATGGACCCTATTACAAGTCTATTACAACATTTAGTAGAAAGAGTCCCTTTTAGGAGATGTTGAATCCCTGTTAGAAGATTCCAACCCTATTAAGATTTGTGCTAGCACTGTTAGGAGTTGTGGAAGGCAGCTAAACCCACTATCCAAATAGCTTTAGGATTAGATCAATGAACCCATTGTCTAATTGACCTTGGTACTATTCCTTTTAGAATAATAGATGTGTAACATGCTTTTACTTCTTCCTCTATCTAGTATGTTGGACTCCTTCACCTTTAGATCATGCAATCAGATCTAGAACTCTATGTTCACTAATGGTAACCCTTAAGGTCATTTACATGCATTAGTATGTCACTCTATTCTACTACTTAGTAATTCATAAGTCTTCTCTATTTCCTTATTTCTAAAACATGGAAAAAATCTTTCCTTTATACCACACTTAATTAATAAATCCTTGAGTTGGATTCATACTTTATTATCATATGTTAATTAAATGAAATACATATTTAATTAATGTTGTTAGCTCACAGTTATACACAAACTTTCACATGTGCAACTTCTATACATGTGGACTCTCTAATGTTATCAGCGGTCAGTATACTATCTCTAGTTAACTGCACAACCCTTCATTACAAATGTGATGAGTTGTAGCAATCACACAATAGGAACAACTTTCCTAATACTTTATTTCTATGTGGTTCTCTATAGATCAATCATATCTTCCATACACTATCGATTTAGGTTCTATGCACTCACCTAAGTAACAAATACATATTGTAGTATGTGATGGTAACTACACATAAGAAGATAAGAGATAAATCACCCTTAACACAAGAAACATAGTTTGTTGTCATGTTAGTCTTTTACAAACTCATTACTATGTTGTCATTAATGAAAAACATAGTTATAAATACATCATAACAATGTTCTATAATGCTCCCCATAGCATCAGCATTCATGCTAACAATCTCCCCCTTTGGCATTGATGGCAACATGGATGAAAAACATCTAGTTCCAAGAATACCAACAAGTTTTTTAATTTTTTAAATCCTCTTCATCACTCAAATATTGCTTTATGAAAATCCTTTATTACAACACTTCTCCCCCATAGTACAATGTTTTTCATGCCATACTTCTCCCCCATTGACATCAATGTCAAAGATAGTACACAAATGATTCAATTTTCTTGAACATCCAATTTATTAGCATGGCCACAAGCCAATCTAGTGCTTTACAACTTTGTATATAAATCCATAAACAACTCAAGTGTCTAAAGACACTATTGTATACCAATTACCAATTACCAAGAGTCCTTTGTTGACTCTATTTACCACAGACACTCCCCCATTAAGGAAGCATCAACATTCAATCCAATCTAACAATGATGTTGTGTACCCTAGATTGATGCACATTTGCATCTTTTATTCTAAAATAGGCAGGGGCATAACCCCAAGCATACCACTTAGGTACTCAAATGTATCCCTGAGTAAGGCCTTTGTGAAAATGTCTATAATTTTTTCCTTAGTGTTAATGTACTCTAGTCTAATTTCTTTCTTTGTAACTTTCTCTTTCAACACATGATACTTTATAGAGATGTGCTTAGTCTTAGAATGCAAAACATGATTCTTAGACATGTTAACCATGCTTGTATTATCATAGTAAATAATAATAGGTTCTTTGAATGCAATTCCAATATTCTTCACCATCTACTTCATCCATATAATTTGATTATAGTTGTTTGTTGCTTCAACATATTCTACCTTTTTAGTACTTTGTGAAGTGCAATCTTATTTCTTGCTTAGCCAAGAAACCAATCTTCCATCAAGAAAGAATGCTCCTCCACTAGTGCTTTTTCTATCATTAATATCTATAGCCCAATCAACATTAATATAAGTGCAAAGAATAAAATCATTACTTTTGTCATACCAAATGCCATAATCAGATGTCCCTTTGAGATATCTGAATATCAAGTTTTTACTACTATATAGTGATCTTATTCAGGATCAGTCTGAAATCTTGCCACAATTCTAACCGTGTTTACTATATTAGGTCTACTATGAGTTAGATACTGCAACCCTCTAATCATAGATATGTACTTATTTTGTTCAATACTAGGTGTCTCATCCTTGTTTGATAACTTGTGACTAGCTACCATAGAAGTTCCAATAGGTTTACAATTTTCTAGTCCAAACTTTTTTAGCAAATCTTTCAAATACTTGGTCTAAGAAATAAAGATTCCTTCATTATTTTGAACAATTTGCAATCCTAAGAAGAATTTCATTTCTCCTATCATGCTCATCTCAAATTCATTCTTCATATCCTCTAAGAATTTGATATTAGCTTCATTATTTACTCCAAAAATGATATGATCGACAAATACAATGATTATCAACAAACCATTTTCTATCTCTTTCAAGTACAAGTTGTTATCTACTTTTCGTTTAGTAAATCCAAGCTTTGCTAAGTACTTCATATCAAGTTCTAGGTGCTTTCTTTAATCCATACAAGGCTTTTTTTAATTTACAAACCATATCCTTCTCTTCTGTCAAAGGAAAACCTTCTGGCTACTCAATATAAACTTCTTCTTCAAGTTTTCCATTTAAGAACATTGACTTAACATCCATCTGATATACCTTGAACTTTTTATTTGTTGCATATGCTAAGAAAATTTTGACTACTTCCATTCTTGCCACATGTGCATGCATTTCCTCATAGTCAATTCCTTCTTTTTGAGAATAGCCTTTGCATACCAATCTTGCTTTGTTTCTTATTACTTCTCCGTGTTCATTCATTTTGTTTCTAAATACCCATTTTGTGTCAATCAAATTTTTTTCCTTAGGTCTAGGGACTAGTTCCCATGTGTCATTCTTTATTATCTATTGAAGTTCTTCTTCATTGCTTTCATCCAATGATCATCCTTGATTGCTTCATTTGCACTTTTTGGTTCTACTTGAGATGTTAGGCATAGTTCTTCATTGATTATGCTTCTTTTCATTACCCCTTTTTCTTTCTTCCTGTAATCTAATCAGTAGGATGATTTCTTATCACATTCTTATTTAGGGTAGGAGTTCTTGCTTCAATTTTTGTTTCAGATACTATGCTCTATGCTTCTCTTACTTCTTCAGTTTGCACATTATTCTACAAGTCATTATTAGTTTTGAGAAATAATTCATTACATATGTTGGTCATCCTAGAGTAATCATCTCCATCAAAGTTATAATTCATTACTCTCTCCTTGGTGACAAACATTTCATCTATTCTCACATTTGTGCACTCTATTATAGTTTTTGTTCTATAGTTGAAGCATCTATAACCTTTACTTTTTAATGAATAGCCAAGAAACATACCTTCATCACTCCTTGAATCAAACTTACTAATATCATCATCTCTTTTTTTGTAGCATTTGCTTCCATATATTCTAAAATATTTGACTGATGGTGAGTATCTGAACCATAATTCATAAGGTGTTTTCTCCATACCTTTTCTAATTTGTACTCTGTTCAGAGTGTATACTGTTGTATTGATTGCTTCTCTCTAGAAATTTTGTGGTACATCATTTTTTAATAGCATAGCTCTTATTACTTCAGCAATGGATCTATTTCTTCTTTTAGCAATCCAATTTTTCTCAGGTGTATGGGGTAAAGATAGTTGTCTCTTGATTCCATGCTCTTCACAATAGATATTGAATTCTCTAGAAGTGAATTCTCCTCCTCTATTAGATCTTAAGCTCTTTATTTTAACTCTAGATTCATTCTCTACTTTGTTCTTGAATATCTTGAATTTCTCAAATGCCTCTAATCTTTCTTTAAGAAAAGCTACCCACATCATTCTAGTAAAATCATCAGCAAAAATCATAAAATACCTTTCTCCATAGAATCCTCTTGTTCTTGTAAGACCACTCAAATCTATATAAACCAATTCTAGCTTTTTTGTCGTAACAAACTGCTTGGTAGGAAATGAAACTTTCTTCTTCTTAGCCAAGATACATGCCTTACACATAATGTCAGTTGGCTTAGTAATCGTAGGTAAATCTCTCGCAACAAGTGTATTACTAGCTTTTACAATGTTATCAAAGTTTATGTGACAAAATCTTCCATGCCATAACCAATTGTTTTCAACTTTAGCTACTAAACATGTAATTTTAGTAGTGTTTAACTGAAATGCATTACCTTTGGTTCTTGTGCTAGTACCAAGAAATTTTCCTTCCTTATCTTTATTACCAAACTGTAATTGGTAACCATTGTCCATAAGCTATCCAACACTTAACAACTTATGTTTTAGTCCATCAACAAAATAAACATCATCAGTATTTTTTTTACCATCAATTGTGATAGATCCAATTCCTCTAATGTGACAGGCTACATTGTTTTACCACAAATTTTCTCATATCACCAGTCATGTGATGTTAACATCCACTATCAATGATACAATCTTTCCTTTCAACTTGTGAAATCAGCGTGCTTTCTTCTCTGATTTCTCTATCAAGATCATCCTCTTTTATAGCTATGAATCCTAATTCATTGTCACTTTTTTTGTAATTAGATTCTTCTTCTTCTTCTTCATTAGCATATAAACAATTTCTAGGTCTTCTAGATTTGAATCTTCCCTTACACTTTCTTTCTCTTTTAGGACACTTAGATGCATAATGACCATATTCATTACATGTTCACCATTTAATGATATTCTTACCATCCTTTTCTCTTTCAACAAGAAGAGACACTCCTTCTTGGATCTTTTCCTCAATAGACTTGTTGCCGCTAGCAATGTCTCCTTACGCTTTTGTTTTCTTTGCTAGTCCAAGTTTAATACTAAATGCACTAAATGCTATCTCATTTTTTGCTAATTCTATAGATTGTTTTAGATCGAATTCTTCAGCTTCCAATCTACCAAGCAATGTTTCTTTGGTGAAATTAGTAGTACAGGGTATCATTACCCAAATCATCTATGTTATTGCCTTGAAAGGTGGTATCAAAATTTTCAAGATCATCCATATTACTTCATCATTAGATTTATTTCCACCAATAGATGTTTTCTACAATAATCTCAGATATTATACCAATATAGCTTCTTATAGGTTCATCTTTCATCATTTTAGCATCTTGGAATATGAAATACATGTTTTTTAATCTAACTCTTTTTGCATGTGTATCAGCCTCATAATTAGCTTCTATGGTCTTCCAAATTTCATGAGATGTTTTGAGTTGTTTTACTTGGCTATACTCACTATTAGGTAGAGCTAAAAATGTTGCTTCTCTTGCCTTTATGTTGCACATAAATACTTCTCTTTGTTCCTCGATACAACTTTCAAGATTGTCTTCTTCCACAATGTTTTTAGATGCCTTGGTTACAAGCCAATATCTTTGACCCATGCACAAAAGATGAGTCTCCATTTTATCCTTCTAGCTATCATAATTTGTGCCATAAAATCTCAAAATTTCCTTTCTGAACATGTTTTCCATGGATCTCCCAAAGTTGTTAAACTTTTTCTTCAAGGACTTAATGCTCTGATAGTAATTATTAGAAACAATAGTTCATCAATATAACTAAGAGGGGGTAGGGTGGGTTTGGGGAGGGGGGGGGATGCAGGGGTGTGAATTAGTATATGATAAATTTAAAACATTTATTCTTATAAGAAACCTTGACCATTCAACCAAAGTAAACAACAACCATAAAGAGATGCACATAAATAATTACCCTAGATATGTTGACTAGGGAAACCCTTGATCAAAGGGAAAACCCTGGTGGGAATGATGCCGACAAAATAATGTACTAATATGAATATTCCTTGTTAGAGGATGGACCCTGTTAGGAGTCTATTACAACATTTAGTACAAAGAGTCCTTGTTAGGAGACTTTGAATCCATGTTAGGAGTTGTACCAACCCTATTTGGAGTTATGGAAGGCAATTGAACCCACTGACCAAATAGCTTCAGGATCATATCAATGAACCCATTGTCCAATTGACCTTAGTACTATTCCTTTCAAAATAATAGATGTGTAACAAGCTTTTACTTCTTCCTTTGACTAGTACATTGGACTCTTTCATCTTTAGATCATGCAATCAAATCTGGAACTTTGTGATCAGTAATAGTAACCCTTAAGGTCATTTACACACATTAGTATGTCACTCTACTCTACTCCTTAGTAATTCACAATTCTTCTCTATTTCCTTATTTCTAAACCATAGAAAACATATCTCCTTTATACCACGCTTAATTAATAAATCCTTGAGTCGGCTTCATACTTCATTATCATACATTAATTAAATGAAATACACGTTTAATTAATGTTGTCGGCTCATAGTTATACATAAACTTTCACACATGTGACTTTTGTACATGCACACTCTCTGACATCATCAGCAGTCAGTATACTATCTCTAGTTAACTATGCAACCCTTAATTACAAATGTGATGAGTTGTAGCATTCATACAATAGGAATTGCTTTCCCAATACTTTGTTTCTATGTGGTTCTCTGTAGAAACTCCACACAAAAGATGAATACAAATCATAGTTTAATTTGTTTTTCCTACTACCATAGATTGCATATCAAATTCCTAAATTAATTGAAAGAAACAAGAAAGTCTTAGCAACTACTACACATGTAGCACATGGTTCATTGGACATAAAAAAATAGCTTGATATGCATATGAAATCATACATTTATTTTGTATTCTTAACTACTTATTTTGTTGCAAAAATACAAGCTAGAGCATAAAACTTCTCCTTAATATATACATGAAAAATGACTAAAACTATTGCTAATTATGTTATTGGAAATTTGCATGGTCTTCATGAATTAGCATCATAATCTTAATAGAAATTATCATCAATAAAAAATTTTAAAATTGTACAAGAAACAAACTAGCAAATAAATGCAATAATCTTTGATCCTCAATTAGATCATTCAAAGAGAATTGTTTGTATGCTTCTTTTGTTTAAAAACTTGATTTTGGGTAGCATCATTGCTAAAATGGTATTCATCTACTCCAAGGGCTTTTGATGTCTCTTCTCTTTTCTTATTGTAAGAACTTATAATAGTCAAACGATACCCAAGTTCCTTGAAAATCTTCACACTAATTTTCTCAGTTCCCCCCAAGCCCAATATTCCACATTTCTTCCCTATCTTTGCATATTTAAAATGCTTAAATAGACACTACACTGTAACCCCAACACAAAAAAAGGTTGTTCCTTGTTATAGGGAATTTTTTTTAGGAATGAGATCAACCATAAATGTAGGAGCCATAATTTTGAATTAGATCAACCATAAATGTACATCCAACACTACCTCCAACTATTTTCTAGCTACATATAATTCAAATACTAAATAGTCATACAAATAATCTTTGAAAAATGAAAACACCCTTAAAACTAAATAGGTCACGTCCAACACCTTGTCTTAGTTTTAGGCGTTTGTCCTTCTATTGGTGAATATGGACCTGAGCAAAGGGATTATGCCTATCTAATCATTAGAATTAGGTAAAATAAATTCAATGTCTTTGCTTCTTCCCAATTGAAATCAACTTCAATTGGAATAGTTGCTGACTTTTGAACTTAAGGAAGATCTATTTCTTTATGCTCTCCATCTCCATCCATTGCAAGTGAATTTATAATGGTATTGGGTCAACAAAATTAGTAGCTTCTCTGTCTTTCTCCTTTGTATCTACCTTTGTGGGTTCTTCTATGCTTAATGGTATTTTTTTTTCCTTTATTTCTAATGCAAGTGATGCTTTAATGGGTCTACTAAGAGAATGAGATTTTGGTAGATTTTGATCTCTTGAACAAAAGGAATGTGTTTGGTAGCAATGTCATTTGTGCAAGCTTGAGGAGACATGTGAAGGACATGAAGATTGCCATGTTTGTAGTGGCCTTATTTTTTGTTAATTTTTCTCAAAAGAAAATGCCTAGAAAAATAAGTATACCCAATAAAAAAAAAGAAATAAAAAACCAAAAGTCACCTTTAAATAGAAAAGTGAAAATTTAACATACGGTAAGGATATTTCTATGGAATTTTCTAAAAAAACTATAGAGTAGATTGACTTGAAAACTGTAGTCCAAGGACTAACAAATAAAACTAAAATACATTGTGATAATCCCTACAATCTAAATGTAAATTAAAAAAAAGTATTGTTATTCACCAATTTACAATAATATAGTTTCAAAAAGTATAGAAAACTATTATTACAAATCCTATCTTGTTTTGATTAGACTAGTTTTTATTCCAACCTATACATAACTATCTAGAAGAAATAGAGCTAAATCAATAATTGCATTTATTTAACAAATATTCATATGTATTAAAAAAATGAATATATATATTGAAATTGTCAATTTTAAGGTCTTTGGCTTCTATTGCTAATTTACATTAATGAATACATTACCTCATCTTTCAACCATAATGTTAATGTTTTAGAATTTAATGAGGGTTTGATTGAATAAGATAATTGTGGATAGGTTAAGTATTTTTCAATGAGGCTCATAAATATCTTTATTTGCATCAATTAGCTTCCTTGGCATAAAATCTATGAGTGGCAAGTGAACACATATTATATTGAACATTTTTTAATTTGAATTATGTAAGTTATTATTTCTTCAAACACCCATTGAGATTAAATCTTATAACTCATAGTCAAGACGATCATATAGAAAAGGAATATAAATGAAATGTTATTAGAAATATTGATCTAAAACATAGGACGGTTCAAATAAGAATGAAATGGCTGCCATTGATGGAAGATTCCAAACTTGAGGTTCAATCCCCTAATTGAGCGAGCATTTATATTGAAATTGATGAAGAGAAAAAGAATCATATAGTAACACCACATGAAAACTAAACTAGCTCAGACATATTTCAATATCATTAGATTGTTAGCACAATAAATAGATGCAACTATAATTTATGGAACACCAACTAACACAACTCTAGAACCTCATTCTCCTTATAATGATGAATGACAAACTTATCTTTAAAATGAAAATGTAAAATAATTGCTCACCTCTCTCACAATTATCTCATTCACAACTAAAAATACATAAAATAAAATTAGTAAAGGGATAAATTTGAGTTGTACTATAATAATAAGGCCATGAAAGAAAAGAAGTGAGATAAGGTAGTTAGTCCTCCTCTACTAGAATTATTTTGATAACACTCTTCTACCCAAGAATGACATGTGAAATATTGTCTGTATGATTTGCAAAATAATGGTGATGGAAAATAGAATGAATGTCTATGTTTCCACTTTAGACCATTGTTGAAGAATAGCTATATCCATTTTGTTGCTAAAGGTTGATGAGAAATGGACATTCACAACCCTAAATGGAGAAATTACACATGTTTTAGAAGTGCCACAAAACACACCTCTAGAAGAATGTATATGCAAGAGACTGCATGACTAAAACATCATCTAGAAAACATAGAGGATATTATGGGAGTGGTACTAGATAGAATCCAACAAAGCATTGTGGTAGGTACTATGACATTGGAATCACTTTCAAGTATCTTTGAGAATTTACACTCAAAATATTGAGAGGACTACAAGTTGTGCAATTTTTCATGTATTGCATCTACATTTTCTTATAAGAGTGTTCAAGTATTGGCACAGTCTCCTTATGATGATCCCAAGTATACATTGCTTATAAGAGTTTTTCAAGGTTAGAAACCACTTCAACATCCTTTGCATGGTTTAGAGGTAATGTCATTGTGGTAGAGGATTCTACAAGGGAATGAGCCTTGTGAATATATCATTTACATAGAAGCAAAACTTGCTTCTTCAACTCCTTCTACTCAACTCTTCACTAAAGTTGTTCTTCTAGCAGTGAGAATAGATACTACAAATTCCTAGGATCCAAATGACCCTTAACCTATGCTACATTTTTTGGAGACATGGGATAAGTTACTACTGGCTTCATTACTTCATAACATTTTGGATCATATAGTGATGCCCAAATAAATAGTAACATTAGATACTTGGGATCCTCATAGGGAGACTATGCCAAAATACAGGCATGGTTACATCCTTGGCTTCTATTGTTGGTCTAGTATATGAACCCTTTACATCCAACCATTCTTTGTAAATAAGGGAATGTGCTTCATGCTTGGCATGCTAGTGATGCATCTGCATATGCAATTTTATCACCTTGGAAAACTATATTTGATCCTGCTAGCTGGCAAAATCTAAGCGTGGGTTGAGTGAGCTTTATTATTTTATTATTTGGATTATGGAATATGTATGCAACAAGAGTAGAGCATGGGAAAGGGAATGAAGATCACAAGGGCATGGCATGTCAATGCAATCACAGAGCTATGGTACAACCATAGATTCACTGGAGATTATTACAATACAATGAAGCTCATTCGATGTCATGGACAACAACAAAAATATTTTTAAGTTTAAGATCTCATATAGGGAGAAAGATAGTAAATGTTAGTGTGAAATAATAGAAAGACTACATAATGAGGAGAAATCATTATAAGAAAAATATCGTGACCAAAAAATGTAGAGAAAGAGAAACTAAATGCAAAAAAAGGGCACAACTAGACAATCATAGATCTCCACACTCCATAATCTTTCACAACTTCTCTATAAACTCATTTGGAGCTCTCCACAATGTTTTGTAGGCAACTCTCCATAATCAATCAAATGGTAATGATTAATGTTGTATTTTTTTTTCTTTTGTTTATAATCATGCCAACATCACAATTACAATGCCTACATCAATATTGCAATGGCATTAGGAACAATTGCAAAAAAAATGAAAATCATCACAAATTACATCAGTGTCACAAATTTTCATCACAATTTGACCCCAAATATTGTAGTGACTTGATATTCTAGTTATAACATATCAGTGATATTGTATACAATATGGACAAATTATGATTGAGACTATATGTTTATGGTGAAAAGTTTAAATTTACTAGTACCAATTTAGTCCCCATATCCTTCCCTCTCAGTACCCATCCTTTTCAATCAACAATGATTGTATCATAATTTTCTCCTCATAGGATCACATTCTTTCACAAGGAATTTTGTACATCATATTCTAGGTTGCATCCCCATTGGGGTTTCCCCTTTGATCAAGGGTTTCCCTAGTCATAAATAAATCATTGTTTCATTGTGTATGTTTTATCTCTTTGCATCTTTCACTATTTGGATTATTCAAGTTGGATTTGTCTTATACATGACATACAATTGATTTTCCCCCAAACCCCCTCTCAATTATATTGGTGGACTTTTCTTTCTAACAATGTCACATTCTATGCTTCACCTAATACAAAAAAAATATTATTTTGCAAATTTTGGACTAAGATAAGGGTGTTTGACATGAGAATTTTCTTTTCTTTTTGAAAAAATTATAGAAGAGAAACAATAAGTAATTATTTACTTGATAATAGTTACAATAATATATGCACCACATTTGGACATCATTCTACTATTTATTTAGAATCTTATGAAAATATGTTATTATTTGATTGTGTTTAGGGTAGTTAAGCACACTTTTTATCTTTTTCTTGAAATTTTCTTATTGCTACATTGAAATTTAAAATTTTCACCATATAGAATATATATTTTTTGTTACAATATTTAGAATAACTGGGGGGTGTTAGGGGGGTGAATCAGTTATCCAAGGTCCATAGGTACCAATTGAAAAAACACTTAAATAGATCTAGATCTTATCATTCCATTGCTCGGCCTCTACAATAAACTATTAGTAACATTAATTGGATGTCAAGTGTTCTTTAAATAATAGACTTGTAGAGTGAAAACTTAAATCAATAAATCATAACATTCACATTCACATAAGTTTGACACAATGATTTTATGTATAAATTTAACTTGGGAAAAAACACCAGAAACATGTCACTAATTTTCACTCTTCTAAAGTAATCCCTATTAGGATCCAACCTAGTTAAAGGTTACAATAAAAACTATTAAATGTGACCTTATTAAAGGATTTAATCACCCCACTAGGAGTGGTGGTGTGAGTTTTCGAAGGGGTGTTTGCACTACTCCTCAAGAGTCCTAGCTTGTCTCTTCTAGGCACCTAGTCCACCTAGGTCCTTGATTGGTTTAGGTGATTAACTAACACCAATCCAAACTCCTCTCCAAGATTTTGATCCTTTGTGCTTACCCTTAGAAGACTAACACTCTAGTTTTAGTACTCTTCTCCACACTCACTTAGAGAGCCCTAAGTGTAACTTGCTCACAAACTCTATCCATCATTACAGCATCATCCATCAATATGAGATCACTCCATTTTCTTTCAATTGAGTCCATTTAGAAAGATATTAGACTTCTTCCTTATAGATTTCAAGGTTTTGTCTCTAGGAAGCCTAATTAGGCCTAATGCCAATTAGCCCTTAAAATTGACTAATTCTTCTTTTTGGAAAAAAGTCTCCAAACAACCTGGTAAAAAAATTCCAATTTCGAGCACCCTTTTGGATTTCCTAAAGCACTATGTAGCTCTAAGACTACTAGGTTGTCCGTATAGGTGTTTCCTATAATCTAGGTCTAATAGGGCGAGAAAGCCTATTTCCTAGGACCTCATTGGTTTCTTGTTCAAAATACTCTCAAATGGATTGGTAACCCTTTCAAACCTCTTATTATACCAAGATGTAATCATGTTGTTCCTGGAACTATACATGTTCCATATTGTACCTCTTTTTCTTGCAAGAAATCTTCTTTTCTCTTTTCCTAAACCTCTAATCGAGCTCTATCTACTCTCTTAGGGCTTAGCATTGTAAATAATTCCCCAAAATTCCACAACTCATAATCCTAAATATATGTAAACTAATTAGACTCCCCTATCTTTTCTATCTACCCTTAGGTATCTCCCATGGTTAGATTTCATCAAGGAGCCATTTCTTCACAAACTGGCTAGCACAAACCCAATGAACTCTCAGAACCAAAAAAAATTATTTAACCCTCCAAACCTACTCTAATAAACTTACCTAAAAAATTTAAAACTCTTAAAACTAATTCTAAAATACTATTCAATCACCAATTCAATAATTTCAATCCATTTTAATGTACTATGATCACAAAAACATTAAAAGTTGTTACAACACTATTCAAATTCTATTCTACACAAAAAGTTAATGTTGGAAGATTGGTTGGAAGCATGAATGTTGATGATATTACTATGGGGTAGTACTACTATAATAATATTTTTCATTCATGATTGAGTTTTCCATTGATGTCAGCATAGAAAGTCTAATTTCAACATAGCAAGCTTTTTGTGGTATATGACAGAAGAAGAACGAAAAGAACAAGTTGGTATGGATAACTAGTTAAGCATTATAACCACCTGAGGTTATGGGAGATATGTATGAGTATCTAGTATATGTAGTTAATTTCAAAAGAATAAAGAAAAAGCCTAGGAGAAGTTATGTAAGTTTTGGTGATGTATGTTTTGAGATAGAGTTTATAGAGGCATGTTCTCGTAAACTTGTTCTATTTCTTAGAAAAGCTGATATCTTGAGGATTCAGGTTAAGGACATGAAGAATACATATTGGTGATGATGTAGCTAAGCACACTCATCATAATATTGCATGTATGGAAAGTTATTCAAGTTGCAAGATAGAAGATTAAGGTTATCACTAAGGTGTAACATGTTCTTAATGTGGTCCTATAATAATTAATTGAGAGGGACTAACAACCAACTCAAGGAATTGTTTTATGGACTTTTTATAAAGGAAGGACATTTTCCTTAATCATGAAGTTTTTGATGGTATGAATTTATGATCAAATGAATGTAATGTGAATTGACGATTAGTAGTAGAGAGTGTGGAATGCAATAGAGTAGTGCAGAAGTGAAGGAAACTTCATTGCTAAGGTTTTTTTGAGTGATCTAAGGTTTGGTATTTGGATCTATGGTTCATGACCTAGTTTACAAGGTCTAACATTGATTGGTCTAGTTGATAGGACAAAGGAAATAACAAAGGAAAGAAGAAGATAACAATAAATTACGTGTTTGAGTAGTGAGCTCTTCTTGTAATTGAAATTACATGTTTGGGCAATGTGCTCCTCTTGCATGCATTGTGCCACAACTCCTAATAGCTTTGGCACAACTCCTAATAGGGTTGGAATCTCCTAACAGGGATTCAAGGTCTCCTAACAAGGACTCATTTTACTAAATTTTTTAATAGACTCCTAATAAGGTCCATCCTCTAACAAGGAATATTTATATTAGTACATCATCTTGTGGGCATCATTCCCACCAGGGTTTTCCCTCTAATCAAGGGTTTACCTAGTCAACACATCTAGTGTAATTATCTATGTGCAATGTATTATGGTTGTTGTTTACTTTGGTTTAATGGTTAAGTTTTCTTAATGAAGATAAATTATTTAATTGTTGAAATACTTAATAGATTATAGTTAAGTACTTCAACATAGTCAACATTGTCACATTTAATATTATCAATTACTTGAATTGTCCCTCTACCTTTCACAAGACATAGAACATCATGACCAATTTAACACAACCACCCTTGTATGGTCCAATGTCCTCAAATTTATTTCTATCACCACTCATGTGATTTGAGAAACCACTATTAATTATCCATCTATCACTTTTGTTCACATAAGGAATTAAACTATTCTCATCTTCATCAAAATTTTCTTTCATAGCAACATAAATTACATCTTTATCATTACTTTCAAATTTAGTATCAGTTTCTTCTTCAACAATATAACAAAATTTCTTACCTTTATCCTTGTAGTCCTTGTTCTTATTGAAGTATTGGTCATCTCTACTTCCTTTCTACTTTCTTTCTTTTCTTTCATCCTTGTCATCTCTATCAAGACATGTTGCAGCAATTTGACAAACTTTGTTGCATGAAAAAAAAATTATGGGAAGTTTACCTTTGTATTTTCCTTTGGCTCTTCCAAATTTCCTACGTATCAATGCCTCAAGTTTATAAATTTCATCATCGAAAGTATCACTACCATTTTTACATGTTTTCCTTTTCCTTTCTTACTAAGAATCAGTCACGATTTAAAAGAAGATTCAATAGTAGTGGGAGTGTAATTACCAAAATTTGACATCTCAAAAGTAGTAAGCCTACCAATTACACCTTCCAGACTTAGTTTATTACCTAGTGTACATCTTAGCTCTTGTTTTTTAGAAACCCTAATAGCATAAATAGGCAGTAGAGTTCTCAATACCTTGTTGATCATTGTTTCATCTTCAATCATTCCATTATCTCCTCTAATAGCATTGACAACTTATATGATTCTTGTACAATATTGTACTATGTTCTCACCTTCTGTCATTTTCATCTCATCAAACTTACCTCCCAGACTTTCTAATTTGGCTCAGAAGAAATTATCATCTCCTCTATAAATGGTCTTTAGTTTATCCCAAATTTTATTTTAATTCTTGTAATCCTTTAGGTCATCAAACACAACATAGCTTAGGGCTGAAGCAATCTCTAAAATTGACTAATTATGTTCTTTCTTTTCTTTCATTTGTTGAGCACTAAAAGGGACTATAGTAATTTCCACATATGCATTATCTAGAAATTCCAATGCAACATCTCCAATACTAGCTATATGTAACCTTGTCAACTTTTTTCATGTAGGAAAGCTATCTTTGTTCAACTTTGGTGCCTTTCTCTTGTATGCCATGATCTTTAGCTTTGAGTACCTTCAAACTCATCTTTACAAATACCACAATGCTAATACCAATTGTTTAGAATATTTAGAATAACTATGGGGGATGAATCTCTTATCCAAGGTCCAAATGTACCAATTGAACAAAAACTTAAAAAAAATTAGATCTTATCATTCCATTGCTCAACCTCTACTATAAACTATTAGTAACATTAATTGGTTGTCAGCTTTTTTTTAACTAATAGACTTGCAAAGTGTAAACTTAAATTAATAAAGCATCACAATATAATTCACACAAGTTTGACACAATGATTTTATGTGGAAACCCAATTTGGGAAAACCACCAACAACATGTCACTAATTTTCACTCTTCTAAAATGAGCCTTGTTAGAAGCCAACCTAGTTAAAGGTTACAATATACATTGTTAAATGTGACCTTGTTAAAGGATTTAATCACCCTATTGGGAGTGGCCTTGTAAAATGACTTTAGAATATTCCATTAGAATGTCACCTAGTTAAATGATTTAAATAGACTATTAGGTCCTTATGACTACTAGGTCACCCTTGATTAAATAATTTCAAAACTATTCACAATGGTTAGAATGTAACAGCAAGTCTAATTTGTTTTGTACAACTCACTTTGCACATTCAGATCTTTGCCCATCTCTCAATATTGATTCACTATCTGGCCTCCATTGTCATTTCAATCTCAAATTCTCTTAGCAACCCTTTAAGAAATCTCTCTTTTTTTCTTTTCAATTAAGCGTTTTGCTCATATTTTCTAGTCAATAACATCAGTAACAACTCCAACTATCTAGATCTCCTTAACACACATATATAACATAGCATACTTCACTCTCTCAGTCCTACTACAAGTTCACCACATTAGCTCTTTAAATGGTCAATTCTAATCTTTTTTTCCTTAATTAACACCATAGATCTTAGGGTTAGTGATTTGATCCATCAAATACTATGTATTTAATCACCAATATGTTTCTCTACTTTTCTAGAAACTTCTTCTTGATTTTATATCTTAGGTTGTTTTGAGTCATCATTTTGCATGATGTTGAACAACATGGATCCTTTCAAACCCCTCTCTTGAAAATCTAATTGAGGATCAATTCCAAGATTCCAGATGGTCTTACAACTTACTAGAATTTGCTCAATTAAAGATAAATATGTATGTTCAAAAGGAGGCATTTTCTGGTTTGAACCAATTTCAGATAATCTATTTGATCTATTGTTGTTTGAAAAAAGTAATCACAAAAGAAATTTTTTTTTAGTATTTTCGGTTTTTATGATGAATGCAATTTATCGATGCAACTATATGAATTCCTATTTAACCAAGTGTTAGAAAATAAAATAACAAAGATAAGGTAATAAGAGTTTAAAGAAAATAGGCAAGAGCCTACAAAATAATGGTAACTTGTGAGCCTCTCATGTGGGAGGTCTTAGGTTCAAATTTTTTTAACACATAAAAATAATTAATCTAGGCTTCGGCTATTTACCAATAATTTTTTTTTCAAAGAAAATAACTAAAAGGGAAATTCCTAACAGACATAAATCATGGAAACAACACATCTACAAATTAAATCATTAAAAAATTGGGTAGGAAACCAATGAAATTAGGAGTAACGCTTCCCTAACTCCACTAATGCAATCATTGATGGGAACTCAATATAAACCAAAAGATGTTTCACATTTCATCAAATTGTAAGGCCACAGAAAGTGCACTCATGCAAGACAAGACATTGTGCAAGAATAAAGATTATGTTTTCTCCAATTCATTACGTAAGAGAAATTTGTTGACATGAGGCAAACACCAATACTAAAAGATCACACAATCGTAACAACACTATAAAACCATTGGCTTCATTATTAGTCATGAACATGCATTCAAAAAAATAACACACACAGGAAATAATAACTACACTCAAAATGAGAGCTCCAATATCATATATTATTGCATCAAAATAATGGCCTACAGTACATATTACATCAATATAGTTAAAAGAAATCCTCTCCTTCCTTTGTGTTAGGAGTGAGAACTCCTCTCATGAAAACTCATGTTAAAAACTAATACAATAAAGCTAACTACATACAAACTGACTCTCTAAATGATGCTAAGTAAGTCTCCAATTGTCTTTATATCAATTAATGGGTGCATGAGCCATTACATGACATAAAAAAATAAAAGAATGAGAAGATAGAAGCCATAAGATGATTTAGGAGTCTTTGGGAGCTCTAAAAAATGGAAGCTTAGCCTTCTCTAGGCATTTTCAGGAGTTGAATTGCTCGCAAAATGTGTTTTTGGTGCATGGAATGCTCTAAAATAGAAAATGGCAATTAACTATCAATGCACTGCTTCTTCTTCAAAAACTATCAGCGCACCTCTGAAAAAAGTGCACATGTGCACTTGCGCACTTTGATGATGGGACCCAAAAATACAAAAATTCTTCTAAGTGTCAATATTCCAAAGTGAAAATTTTTCTGACTCCACAATTTTCCAAAGTGATAATTTTTCTAACTCCACAATTTTTCACAGTGAGAATTTTTGTAACTTGACAATTTTCAAAGTGAGATTTTTCTAACTTATAATTTTCTAAAGTGACAAGTTTTCTAACTCCATAATTTTTCAAAGTGAGAATTTTTTCTAACTCCACAATTTTCCAAAGTGAGAAATTTTCTAACTCCACGATTTTCCAAAGTGAGAATTTTTTAACTCCACAATTTTCTAGATTGAGATTTTTTCTAACTCCACAATTTTCTAGAGAGAATTTTTCAAACTCCACAATTTTCTAGAGTGAGAATTTTTCTAACTCCACTATTTTTCGAAGTGAGAATTTTTCTAACTCCACAATTTTCCAAAGTGACAATATATCTAACTCCACAATTTTCCAACATGAGAAATTTTCTAACTCCACAATTTTCCAAAGTGAGCATTTTTCTAACTCCACAATTTTCTAAAGTGAGAATTTTTCTAACTCCACAATTTTCCAGAGTGAGAATTTTTCTAGCTCCACAATTTTTCAATGTGAGAATTTTTTCTAACTCCACAACTTTTCAAGGTAGAATTTTTTCTAACTTCGTTACTTTTCAAAGTGAGAATTTTTTCTAACTCCACATTTTTCAAGGTGAGAATTTTTCTAACTCCACAACTTTCTAGAGTGGGAATTTTTTTAACTCTAGAATTTTCCAACATGAGAAATTTTCTAACTCCACATTTTTCTAGAGAGAATTGCTTTAACTCCACAAGTTTTCAGCATGAAAATTTTTCTAACTCCACAATTTTCTAAAGAGAATTTTTTTAACTCCACAATTTTTTAGAATGAGAATTTTTCTAACTCCACAAGTTTCTAGAGTGAAATTTTCTAACTCCACAATTTTCCAAAGTGAGAACTTTTTGAACTCCACAATTTTCTAAAGTGAGAATTTTTCTAACTCCACAATTTTTCATAGTGAGAATTTTTCTAACTCAACAATTCTCAACTTCCATCATCTGGGGGGTATGTGTAGGATGACATGGTTAACCAAAGTATGCCCTTAAGTGCAATGCAAAATCAACAAATCAGGGTTATGTCAACTTGATGTGCAATTTTCAACTTGTTACATGAACTTTCTATAAAAAAGTTGAGAAAAAAGAATTTCTAAGAAACTTAATTTAGTTTCTAAACTACTAGGCCTTATCTAAAATAATAATCATAATAAAATTGATTGGTAAAAAATTTGAATTTCAATGCAATAGTACAAAAATTTTAAGGACAAAAATAAGAAGTAGATGTATGTTTGACCTCCTTAATCAAAATCAAATGATAATATTTTTTAATAAGATTCTAGATATAACAAGTAGACTCGTGCATGGATGTGACACATATTCATGTTGTTATAGTCTGGGTGGGTAGATTTATGCTTTGAAAAGCATAAAATTAGTTATCCTACCTAAAAATCTCTATTGGCAAGGCCCTTCCTAAATGAGGATGCCCATAGTGCCCTCGCCTCAACAAGTTAAGGGTAAAGAAAGAGGATGGGGATAGTGCCCTCGAATAGGGTTACCTTCACATGAAGGTTGGGCAGTTGGGTTGCATAAATAGTACCCTTCCTAAACGAGGATGTTGGTAGTGTCCTCGCCTCAACAAGTTGAGGGATACATCATGGATATCGATAGTGGCCTTAAATAGGTGGTAAGTATGAGGGGTAGGCTACCTAATAAGGTACTATACCCCTAAATATTATGGATAGGGTGGGGGGGGTTATTTTTGATATTTTTATTCTAATAAATAATTAATTATGAATTTTCTACTATAGTGTTTTAAAAATTAAAATACTCTCATATTTGACCACCTTAACTAATTCAAAACTCTTTAAAAAATTGTTTTAAAAATTCCTTATAGTATAAGAAGTATATAATGTGATGCATTGTTTGGATTTCAAAAATGTTGTATTATTTGAAAATTATAGTTATTTTTCAATCAGTGTGCCAATTAACACTTTATACATAAATTTGCAGTTAGAAAATAAGTAATAATTATTTATTGAACTCATGATTTGACAAATGTTACATTTATGGAAAGATAAGAACATTCTTAAGAAATTCTTTTCATTTCATCAAAATTGGGTGAAAAAAAGTCGGTAGATACATGTTTGAAGTAAAAAAAAAATGCACAAGAACATGCCAAAAACACATTTTCAAGACATTTTTTAAGTTGACCATGTAGAGTTGCTATCCAACGATATATTAGGCCTTCTAAAGGATTTAAATTTTTTGGTTTGTTATTAGGATGGGTTGGAAAAAAGTTGGAATATATTTTGAAATGATTTGAGTCATTTCAGAACTTCATATTTTTCAAATTGCAACTTTTTGGCACACTGTGATCATGCACATACCCTAGGTCTTGTTGACCTTCAACCAAAATGATGTGTGGATGTTTATCTTTTAACTTTTGGATGAAAAAAGGTAATTTTTTGAGGAGCTAATAAGTCTAAAGCTTCATACTTTTCCATCACTTCCCTATGGAAATCATGAAGTGTGACTTCTTGGGAATTTCTTGGAACTTCAAAGTCATGGGTTTGAGTGCAATCTTAGTTGTTGCAAATGATAATGAAGCCATGTTAATGATAGGGACCTCAGGGGGCCTCTAGATGTTTTAGATATGTGCACCTCCACACCTTTAGAGATAATTATGTCAACAAATATTTGAATTGCAGACTTGGGCACCTTCACACCTACACACCTATACACCTTTAGGGAAGAGCACAAGGTGCTCAATTCAAAAAAAAATAGAAATTATCTATTTTGAAAATGGTTTTTGGGTTTTTAGATCAATCTTATGTACTTATTTTGATATTTTTGATGATTTACGCCCATTTACACACCTTGGAAAGCTATGCACTTTTCTCTTCAAAACTTTGTAAACTTGCACACTTGTGCACCTTAGCATCTTTAGGACTTTGGGCATCTTCAAGAATTTTAGAATTGTGCACCTTTGCACATTCGTACATGCATAACTTGGCACCTTGTGCACATGCACACCTTCTAGAGACAATTCCTTCACCTAATCATGAAATTGCATACATGCACACTTGTGCACCTACGCACATTCACACCTATGCACATGTGCACCTTCACACCTATGAACCTTTAGGGAATTGCACAAGGTTTTTAATTCACACAAAAATAATTCTCAATTTTGAAAATGGTTTCTAGGTTTTCTCAGACGAGGTCTAGGAGCATTCTAGTGTACTTATTCTTGACATTTTTGATGATTTATGCCCTCTTTATAGACCAAAATTTTCATATACTTTAACTCATTTTGCTTCTTCTATTTGAAATCCCAAGATAGCTATTTTGAAGATGTACATGCAATACCATGGTAATTTTATTTTCTATGGATGATGAGGATGTCATGATCTAACCTACACAAAAGATAAACATCAGTATACTAATGTTAGGGGTTAAAAGAGATGTTAGCTGACCAAACTGCTAAACCCAAACTACAAAAATTTCCAGTCCCTAAGGCATGTTGGAAGATACTCTATTCTAATGGATGAGTTTCTATAAGCCAAAAAAAGGGGGGTCCCATTTTTGAAGATGAAAATGGGACATGTGTTGCAGAACCACAACAGGTTGTTTACCTAATCCTCTCCTAGAATTAAATGATCCAACTCATCGATCCTTATCTTCAACATGTTTTTCGTAACCAAATAAATCATCTTGCAGCAATGGAAATTATGATTTCTATCAAACAATTAAAATGGTGTTCCTCAATCAACACTAAGTTTCGACACTCGATCATCACTAAATTGTCCAATCGCTATAGAATTTATTTCTTGACATCAACACTATCACTCTGTTGATATTGATGCTCAATCAATACTAAATTTTCTTAGCTCTTACTATGGCTTGATTAACACTAGCATCATTTGGTATCTACATCAAAATTCCTTGGTCTTTATGCTATCATTCAACCAAGCTTACATAAGTGATCTATCTCTTCTTATAATGTCCAGACTTGAACATTATTGTCTTCTCCTCTATCAACATGATTTAAACAATCACTTTACCTTGTCAAAGTCTAACTAATAAAATGTCTATTTTTAGTTTCTTTTTCATAACTCAACCTTTCCTTGAGATGCTTTTTTCATGAGCGACTTCTCAAATTGTCTTTGTCAATCAAATAGATATGACATTTATATCAGGTAGCAAACTATCTCATTAATAGATTTGACATCATTGACAACACAAAAATTGTTCCAATTGTAGTTTCTAACATTTAAAAAAAAAATAAAAATAGTATCTTAGAAGTTAAATTCAATTATCTACATATTCTCTTCTTACACATTTTTTAAATAATATTTAGAAATTGTTCAAATTTTTATATCAACTACCTAATCCTAAGTTTTTAATGTGTTATTGCCACTTATGAACCTAGTTTGGTAGACCATGATCTTTCACATACCCTCCCATGGTTGGTAATTTTAATGCTTTCTTAACCATATAATGAACATTTTCTTTAGGTTTTAAATGAATGTTAATGAGATGGATTTTATGGATGGATTAGTCTTGTCTTTGTATAGATATGGGTTCTTACCAGCTTTTCCTTTTGTGACTTGTGGATATTGTTTGAATCCTTACAAGGTAGTATTATAAATATATATTATCTATTTTTAGTATGTGAATTGGTTGCCTTGGAACCTTTGTAATTTCTTGTGATTCTTTTACTTATGCATGATCATGTGATGATCGCAATGCATTATCTTACATGTATCATGCAAATATTTATGGTTATGTGATGTACATTGTTGTATGATGTGTATTCCATGTTTAGAAAATATATTTCTTAAGTGCATATTTGCCTCCTTTGTTCAAAGGGTTTCTTGGTGAGGTAGTACAAATGATACTCTAAATTTGCATCAATACTAAAATGGTACATGAGACAAATTATATAAGCCAGTGAGGCATATTATTAGTGCAACACATTTAAATTTCAGTAAGACACATTGTAGCTAGTAGGGAATTTTCTAAAAATAAGTCAATAAGTACCTTTAAGAGTGTTTTTTCCCTCTCAAGGTTTTCTAGTCATGGAAATAAATCAATATGAATTTTTAATTTTTTTGTGATTACTTATGTTATCATGATTATGTTAAATATTATTTAAGGATAGTCACCTATGAGACAAGGTTAAATTACTTAATCAATTTAAAATGTTTTGTTTAAATTAAGTGAAAATAGTGTAAAGGCACTAAATCATCCCCATACAATATTGTAAGAATTTTCCTAAGGGCAAAATTCACCCAGGAACTAAGAACTCAAACACAAGCACACAGTAGACCAAAAATGGATATGATCAACTAATCAAAGTATGTTCGAATATATTACTCTATTCAAAATGTGATGTTCAAACACACTAGGAGTGCCTGTATATAAAGGTCTCTCAAGAAGCACCTAGAATGTCTCTAGAAACAACCAGAAGATAAGACAAATAAGCACCTTATCCAACATTCTAGATGAATGGATAAGAATGACAAAGTGTCATATGTGTGTAGAAGATTCCTATGTTGTAGACAACATGTTCTTAAAAGAGGTGTAGACCCCTATGATGTCATCAAGACAACTCACAAGAGTGCACAAACTCCTAAGTGTCTCACAAATAAAATAATGCAAAATAATTAAATAATGCATTAACCTAAGTAAACTTAAGTAAGTGTAATAAGTAAATACTTATTTACACCAACAAATATCTTTCTCATTACAACACATACATGCTAAAATAGGGCCTAAGTGAGCAAAAAGAATCTACATATAGATGTAATTTAAAATGCTACAATATCTCCTATTTATTAGATATATGAAATAATAATTGTGTTTAGGAGTTTTCTAATACTAATGTTGGAAGCTTTCTCTACAAGAATAATATATTATCTTGCTGATTTTTTATGAATATATTGGGTGAATTTTGGAGTGTTGGTTGCTTTCTCATGAAAGGGTTTTCCCTATGTAAATCATTGCATTGTAGTATTTTTAAATTTTTTTTACAAAACATATTCCAAATACTATTAAACTGATCCTACCATGAAGAAACTACCTAAAAGACTATGCTAATCGATTCTTACCAATCATGCATATAGATTGCCCATTTCCACCAATATGACAAATCCATTACCATTGATATATCAAAGGTAAATCCTATCAATGTTCAAAAATGAAAATGTGGCAAAGTCTAGAAAAAACATGCAATCACCTTAAGAAAGACTCAACACTAACTTATGATTATATATCCTAGATAATAGAAAATGTTCCACCCTAAACAATATCACTAGAATGACTGGTCATTCCTCAGTTCACTCTAACTTTCACAAAATTTGTTAAATGATGGAAAAACATTATCCTAGTCAGAGAATCCACATAAGCTATCCAAAAAAACTCACTCACCCAAAGAAAATGGGTCCACAGTGATGCACATAATAGATTAATCTTTTTGATATTGAGAAATGTCAAATCTTAAACATTCTCATGACTATATGTCATACAAATTGATAATTGTGAACCCACATCATGCAATCACATGATATGAATCTTAAATTCTTTTTATAATCCTTATAAATATTATATGATGTATGTAAAATCATTCCACAAAACTCACCTAGACCTACCTTCAACCAATCAGCTCATCCTATCATTTAACACCTAAAAACAAACACCCCTATTCAATCTCAAATCCACTATTATAAGTTTTGAGCTTCCATATCAATAATCTTTAAAAAAGTTTGAGAAGTTTGTGTTATACTCATCTGTGGTAGCAATTAATGTATCACCCAAATTAATTGCATAGTTTGTTAAGAAGTATGCAACCATATTACCTTCCCTGTATGAACGGGAAATGACATAGTATGAAAAGTTATCCAAAAGATTCCAGCAATATTGTAAAATATATTTTAATTTCTAGTTCAGACAAGATCTCTTCTAAGGAGCATGTATAATAAACTAGGAACCACCTTCAATATACATATATGATCAATTTCCAAGGATAATGCATAAATTAATCCATTTAAGGTTGCCATGGCCTTTACCTAATTATTTGTACTATCCTAAAGTGAAATGGCCTTTGCAACAATCAATGTCCCCTTATTATCTCTAACTACACCCAAAACACATGGGTTACCATAGGATAGTCCATCAAAATTCAACTTAAACATATTAACATCTATCTTTCTCCATTTGAACTCCTTCAGGCTAATTCTAACTTTGATGACCTTAGATTTCTCATATGGACCTTCAACATTTCGTTATCCCAAGATGAAAATTGGAAGTTTGATATGTTGAGGATCCATTCATCTGATATTAACTCTTGTTTATGAAATATTCACCTATTTCTTTCCCACCATATGGACACAATAACTCTAGGAGGAATGATGGTTCACAAAAATGATAACATTGATCCTAGATAAAGAATTGGCCATGATTGAAGGAGTTCCTAAATTTTAAATGGATTTTAAGGGAATAGGGAACCAAAAATGTAACTTTACCATTAAAAAATTCCAACAATTCAGAGTAAATGGGCAATGAATGAATGGATTATCTACTAAATCAAAATCATTAGTACAAAGGACACATTTGAAAGGAAGATCACATATTTTTAATTTAACTAAATTATTGCTCGTGAATATCCTCTAATTCAAGGCTAACCAAGTAAAGAACCCAACCCATGGAGGAATACAATCATTCCGGCAAAACTTGTAAACTCATTGTGAAGTCCATTTCTAGAAACATCTATGGGTTGTCTTGTGTCCATCCTTAATTGAATATGTCCATGAGGGAGCATAAAGCTTGATAATTTTATCAACTTCTTTTGAAAAGAGCATGATTTTTTCTACCAAGACACTTCTGAATGGTTCCTTTTTATTAGTACTAATGGGCAATGTATCTGAGTCCTTCCAAATTACTCTACCCAATAGTATATGAACAACATCTACGTAATGGACTAAATTTGGCCCCCAAATATTAGTAATAATCTCATATAGATCAGAAAAATCATCCATGGAATATGAGGGTGTATGCCTATTCTATGAGTCTAACCAAAATAGGGCCTTCTCTCCATTATGAATTTCCCATGAATTTATGAAAAATAAATTGTAGACTTTAAAAAAATTGCTTGGCACAAGAAGGTGTCAAGTGATAGGACGATGGTGTTGATTACGCTTGGCACAAGAAGGAGGTTAGTAACTTGGTACTACTTGGGCAACTCGATATAGTGTATACCAAGTAAGCTTAGCAATGAAGATGTCGAGGGAGCTTGGTCAGTTTCGCAAGGTAATGCTTGGGAATAGAGGATGTCGAGTGAGCTTAGTAAGGGAAGAGACAACATGTCTTGTACAAGTTGACTGACCTTTTAATAGACCTCTTGTTTGAACTTTTCAACCATTAAAATGTAGAGAGTCAAAGGATGAAGCTTTCAACTATGAACTTCTCAATTACAAAATATCATGCAATGATGAATAGAAGAAGGGAGCAACTAAGATTTGTATGCCTGCTTACTTGCTTTCTTTCTATTCAAATAAGATAAAAACTATTACAAAATCTGGGAGCATTTGGCTTCAACCAGAAAAACCCTAAAAACTTCAAACTGATAAAACTTTAAACTTCAAAATTATAGCACTAATGGATGCATACAAAAATGCCTAGAGAAATCACTACTTCATAAGACAAATCAAAATGAACTTGCAAAATAACAAGAGGATCCAACATGTGCAACTACAAACATGAAACAAAGCCTTCCTTCTATATCAACTTCCTTCTGTGCTCTATGCTTTTCTTTTCTCTACACTTGCTAATTTCTTCTCTCTATTCTAATCGAATGAATTAAATTCATTCCATTTTTTCTTTCAGCAAAAATATTTTCCCTCTCTTTTTAAATTTGAACTCACCTACTTGCATTCAATATTTATGACTATTGTGTAGGTTGTCATAGTGGTAGGTGGGCATTTGGCTCAAGTGCCAACCGGCCTACTACATTTAATTTTTGACACTCCCCCGTTGTCTCGATCCAAGTCAACTACACCAAGACACTCTCTTAGGTGTACAAAGGTTCCATGCCTAAAGGATTAGTAAAGACTTTAGCTAGCTACTACTTAGACTTGCAAAATTTCATTTTGATATCTCCATTCTCCACCAACTCTTCGATGAAATGATATCTAATCTCAATGTGCTTGGTTTTCCCATGGAAGACTAGATTCTTAGACAATGCAATCAAGGAGATGTTGTCACAAAAGATTGTGGTTCCATCCTCTTGCCTTTTATTCAAATATGTCAAGATCCTCCTTGACCAAATAGCTTAACATGTTGTTGCATTCACTGCTATGTGTTCAACCTCCACTATAGATTGAAAAACAATAGGTTGTTTCTTGGATGCCCATGAAATTGCACCTAATCCCATATGAAACATGTATCCAAAAGTGCTCTTCCTATCATCTAAGCTTCTAGCCCAAACACTATCTACATAAGCCACCAACTTGAAATCATTTTCTATAGTATACAAAATTTCAAATCCCTTGGCACCATTCACATACCTTAGGATCCTCTTTCCTGCTTTCCAATGGGAATCCTTTGTGTTTCCATAAATGTGGAAATCAAAATTCTTGCATGCATTATGTCTAGCAAAGTTTTAGTCAAATACATCAAACTTCCAACCATACTCTTGTATAGTGTTGGATTCACACTTTTGCTACAATCTTCCTTTCTCAACTTTAGACCTACTATTTTTAGTGTTGGGGCTTCTTTATTGTTCTACATTTTCAATCTCTCTAAGATCTACCTTGCATATTTTTTCTTAAGAGATGAAGATGCCATCATGCATTTGTTTTACTTCTATGCCTAGAAAGTACTTCAAGAGACCTATGTTTGTCATTTCAAATTCATTCTTCATAGCCTCTTTGAACTCACAAATTAGGAAATTATCATTTCCACTGAAGATTAAGTCATCTACATACAAGACAACAATCAACACATTACCACTTGCTACCTTGAAGTAAAGAGTAGGCTCACCATCACTTTTGATAAGCCATTTCTCATCAAATATGAGTCAATCCTTCTATACCATGCTCATGGAGCTTGCCTGAGCCCATATAGAGCTCTCTTCAATCTATACACTTTTTGTTCTTCACCTACAAATTCATAACTAGGTGGTTGCTCCACCATACTTCTTCCTTCAATACACCATTCAAGAAGGCAGACTTCACATCCATTTGATATACCTTCCATTTGTGCTAGACTACAATTGCTATGATAGCATGCACAGTTTCCATTCTTGCAACTGGGGCATATGTGTCATCATAATCTCTTCCATATTGCTACTTGTACCCCTTGACCACTAATCATGTCTTATTACTATCTATTTTTCCTTCAGCATTGCACTTGGTCTTGTAAACCCATTTCACTCCAATTACTTGCTTCTTAGGAGGCAAAGTAGTTAACTCCCATGTCTCCTTTCTTTCAATAGCATCTATTTCAATAGTTAACTCCCATGTCTCCTCTTCATTCACAACTTCCTCAAAATGAATTAGATCACTATGAGAAAATAATGCAAAATCTACACTCTCATCATAATCTTTCTCATACCTTTCATCTTGGTATATCTCCCTTAGAATCTTACTCTTTCTTGGCAATAGGGAGGCAAGAGTTGGATCTAAATTATCAGTGTTGTTTCTACTACTATTTTGCATATTAGCTTAAGGTTGTCTTGATGTGCTTGGAGCTATTTCTCATCATGTTAAGGGTTGCTTGCCCTTTTGTCTTTGTCTGCAATATAAGTTTGCTACTCCATCATCCTATTGATCACCAATGTCATCTTCTTCCTCTTCACTAGTAGTCACTTTACTTGAAGTGCTTGAGGATTCATCTACTAAGTCATCCCATGACTAATTTTCAAGAAACTTCATGTCTCTTGAGATAATGATATTCTTTCCAATTGGATCATATAGTCTATATGTAATGCCCTTCCTGGAGATCCTTGGAAACAAGGATGAAAACAAGCCAGAATAATTTTTCTTTTTTTTAACAAGTGTAAGTGCACATGACAACAACATACATGGATCATACAGATCACAACGGAAGACTTAATGACCATCCTGACACCCAACGGATCTCCAAACGTCACCACTAACCAAAACACAAACAAGAAAACATAAGAGATTGACCAAGCTAAAAGATCAAAACAGACTCCTATAAATTGGCTAAGTCTGAATTTTGAAGCCCTGAAATTTTTTAGAATCTTAATCTTAGCCTGTAGAGGTCTGAAACCCATATCAAATGAATTGTTGCATATATTAAAATATATCTTAAGTATAAGAATACGTCAACTTATACTTAAACAATATATTTTAAACCCCCAAGAACTATAACAGAAACCCAAAAACTAGATTTCAAGAGAAACCATCTGAAATCAAAATGCAACAACATAGGGTCGAAGAATGTCCAAAAGGGTATAAAAAAAAACTCTCAAAAAGTTTGGATCAACTCGAAAAGTGCCCGCTGCCAGCTCGCATAGGTTTTTACAAAAATTGTGCGATACTTTAATGCAGCGTAGAAAAATGTCGTGCGACATTTCTCAAGAAGAAGTGCGACACTTTTAGGGACTGGGTGATACTTTTCATTAAGGCACGCAACACTTTAACAATGTTGTACAACATTTCTCCAAGAGGCATGCGATACTAGAAAGTGTCGCATGACACTTCTCAAAAGGGTGTACGATACTCTTCCAATGTCGCACAACATTTCTCAAGAAGGTGTGTGATACTTTACAGTATCGTACGATACAATTTTGTATGGGTGTGCGATACTTTTTAAATGTCACACATTGTTGAACAAATGTTACTCATAGAAAACAAAGACACTTCCAAAACTCAGAAAAGGGAAAAATAGACCAAAGAACCCCCACACCGAGGAGTAGCGGATCCACACTTCGAGGCTAGAACACTCAAACCAGAATTGAGTAACTGAAATACAAAAAAAATGGGAATCTAACCATCTAACAAATAGTAAAGGAACAGTACAGAAAGGAAACATCACAACAACTAAAACAACATCGCAATGAACAGAATAACCAAGTAAGTACGTGGTTCCTCCCAACCATCAATGGCATCATAAGACCATCTTGGGCCCTAGCCATCCCCCGCACGTAACATCCCAACCCACCAATTAGATTATTGGAGTTGTCGTGATAGGGACATCACTACTAAACATGGTACAATATAAGTAAATGAAATTTAACATGCTAGTAGAAAGCATAAGATAACCCTGTAATTAGATAACATCATCTACTATATGCTAAACATCATAATAAGGAATGCGTAAAACCAACATCATGTAAACATCAAAAACAACATCCTAATGAAAGCATAAATCACTAGAAAGCATACTCCACAAATCGAAGTACCAAGTGACACATCCAACAACAATCATGCTAGAACAATAGATCATCTATGTACACTGATCCCTAGCAATGGTGAAGGTAGCTACACCTCCCAACCATGTGGCACCCGTAGGTCCACACCTGTCATGATGATGGAGATAATGATCCAACCACACACACACAAAACAATAACCATGGCTAACACACACGCCAAGCAGTATGATGACTGAATCCAAGACTTAGACAATGCATAAACTATAGGTCCTGGTTAGACACCTTAATGGGCTACTACGTAGGGATTGACATCATGGAGAGTTTCCTGGCATCGACAAGCCCAAGCTCAGATCATATGTTTCAACTCCTCAACAGAGGGCCCCACATATACTTTTTATTATCTTAAATTTTATTACCACCCCAATGTTTTATTTAATTATCACTTACTTAAAACTTCCTCTACCAACCCTGTGGGACTAAGGTCACCAGGCTGCGAGATAGAAGCCCCCTCCATATGCTACACTACCCTACCCATGCTCATCCAACGATGAGTGCTCGTAGGCATGCAAACTCCCAACCCAACCCCAATGATCACAACTTTCAAAAGTACCATGGAAGATTGGGCCCCACAGGTCACCCAACAGATGTACATGTGTGTGGCGCACCACCATCATAGAGATCATACACAAGGACAAGATGAGAATGCAACCAGAAGTCAATCAACCGAACCAAAATCAGGATGACGAATACTACACACATCCCAATGCAACAAAAGATGCAAAAGTGTTCTGACTGGTATCCAAATAGATCATCCAAGTCCACGAACCACAATGTGCCAAGAAAACTTGACAAAATAAGGTGGCACACAAAATGAGGTAAAAACTCCAAATTTTGGAAAAATTCCAAAATTAAAACCCATTTGGCCTTTGGGTTCAAAAACCCCAAAAATCCAAAAATAAAAGAAATCGGACATCGTATGCAAAAATGGCAGCATAATAGCCCAAAAACCCAAACCCCCATTTCAAAAACAAGAAAAACATTCATACCAGACCAACTAGGCAGAACTAGAAAACAGAAACGAAGGGGGACACTAGTTCACAGCCTCCTAACATATTTCTACAAGAAATGAAAGCAAAAACAGAGCAAAAATATTAAAACGGGAAGGCCCTACCTAACAGCAAAAGGGGCCGAAACTGAAACCCATAGAATAAAATAAATACTTCGCCAAAACTGTTGAAACTGATGGCAAAGAAAAAACTCCTCGAACTGAATCCAACAAGACCAACCTCGCGAAGATCCCACACTCATAGTCTCACAATAAACAAAACAATAATCCTTCAGAAGAGGATTTCCAAATTTTCTCTCCAAATTCAATTTCCAAAATGTGAGAAGTGAATAATGAATTCACTTTTTCAATACTTATTCACTTTTTGAGTGAATAGTCAATTCTGGAAAATAGCTAGCTAGAGTAGCTAAACTCTGAATTGACCCAAACGAAAATAGGTTATTATCTGTAATGGAAATTCACATAAGGCAAGGCTGCCAAAAATTAAATTTGAAAAGATTTAAAACCCAAAAACCCAAAATCATAGAAAATCACTAAACACTTTCGCAACAAAAGCGAACTTCTAAATGCACAAACACGCTTACTAGTCTAGTTACAAAATGTAGATGAGTTCAAATTTACTAATCACTGAAAGGTTTTAATTAAAATAATTAAAATAAGGATACGTCGACCATACAGGGACGACATTGGTAAATATGAATAGCTGAATCACTAACTCCATATGTCACTACTAGGGATATAATTCCTGCACACTAAAACACACGATCAAGTGTAATTGCATATAATATCATAGCCGAAGCAACATGTATTAAAATACCTATTTAATCCATTTACATCACTCATGTTCGCAAAAGTGTAAAGAACATAAATGAAGTAAATAACCATAGCATAGAATTCATCTCATAATATAATCAACAACATGTCCACTACATCATATAACCAGATATCATCATAGATCTACTATAATCTCAAAGTAGCATCAATATGAAAATATGATAAACTGAACAGCATAGCAATATAGCATCTATGGTACTGAATCAAAGTATAACATCCAACCCTCGGGTCATCATAAGGTACAAAATAAGAGTATCAAGTATCCTTTGAATCAAAATAGACAAGGTACAAATTGCAAACACAAGAGGCACTACATCATAAGCCTTTGATTATGAGATGTACCCTGTGAAGATGCACTTCACACCTTTGTCATCTAGTTTTTCCTTTGTTCCTTAGGCACATGTGCATATGCTACACATTCGAACACTCTCAAGCGTTCAACTATCCATCTATTCCTTGACCATGCCTCAAGAGGAATCTTGTCATGAACTAATTTTGTAGGACACCTGTTAATCAAATATATTTTTATTGCTACAACTTCTCCCCAATATTTAGTTGGTAGTCCCTTTACTTTCATCATTCTTCTTTCCATTTCAACAATGGTCATGTTTTTTCTCTTAGTCATTCCATTTTTTTGTGGAGTATAATTGGTTATAAGCTATTTCCTTATGCCATTCTTCCTGCAAAAATTTACAAACATATTGGAGGTAAACTCCCCTCCTCTATCTAATCTAAGGACCTTTACATAGTGTCCACATTCCTTTTATCAAATGCTTCAAATTTGTTCTTCAAGAAATACACCCATGTTCTATGACTAAAATCATCTATGAATGTTATAAAATTAGTACTCCCCCCAACAAAAGTAGTTTGCATAGGGCCTACCAAATCAGAATGCACCAATCCTAATGGTGCTCTAGCCCTTCTAGAATTTCTAGAAGTAAAGGGAAGCCTATGTTGCTCACCCAAAATGAAAGCCTCACACTTGTCATAAGAATCTACTATGCTTGGAAAACCATCTACCATTCTTTTCTTAGACAACAAATTTAAATTAGCAAAGCCAAGATGTCCGTACTTGAGATGCCAAAGCTTGGAGGGGTCTTCAATCACACTCCTAAGAGTTGATTTCTAATGTATTGTTGTACATGCATACTTATGAGGTGCAACACTGACTTGAGAAGAGAAATATGTCTCCATCTTCAATGGGAACATTTTTTTCTTTGTCATTTGGATTGCTGCAAGTAATCTATTACTCTTATCCTTCTCATGAATGACACTCTTGTCATTTTTCATCAACACCTCGTATACATTTTGAATGAGTTGTCCAACAATCATCAAATTGTGCTTCATATCTAGGGCAAAATACACATTCTATATCTCCTTCTTCACACCTTGCTTGGTGTAGACCATGACAGATCCTTTTTCCACTATGCGAATGGTTCCATTATTTTTCATCTTAATTTCATACTTAAAAGTCTTATCAATTAAAGAGAATAAACTTTCATTACCACTCATGTTGTTGCTACAACCATTGTCCGAGTACCATACCTTTGGGCTTTCTTCTTCACTAATGTTACACATAATGAATGCTATGGGATTGTTTACATTTCCCATGTTCACATCAGCTACATTAGCATTATGCTTTGATTGATCACCCTACTTCTTCCAACATTCGCTTGCATAATGTCCATACTTATGACAATAGTAGAATTCAACATTGCTCTTATTGGATTTTCAATTCTTCTTACCTCCTCTAGAGCTATTTTTAGAGGTGCTTGCTCCCGCTTCATTTCTTGCTCGTTCTGAGCTTTCTACACCAATATTCCTTTGACCACTCCTTCCACAAACTCTACTTCTTAAGGCTCTACTAGAGCCATTTCCCCCTCTCCCCATGCCTCTTGAATTCTTTTGAGCTTTAAAAAATTTCTCTTGGGAGGTTGTTGTTGATTTGTTTATCTAGTGCTCATGGGTTTGAAGATTTCCCATCAACTCATCCATGATCAATGTGGTGAGGTCCTTTGCTTCCTCTATGATCATCACAAGGTGTCATTTTTTTAAGATAAACTCCTCAATATCTTTTTCACAATCCTCTACTCTTCATAATCTTCTCCATTTGATTTGAGCTGGTTTATCAAAGTGGAGATTCATGAGCTAAACTCTACAATAGGTTCATTGTCCCTCATCTGAAGGTTCTCAAACTCTCTTTTGATCATTTTTGGCTTTACTACTCTAACCTTATTAGTCCCCTTGAAGTTCATCTCAAGGATATCTCATGATTCCTTTGCATAATTTGCTGATGCGATATTGAGAAAGACTGTCTCTATCATTATTGCCTCAATCAAACATAATTCCTTTGCATCCTTTCTCCTTGACTCTTTCAATTGATTTTTTTGTGGGTTTGTGAGGGGAGCATACACTATTGGAACTATAACATCATTAAACCAATTGATCAAAAACTCCCACAAGTCATTAGCTACTATTATATTTTTCATCTTCTTTGCCAATGTATCATAATTTTGTCCATTAAAGGATGGTGGCTACTACCATATCTTTCCTGCATCTTCTACCATATCAAATATCCTAGAAAACAAATGCCCTAACTCACTATGGATGTGGGGCCTCAAAGATCAGATACCATGTGGAAAATAAATCACAAATTTTGAAAAAAAATGTGACACAAGAAGGTGCTGAGTGACAGGAAGATGGTGCCAAGTAAGCTCAGCACAAGGAGCCAAGTAGCTTAGCACTTAGGGAAACTCAACATAATGTATGCCAAGTAAGCTTGGCAGTGAAGATGCCAAGTGAGCTCAGTCACCATTGAAATGTGATGCTCGGCAATAGAGGATGTCAAGTGAGCTTGGTAAGGGAAGAGAGGGAGAATTGGTGGACTCAGTAAAGACAACATATTTTGTACAAATTGAGTGACCTTTTAATAGACCTCATGTTCAAAATTTTCCACCATTAAAATGCAAAGAGCTAAAGAATGAAGCTTTCAACTATGAATTTCTCAAATACAAAATATCATGCAATGATGAATAGGAGAAGGGAACAACTAATATTTGTATGCCTACTTGCTTTCTTGCTTTCTATTCAAATAAGATAAAAACTACTACAAAATTTGGGAGCATTTGGCTTCAACTAGACAAACCCTTAAAACTTCAAACTGATAAAACTTTAAAATTTGAAAAACTCACAACACTAATGGTTGCATACAACAATGCCTAGAGCAAACACTACTTCACTGGACAAATCAAAACAAACTTACATATTAACAAGAGGATCCAACATGTGCAACTATAAAAACAAAACTGAAACTTCTTTCTATCTTTTGACCTTTGACTTGATCTATTGATCAACTTCCTTCTCTTCTCTATGCTTTTCTCTACTCTACACTTTCTAATTTCTTCTCTCTATTCTAATGGAATGAATCAAATTCATTCCATTTGTATTTAAGAAAAAAAATTTACCTCTCTTTTCAAATTTGAACTCACCTACCTACATTCAATATTTTTAACTATTGTGTAGGCCATTAGGGTGGTAGGTGGGCATTTGGCTCAAGGAGCAAGCGACCTACTACATTAAATTTTTGACACAATTGTACTTAGTAATAAGCTCCCTTGAGTTCATTAAGAATTTGCATATTGCGGAGTGGTGGATTGGCAATTGATAAGATTAAAATAGGGTTATTTGTATCAAGATATTTGGCACATATCAGTTTGTAGCAAGGGAGATATGGCTTGCTAAATAATTGCCAAGAAAATGTAGCTTCAAAAGCTGAATTACGATGGAGTAAATCATGAAGATTAGACCCCCAAAGAATCTATAGAAAGAACTTATATTGAAATAAGGGGAATTTTCTTCTAACCATCGATGTTGTTATTCCATAAAAAATATTTTTTCTATCTGCTTAATAATTGATTTAGGAGCTTGAAATACTGACAACAAGTAGTTGGGGATAGCCACAAGCATAATTTTAAGCTTAGTTAGTCTACTTGAAAACCATCTTGCTTTCCAATTGGAAGTTTTGTATTCTAACATATCAATAATGCTTGACCAATATTGGTTTCAATTAACATCTTGAAATAGAGGGACACCAAGGGAAGAACTTGGGAAATGGGCCTCCAGGAATTGCAAGGAACTCAATATTTATTGTTTAATTGCATGCCTTGTATTTAAAAAAAAGAGTGAAGACTTGTAAGGATTAATTTTTTGATTGGACAACCTTTCATAAGTTATTAGAACATCCTAAACATGGTTAATTTATTGAATTGAAGCAACACAAAACAAAAGAGTATCATCTACAAGAAGAGAATGAATGCAAGAGAAATCCATATGTGGAATGGATACCCCTTGCCAACTTCCAACTTGATGAGAATGTGTAATCTTGTGACTTAATACTTCAGCCATGATAGTGAAAAAAAAGGAGATAATAGATCTCCCTATCTCACACCCTGAGTGGCATTGAAAGAGCCACATGGTGATCCATTGATAATGATTGAGAAATGACCACCTTTCAATATATTCACAATCTATTTACATCATATAAAGAAGAACCCAAATTTTATTAGATATTATATTGAAAAAAACTCCATCTAAGTTTTTCATATGCCTTTAGCATATCTACCATAATGACACATGATGATAACTTATGTTCTTATAGAATGTAGAACTTCATGTGCAACTATGGTGCCATTAGTTATCTCTCTTCCTAAGACAAAGCCCCCTTGTTCCACAGAAATAAGCTTTGAAATCAAACCTTGAATTCACAGGTAAATTACTTTTGTTAAAAGCTTTTAAATGGTGTTACAAAAGGAAATTGGAGGGAAATCAGAAAAGGTTCTCAGCTGTTTGATCTTGGGAATTAGTACAGTATTAGTTTCATCAAAATGGGACAATATCACATTACTTTTTCTTGATTATCCTATTAGAAGGAGAAGATCAAAACCACTAAAATCCTAAGCCTTTTGAAAAAGAGAGCAGTAAAATCATCATGGAGTTTAGAGCTTTATTAGCAAAAATTGAGAGCACTTCTTTTCCAACTTCTTCCAATGTGAAAGGTTTCATTGTTATATTATTTATGTTCATCTTTGTTAAGTTTATATAATTGTTGTAAAGACATGAATTTTTTGAAATAACCTCCTCTCAAGGTTAGTGTAGGAAGTTGTTCTCCTACTTAACTTCCTTACAATATAAATATTTTTATATAACCCTAAAATAAAAAAATAGAAATACAAGTATAATCAACCATACAAAATAATAGAAAAGTACACAAGCAAGATGGTGAGTAACCCAACAAGGCCATCAATTTAGGTAAAAAAATACCTTTAAAGAAATTCAAAATTAATTTATTGTTCATTATAATATACTTATAGATTTTTAATAAATTATACTTCTTATAAATTGAGATCCTTTAGTGCATCCTATATTTATACAAACTTAATGGCTAACCATATAACCTAGATGTTATGCTTCACATATGCACTCCTTAGATAGCTCAATGTGAATTATGGTCAACCCAACCACTAAAAGTACATGTTCTTTTATAGATTCAATCTCTCATTAAAGTATTGAGTTGTATTAGCTTAACCCAATAGTCTCAAAATTGTGATAACACAAAACCATTAAGTTTTTGGTTTTAAGTTTTCTCAAAGTTAAATATTCTTTCAATGTGCAAGTCACACATTAAATATTCATCTCATATTACAATAGAATATAACATTTAGATAGAAGGTAAATATTGAATACAAGTAAACACTACTAGCACTTCTAATAATGATTAACCACACATTAATATATATTTTACAAAATTAAAATAATTGAATATTCTCACTAAAAGAGGGGTAAATTTTTCATAAAGACAAGAAGAGATACAAAAGGGAGAGCTCAACAAAGAGCTCTATCCTAATCAATATGTTCATCAATTTCAAGTCCCCATAGGGCCATTCTCTACTATGGATCTTAATTGAGAATGTTTTCCATTGACCCTTGGTGAAATAGAGTAGCTTCTTGCCTATAGTGCTTACAACCAAGGGTTAATAATTTTAGCCAAAAGGCACTAGCTCATTTGGTTGAGAGTAGAGGCTTGAGGCTATGGGTTACCCCCATGGTCCTAGGTTTGAAACTCTCTCCAATTTAATCGGTGGGACCATAGTACGAACCTATGGCCCTACCTACAGAGGATTAGTCTTACCCCAGCTCACCTCTTCTGGGCTCCAACTTGGCAGTTTGTAAGCCAAAGTTAAAGGCCAGTTGGGTGCTAGGCTAGGTTGTTGGGATACCTCTGTAGTAAAAAAAAGAAAAAACATTCCAATGTTGCACATGATCAGAAGCTCATTTAGCCAAGCAATCCAAAACTCCATTCTACTCCCAAGGGTTAACAACTAAAGCTTGCAAAGTAAGAAAGTTCACCACCACTTGGAAGTTAGACTTAGAGATAATCCTATGCCATCACCTCAAACAAAATTGTTCCATAGTACGTAAAATGACCAATGCCTCCATAAGATTGTTAGTATGATAACCCTTATTCGTCGAGAAAAGAAATTAAACATCTCCAGAACTATAATGAGGCACTCCCCAATGTCGGTAGGACCTGAATTCCCTTGGGAAGAACCATTAGTGTTTACTTCTAGAAATCCGTGTGAAGAAGGAGTCTAATGCCCCTCATGATTCACTTATCGCTTCATCTTCCACCAATGTTGTCTAGGCTGACCATGCAACCATTGACCAATAGCGCCTGAGACACCTCCCTAAATATGAAAATTGAGAGGATTCCATTTGGTAATGCCATTAGGATCCATACCCCCATATAATACACAATTAGCCTAAATTGTCTCATGCAGAGAATGAGAAATCTTCAACCAAAGTTGTATAACTGGTCCACACATTTTGAAAGATTCTTTTATTCCTCTCCAACCAAATATGCCAAAGAATGAATGAAGGACCAATAACCCATGTAGCTTGAAGAAGAAAGGCTTTAGTTGAGGAACTGACCAAGCAATCCTAGAAAGCAAACAAGGAGGAAGCATTCCTGAAAGGACAACCCCAAGCATTCCACCAAACATGTCAGATATGGATAGACTAGGAACAATGACAGAAAAGGTGGGAGACAAACTCCTCTTCATTACTGCATAACAAATAGAATGAGGGGCCTTAAAGTTCATGTTTATAAAGATTATGCCATGTAGGACATCGATTGTGAGCCACCAACCACATGAAGAAATTACATTTGGACTAGGAAAATTTATTCCAAACAGCTTTCCACCAAGGCACCCTACTATCTCCAAATAATTGTCTAGCAAGCTCATGGTACCCATCAAAAATAGAGTATTTACTAGATGAAGCACCACCCCAAGACAAAACATTCATCCCAAGCAATGAGCAACACTCTCTAGAAGCCAAAATCCTAGAGAATTCCAGGCAGTCCTCTTCTGAGCCCCTATGTGACCAACTAAAGAGTCCTTCCATATATAGCCAACAACAAGGCCCAAGTGGTAAGAGGCCTTATAATGAACCACCTTATCCCATTGAGCAAGAAAAGAATCAGAGAGAATATGAAGATGAGGGTACATAGACAAGATAGGAGGGTTACCATCCCAAGCATTAGGTCAAAACAAAGCCTCAAAGCCTCCTTTACATATCCAAAAAAGACTTCTCTTAACTAACTAAGCACCATTCTTCAGAGTCTCCCATACCATAGAGCCACAACGTTCCAAAGGAAGTGAAGAAATAGAATGTGGATCAGAAAAAATAATTGAATATTACAACACTTCTCAAAATTTTATTACATCTCAACTAAATCTGTCTTGATAGATTTCCTTTCAATTTTTAACTTTTGACATGTCTAATCAATCATGAATCAATATTTCATATCAATTTTTAACTTTTGACATGTCTAATCAATTATGACTCAATATTTCGTATAATAATTAGTATTCAAGACTCTTCATTTTACATATTTTCAATGAATATAATGACCTATACAAAAGGACCAAATCCATAATTACTAAGAGAGTTTTTTTCATCAAGCATCTTGTAAGAAACCTTTGGAAAATTGTAAACAAAGTATAACACGCACCCACCTTGGATAACTATGCTGAATCTTTTGTTGATCATTATTTTATTAATCTTCCTTCTTCAAATAATATCTTCTTAAGGCTACTTATATCACGGCATTACTATCTTGTTTCAAATAAATCAGCATATCCCACCATTTGAGGATCCCCTCGACCCTCGACTATTATACATATCTAGGACTGATGTATATAAAAATTTCATTTCATAGCTGATTAATTTAAAGACCCTATAAAATTCTTACAAGTCATTCTAAAAAGGTTCCAGTCAGGGTCAAATAAACACATCACTCAGTTTTTGAAAGCCATACATGTTCAGCATTTTCCTTTTGGACACCATGTGAACATATAAAATTCTGTACTATTATAAATGATTTTCCGTTTAAATTATAGAAGATAAAGTATCTGAAGGTACAGAAATACACAAGCATTGCCATTGATGGCAAATTTTACCCAATTCCTTTGGCCAGAAAACTACCTGCTTAACAAATACAGTTTTGTTGTGCATTTGATTTCTGGATTTGATTGTGTGAACAGATTTTTACATCAACGTTTCGGATCACACTCCGTGATCCATCATCAGGATGCATGCAAGAGAAGAGAAGGAGCATGCATGCATCCTAATGATGGATCACGGAATCAAATCCAGAAATCAAATGCACAACAATGATGGATTGTGGAAATCTGATAGCTCTAATAAAATACAGTTTTGACCACTAACTCAAGATGCAATGTGGGTCATGGCTTATCTCAGAGGATGATATATTCACCACATGCCTCCTTTGTTTCTACAGATCTGCGCAGCTTAAAGCATACCCACATTTATTTCTACATTGTATACATTCAACACTTCTAAAAACAAATCATAAAAGCTTACATTTGGAACAAATAACAACATCAAATGGATTTTGCAGTTTTTTTCTTTTATCGATATTTATGAACGAATAACATTCTCTTCTCTCATTGAAATCATGTTCTATGAACCAATAACATTCTCTTCTCTCATTTGCTCACTGTTAGAGGAAAACGTGCATAAATCTGATTCAGATATATATCCTCGGTCTAATACTATAGACTAAAATTTGTCTTAGCTCTTTTGATTCTAAATTTAAAATAAATTATATCTAGTTATGTTCAGCTGTTTGATTTAAAACAATGTTCATAATTACTAAATCAAAATTTCAACATATAACTATTTTGAAAACAACAGACAGCACAACATATAGAGATAATACAAAATTGCTGAACAAAAGTATAAGGAAGATTGTGTTAATCAATATCTTAGATCACATTTTATGATCCAATAACATCCATCTCTCCTCTTATTTACTCATTCATATGTTAATTCACATAATCTAATTTAGAAATACTCAAGCTAACATTCTGAATTGTCAGAATCCATTCTCCTACAGCACTTTGTTATTGTAATGATAGATCTTATTATTGAAAATGTTAGAAAGACAAAAGTTCAATATAATTGAGTCCAAAACCAATAAGAAGTACTTTTATATCTCATAGCATTAAAACATTAGTAATTTTTTGGTTCACTGCTTCAATCAGACCCACGCACAAAATTTCCAACCAAAAAAAATTCTATTGTTCTAACTATTTAAATTAATAGACATGACATGATGCACTCACATCAGCAAACTAATCGAAACAAATGAAATGGAATGGAATACATACCTGGTCTATACAGCAAATATCTCCCATCTAAAAATCCTAAATGTATATTCTGCTCACTGGACGATTCCAAAGAGAATGCATGATTCTTCTTCTCCTAAGACGAATCAATGCAATCCCTTTGGAGTTATCCAACTGCAAGAAGTCTTAGAACTGAAAAAATAAGATAAGAAACTGCAGAAAACTGAAGGAGCTCAGCCATCGTCCATAGATGTGACCCAAACCAATACAAGGAGAAACATATTATACCAATCCCAAAGAGAATAAAATAAGCTAAACTCATTTTAGGAATAATGTATAGATCCCCTATAATAGGTGCTGCAGACTAGGCATGATCTGCTTATGATTAGCCTTCTTTTAAACTGAATATCATCATATTAAAATAAAATGAACACCACCTATTAGGTTAAACTAGACTCAGTACCCTTTAGATTAAATTAGATTGAATGCCCATCAGATTAAAAAATTTGAATATCTATCAATTAAATTAGATTGAATGTCTATTAATTAAGCTAAACTGAATGCCCATCAATAAACAAGATTGAACATCCATCAGATTAAACTGAATTGATTAAACAAAATCAAATACCCATCAGATTGGATATACACCAGATTAAACTAAATGGAATACCCATTAAATTCAATGTCCATCACATTAAACTACATTGTTTATCTATCAGATCAAACTAAAACGAATACCCATTACATTCCATTTTTGTCAGATTAAACTAAATTCAATACCCATCAGATTAAAATGAATTGAATAACCATTAGATAAAACTAAACCATAAAACAATGCTCATAAGAGTATACAATCACAATACCCATAAGATTAAACTAGAATGAATACCCATTAAATTCAATGTCTATTAAATTATACTACATTGATTATCTATCAGATTAAACTGGATTGAATAACCATTAGATTAAGCTAAATCAAATATCAATGCCCATCTGAATATACTAATCACAATGCCCATCAGTTTAAAATAAATTGAATAACCATCAATAGAGTTAAGGCACTAGATCACAAGATGATCTATGTAGACTTTAGGACACCAATGTGATAAAAATATAGAAGCATTCCACCTGCCAGGATACACTGAATCGAATAAGGCTGCAAATAAAGTGGGATATGAATACATTTTAATTGTAAAAAGCTTCGCCCACAGATTTTTAATTGCAGTCAATGCAATGTAGAAGAAATGGGTGTCTTTATGCACACTCCATATTGAGAAAAAGTTGACCGAATCAGCTTTATCCAACTCTGGTTAAATTCTCCCAATACTTTATTTTCCTTAATCATCACGAGAACTTTGGAAGCCACTATGGAAGTGAGAATTATTTAATCATGAAACTCCAACTCTCTCAATACTTCATATTCTTTATCATGTGAGAGATTTGCAGGCCACTAGAGAAATTAATAATATTCTATTACAGGGTGATTAAATAAATTTGGAAGATATTGTGTAGAAATGATTGAGTTTTCTAATCTCAAACAACTAATTACGTCATATAAATCAGATGTAAACTTTATCATCTAATCATAATGCCTTCATTGATCTCACAACTATATAGGGTTTTATAAGTCCCAAGTTAATAAACATTGTTTTTTTCCTGTGGTTTCCACTGCGCCTTTGACTATGCTATCTGATGGTATGTGCTTTAGAAATGATAATTTAATGAGAATTCATTGAGTGCACGCAGAGAACAAATGATTGAAAGATGAAGGAGAAAAGAGATTAGCTATGTGTCTTTTTGCTTAAAAAATCAGTTGGGTTCATTGTTTACAAAGATC